>CM062812.1:290889514-291489514 GCA_031772625.1 Pinus tabuliformis
TGGGCATGATGGTTTTTTGTCCATGGTATTTTGTAGATCTAGTCAGGGGAACTACGGTTATGTTCTAATCTAGGGTTAAGGGATTGGGGTTTATGGATGCTTCAATATGTATATATATGTATTGTAACATTAAAAGGAATATATTGAAAAATCAATCTGCTAGTCCCGGTTTTGGGATCCAGGGGAAATCTTTGTGTATATCTGTTTTATTTTCTGTTTTTAGAATTCGTATGCAGGTAATTTCTGTATGGGTTTGAAACCTACAGGCGGAGACTAGATATATGGTGGTTGAGATGGATCATGTTATACCTCTCAACATGCAGCCTCAGAAGGAGCCTCAGGAAGTTGTGGAGTAGCCACAAATGGAGAGGCATAGAGGAGGAAGTGTGGAGACATCCACTAAAGCAAAGACCTCCAGTAAGGGGACAATTCAAGAAAAGTGGGAAGAGGGAGCACATGAAGTTATACCTCCAAGAGTGAGGTGTAGTGATGTAGATCCTTAGTCCAAGAGTTGCATAAATTTGGGCAAGGTACATTGAGGCATTCTCCTCATGGATCATTACCTTGCTATGGGGGCCCACAATATTCAGTATAAGGAGGATCAAAGTTTGTCAGATAATGAGTGCAAAGGAATGTTGATAGCAGAGTAGGAGGCTCAGTAGCAGAGTCAACAGTAGCACAATTTTCCCAGTAGATAGTTGTAGACACAATTGATTCAATTTGTTTTTTTTATGCTTCTCAGTTGCAGATGTTGTAATAGAAAAAGCAATAGTGAGAGGTGTCGCATGAAATACATTCCACAGGTGCATGATAGGGGTGGTTCATAATCCCTTTCTTGTTGAGAGGGAGTGTTGAAATGCATCAAGAAAATCTCAATTTTGATTTTTCCTTAATCAAATTGAGGAAATTTGAAATTCCACATCAGTAGACAACTTGGAGTTAATTGAGGTGACATGGCTCTTGTCACTCAATTAAAAACACTAAATTCAAGTTAATGAGTTGAATTCCAGTTTTCCTATGTTGATTCCTAAAAAATAGGAGTATAGCTCACTTAATTTTAGTTAAGAGCATCAAGTTTTGTTGTATGTAGTTATTCCTAAATTTTAGGAGCCTAGGTTGAGTTAATTTCAGTTGTAATCAGTTAAACTAGTTCTAATTGTTAATAGAACTAGTTGCTGGTTAAATAAGTAGTGGGACATCAGTTTACCTTAGAGATCATCTAGTTAACTAATCAATCAGTTAATAATTAGCTCATGCATGCAAAGAATATGAGTTGTCCAATTGTGGTGGATTTTATAAGGCAGTTAACCAACAGTGGTAAACTAGTTGAGTGTACAGGTGTTGCATGAGGTCAAGTGATCAACCCTGAGGAATTGTGGAAACATTTTGGAGGAAATTCCTAATTATAAGGGGCCTATTTCCTCAAGAATTTTACAAGCAAATAGGGGCTCAAGCAGAGGCAAAAATTGACAAAGTCTGGGTCATAGGCCTTCAGGAAGCAGAGAGATAGGTTGTGCTCTTGCAGGGTAAGCTCAGTTGAGCAAAGCAATTGTAGTACATCTATGTTCATCAGATTAATGCAAGAAACCATTGGGGTTTTTAGCAGTTTGCTTTCCCCAAGAAAATACTAATTTGCATGTGTGAGATTTCTTATTGCATGTCTGAAATTTTTGTTCTAAATTATGAATTAATGTCCGTGGATCAGTAGAGTAGGTTTGTGTCTTGTGATTTTGATTAAAACTTCATGAGCAGTTGAAAATCTATAACCTAATTTCTACATGGTATCAAAGCAAGATTCACATTAGATCAGGAAATTTGAAGTTGTTTCTCAGAGGTTCAAATTTGAAGATCAGTGTAGCAGGATTTCTTCAAAGCTGAGAAGATGGCCTTCAATGGAGTAAGGCTACAGTATGCCTTTCAAGGCACCTCAAATTTTGTTGCATGGAAGGATCGCATGGAGGCAATATTGGATGACAATAGATTTCTAGAATACATCAAGGCAAATGTTGCAAAACCTCAAGCATATCATGACCAGAACCTTGCTGAGTGGATGAAAGATGTAGCCAAGGAGAGGAGAATAATCTTGGAGGGAGTACGAGATCATATTGTCTCAAATATCCATAGAAAATAAACTTTGTTCACGATGTGGAAAGCACTAATAGAATTGTTCAAGAATAGTAGTGACCACAGGAAGTTGGTGCTTAAGGATAAACTTCGAAGTATCAAGATGTAGAAGAATGACACAATTCCGTAGTATCTAAGAAAGTTTACACAATGTCATGATGAACTTGGCGGGGCCAGTGTTAATGTCCCTTGGATGGGAGAAGGAGATTGAAATGTATAATATTGAATGTGTTGACCCCACTGACACAACAACCTGTTGATACGCAGACATGTGACAATATATTGAGCATGGTACTATGCCCTCTCACTTATTTTCAAGACAAAAGAGGGAAATTAGATTGAAAGCTCTATCCTATTAGTTGATACATGGAGTTCTTTTCAGCAAGCACCACAATGGAGTCCTACTTAGATGCTTGGAAGCAGCATATTGGGAAAAGGTTTTGTGTGACCTCCATGACAGACCAGTCGGAGGAAATTTCGTGGGTGACACAAAGGCACATAAAGTTATGAGGATCGGTTTATATTGGCCCACACTTTTCAAATATGCTCACACTTATGCCCACAATTCTTTGGTCTTTCAGAGGTGTCACCCAAGAAAAGAAGTCAGCTGCCCCATTGTAGCCCATCACTATAGAAGAACCATTTCAACAATGGGGCCTAGATGTTATCGGTGAGATTTTTCCACACTCATCGAAGCAACACCATTATATCCTTACTGCTACAAACTACTTCACGTGGTGAACTGAAGTGGTTCCGCTCAAGCAAGTGAATTATCAAGAAGTCATCAGCTTCCTCAAACAGAATATTATTACCAGGTTTGACGTTCCGACTTCACTTGTTTTTTACAATGCAATGTATTTTTCATCTTTGAAACTTTATGATTTTGCATTAGAAAATGCTATTGTATCGAAGCACTCATATAATTAATACCCATAGGGAAACAGTCTTTTTGAGTCAACCAATAAGAATGTTATCTGCATAATCAAAAAGATTGTCTTCTCTAAAGAAAGGAACTGGAATTCTACTTTGGTGAATGCCCTATGGGTTTATAGTTTCATGCCTAAACATTCTCTGAATACCTCTCCTTACTTCATGGTGTATGGAAAAGAATCCATCCTACCTCTGAACATCTACCTGCCCACCCTTTAACTTTCACAAGAATCCTAGGGTAAGCCTTGCCTCTCGATTCAAAGTAGGATAGACACCCTCCTTAGGCTACAGGAAGAAAGAAACAAAGCAAAAGAAAAAAATTCTCTTCACTAGTCATATCAAGAGATGTTTTGATAAGAAGTCTATGGGGAAAAGTGAATTTAGTTTGGGTGACCTTGTCTTTAAGTGGGACAAAGCCCGCAAAGATAAGGGGAAACACACTAAGTTCCAATCCCTGTGGATTAGACCATATGTTGTTTTTGAGAATCTTGGCCATCACACTTATTGTCTTCAATATTTGGACAGGAAGATGAACTCTCTTCCTGTAAATGGCTAAGAATATTTTCAATAAGAGTCTAGGGTTGTCCCCTACCCTATGTACATCATTTGTTGTTTAAGTTACTTGTTCTGTTCAGTATTTTGTTTTGTGTATTTGTGTTCATGTAAATAAGTGTTTGTGAGTGTGTTACGGTTCCATTGTATGTGGTCAGAATGAAAAGAGTCTTGTGACACTGCAAAATTTGGCTAACCTTTTGTCCTTATTATTCATCTTATTTATACCTTTTGTTCGATGATGTTTCGACGGAAAATACGATCCTTGCATAAGGAAAGCCTTGTGTCGAACCATGATATCTGTATCTATTCTGGAAACCTCATTACTATACTTGGTTATTTATGTTTCGATTTTGTCCACACTTATCTAGACAAGTAGAGAAGACAAGGGGAAAATCTAAACAAGAAAACCAATATCATAGGTCTTATATATGCTTCCCTAAAGGAATAACCTCTTCTTCTCTCAATAAGTTGGGATCCCTCTTCCACTCATGAAATGAAAAGTATTGACACATAGTCCTATTATAAAATTATAAATAAAGGGTGAAAGAAGAGAAAGGGTTCCTATGTAGGGAGGTGAAGCAAGTGGCTTCGTTGGGGTATTGTCCAGGTCTGTTGGCAGCAGAGTAACACCAAAGATGAAAAAACCATACCCTGAAAATATAAGGCTCGCAAACTATATTACCCTCTCCCACTTTGAAATAGTGTGATATTGTTGGTCTTGTGTTTTTGTTCAATCGATAATAGGGATGAAGGGGACTATGTTTATGCACAAGGTAAGTGGGGAATCCAGAGTAATCTGAACAATGAATCAATACTCCTTGAAGAACTACACCCTGCATGAAAGAATTAACCAAGGCAGAGAAGTTGGAATTCTACCAGTGTGTCGCAAAGTGTTGTCGATGTTACAACACCCTCCAAAATTTTTTCCTACATTCAAAATTCCGCGCCTACTTTGAGTTTTTCATATTGCTATTGCAAGTATTAAAAAATCGTCACATGCGTTTTCTTTAAGTATTCTTGTTCCTTTTGAAGAAAATCAAAGTGTCGTCTTTTAGGATAAGTAAGTGTTGTGCATCACATAAATGTAGTTTTGGTTTGTTTCAAGGGATGATATTTGTGTTACTGAGTTATTCTTACGATGTAAACATGTATCACACTCATTTAACAAGTTTCCAGCACTGTCGCACTTGGTGTAAGTTTTCACATTTAGGAAAGTATTTTGTTCATGTTTTCTAGGTGATCTATGTTTTTTCATTAAGTGTTCTAAGTGTGTGATCCTACTTAAGTCTTATCATTGTTCACTTCAGGTTCACTGACCCCACACTTAGTATGATCCTGAAAATTTCTTGACCAAGCAACCTAGCATCACCTATCCCTCTTGAACTACGCACTGCACAGTCTCATTCCTCAAGCCTCAGCCTTGCCTCCTAGCACTGTGCAATCCATAGTCCATTCCCCACCAAAACCACACACTACACAGTCACAATGCTGAGTCCCGACCCTTGAGCTCCAGAACTGTGCAGTCCTGCCCTTAGTCAGTCTCTTCTATGCACTACACAGTCTCAAGCATCAAGCCTCAGCCTTAAGCCCTTGAAATGTGTAAATGTGAAATCCCTCAGCCTATGTCCCTCCAGAATTGCACAATGGGAAACCGCAAACCTCAAGCCCTCAGCCTTACCTCTTAAGCCCCTCAACTGCGCAGATGACAAGCTCTGGCCAACCTTAACTACGCACTGTGTAGTCTTAAGGCTCAGTCCTTTACCCTAACATCCTGAGTAGTCCAACTACGCAATCCCTGAGCCTAATTCTCAACCTGTCACCTAGTTCCATCTCATTCAATGGATTGTTATGCAAACATTAAAGGAATAGTCTTACAACATTCACGATACATTCATGAAAGTGTGTTGGCTCTGAGAGATTATAATGATTAAATTGAAAGTTACAAGAAAACAATTAAATTGATGAAACAATAGCCCTAATAGTGGAACATGAAGCTACCACTTGCTTCTCCAAAGAAAGATCATCTCTCCTATGCTAAACTAAAGAAACCAAAGCTAGCTCTCCTTTATAACAAGTTATGAGGTTTTATTTATAACAAGTGAGGTGACCTTTTACCTTCCCTTGTGACTCTTGAGCTTCCATTTGTCTTTTGAGCTCCTATTTGACCTTTGAACTTACTAATGACTCTTCAAATTCCCTATGTGACTCTTGGACTCCCACTTACACATTTTACTTTTTCTTATTATTTTCAAAATACAAAATTACAATATGACAAGATGTGGCTACTAGCCACAAGACAAAATAATACATCATGCTAAACTTATGGAAAATATAACTTGACAACGGTGACATGTAACTCTAAAGTAAGATATTGGTGCCAAGCTTTGTACTCTATTGCTATGTGCTCAACCTTCAATGGTACACTAGGATTGTATCTAATTTTACCCTCCAGTGCATTCAGATATATGGTCTTGGAGTTTGTTTGAATGTTTCTCAACAACATGATCAACTTCATGTGTATCTTTGTTATCTTGGTCACATACTGTAGAATAGATTCTTTGGTCACCTCGAGCTCATCTTGAGTGGTCACCTATTTGATATTATTCAAGAAATCTTATATCTCTTTCTTGATAATTCTCTTGTTATTTACTTCTATAAATGTGCCAACAGAAGGTACAATGTGCATCCTTACCAAAGCATCCAACCCATTATATAGTTGTGAATATGATGTTATGGTGTTGGTAACAAAATTATGGATCTAATCAAAGACCTGTAAAAACACTTTAATTTTTTCCCTGTCTATTTCAACATCATATCTTCTCTTTCTGACCAACACTTCCAATGTATTGAAATATTTGGTGCCCCAATCTTGGATCACATTTATGGATTTGTAAGACGTCTTGTGGACCTTTACCATATTTTTCACCCTTTCAATACTTCATGCAAGAGCACCACTCCTTCATGGAGAGTGAACATCTCATCATATAATTGCTTCATAGTGTCTTCCAGCGACTTGATTTCTTCAAATATCGTTTCCTTGAATTCCTTTCTACTTACACTAGTGGAAGGCAATCTATGATTCTCAAACATGAGATGATAAATATATTGCCTTGCAAAATCCAATTCATTTGTTAATTATTCATTTTCTCGCATCAAGAAATCAATGTTCCCCTTAGTGGCTTCCCCAAAGGCTGCATTTGTTATTGTGATTGATCTTGGGTTCTTCCTAGTATTTGTCACAATCACACTTTTTGTGTTGATGGAAATAGGAAGATGAGGGTCATTCAGAAAATACCTTCTTCTTTTCTGTACTATTCTACTCTTCATTTGATTGAAGGTAAAGTTTGAAATGTCCATGACCCTTTCATATGATGAAGGAACTATTCCCATTTTGCTGAATGGGAGATGGCCACCAATAAGAGGAAGATGTTAATAGCTTATTTGCTCTACAATCGGCATGATATATGCTTCTTTATCATCCTCTTCCTATTCATCATCCACCTATCGAGCCTACAAATCCTCTTCCTATATCCTCTTGCTTTATTCTTCCTTTAATAACTTTTGTCATTCTTCTCATTCCCTTTGCTTTTGCATGGCTTCTTCCTTCTATATCCTTCTAGTCTCCTCTTCTTTTATCTTACTTAACTCTTCCTTTCTTCTTTACATGTCTTCTTTTGTCTTCCTTATTTGTTCTTCTTTCTATTCATTTTCTTCCTCCTTCTTGCGTTCTACTCCTCTTCTCTCTTCCTCCATGCTTCTTCTAATTCCTTTCTTTTCCTCTCTGCTTCAATTACACCTTTAGTGTTTGGATCTGCTTCAAATTTTCTATTCATTTCTTCTTATGGATCATGCATGAACTTCTTCTTTGGCTTAACAACACTATCTTGAGTGGGCACTTCTGGTTGGTTCCATTCTTAAGCAATGTATGGTACGTGAGTTGTGTTAGAAGGGCCTGCCTCATCACCTAGACTAGTTTCTTTGGAAGCATTATACCAATTCTTCATCTTCTCCTCATATTCTAGAGAAATGGAAACATATGGCCAAGAAAAATGCAGCTTAGCATAATTTCGATTTCATACTCCCCTAGGTCATATCTATTTAAACTCATTTCACTGAACCTAAATCTTCAACTTCTGCTTCCGCTACCTTCAAACTCTTCAACTCATAAGACCCCACTTGCAGGGGAAGGAGAGGCCATGGTGACTTATTCTTCTTTTACAAAAGTTGTGGAAATCCTGAGAAAAGCTAATATTTGATCTCCTGCATTAACACATTATCAGTCACGTACTTCGATAAAATATGCAATGGATTTTCGGAACCAACGACTCTGATATAGGTTTCCTAAGAAGAAGTGAACCAATCTACAATTTCCATAACTACTTCTTTGCACTGATTGGTCATACATGGTGCCTCTTCTTCAAAAATAATATGATAGAGCACAACAAAAAAGTGCTCATCTAATTTGTCATAAACACCTATGTAACGGAATTCTAAGAGTAGCTTGCAATATATGTTGACAAAGAGAGGTTGTTGAGTCCACTTCCATTCTAGACCCAGAAACACATTTCTAGCACATATTACATCCAATAGGTATGCAGACATAAACAACCTAGTTTCCCACATTTTTCATCCTTCTTCACCTTTGATACATTAATCTATAGTTGTTGGGCAAACATATATGACCAATAGAAGATCTTCCCTTTTTTAACCACTAGGTAAAGCATATATATCCATCCTTCTTCATAAAATTCAATGTTTTCCCATCCATACAATCTGCAGCACATTGCCATGATGTACTGGTAAACCTGCTTTAATTATTTTATCCTATAGATCCCTTCTGGATTTTGGTGAAAATTTTTTGGTTCCTTTGTATTTAAGTGAGACCGAACTGCATAGTACTTAGAGTTTATATATTCTTAAAGCCTTGATAGTTTGTAATATGATTGGAGATCATGTGGTTTATATTTCACGAGTTTTTGCTTACTCACATTTCTTAGGATCATGTTCTTGGAGTCCACACCCTGCAATATCCATTTGATTGCTTATGTACATGTAACCACCGAATATTTGCAAGCAACTTTATGGAACCTAGATCTCTTAACATTGATGTAAATGTCCATGTATTTCATATCCTCTGGGAACTCTTTCTTATTGAAAGAACCTTTTATGGTCATCCATGATATGGTAGTAGACTTATCCACAAAATACCCGGTATCTTCCAAGAAAGGTGATCCTGATTTAGAAATTTCTCCACCACCTTCAGTTTTACTTTCAGTTGCTTCCTTATCTTGTGTTTGTCTTGTAAATGGAAACATCATGGAATTGGAGGATGTAAGACTAATAAGTTCTTAAGTGGTAGCACCTGGAAGTGGAGATGCACTCTTTCCAACACAAAGTCAGTTCTATAGATAATTTTTTATTCTATCAAGCTATCAAATACAAAAAAAAATCACTGAGAGGGAGGATTGCATAATCTTTGAGCAGAAGAGGAAAAATTTAGGCAAGAGTGATCTGACCAGTCACTGGAAGTGCACATTTTGTAATGACAGAGAGGAGAGACTATGTATGCTTGGTTAGCAAGAGGCAATGTTGAAGGCTTGAATGCTATGATTGCACAATGCGCAGTTGCAGAAAGAGAGAGAGTCCCTTGACTGCACAGTTTGCATTAGCAATGGATGGTGCATGAAAGACTGTTAGTTGGAAGTGTGTGGTGCATAGTTAATTCTAGGGATTGTGTAGTCACAGAGAGCAGGAATGGCACCACTGCTAACTAGAGTTGTGCAATGCGCAGTTGAAGGGAGGCATATCTTTAGGAGTGTGCATGTTAGATCAATAGAGATAAGGCTTGATACCTGCTGCCTGGAAGGGATAAATGCATAGTTACATAGATGGGGATGCATATCAGCCCGAAATTCAACTAAGTATTGATCAACAACAAGTAATGAAGATTGTGAGAATATTAACATGCATAAATAGATTCATTTGTAATGATTACAAAAACACAAAAGGACTTGGAATGTGAAACAACACTAGAAAAGAAGCATGCAAGAGAGAAACGGCACATGAAAAAGCTAAATATAGAAAAATTGACACTTGTAATGCAAAAAATAGGCACAAATGACACTTACAAAAGCAAAAATTACAATAGCGAAAGTAAAAGCAGATAAGAGCGAAACTTACAAAACTTACTCGAAATAGTAGCGCATATGCAACCAAAAGCCCCTTGGGATCATGAAATATGAAAAGCTCCAAATATGAGTGTGAGAATGAGCTATGGGCTAGCTTCTTATATCGGTGAGCACTCATAGATCTAGAGTTAGAGTTTGTGCATGCATGTCAGAAATCTAGGAGCTATAGTTAGTTAGTTGCCACTTGTAACAGTGATCACTTTTGTAAGTGTGCCCACATTGTCATCAAGTGGTTCTGTCTACCTAATGATTTTTCCAGGCCACCCAGATTTGATGACCCACCATTAGAAAGCTCATATACATGTCAGGAAGTTGAGGCACTTCAGCTCCTGCTAATGGTTATGTCAGGTCCTCGCAACCCAGTTGAGATCCCTTAACTAAGTCGGATCCATATTTTCATGCATAATTCTTTCCTTAATATTCATCCATTGATTATGAGTTAATTCTTAAAGGACTCTTGGTATTTTCAAGCTTATCTTCATCATCCCCAAGATGTGATTTTTTATCAGATGAAAGGTTCTTGTTTGATTATTTCCTTTTCATGTGAATCCTTTGGGTTAGGCCGAGGGTTGGAAAACCCATCTTTCCCATATCTTTACAACCTGATAACCCATCATTTTGATGATCGAGATAAAGGACATTTTGGGTTGAAGGATTTTTCTCTATTAAACTCTTCTGAATCTGATCACATTATTATCTCTTTTACGCATATCGTGAAGCTAATAATCTCAATGACACATTTTCTCTTCTTGTATAATTGTAATTGTGTTAATCATTCAGCCGACCAAAACCGTTCTGTTATTATAGAGTTTGATTTGACACATGTTTCTAGTTTGTTTTCAACTCAATACCCTGATTGGTTTTCCATTTCTATGATGTCAACAATTGTTTTTAATGCTCCTAACTTTCATATTGTTGGTATTTTTAAAAATTCATTTTCTCATAAGTCCCTGGGTCTTAAAATTGGTTGTTATGAATATCATGATCCAGTTGTTCAATGGTTAGAGAAATCTTACCTGGAAATACCCTATGTAAATAACAAGTTTCGATCTTTTTTATGTTCGCAAGAACTGAAAACACAGGTGAATGTGTATTTGCAAGCATCCTGCAAGGTTTTTATGATCAATATTTCAATTAGCAAGGTAAAGTTCAAAACAAGTTAAAATTGATCGATATGGAAAATTATTTTGGTAATAAGCAAGACCTTCAGTTTATTGTGCAAGTTTTCAAATTTCTTATCTTTTATATTTCACATTGTTTTATATTGCTTTTATATGCTCGTATATTTGTGGTTGCAAGTCAGGACCGACGATGGTTACATTGGAAATAATTACACTTAGCCTTGAACTTCTAGCTGATTAGGGTAGGAGTAGGCTTTGTGGTTTTTAGTTCCTCTTGCATTGCATCCACCTTCTTTCTTTCTCTCCATCTACTCTATGCATCTGTCTTGATTTTGTATCATGGTTTTGGCTTCAGTCTCCATTTGCTTCCTCTCTTGTTTCTTCTTTTGGTTTTGTATGTATTTCTTTTGTGTTTTCTTAATAATACCTTGTGTGAAAAAGTGCATGGATCAAAAGGGACTTTGTCATGGAATAAAAGATAAGTGGGACAACCACAACACTTGTCTTTCTGTTGTTCTCCTTCTTTGTTTGGAAAAATTCCATAGGTTGAGCTAAGTTCAGATGGAGATTACAATTCGTCCAAAAGGAGAAACTCAAGGGAACTTATTAGATCTACATCTATGTTAGTGTCTAAACTACTTAACTTGGTGTAAATATACATGTGTGTTAATGCTTCTCCAATCTAGTAGAGAAAGGATAAGGGGAAAATCTAAAGCGAGCAAATCAATATCAAAGGTCTTAAAATACTTATCTAAAGGAGAAACCTCCCCTGCTCTCAATCAGTCGGGATCCCCCTTCCGCCTATTGAAAATAATAAGTGTCGATGCACAATTATATTAAATAAATAAATAAAGGGTGAAAGAAGAGAAAGGCTTCCTACACAGGGAGGTGAATCAAGCGACTTCGTCAGTGTACTGTCCAGGCTCGCTGGCAGGGAAGCAACATTTTTGCTCTTGAAGTCACTCTGTCGGGGTATTTTCCATGCCTACTCGTAGTGGAGCAACACAAGAGATGAAAACTTATACTCTGAATATCATAAATCGTCGCACACATTACCCTTTCCTGTATTGAAACAATTGTGATAGGGTGTATCTTTTATGTGTGTTCAACTGAGTAGAGAAAAGTGAGATGTTATGTATAAAGCCAGGTCGAAAAGGGGAAATCGAGGCAATCAATACTTCTTAAAGGTCTGACCCCTAACCAAAACAATTTCCTGGACAGAGAAGCTGAAGTTCGTCGAGTGTGTCACCAAGTGTTGTCGCTGCTACAACACCCTCCAAAATTTCACTACATTCTAATTTTGGAGCATACTTCATGGTCATATCATGCGTCTCCTTTGTCGTTAAGTATCATTGTATATTGATTCATATGTCTTAAGTGTTCTTAGTCCTTCTCAAGTGTTGTCGCAACAATTAGGACATCTCTATGTGATTTTCATAGTCACAACACCTTTCTTGTTATAAAACAACACTTCCGAGTCGCAATCGCAGACACTTCATTGTTTATAGTTGTTGAATGTGCATAAGTGGTGTTTTCATGAATATTCATTGTTGGTTAAGTTTTTCTAAGTTTTCTCGATGAGTTAGTACATTTCACACGTAGTTTTATGTCCAGAACTCATCTTGGCCACCCCTCGATGAATCATCCAGACTTAGACAAATTCCAGTTTCAAGTGAGTCCATTAAGGTCAAGAGTGCACGAGCGCACTCCAAAGTCTTGATGGGTGATAATTTGTTATTCATAAGTGTGTCTTGCACCCTTCTATAGAGTTTGGCACACTTCAAAAGCACAAAGGCCCTTCCATGTTTTGAAACTACGACCTCAAATTTGACTAAGTCTTCCTTGAGTGCACTCCTTTGACTCGAAGAAGTGCACCCTCCTTGAGCGAATTAGCGCATCCTAAACCCAAAGCTCAACCTTTCATCCTTCCTTGATGCACACTACGCCCTATTGACCTGACTTAAATGCATTGTCACACCGTGGAGGCACGAAGCTTCAACATTCAGACTTCAAGAGTGCACTTGCGCCCTTCTCAAGGTCTCCTAGGTTCATGAACAGACCCCAAAGGCACAAAGCCTCAGCCTTGGGAGTGCACCCTGCACCCTCCCTCTATACTTTGAGCGTATAGCACACTTACAAATCCTAAATCCTTCCCCTTCATCTTTTGGAGTTGCAACATGTGACATTCCTTGATTGCCTTATTCCCTTGAGTGCATGACAAAGCGTTGAAGCTTCCCTTCTTCAGCCCTTCACACTTTCAAACTGCGCCCATGTTCCTAGAAGCACCTTTGACCCTTTTGAGCGCGTCAAAAAGGTATAAACATAAAATATGCATAACACATGGTAGATTAGGATATTTTCAGGCTTATAGTTTCTTTTCATGGGTGATTGAAGAAGTGGGTATTCCAGGGACCTCATGGCAAGCACACACAAGCAAGATCAAGGAAAGAGGCTAAATAAAGGAAGCATGAAAATAACCAAGAACACAATTGAAACTTGATGATCAAAGCACCCCAAATACTCCAAGATTGAAGACCCTTTGGAGGGTGAAAGCACCATGATTAGAGGATAAACAAAGAGCAAAGACATAGTGGCAACCATGTCACCACTAGATAAAGTCCATGTAATCAGTGATTATTAGTCCCAGTCATCAAAGAGAGTGACATATCAAGTCTCATCATATGATAATGTGGAAGTCATGATGTAGTATTGTAATCATTGTAAAAGACAAAGTGGAATGTGTGGAAGTCCAAGAGTAATATGTGGAATGTGGAAAGTCACTTAGTCATATATGGACAAAATGTCTTTAGGAGAAGTTCAAAAGTCATATAGAGAAGTCCAAAAGAAATTGGAAGTTCAAGAGTTGTTTAGATGTCCAAAGGACACATTAAAAGTCCAAGAATCATGAGGGTAATTCAAGAGTTATGGGGATATGAAAGATCACTCCCCTTATTATAAAAGAAACTTTATAACTCAAGTAAAAGGTTACTGGAGGCTTAAGCTTTGGAGAGCTAGTCTTGGCTTCTCTACTTGACATAGGAGAGAAAATTATTCTCTGGTGAAGCAAGGAGTGACTTAATGTTCCACTATTGGAACTAGTGTTTGCCATTATAATTGATGTACTTAGATATTTCACCTTATAATTGAATCTCTATGAGCTAACACATTTTCTTGCATTTATCGCAAATGTTTCAGGACTATTCTTGGGATGTTTACGGTATATGTTGTCTTCATATGTACTAGAGAAATTGAACTATTTTGGTGGCTTTGGTACTCATCTTGTTGAATGTGTGTTGTATTTGGTTTAATATCATTGTGTGAACTATTTCGCTAACGAATATTCCCATGCTCTCATGTGCCTCTTCTAGGATAGTACTATAACTTTCCTCTTAGAGACTCACTTCTTGTCTCCCCTTGTGAAGGTTTCTTTTTACATCCTGCAATTAGTGCTTTATAATGTCAACTTACTTGCTTATTAAAGGTTTACGTATATAATCTCTTATGTTATCCGTTGAAACCAGGAAGAAACTTTGTGTTATGGTGGATGGGCCGATACTCTAGATGGGGCTCCTACTCCAAATGGTGTTAGGTCTAACTGGAAATTCACATCGGGGATACCCCCTGTATGTTGGTGACATCCAGCGCTATCAACATTTTGGCGCTAGAAGGAGGGCCATACGAAAATTTGTGCCCATTGAGTCTGTTTTGAATCTCTCATCTTAAATGGATCTTTCCCAAATCATAATCTCGAGATGTTTTTCTAAAGAGTTTGATTTTACCATCCCTGTGCAAATCATTCGTAACTTGTCTCAGTTTAAGTTTGATGGCGCGAGTGAGCTAAGTCTCCTTGAACACTTCTTTCAATTTATACATTTTTGTCTCTCTAATGGAATACATTGTAAAGATGTCATGGCTGGAATGTTCACCCTCACATTTGAAGTTTGAGTTAATAAATGGTTTCATTCATTCCCTATTGTTTCTATACATTCACTCGAGCAACTTGTTAAGGATCTTCGTCAAGCCTTTGACATCTATTATTATCAAGATGTATGTGATATAATTGATTTACTTAGAATGGAACCTGGTGAATCTGTAGAGGACTCTATTAATTGGTTTATTCACCTTTGCTGTGAATTTCCCTAAGGAATTATTGATTGAGATTTCATTATGGAAATTTTTCAAAATGTGATTCTACTCTCTTTAAGATCTTTTGAATCTGAACTCTCGTATGATTCTCTCTCCCCAACTCTTACTAACCATGGGATACCTCAATATTTTGAGGAGGAACCTATTATTCCTTTTGTTTCTTTTCCTCCTCCTTTTCTAGTACCTGTTAGACTCCGTCTCATGTCAGAGATAGATTCTTCTTCAAAACGGGGTTTTGAAGAAGAAATCATTAATGTGTTGTTTAAATTTGTGTAATTTATGCTCCAGCTCTTCAAAAGGCAGTGATTGAAGCTCCTATCTGCACAAGCACAATTTAGAATATCATTAGCAATCAGAGGCAAAAAGTTATGTGGAGAAAATACCAATTGCAGCAGTATCAATTGCACAAGTTCATGGTGGTATTTTGAAATGTCCAGTGGCTTGGTTGTGTCTATATCTGTCCCCATGTACAGTCAAGAAAATGTTGGATCGGGTTTGGGGTTTTGTATCCCTACCATGGCAATGGCACTAGCACTTTCTGTTTTCATGTGTGGGACAAGATTGTACAAACATAAATTGCCTGTTGATAGTCCGTTCACTGGAATTGCCCAAGTCTTTGTAGCCAGTATCCGTAAATGGAATGTCTCTGTTCCTTCTTTGGGAGAAAAGAAATATATGTTATTCAAGAAGAACAGCTTTTAAAGGGTGAAAAAAGTAGAGAGCTTTAGCCTACAAATCAATTAAGGTTTCTTGACAAGGCAACTGTCGCGGTTAATTTAGATTACAAGCATTAAATGGAGACTATGCACAGTCACACGGGTTGAAGAGTAATGCAGGTATGGCACAATTGGGGCTCTGTTAAGGTTGATATTAACCGCAGGTTATGGTGCAGATGAATGAAAAGTTGGAGGAGCTGCTTTTACAGGGCTTTCGGTAGATGTTATCAGTCCATGCGTTTGAATTGACTACAGAGTGGTCTTGACTTACTCATTTGTGATGAGGCACACATGATAAAAAACACAAAGGCTGATATAACACAGGCATTAAAACAAGTGAAGACCCAACGCAGAATTGCATTGACAGGTTCTCCTTTACAAAATAATTTGATGGAATACTATTGTATGGTAGACTTTGTAAGAGAAGGATTCCTGGGAAAACAACCAGAGTTCAGAAACCGTTTCCAAAATCCCATAAAAAATGGGCAGCATGCTAATTCAACTGCAGATGATGTGAAAATAATGAATCAAAGATCACATGTCTTATATGAACAGTTAAAAGGTTTTGTACAACGTATGGGCATGAATGTGATGAAGGATGAGCTTCCTCCAAAACGTGTATATGTGATATCTGTAAAACTTTCTCCATTACAGCGGCAGTTATACATCAGATATTTAGAAGTACATGGGTTTATGAAGAATGAAAAGAATGCATGTGTAAAAGTGGCACATAAGAAACGCTTCTTCAATGCATATCATTCTTTAGCCAAGATCTGGAATCATCCAGGGTTACTGCAAATAGCTAAAGAAGACAGAGACTCTCAACAAGGCGATGACACAGTTGAGAATTTCATTTTGGATGGTAGCTTCAGCGATGATGATATGGATCATGATTTCTTGAATGGAGATAAGATGAAAAGCAGAGTGGATTGGACAAGCAAAAATAAAGACAGTGATTTGGAAGAGGTGCCCCTGCAAGCTGATAAGTGGTGGGAGGACATTATTCCAGATAAAGCCTATAAAAAAATTGATTATAGCGGTAAGATGGTGTTGTTGTTAGATCTCCTGGCCATGAGCTCTGAGCGAGGTGATAAGGCATTGGTTTCTAGCCAAAGCTTGAGTACATTAGATCTTATTGAGTCATTCTTGACAAAATTACCTCGGCGTGGAAAGAAAGATGAATACTAGAGGCAAGGTAAAGAATGGTACAGGCTTGATGGACACACTAGTGGCGCCCAAAGACAAAAACTAGTGTAGAAGTTTAATAATCCTTTAAATAAAAAGGTCCAGTGTGTATTAATATCAACTAGAGCTGGATCATTGGGTATAAATCTTCCGGCAGCCAATCGTGTGATAATTGTTGATGGTTTCTGGAATCCAACACTTGATCTTCAGGCTCTTTTTCGTGTGTGGAGATTTGGACAGACAAAGCGATGGGAAGCTTATGCAAAGCTTTACAAAAAGGTATCGAACCAATGGTGGTTTAAACCTGGGCAAGCTATTATTGACCAGAGCATCATTTCATGGACCAACTAGAGGTTAACGGAACTCCATGTAAAGCAGTAAGATGTGGAAGTGGATGGAAAAACGCCAACAAATTGTACGCAATTTACTGTTCTGTGACTAATGTTGAGGCATGAAAGCATGACGTGGACATTAGAAATGCGGTTACGTGTAAATCTTTCAAATGCCAAAATCCGCCAATAGAATCTAGATACAGAGAAAAGTAAGCGGTCTATTCCTGACTTCAGTTCCGATTCAGAATGGATATGCAGCTACAGTTGTTGCCTCCACATTGATTATCATCGGATTTTGTGTGTAATTCTGCCCCTTTTCAAAACAGATGGACAGGCAATTGCGCATGCAGTGCTAGAACATCTTGCCCATGAAACTAGATGTCGTGGCTTGTTTTCTCCTCATTATCACTACCGCCACTTTCACGAATAATGTGGGCGCCCCAATAACAAATATTTACAATAAAAAAAAGGGGTTTTCTCTTAGATATGGAATCGGGTGATGTCAACCTCGCCAGAGCACTAAATCCGGTTCTCATTCACGCCACAAACCGCAACAGAAAGATAGGAACTAATTTCCTATTTCAAGACATCAGAAATCCAAAAGATCTGCGCTCCATGCTTGTTTTTAGTCATCAGAGGATTTTTTTTTTTATGGCAGTTCAAACAGCGCGCTGAATTTGGGAGACCGATTCATTTTTTCCTTTACAGATTTCTTTTAATGTATAAAAAACAAAATCATTTGTAAGAGAGTTAGTGAAGAGGTAGAGAGGGAGTTTTTCTGAGCGCTGGGAGCTGCTGGAGAAGCAGAGAGCTTTGTATTGTACAGTTTTCTACAGAGAATTTAATGGAATTTCAAAGCTCTGTTTGCTGAGATTCATGTGGTATGTTGATTTAGCATAAGTTTTTTCCTTTTGTCTCATATGTAATCAGTTATGTTCCATTTCATTTCATGACCCTTTCAAGCTGACCAAATGAAGTGATTAGGTAGGAATTCATAGTATTATATGCTCCTCCTATAAGTTTGTTCGCATTCGATGTTTTCTACTGTTTAAGGAGGATTCAGAGTTATTGTCTGCCCTCCTTAGCTCCTCACCAGTCTTGCCATCCCATTTGAAACCAGATTTGGTGTTAAATTGCATGCCTACCTTGCCTCAGTTGATAACCTGTGTAGTCATTATATTTTTCTGTTTGAAGCTGTGATTTTGCCCATGTAGCCCAGAAAAGCCCCGTCATTCCATTAAAAAACCCCAAAAATCATTAAATCCAAACCCCTTATCAATTTACTAGCCTAATATCTTTGATCCTAATTGGTCAGCCTAATTATATTATAAGATCTATCAAATCTGACCCGAGAGAGCCTTCTCATACCTCGTAGGGCTAGCTACGAGGTGAAATGGTTTGATGTAGCCTTGAGAGTTTGTCTATCTCAGCCTAGGTGAATTCCAAGCGCTAACAGTACCAATTCGGGTGCCCCTGGTGATGATGTTAAAGTTGAGATATCTAAAAATCAAACTATTGATATGTCCATTCAACTTCCATCTGATTCATATGATTCACATCTCGCTGAGGAAAACTTGGAATGGTTCAGTAATTGCATGGACCCTAAAGTGAAAGTTGATCCCTTGAGTTTTCAAGGACATATTAAAGTACATAATCCCATTATCGAATCTGATCCAAATGAAAACCCGATTGTCTTCGGGGATATTCTGAACCTCTACCACCTATGTTTCATGATTCCTTAATTCATGATATGTTGATTTCACCTACTTCAACTTTTAATGAGGTTCAATATGTTGTTTCAAGCGGTAATCAAGAACAAGGTGGTAGTATTTCACTTGTAGAGGAGAAGAGTGTTGAAGATATGTCTTATCTTTCATCCCTCTTTCAAAATTATGATATTTCCTTTGCGACTAATCTTCGATCTTTTACTCATGATAACTTGTCAAATGACTCTGAACCATGCATCCAAGTTGATACTTTGGATAACCATCACCATGATATCCATGTTTCCATTAACACAGATGGTGGTGAATATCCAAGTATATTGGGTGATCTCTTCTCTTCTTCCGAGGGATCGGATTTGCAAGATATCGATTTGGAATATGTTTCTCACAATTTACAATCTCCATTTGTGAATTGGGATGCTCCTTTAATCCAGAATGATCCTCAATATTCTCTAATTCGTACATATTTGGATGACAAATTTGAAGGGGTAAGTTGTCAGGTTCTTGAATCTTTGGAAGATCCTGGTCAATCTAAGTGCCATATCGGTATGGCTATCTTTGACCATTACATTGATGACAATGATTTTGATATATTGTTCTTTCAAGTTCAATCTGATTTAAGTACAATTATTTCTCCTCCTCCTTAGTCTTTCAAACCTTCTTCACCTCTAACATATTATCCATTGTACCTGGATATGTTTGATCATGTAGCCCCCTTAAATCCTTTCTATATTTATCCGGTTGATTGTGGTTGCAATTAGGCATGGTATGGTGTGATACTACAATTAGAGGATGAAAAGATTGAATCTATTATTCATGATCTATTCAATTTTAAATATTTTGTAAGTTGGGAGGAATATGTTCCAACACTCAATGATCAAGGGATTGAGGTATTTGAATTTCCTATCCATCAAGAATATGATATGCTTAATCCTAAAACTGATAAAACCAATGGCGTTGATAGGGTTTCCATTGATACATTGTATGATAGTCGTGTATGTCTACCTAATGATTTTTCGAGGCCACCCACATTTGATGATCCACCATCAGAAATTTCAGAGACTTGTCAGGAAATCGAGGCACTTCCTCTCTTGCTGATGGTTATGTCAGGTCCTCACAACCCTATTGAGATCTTTGAACTATGTTGAATCCATATTTTTACACATAATTCTATCCTTAATATCAATCCACTTGTTATGACTTCATTCTTAAAGGACTCTTGGTATTTTCAAGTTGGTCTTCATCATCTCCAAGATGTCATTTTTTATCGGATGAAAGGTTCTTGTTTGGTTAGTTCCTTTTCATGTGAATCCTTTGGGTTAGACTGAGGGTTTCAAAGCCCATCTTTCCCGGATCTTTACAACCTGATAACCTGTCATTTTGATGATCGAGATAAAGGAAATTGAAGGATTTTTATCTGTCAAACTATTCTGAATTGATCATATTATTATCTCTTTTTTGCATCATGAAGCTAATAGTCTCCATGGCACATTTTCTCTTCTGGAATAATTGTAATTTCTTCAATCATTCAGCTGACCAAAACTCTTGTGTTATTAGTGAGTTTGAATTGACACATGTTTTTAATCTATTGTCAACTCAATATCATGATTGGTTTTCCATTTCTATGATATCAACAACTGGTTTTCATGCTCCTAATATTCATATTGTTGGTATCGCATGTGATTACATACAAATTGAACCAATAGAGAATCGAAAGCCTTGATTATTGATCAACCAATCTGATCATAATACCAGAGATTCTCGTTGTGATTCGAATGCATTAATTGAAAATTCATTTTCTCATAAGTCCTAGGGTCTTTGGGTTGTTATGAATATCATCATCCATTTTTTGAATGGTTAGAGCAATCTTACCTCGCAAGCCCCTATCTAAATAACAAGTTTCGATCTTTTTTTATGTTCACAAGAACTAAAAACACAAATGAATGTGTATTCGCAAGCAACCTACAAGGTTTGTATGATCGATATTTTAATTAGCAAGGTAATGTTCAAAACATGTTAAAATTGTTTTTTATGGAAAATTATTTTGGTAATAAGCAAGACCTTCAGTTTATTGTGCAATTTTTCAAATTTCTTATCGTTTCTGTTGCACATTGTTTTATATTGCTTTTAATTCCACATATCTTTACGGTTGCAGGTCGGGAACGATGATGGTTTGGTACAGATCCATTTGGGAACATAAAATCCCAACATTCAGATCAGTTTTTTAGGACTCATCAAACCCTAAATTCAGTTGTTTCATGCCCTAAACAAGTCAACCCTTTGAATGCCTCCTTCCTAGACAGTTTCATGACTTGAAGACATCCAGAAATTGCCTCTAGAGGGACCAGCGTGGGTAAGCCCTTATGAAGGTGTGTTGCAGAGTAATTAAGTTCACTGCCAGGGTTCTCTACAGAGCACTTAGGCTTCCTTTCACCTGCGCTAGGCGAGAATGAGCGAAATTCACATAGGATTTGGGCAATATTCTTATCTTGTGGAGTCATCTAGAAGTTTCCCTGTCTTATCAACTCTTATGAGCTCGAAAATGGATGAGGAATGAGTTAAGGATCATCCTATCCTCTCATCCCTTCCTCCATGGAACTAATTCTAAGCATGGAAGGCCATTCAATGTCACCATTAATGAAAAAACCTCCTTCATCTTCCTATAAATTGACCACTCATCTAAGTGATTAGGGGTTGGATTATGTTGAATTGTAAGGAGATAATGCTGCTATGAGACTTGACTTTAGAGCAAATGATATGATGCCACAAGCTTGTCTTGCTTTTGATGTGATGTGGATGGGATCCAAGCTGGAGGAATGACTTTGAATCAGACACTGATGGTTTTAATTCCTTCTATCTAATAAAGTGTTTGAACCTTTTTCCATATGATGTGTTCTTTCATAATGCTTATATGTATGAATTGCTTCTGATTCCTTTCATTTATATTCAATGGATCGTATGCTTTGATCGGTTTTCATCTTTTGTTGTGTTAACAGGGTACTTTTCAAGCAGATTAAGTACACAAAGGAGTGACGAAATCGATACAAGGGAGATGAGAGGAAAGCGGAATGGTAGGTAGGCCTTCTATCCTCTCTTCTTATCTATTGCTTATAGGGAAAGTCTAAAACACTTTAAACTATTGTTCTAGGCACAGCTACTTGTCTAGTGAATTAGTGTTTATCCGTAGATGCTAAATTCTCCAAAACAAATTGGCGACTCCACTAGGGAAGAATCCTTTGTCCTAGTAGCTTATCCACCTCCTAAGACATCCTTGTAGACTCTATTTATGTTCATAGATTGTAATTCAGTTGTTTACATTGAAAAAAAATTCAAAACTGTGTCAAATTGCCTCTTGAAATGGCTTACTGTCACTAGCGTAGGCTTGTGAGCTACACAGTGCACTACTGAGCATCCCTGGCTTAGGGACAGTGCTCTAAAGCACATTGTCTCCCACTTTGGGCTGCGTTGATCCTCCTAGGGTCGTTTCCCACTGTTGGAAAGAGTTTTTTTACCAAATTTTCTTTGTTTTATTGTTTGTTGATTGATCAATGAATGTCATGTCTCAGAGAAGAAATTTTTATCTCCTTTGCCAACCCTACTTTGATTTGATTGATTAATGTTTCTTTAATTTTTTCCTTTGTCATTATCAGTCTATAGTCAAAGTTAGAATATCGTTGATTAATCTTCATTCGAAAGAAAGTGTCGTAAATTCTTCTCTTCCTTCGAATTAGAACTATCGTAAAAGTCTTCATTCTTATTAAAGATTGATTGATTGTATGTGCATATTTCCTTTTTGTTCATCATAACATTAAGCAATTCAAAAAGAAAAACTTGCATCATTCATATTGTAGTTTGTGAATGCTTGAAAGGAATAGCTAGGGAAATTGCATTAGTTGTGCTCTTTTCTCTTTGTCAAAGATCTGATTGCTCTATCCCTACTAGCTAAGGATTTTCATTGTTAAATTGAATGGAAAGAATGCTTATCATATTAGTTGCATTTTAGGAATTGCAAACATACATCATGTGGTGAACCTTGAAAGGAAAATTCTAAAGAATATCAACTTAAAATTTATCTGAATTTACTTAATGGAGCATTGTCACCTAACGAAAAACATTTATAGGTCTAGGCTAGAGACGTGTTCCAGCATCGTAAAACAAAGCAGTTGTTGCTAACTTGTCTGCAATACATCCCAAGTGTGATACCTCATTCCACATACGTGAGTATATCGTAGCTCGTCCACGTACCTTTGGGTATATAGGGCGGTGTTACAGTATGTAAAGTATATGGGAATGCTCTCAATATGCGGTTTTGCATTAGATAGCGCTTATATGGATTGGGCCTCCACGTACTTTTGGGTATATATGGGAGGACAACACTAGGTTGCTATCCATCCTTAGGTAACCGAGTTGGCCTACTTGTACACTGTGATACACTGAACACAACATTCGGGGAGATTGCCTGCCCATAATTCTTGGTTTGTCAGGAGGTATTATGCAGTTCAAAGTTGCTTGGTAAACCTTTTGCCTAGATTATCCCTCTTTTGTTTTATTATGTTACTTTGATTAAAATAAAATTAATTGACTGTGGATAACATCCTCCACGCTCACTCCTTAGTTGATCTTAGGTTGAAACATATGGTGACAAATCCAGAGTCCACCGATCAAGGAATTCCTTTTGATGGGAATCCTAGTCCTTTTCCTTCTTTCGGAAATATTGGTGCTCCTTATATGGCTACATTGTCCCTTTCGGGATTTACCATTGGCTTGCCAGTATGGTTGTTTTCAACCTCCTTGGTTCAAAATGTCGTGATTTCTCTGCAATCGAGTACACCTCCAATTGGACAAAATCAACCTCCAGTTGATCCTAAAGTTGACCCTTTTCCTTCTTCCTCGATTGTTTCTTCCTCCCCTTCTTCCTCTTCGCCTAGTGAAAGTATTGGTACTAGTAACCAGGTGGCTAAGAAGAAGAAGAAAGGGAAGAATAAGAAGAAGAAGCAAATTCAACAGAGGGGCAACCAAGAAACCATTGCTTTGAATGCAACATCTGATGAGAAATCGTCTGTCAAGCCTCACAAAGTTTGATATCCATGCAAACTTTGTGCGGGAGACCATCTTCTTCGAAATTGTCCTGATATTCCTCAGATCTTAGAAGAATGGTCTTCCCATTCACATCATCCTATGTCATCAACTTCTCGAGATCATGTTGGTGACACACCATCAACCAATGGTAGTAAAGTTCATGGAAAGAAGGGTAAAGTTAAGTTTCCATGTAGGTTATGTGAAGGGAATCACCCATTTACCTCTGTCCCTATCTCGATGAAGTCAAAAAAGTGTTGGATAACCGTCCTGCTTCACCACAGTGACTTCCATCTGGTTACAAGAAACTCTCCCTTAATCCTTTACTAGTTGATGAATTGACTGACTCAAATCAACCGTCGGTCAAAACCACTCTCTCTGAAAGTGAATCCTATGAGTCTATACCCAACTCAAATCAACAGGTTGAGGTAACAGTTGACCCAATTTCACCTTCAGTAAATCGTACTTTTCCCGAAGAGAGTGAATATGATACCACTTAGGTTCTTTTTGTTTCTTCAGATTCAAATGAGCTTGGGGGCAATCCTCCCGTTCCATCAAGATAGGAGGAAAATCCTCCCGCTCTCGTAACTCAAGGGGTTAATTCTCTCGTTTTTACGGGACCCCCTCCAAGTAGTCTAGTCACTTCCTTTGATTGGAATTGACTGGAAGGATTTCGTCTTCCTTCTTATGTGCCTTTCTAGATCATAGTACAAGTTTGTAATATGATTGTATCTGGCACTATTATAGATGAAGGTGCATCAGTGAGTATCATTTCCTCAACTTCTTGGCAAGTGCTCGGTTTGCCGCCACTTGTGCCTGTTACCCAGAATCTATTGGCTTTTAACAGAGGAACCAGTCAACCATTAGGGATCCTTCCTCAGTTGCCTATTACTTTGGGAGGAAAAATCATTTATCTGAATGTGATGGTAGTCCCAGGCCCTTTAAATTACAATTTACTTCTAAGGCGAGACTATGTTTATGACATGGGAGCTATTGTTTCCACACTCTTTCGAGTGATTTGTTTCCCGCATGAAGGCAAAATTGTCACCATTGACCAGCTTTCATTTCCCAGTCCAAATATGGCTTCCAATCAACCATCTTCCCTAAATGGTCCTTTTGTACCAATGGTACCATCCCTGCCACGAGTCAATTATGTGGCAACCTGTTCCATACCTACATCAATTGACGATCAATTTAGTGATGTTGTACATCATGTATTGGGGGCATTGGAACCAAATCTCTCCTTCATGACTTCTCATGAATTGTGATCAAGGAATATGAGGATATTTTTTTTACTGTGTCAACCTCATTAAAAAATGAAACAACTCCCATGAGGATAGTTCCTTGTCTTGTGTCAACCTCGTTGAAAAATGAAACAAGGTATATGAGGAGAGTTCCTTGTCTTGCGTCAACCTTGTTAAAAAAGGAAATTAAGAGTATGAGTAGAGTTCCTTGTCTTGTGTCAAGCTTGTTAAAAAATGAAACAAGGACCCCTGTGTTGGGTTGTGTTATATTCTTTCCACGACTAACCTACGTAGTGTACCAGGGGGTTAGAGGGGGGGCGGAGCCCCCCCTTCATTGCGCTGATTGCACAACAGGGGGGGTCACAGGGGGTGCGGCAACCCCCCCTATCCGGGGGGTTTGAGGGGGGTGGGTAGCCCCCCTTTATGGGGTCTGGGGCAGCACCCCGAGGAAAAATATTTTGGACCCTATATTAGGTTGGGCGAACCTACCTATGGTTTTTTGGTCCATGGTTTTGGATGCAATGGTTTTCGGTCCATGGTATTGGATGCTTTGGCATGTATAAATATGTATTGTAACATATAAAGGAATATAATGACAAATCAAGCTAGTAATCCCCGTTTTGGGATCCAGGGGAAAATCTCTGTGTATATGTGTTTTATGTGTTATGCTCTCACATTGTTTATTTTCTGTGTTTTAGAATCCGTATGCAGGTAATTTCTGCACAGTGTTAAAACCTACATTTGGTATCAAAGTTGTTTTGGCTTCAAGGGGATGCATTTGTTGTTGAGGGGTTTCACTCGGGCCTATGGTAGACCCTGTTCAGTGGAAGATCTACGGGATCGATTTTGGTGGTGAAAGAAGATGGCGAGCAGTGGAAAGATAGAGATCGATAAACTTAATGGTCAGAGTTTTGAGTTATGGAAACTCAAGATGGAGGATCTGTTGGTGGATAAAGATCAGTGGATCGCGGTAGATCTAGGTACTAAACCAACGAGAGTGTCAGATGAAGAATGGAAGAAGTTGGATAGGAAGTTAAAGAGAACAATATGATTGTGTGTCTTAGATTCATTATTGCTGAATGTATCAAGGGAAGCTACGGCGAAGGCTTTGTGGGACAAGTTAGGGACTTTGTACCAATCTAAGTCTTTGGTGAATAAATTGTTCCTATGGAAAAAGTTGTATAACCTAAGGATGAAAGATGGAGACTCAATGACAAAGCATCTGAACGCATTTAATACTATGGTAAGTCAGTTATTATCTGTTGATATTAAAATTTCAGATGAAGGTAAGTGCATCAATTTGTTGTGTTCTCTACCAGATTCGTGGGATAGTCTGGTTATTGCAATAGGTAACAATGCAATTGCCTTGCAGTTTGATGAAATAGTCTCATCCTTGATGACAGAGGAGATGAAACGGAAAAATATGGAGAGACAGAATGGTGATGCCTTGTCTGTACGAGGAGTGGGAGATCTAAATCTCCAGGAAAACCTGTAAAGGTGGTGTGCTGGAAATGTGGAAAGGAAGGGCACTATAAAAGGGACTGTAAATCTAAAGCTCCTTACAAAGGAAAAGGATCTAATGATGCTTCTTCTGCAGAGGTGAAAACCACCTCAGATGAAGGTGGGGATGTGTACTTGGTTTCTTCAAGTACACATGTAGATCATGAGGCATGGTTAATTGACTCAGGTGCATCCTTTCACTTCACTCCCCATAGAGAGTGGTTCTGCGAGTATGATAAATATGATGTTGGTGATGTCTTCTTAGGGGATTATAGGAAGGCTAGAATCGTTGCTCATGGAAAAGTAAAGTTGAAGTTGCAAGGTGGAAGGGTTAGAACACTTCCGGGTGTTTTGCATATTCCTGCATTAGCCAGAAATCTAATTTCTATAAGCAAGCTGGATGATGCAGGTGTAAAAACAGTGTTCGAGAAGGATACCTGCAAGATGGTTCGAGGAGCACTGGTATTGATGCGGGGAGTTCGGTCTGGAACTCTGTACAAGCTGCAAGGTAGCACTATTGTTGATGGGTGCAACAGTTCTATGGTTCTTGAAAGTGGAGCAGAAAATCTAGTGGTCTCTGGAGAGAAGACCATGCTGTGGCATCAAAGGCTTGGACATATTGGAGAGAAGGGCCTTCGAATACTTCGTGGTAAGGTATGGTAGAAGGTATGAGTAATAGCTCTCTAGATTTTGATTTCTGTGAAAATTGTGTATATGGGAAGCAAAATCGGGTGAGTTTCCCCTTTGGTGGTAAGAGGGTGAAACAGATTTTAGAGCTTGTGCACAGTGATGTGTTTGGACCTATGAAGGTTCCATCATTGGGTAAGTCTGTGTACTATGTATCATTTATAGATGACTTCTCAAGGAATACATGGATATATTTCCTTAAGAATAAATCTGAAGTCTTTGACAAGTTTAAAGAATTTAAGGCTCTGGTGGAAAACCAGACAAAGAAGAAGATAAAGGTGCTGAGGACAGATAACGGTGGAGAGTTTTGCAGTAAGGAATTTGAAGAATTCTGTAAGAATTGTGGCATAGCACGGCAGAAGACTACTCCATATACACCTTAGCAAAATGGAGTTGCAAAAAGAATGAACAAGACGTTGATGGAAAGCGCAAGAAGCATGCTCAGTGGTGCCAGGTTAGGACAGGAATTCTGGGCAGAGGCGGTGGAGACAGCATGTTACCTGGTCAACAGATCACCTTCATCAGCGTTGGAGGATAAGACTCCAAAAGAAGTATGGACTGGTAAGAAACCCTCTCTTTCATATCTGAGGGTATTTGGATGTGATGCATATGTACATGTTCCAAACGAGAAATAAACCAAGTTGGATAGTAAATCTGAAAAGTGCATCTTTATTGGGTATAAGGATGGTTTAAAGGGTTATAAGATTTGGAACCCAGTAACAAGAAAGGTTGTGCACAGCCGAGATGTGGTGTTTAGTGAGGTGAAAGATGTTATTAAACATGAAATCCAACCAAAGGAACCTGAGAAGATAGAATTTGAACTAAAGGAGGAAGAATCAGACTCTACAACAAAGGAGGAATCAGAAGATGAAGATCCACAAACTTCGGGTGTAAGAAGATCAATTCGAGAAAGAAGGCAGCCAGAAAGGTATAGTCCATATGCTTTCTATTCAAATTTTGCTTTATCTATTACGGATGATGATCCCAGAACTGTGAAGGAAGCAGTAGATTCAAAGGATGGAAACCTCTGGAAAGGGGCCATGGTTGATGAAATGGCATCTTTGCACAAAAATGAGGCTTGGGATCTGGTGAAGTTTCCGGCTGGAAGGAAACCCATTGGCAGCAAATGGGTGTTCAAGAAGAAGACAAATGCAGAAGGAAAGGTGGAGAAATACAAAGCTCGATTGGTAGCAAAAGGTTATTCCCAGGTGCTAGGAATTGATTTTGGTGATATTTTTTTCTCCTGTTGCCAAGGTAACTTCTATTAGATTACTTTTATCTGTTGATGTTGCTTTTGATTTTGAGGTAGAATAGATGGATGTGAAGACAGCATTTCTTCATGGGGATCTGGAAGAGGAGATCTACATGAAGCGACCTGAAGGCTTTGCGGTGAAGGGTAAGAAAGAACCGGTATGCAAGTTAAAGAAATCTTTGTATGGGTTAAAACAATCACCAAGGATGTGGTATCAGAAATTTGATACATTTATACAAGGACTTGGCTTCACTAGAAGAAAAGCAGATCATTGTGTCTATTTTAAATTAATTAGTGACCGTTTTATTTATCTGGTCTTGTATGTGGATGATATGTTTCTAGTTGGAAATGACAAAGAAATTATCCAGGATTTGAAGACCCAATTGTCCTCCAAATTCGACATGAAAGATCTTGGTGTTACAAACTATATTTTGGGCATGGAAATTAAAAGAGATCGGGCAAAGAGGAAGCTCTGGTTAAACCAGAGGAAGTATGTCAAGACAATACTACAAATGTTTAATATGCAAGATAGTAAACCGGTGAAGGTTCCTATTCCTGTAGGTGTAAAGTTATCTGCTGAGCAGTGTCTCAAGACACAAGAAGAGGAAGAGGATATGTCCCGTGTTCCATACACGTGTAGTTGGTTGTCTGATGTATGCAATGGTCTGTACTAGACCAGACATTGCACATGCAGTGGGAATATTGAGCAGGTTTATGTCAAAACCAAGGAAGGAGCATTGGATAGTAGTGAAGTGGGTTTTCAGGTATGTGCGTGGCACTAGTGATTATGGTTTGTGCTACCAAGGAAGACCAGGATTGGACAGAGTCTTGGATATCTGTGGATTTGTTGATGGAGACTGGGCTGGAGATTTGGATCAGAGAAGATCTACAAGTGGGTGTGTTTAACCTATTTAGAGGTGCAGTCAGTTGGATGAGTAAGAAACAATCTGTAGTGGCACTATCAACTACAGAGGAAGAATACATGGTAGCCACTCATGCAAGCAAGGAAGCAGTTTGGTTGCAGATATTGTGTTCAAGTATGGGGTTAGTACAGGGAGCTATAAGGATAGACTGTGACAGCCAAAGTGCAATTTTCTTGGCAAAGAACCCTGCTTATCATTCAAAGACAAATCACATTGATGTTCAGTATCACTTTGTGAGGGATATGATAGAAGACAAAAAGGTGTTATAGGTAAAGGTGGACATTTTGAAGAATACTGCAGATGCATTGACAAAATCTGTGAGCTCTGAGAAGTTCTCCTAGTGTAGAGAAACAATGGGTGTTTCAAGACTGGAAAAATGATTAAGCTCTCATGTGGCCACCTGTGGAAAGAAAACAACAAGTGGGAGAATGTTGGGTTGTGTTATATTCTTTCCATGACTAACCTACGTAGTGAACCGGGGGGTTAGATGGGGGGCAGAGCCCCCCCTTCATTGCGTTGATTGCGCAACGGGGGGGTCACAGGGGGGGCGACAAGACCCCTTATCCGAGGGGTTTGAGGGGGGCGGGTAGCCCCCCTCTACAGGGTCCGGGCAGCGCCCCATGAAAAAAAAAGTTGGAACCTATATTAGGTTGGGCGGACCTACCTATGGTTTTTCGGTCCATGGTTTTGGACGCGATGGTTTTCGGTCCATAGTATTGGATGCTTCGGCATGTATAAATATGTATTGTAACATTGAAAGGAATATAATGAAAAATCAAGCTGGTAGTCTCGGTTTTGGGATCCAGTGGAAAATCTCTGTGTATATTTGTTTTATGTGTCATGCTCTCGCATTGTTTATTTTCTGTGTTTCAGAATTCGTATGCAGGTAATTTCTGTACAGGGTTAAAACCTACACCCTGGAGCAAAGTTCCAAGTCGAGTATTTAAGTAGATCTCGTAAAATCCCAGCTAAGTCTTTCACTTGATCTCGTATAAAGAACCTTCATTCCATCCATCTGATAGCCATGAGTAGGCTACTTAGGTGAATGTAATGAAGCTTGAGGGGCATGCACCTAATGGTAAAGTTAAGTTTCCTTGTAGGTTATGTGAAGGGAAACACCCCATTCGCCTTTGTCCTTATCTAGACGAAGCCAAAAAGGTGTTGGATAACCGTCGTGCTTCACTGCAGCAACTTCCATCTGGTTACAGGAGACTCTCCCTTTCATCATGCTGGGGGCATGTAAACCAATCCAAGCATAGTTTTTCATTTTAATCTTGTGTAAAAATGAAACTGAATCCAAGCATAGTTTTTCGTTTCAAGCTTGTGTAAACATGAAACTGAATCCAAGCATAGTTCCCTATGGTTCAAGCATGTCTAAAAATGAACCCATTTCCATGTTTAACCCTCATGATTTCCATTCTATCAGCCTCTTTCATCAAATGAGCCTTAGTTGTTTTCATCCCATCGCCACCATCCATTTGGCCGATCATACGTTTTCATTTGGTTGTTTTACCCTTTTTGAGGAATAGTTGCAATGAGTGGTCTTATTAGCCAGCCTCTTCACATAAATTAACATGTTTTGAGAAGTTCCAAACATCACCAGAACCATTTTCTACCCTAGACACCACTTTTTCCTCAAAATGGAGTCCTCTTTAAGCTCTTTTCAGACTCTCGAAATATGAAAATATTGCCGAGCGCTTGTCCTTTCCAGCTCGTTAACGGATTGGAAACGATATCTCTCTTGTATTATTTTACGCTTTTCTGGGCTTGAGAGATTAATTTATGAAAAAGAACTTGTGGAGTTTTCTTTTTGTCCCTTTTCAAACTCTCTAAACATGAAAAGGACTGAGTTATCTTTGTCGTTAAACTCATTAAAAACATCAAATATTGATAAACTTGTCCATCTAGACAAGACCAAGTTTCACCTTCGCTAGACTCGTTAAAACATCAAATAGCGATGGATTCGTCCAAACGGTGAAATTATACAACAAGCATATGTTATCCTCCTCAAGCTTAATAAAAATAAAGAGGTACTGGTCAGTAATGACTAGGGAAAATGGAAAAAGGGGAAAACCACTTTATGGTAGCAGGTCGCTCTTGAACATGACACTTCCACTCCATCGGCGTGACTATCTGGGTTGGGTTATTAGCTTGATGGTTATCACACTGATGGTCTATCATACCATCCATCACTTTTTTTTGGGTCAATGCTACCAATTCACTTTAGTGTCACCGACATGTTCAAGAGAAGTCATCCAGTCAAAATCCATCTTTTTCAATACCATAAACCTTCATTTTCATGACCGCCATTCCTGAACTTTGTGTCATCAGTCAAATTCCATCTCTAAAAACACTACACTCATTTTATGTCGTTGATGTGGGATACATCAAGGACCTCCTGCAACGAGTCGCTTCTTGTCAACATCAACTCATTATCCAAGAAGTTGACTTAGAAACACCCATTTGGTACCTTGAGGCTTGCATGCATCAATGGCAGGCTTCTCACTTTCAGCGATAGGCATACATCAATGGCCTTCGACCAAAAGACTTTGTATGGTATTCGACATCAAATCATCTATTCACACCATGCAGAATGTACTGTAGTACCTTGAATATCATTTTCATTATCGGTGATTTCTCTCGCATCTGTTAACAGCTTACATCATTGGCTGGTAATCATATGGTGTCTTCCCATGTTCGACTTCAGATCACATATTCACATGGTTAGACTCGTACTTGAGCGAATGGTTGAACGAGATTGAAGACCCCAGATCTAGTTTCATCCATCTAGGCTGCGATATCAAGATTACTAAATCATATGTACAATGGCTCTATATTGGTATTCATTCCAATCATGGGTCTATATCTGTAGATCATTATTTATGTACATGTAATGAAAGTTTATAAGCTGAGCATGGGTATGCCTTCCCTCAGCAATTCATGTAAAATCAAATATCATGATATATGTATTGTAATTGATGCAGGTCACCTTCCACTTCAATACCTCGTCATCACATCGTAAAGCATTTCATTTGGCATTGGCATTTTTTTGACTTCATGCTTTAGGGGGAAACTGTTACAGATCCATTTGGGAACATCAAATCCCAACATTTAGATCAGTGTTTTAGGACTCATCAAACCCTAAATTCAGTTGTTTCATGCCCTAAACAAGTCAACCCTTTGAATGCCTCCTTCCCAGACAGTTTCATGACTTGAAGACATCCAGAAATTTCCTCTAGAGGGACCAGCGCAGGTAAGCCCTTATGAAGGTGCACTGCAGAGCAGTTAAGTCCACTGCCAGGGTGCTCTGCAGAGCACTTAGGCTTCCTTTCACCTGCGTTGGGCGAGAATGAGTGAAATTCACATAGGTTTTGGGGAATATTCTTATCTTGTGGAGTCATATAGAAGTTTCCCTATCTTATCAACTCCTATGAGCTTGAAAATGGATGAGGAATGAGTTAAGGATCATCCTATCCTCTCATCCCTTCCTCCATGGAACTAATTCTAAGTATGGAAGGCCATTCAATATCACCATTAATGACAAAACCTCCTTCATCTTCCTATAAATTGACCACTCATCTAAGTGATCAGGGGCTGGATTATGTTGAATTGTAAGGAGATAATGCTGCTATGAGACTTGACTTTGGAGCAAATGATATGATGCCACAAGCTTGTCTTGCTTTTGATGTGATGTGGATGGGATCTAAGCTGGAGGAATGATTTTGAATCAGACATTGATGTTTGTAATTCCTTCTTCTATCTAATAAAGTGTTTGAACCTTTTTCCATATGATGTGTTCTTTCATAATGCTTATATGTATGAATTGCTTCTGATTCCTTTCATTTATATTCAATGGATCGTATGCTTTGATCGATTTTCATCTTCTGTTGTGTTAATAGGGTACTTTTCAAGCAGATTAAGTACAGGAAGGAGTGACGGAATTGATACAAGGGAGACGAGAGGAAAGCAGAACTACAAGTAGGCCTTTTATCCTCTCTTCTTATCTATTGCTTATAGGGAAAGTTTAAAACACTTTAAACTGTTGTTCTAGGCACAGCTACTTGTCTATTGAATTAGTGTTTATCCGTAGATGCTAAATTCTCCAAAACATGGTTATATTGGAAATATCATTATACTTACCCTTGAACTTCTAGCTGATTAGGTTAGGAGTAGGCTTAGTTTTTTTTAGTTCCTCTTGCATTGCATCTACCTTATTTCCTACTCTCCATCTAGTCTCTGCATTTGTCTTGCTTTTGTATGACATTTTTTGGCTTCAGTCTCCAGTTTCTTTGTCTCTTGTTTCTGCTTTTGGTTTTGTATGTCTTTCTTTCGTGTTTGCTTAATAAGGCATTGTGTAAAAAAGTGCATGGCTCAAAAGGGAATTTGTCGCAGAATAAAAGAGAAGTCTGACAACCACAAAGCTTGGCTTTATGTTGTTCTCCTTCTTTGTTTGGAAAAATTCCATAGGTTGAGCTAAATCCAGATGGAAATTATGATTCATCTGAGAGGAGAACCTCAAGGGAACCTATTAGATACATGGCTATGATAGTGTCTAAACTACTCAACTTGGTGTAAATCTACATGTGTGTTAATGCTTGTCCAATCTAGTAGAGAAAGAATAAGGGGAAAATCTAAAGCGAGCAAATCAATATCAAAGGTCTTAAAATACTTCTTTGAAGGATCACCCTCACCTTCTCTCAATAAGTCAGGATCCCTCTTCCACCCCTTGAAAATAATAAGTGTTGATGTTCAGTTCTATTAAATAAATAAATAAAAGGTGAAAGAAGAGAAAGGCTTCCTGCGTAGGGAGGTGAAGCAAGCGACTTCATCGAGGTATTGTCCATGCTCACTGGTAGCGAAACAACATTTGTGATCTTGAAGTGACTCCATTGGGGTACTGTCCAGGCCTACTAATAGCATAGAAACACCAAAGATGAAAAATTATACTCTTAATATGATAAACTTATCGAGCACATTACCCTTTCCTGTATTGAAATATTTGTGATAGGGTGTATCTTTTCTGTGTGTTCAATTGAGTAGAGAAAAGTGAGATGTTATGTATAAATCCAGGTCAAAAAGGAGAAATCGAGGCAATAAATACCTCTTGAAGGTCTGACCCTTAACCAAAAAAATTTCCTGGATAGACAAGCTGAAGTTTGTTTAGTGTGTTGTTGAGTGTTGTCGTTGCTAAAACATCCTCCAAAATTCCACTACATTCTAATTTTGAAGCCTAATTCATGGTTGTATCATGTGTCGCCTTTGTCATCTTCATGGATGTATAATGTGTCACCTTTGTCGTCAAGTATAATTTTTTATTGCTTCATATGTCTAAAGTGTTCCTGATCCTTCTCAAGTGTCGTCGCATCAATTAGAATATCTCTATGTGCTTTTCGTGGTCACAAAACCTTTCTTGTTGTAAAACAAAACTTTTGGGTCGCAGTCGCATACACTTCACTATTTAAAGTTGGGGAATGTGAATAAAGTGGCATTTTCATGAATATTCATTGTTGGTTAATTTTTTCTAAGTTTTCTTAATGGGTTAGTATGTGTCGCACATAGATTTACGTCCAGAACTCATCTTGGCCACCCCTCGATCAATCATCTAGAATTAGACAATTTTTTATTTCAATTGAGTCCATTAAGGTCAAGAGTGCACGAGTGCACTCTGAAGCCTTGATGGGTGATCCTTTGTTATTAAGAAGTGTGCTCTACACCCTCCTACAAAGTTTGACGCATTGCAAAAGCATGAAGCCCCTCCCATGTTCCGAAACTACGACCTCAAATTTGACTAAGTCTTCCTTCAGTGCACTCCTTTGACCAGAAGGAGTGTGCCCTATGCCCTCCTAACCTAACTTAAACACATTGTGACACCTTGAGGCACAAAACTTCAACATTCAGACTTCAAGAGTGTGCCCTTACCAACGCCTCCTAGGAGCATGAGCAAACCCTGAAGTCACAAAGCCTTAGCCTTTAGCATTCGGGAGTGCGCCATGCACCCTCCTTCTCTCCCTTGAGCGTATAGCGCACTATTTGGGAGTGTGCCATGCACCCTCCTTCTCTCCCTTGAGCGTATAGCGCACTATTCCGGAGTGCGCCATGCACCCTCCTTCTCTCCCTTGAGCGTATAGCGCACTATTCGGGAGTGCGCCATGCACCCTCCTTCTCTCCCTTGAGCGTATAGCGCACTTAGGAAGACCAAAGCCTTCTCCTTAATCCTTCGGACTTGCAACATGCACCCTGCCTTGACTTCCTTATTCCCTTGAGCACATGAGTGAATGAAGAAGCCTAGAAGCTTCCCTTCTCAGCCCTTCAGCCATTCAAAGTGCGCCCATGCGCCTAGAAGCACCTTTGACCCTTTTAAGCCCACCGAAAAGGTATAAACAAAAAATATTCATAAAACATGGTAGATTAGGAGATTTTTAGGTTGATAGTTTCTCGTCATGGGTGATTTCACAAGCAAGTATTCCAAGGACCTAATGGAAAGCATACATGAGGAAGATTTGGGAAAGAGGCTAAACAAAGGAAGCATGAAAAGAACCAAGAACACACTTGAAAATTGATGGTTGAAGCACCCCAAAGACTCCAAGATTGAAGACCCTTTGGACGGTGAAAACTCCATGATCAAAATATAAGAAAAGAGTAAAGATAAGAGTTGCAATCGTGTCACCACTGGACAAAGTCGATGTCATCAATCACTATCAGTCCTAGTCATCAAAGATAGTAACATGTCAAGTCTCATCTAGTATGATGATGTGGTAGTCATTATATAGTATTGTAATCATTGTAAAAGACAAAGTGTAATGTGTGGAAGTCCAAGTGTCATATGGGGAATGTGGAAAGTCACTCAGTCATACATGGACAAAATGCCTTTAGGAGAAGTCCAAAATTCATATAGAGAAGTCCAAAAGACATTGGAAGTTTAAGAGTTGTTTAGAAGTCCAAAAGACACATTAGAAGTCCAAAGTTCATGAGGGTAATTCAAGAGTCATGGGGATATGAAAGTTGATTCCCTTATAAAATCAACCTCATAACTCAAGAAAAAAGCTTTTGTAGGCTTAATCTTTGGAGAGCTAGTCTTGGCTTCTCTACTTGGAACAGGAGAGAAAACTATTCTTTGGAGAAACAAGGAGTGACTTAATGTTCCACTATTGGAACTAGTGTTCACCATTGTAATTTATGTACTTGGATATTACACATTATAATTGAAGCTCTATGAGCCAACACATTTTCATGCATGTATCACAAATGTTTTTGGACTATTCTTGGGATGTTTACAGTGTATGTTGTGCTCATATGTACTGAAGAAATTGAACTATTTCGGTGGTTTCAGTACTCATCTTGTTGAATGTTTGTTGTATTGGCTTTATTATCGTTGTGTGAACTATTTATCTAATGAATCTTTCCATTCTCTTATGTGCCTCCTCTAGCATAGTACTATTACTTTCCTCGTAGAGACTCACTTTTTCTCTCCCCTCGTGAAATGTTTCCTTTTACATCCTACAATTGGTGCTTCACAATGTCAACTTACTTGCTTATTCAAGGTTTACGTATATAATCTCTTATGTTATCCGTTGAAACTAGGACGAACCTTTGTGTTATGTTGGATGGGTTGATACTCTAGATGGGGCTCCTACTCCAAACGATGTGAGGTCTAACTGGTACTTCACATTGGGGATACCCCTTGTATGTTGGTGGCATCCAGAACCATCAACATTTTGGCGCTAAAAGGAATCCGAGACAACAAGCTATGGCCATTGAGTCTGTTTTGAATCTCTCATCTTACAAGGCTCTTTCCCAAATCATAATCCCAGGATGTTTTTCTAAAGAGTTTGATCTTACCATCCCTGTGGAAATCATTCATAACTTGTCTCAATTTAAGTTTGATGGCGAGAGTGAACTAATTGTCCTTGAACACATCTTTCAATTTATGCACTTTTGTCTCTCTAATGCAATACATTGTAAATATGTCATGGGCAAGCTATTCACACTCACATTTGAAGGTCAATTTAAAAAATGGTGTCATACATTATCTACTTCTTCCATTCACTCGATCAACTTGTTAAGGAGCTTCGTGAAGCCTTTGACAGGTATGATTATCAAGATGTATGTGATAGAATTGATTTGCTTAGAATGGAACCTGGTGAATCTATAGTGGACTTTATTAATTGGTTTCTTCACCTTTGTTGTGAATTTCCGAGGGAGTTTTTTATTCAGATTTGATTATGGAAATTTTTCAAATTTTGATTCTACTCTCTTTAAGATTTTTTGAATCTGAACCACCATATGATTCTCTCTCCCCAAATCTTGCTAACCATGGTATACCTCAGTATTTTGAGGAGGAACCTATCATTCCTTTTGTTTCTTGTCCTCCTTTTCCATTACCGATTTGTGTGCCCCTTGGTGATGATGTTAAAGTTGAGAGATCTAAAAATCAAACTATTGATTTGTCCATTCAACCTGCATACAGTTCTTACTGAGGAACACTTTGAATAGTTCAATAATTGCATGGACCTTGAAGTGAAAGTTGATCCCTCGAGTTTTCGAGGCCATATTAAAGTACATAAGTCCAATCTTGAATCTTATCCAAATGAAAACCTATCTTTGGGGATATTCTGAAATGACTACCAACTATGTTTCATGATTCCTTGATTCATGATCCATTGGTTTCATCTACTTGAACTTTTAAAGATGATGAATATGTTGTTTTAAGTAGTAATCGAGAACAAGGTGGTAGTATTTCACATGTAAAGGAGCAGAGTGTTGAAGATATGCCTTATCTTTCCTCCCTCTTTAAAAATGACAATCTCTCCTTTTCTGACTGATCTATGATCTTTTACTCTTGATACCCTGTCAAATGACTCTGAACCCCACATCTAAGTTAAGACTTTAGATAACCATCTACATGATATCCATGTTTCCATTAACACATATCGTGGTTAATATCCAAGTATATCGAGTGATATATTCTCTTCTTCCAAGGGCTTGGATTTGCAAGGTATCGATTCAGAATCTGTTTCTCTCAGTTTATAATATCCATTTGTGAATTGGGATTTTCTTTTAATCCAAAATTATCCTGAATCTTCTTTAAATTTTACATCTTTGGATGACAAATATGAAGGGTTAAGTTGTCAGGTTCTTGAATATTTGGAACATCTTGGTCAATCTGAGTGTCATATCGGTATGGCTATCTTTGACCATTACATTGATGACAATAATGTTGATTTGTTGTTCTTTCAAGTTTAATATGATTTAAATATAATTTTTTCTCCTCATCCTGAATCTTTCAATCCTTCTTCACTTCTAGCACACTATCCATTGTACCCGGATATATTTGACAAATATTTCACACTAGTAGCCCCTTTAAATCCTTTCGATCTTTATCTGGTTGATCATGGTTGCAATCAAGTATGGGATGGTGTGATACTACAATCAAAGGATGAAAAGTTTGAATGTATTATTCATGATCTATTCAATGGTAAATCTTTTGTAATTCATGAGGAATATGTTCCAACATTGAATAATAAAGGGATTGAGGTATTTCAATTTCCTTTCCATCAGGAATCTGATATGATTAACCATAAATCTAATCAAACCAATGGCATTCATAGTATTTTCATTGATACATCATATGATAGTGGTGAATGTATACCTATTGATTTTTCAAATCCACCCAGATTTGATGATCCACCATCAGAGCCTTCTTCAGCTCCAGCTGATGGTTATGTCAGGTCCTCGCAACCCTATCAAAGCCTCTGAACTAATTTAGATCCATATTTTCATGCAATTATTTCCTTAATATTCATCCACTTTTTATGAGTTCATTATTAAAGGACTCTTTGTTAGGTTGTGTTATATTCTTTCCATGACTAGCCCCCCTAGTTAACTGGGAGGTTAGAGGGGGGGCAGGGCCCCCCCTTCGTTGTGCCAACTGCACAGCAGGGGGGTCATAGGGGGGTGGTAGCCCCCCCTATACGGGGAGTTTGAGGGGGGTGGGTAACCCCCCTCTACAGGGTCAGGGATAGCGCCCCGAAGAAAAAAAAAATTTGGACCCTATATTAGTTGGGTGGACCTACCTATGGTTTTGTGCATGGTTTTTGCACATGGTTTTGAGCGTGATGGTTTTCAGTCCATGGTATTGGATGCTTCAGCATGTATATATATGTATTGTAACATTGAAAGGAACATAATGAAAAATCAATCTGGTAGTCCCAATTTTGGGATCCAGGGGAAAATATCTGTGTATATATGTTTTATGTGTTATGCTCTTGCTATTGTTTATTTTCTATATTTAGAATTCGTATGCAGTCAATTTCTGTACGGGGTTAAAACCTACACTCTTGGTATTTTCAAGTTGATCTTCATCATCTCCAAGTTATAATTCTTAATCAGATGAAAGTTTCTTGTTTGGTTAGTTCCTTTTCATGTGAATCCTTTGAGTTAGACCCAGGGTTAGAAAGCCCATATTTCTCATATCTTTACTACTTGATAACCTGTCATTTTGATGATTGAGATAAAGGACACTTTGGGTTGAAGGATTTTTCTCTGTTAAACTCCTCTGAATCTGATCATCTTATTATCTCTTTTGTGCATATCATGAAGCTAATAATCTCCATGGCACATTTTCTCTTCTAGAATAATTGTAATTGCTTCAATCATTTAGTGGGCCAAAACCCTTGTGTTATTACTACGTTTGATTTGATGCATGTTTATAATCTGTTGTCAACTCAATATCTTGATTGGTTTTCTGTTTAAATGATGTCAAAAATTGTTTTTAATGCTCCTAACCTTCATATTGTTGGTATCACATTTGATTGCAAACAAAGGAAACCAATAAAGAATCAAGAGCCTTGCATGTTGATCGACCAATCTGATCATAATACGAGTGATTCTTGTTGTGATTCGAATGCATTAATTGAAAATTCATTTTCTCATAAATGCCAGAGAATTAAAATTGGTTGTTATGAATATCATGATCCAGTTGTTGAATGGTTAGATAAATCTTATCTAGCAAGCCCCTATGTAAATAGCAAGTTTAGATATATTTTTTATGTCTGCAAGAACTGAAAACACAATTGAATGTGTATTTGTAAACAACCTGCAAGATTTGTATGATCGATATTTCAATCAAAAAGGTAATGCTCAAAACAGGTTAAATTTTTTTGGTATGAAAAATTCTTTTGGTAATAAGCAAGACCTTCAGTTTATTGTGAAATTTTTCAAAGTTCTTATCTTTTCTATTGCACATCATTTTATATTGCTTTTAATTGCTCGTATATTTGTGGTTGTAGGTTGGGAATGACGATGGTTACATTGGAATTATCATTACACTTAGCCCTCACCTTCTAGTTGATTAGGTTAGGAGTAGGCTTAGTTTATTTTAGTTCCTCTTGCATTTCATCCACCTTATTTCTTGCTCTCCATCTAGTCTATGCATATGTCTTTCTTTCGTATGATGTTTTTGGCTTCAGTCTCCATTTTCTTTGTCTCTTGTTTCTACTTTTAGTTTTGTATGTCTTTCTTTTGCGTTTGCTTAATAATACTTTGTGTGAAAAAGTGCATGCCTCAAAAGGGACTTTTTCATGGAATAAAAGAGAAATGTGACAACCACAACACTTGGATTTCTATTGTTATCCTTCTTTGTTTGGAAAAATGCTATACGTTGAGCTAAGTCAAGATGTAAAATATGATTCATCCAAGAGGAGAACCTCGAGGGAACCTATTAGATCCTAGCCTATGCTAGTGTCTAAACTACTCAACTTGGTGTAAATATACATGTGTGCTAATGCTTTTCAAATCTAGTAGAGAAAGGATAAGGGGAAAATATAAAGCGATCAAACCAATATTAGAGGTCTTAAAATACTTCCCCGCGGGAGCAACCTCCCCTACTCTCAATAAGTCAGAATCCCTCTTCCGTCCGTTGAAAATAATAAGTGTTGATGCACAGTTCTATTAAATAAAAAATAAATGGTGCAATAAGAGAAAGGATTCCTACGTAGGGAGGTGAAGCAAGCAACTTCGCCAGGGTATTGTCTAGGCTCACTGGCAACGAAACAACATTTGTGCTCTTGAAGTGACTCCGTCGGAGTACTGTCCAGGCCTGCTAGCTGTGGATCAACATCAAAGATGAAAAATTATATTATGAATATAATAAACTCACTGTGCACATTACTCTTTCCTGTGTTGAAACAATTATGATAGGTTTTATCTTTTGTGTGTGTTCAACTGAGTAGAGAAAAGAAAAGTGATATGTTATGTATAAAGCCAGGTTGAAAAGGGGAAATCAGGGCAATCAATACTTCTTGAATGTCTGACCCTTAAGTGAAAACTATTCCCAAATAGAGAAGCTGAAGTTCACCAAGTGTGTCGCCAAGTGTTGTCGTTGCTACAACACCCTCCAAAATTCCACTACATTCTAAATTTGTAGCCTACTTCATGGTTGTATCATGTGTCTCCTTTTTCGTCAAGTATCATTTTGTATTGCTTCATATGTCTTAAGTTTTCTTGAGCCTTCTCATGTATTTTCTCATGAATTAGAACATCTCTATGTGCTTTTCATGGTCACAACACCTTTCTTGTTGTAAAACAACACTTTCAGGTCGCAGTTGCATACACTTCACTATTTATAGTTGGGGAATGTGCATAAAGTGGCATTTTCATGAATATTCATTATTGGTTAAGTTTGTCTAATTTTTCTCGATGAGTTAGTATGTGTCACATGTAGTTTTATTTCCAGAACTCATCTTGGCCACCCCTCGATCAATCATCTAGACTTAGACAAATTTTGGTTTCAAGTGAGTCCATTAAGGTCAAGAGTGCATGAGCACACTTTGAAGCCTTGATGGGTTACCCTTCATTGCTTAGAAGTGTGCCCTACACCCTCCTATAGAGTTGGGCAGACTCCAAAAGAACAAATCCCCTTCCATGTTTTGAAATTGCGCCCTCAAATTTAACTAAGTCTTCCTTGAGCACACTCATTTGACTCAAACAAGTGCACCGTGTGCCCTCCTATAGAGTTGGGTGAAATCCAAAAGCATGAATTCCCTTCTATGTTCTAAAATTGTGCCCTCAAAATTGACTAAGTTTTCCTTGAGCACACTCCTTTGACTCAAATAAGTGCTCCCTCCTTGAGCACATTGGCGCATCTTGAAGACTCGAAGCTCGGCCCTTCAACCTTCCTTGATGCACCGTGCGCCCTCCTGACTTGACTTGAACACACTATCACACCCTGAAGGTAGGAAGCTTCAGTATTCAACCTTCAAGAGTGTGCCCTATGCCCTTCTCAAGGCCTTTTATGCACATGAGCACACCCCGAAGGCATGAAGCCTTAGCCTTTAGCCTTCAGGAATGCGCTCTACGTGCTCCCTGTCTCCCTTGAGCGCATAACACACTTCGGAAGCCTGAAGCCTTCCCCTTCATATTTCAGATTTGCGACATGCATTATGCCCTGACTGCCTTATTCCCTTGAGTGCATGAGTGCATGAATAAGCCTCAAATATTCCCTTATTCAGCCCTTCAGCCTTCAAAAGTGTGCCCTTACGCCTAGAAGCATCTTTGACCCTTTTGAGTGCACCAAAAAGGTATAAACAAAAAATATGCATAAAACATGTCAAATTAGGAGATTTTTGGGATGATAGTTTCTCATCATGGGTGATTGCAGAAGCAGGTATTCCATGGACCTCATGGAAAGCACACACGAGGAAGATAGGGTAAAGAGGCTAAACAGAGGAAGCATGAAAAGAACCAAGAACACAATTGAAAGTTGATGATAAAAGCACCCCAAACACTCCAAGATTGAAGACCCTTTGGAGGGTGAAAGCACCATGATCTTAAGATAACAAAGAGCAAAGATAGAGTGGGAGTCGTGTCACCACTGGAGAGAGTCCATGTCATCAGTCACTATCACTCCCAGTCATCAAAGATAGTGACATGTCACGTCTCATCATATGATGATATGGAAGTCATGATGTAGTATTATAATCATTATAAAAGACAAAGTATAATTTGTGGAATTCCAAGAGTCATATGTGGAATTTGGAAAGTCATTTAGTCATATACGGACAAAATATATTTAGGAGAAGTCCAAAAGTCATATAGAGAATTCCAAAAGACATTGGAAGTTCAAGAGTTGTTTAGAAGTCTAAAAGACACATTAGAAGTCCAAGAGTCATGTGGGTAATTCAAGATCCATGGGGATATGAAATGGCATTCCCCTTATTATAAAAACAACCTCATAACTCAAGAAAAAGGCTTTTGGACACTTAAGCTTTCGAGAGCTAGTCTTGGCTTCTCTACTTGGAATATGAGAGAAAACTATTCTTTAAAGAAGCAAGGAGTGACTTTATGTTCCACTATTGGAACTAGTGTTCACCATTGTAATTGATGTACTTGGATGGTTCACCTTATAACTGAAGCTCTTTGAGGCAACACATTTTCATATATGTATCGCAAATGTTTTAGGACTATTCTTGGGATGTTTACGATATATGTTGTGTTTATATGTACTGGATAAATTGAACTATTTCGGTGGCTTTGGTACTCATCTTGTTGAATGTGTGTTGTATTCACTTTAATATCATTGTGTGAACTATTTATCTAATGAATCTATCCATTTTCTTGTGTGCCTCTTCTAGGATAATACTATTACTTTCCTCTTAGAGACTCACTTCTTGTCTCCCCTCGTGAAGGTTTCCTTTTACATCATGTAATTGGTGTTTCACAATGTCAACTTACTTGCTTATTCAAGGTTTACGTATATAATATCTTATGTTATCTTTTGAAACCAAGAAGAACCTTTGCGTTATGGTGTTCAGGTCGATACTCCTGATGGGGCCCCTACTCCAAATGGTGTGAGGTCTGACTGGGACTTCACATCGGGGAGACCACCTATAGGTTGGCGATATCCAGCACCATCATTATTTTGGTGCTAGAAGGAGGGCCACGTGACAAGATGTGCCCATTGAGTCTGTTTTACATTGCTCATCTTAAATGGATCTTTCCCAAATCATAATCCCGAGATGTTTTTCTAAAGAGTTTGAATTACCATCCCTGTGGAAATCATTCATAACTTGTCTCAGTTTCATGATGGAAATTTTTTAGAATTTGCTTCTACTCTCTTTGAGGACTTTTGAATCTTAACCCCCAGATGATTCTCTCTCCCCAATTCTTACTAACCATGGGCTGTCTCAATATTTTGAGGAACCTATTATTCCCTTTTTTTCTTGTCCTCCTCCTTTTCCAGTACCAATTTGGGTTCCCCCTGGTGATGACGTTAAAGTTCAGAGATATGAAAATCAAACTATTGATTTGTCCATTTAACCTCCATCCAATAATTATGTTTCACATCTTATTGAGGAAAACTTGGAATGGTTCAGTAATTTCATGGACCCTGAAGTGAAAATTTTTCCTGCTCTCCATCTAGTCTTTGCATCTGTCTTGCTTTTGTATGATGTTTTTGGCTTCATTCTCCATTTGCTTTGTCTCTTGTTTCTGCTTTTGGTTTTGTATTTCTTTCTTTTGTGTTTTCTTAATAATACCTTGTGTTAAAAAGTGCATGCCTCAAAAGGTACTTCTTCGTGGAATAAAAGAGAAGTGTGACAACCATAATGCTTGGATTTCTATTGTTATCCTTTTTTGTTTGGAAAAATTCCATAGGTTGAGCTAAGTCTAGATGGAAAATATGATTCATCCAAGAGGAGAACCTCGATGGAACCTATTAGATCTGCACCTATGATAGTGTCCAAACTACTCAACTTGGTGTAAATATCCCTATGTGTTAACACTTGTCCAATCTAGTAGAGAAAGGATAAGGGGAAATCTAAAGCGAGCAAATAAATATTAGAGGTCTTAACATACTTCTTTAAAGGAGAAGCCTCCCCTAATCTCAATAATTTGGGATTCCTCTTCCACCCATTGAAAATAATAATTATTGATGCACAATTCTATTAAATAAATAAATTAAGGGTGAAAGAAGAAAAAGGCTTTCTATGCAGGGAGGTGAAGCAAGCAACATCGTCAGGGTACTCTCCAGGCTCCCTAGTAATGAAGCAATGTTTGTGCTCTTGAAGTGACTCTGTTCGGGTACTGTCCAAGCCTACTAGCAGCGGAGCAACACCAGAGATGAAAAATTATACTCCGAATATCATAAACTCGTCGCACACATTACCCTTTCCTATATTGAAACAATTGTCATAAGGTGTATATTTTATTATGTTCATCTTAATAGAGAAAAGTGAGATGCTATGTATAAAGCCAGGTTGAAAAGTGGAAATCAAGGAAATCAATACTCCCTGAAGGTATGACCCTTAATTGAAAACTATTCCCGGACAGAGAAGTTGAAGTTCACCCAGTGTGTCACCAAGTGTTGTCATTCCTACAACACCCTCCAAAATTTCACTACATTCTAATTTTGGAGCCTACTTCATGGTCATAACATGTGTCGCCTTTGTTGTCAAGTATCATTTTGTATTTCTTCATATGTATTAAGTGTTATTAAGCCTTCTCAAGTCTCATCACATCAATTAGAACATCCATATGTGCTTTTCGTGGTCACAACACCTTTCTGGTTGTAAAAAGACACTTTCGAGTCACAGTCGCATACACTTCACTGTTTATAGTTGGGGAATGTGCATAGAGTGGTGTTTTCATTAATATTAATTTTTGGTAAAGTTTGTCTAAGTTTTCTTGATGAGTTAGTATGTATCGCACGTAGTTTTATGTCCATAACTCATCTTGGCCACCCCTTGATCAATCATCCAGACTTAGACAAATTTCAGTTTCAAGTGAGTCCATTAAGGTCAAGAGCACACGATTGCACTCTAAATACTTTTTGGGTGATCCTTCATTGTTCATAAGTGTGCCATGTGCCCTCTTACAGAGTTGGCCACACTCCAAAAGCATGAATCCCCTTTCATGTTTTGAAACTGCGCCCTCAAATTTGACTAAGTATTCCTTGAGCGCACTCCTTCGACTCGAAGAAGTGCACCCTCCTTGAGCACATTGGCACGCCCTGAAGATATGAAGCTCATCCCTTCATCCTTACTTGATTTGCCCTGCTCCCTTCTGACCTAACTTGAGCGCATTATCGCACCCTAAATGCATGAAGCTTCAACATTCAACCTTCATGAATGTGCAATGCACCCTTCTCGAGCTCTCCTAGGCACATGAGCACACCCTGAAGGCATGAAGCCTTAGCCTTCAGCCTTTGGGAATGTGCCATGAGCCCTCCCTCTCTCTCTTGAGTGCATAGCGTACTTAGGAATCTTGAAGCCTTCCCCTTCATCCTTCAAACTTGCGACATGTTCCCTGCCTTGATTGCCTTATTCCCTTAAGTGCATGAAGAAGCCTCGAAGATTCCCTTCTTTAGCCCTTTAGCCTTTCAAAGTGCACCATGCTCCTAGAAGCACCTTTGACCCTTTTGAGAGCATTAAAAAGGTATAAATAGAAAATATGCATAAAACATGGTAGATTAGGAGATTTTCAGGCAGATAGTTTCTCGTCATGGGTGATTGCAAAAGCAGGTATTCTAGGGACCTCATGGAAATCACACATGAGGAAGATTGGGGAAAGAGGCTAAACAAAGGAAGTGTGAAAAGAACCAAGAACACACTTTAAACTTGATGATAAAAGCACCCAAAATACTCCAAGATTGAAGACCCTTTTAAGGGTGAAAGTGCCATGATCTGAAGATAAACAAAGAGTCAGTCACTATAAGTCCCAGTCATCAAAGATAGTACATGTCAAGTCTCATCATATGATGATGTGGAAGTCATGATGTAGTATTGTAATCATTGTAAAAGGAAAAGTGTAATGTGTGGAAGTCTAAGAGTCATATGTGGAATGTTGAAAGTCACTTAGTTATATATGGACAAAATGTCTTTAGGAGAAGTCCAAAATTCATATAGAGAAGTCCAAAAGACATTGGAAGTTCAAGAGTTGTTTAGATTTCTAAAGGACACATTAGGATTCCAAGAGTCATGAGGTAAATTCAAGAGTCAATCCCCTTATTATAAAAGCAACCTCATAACTCAAGCAAATGGCTTTTGGAGACTTAAGCTTTGGAGAGCTGTATTGGCTTCTCTACTTGGCATACGAGAGAAAAATATTCTTTGGAGAAGCAAGGAGTGACTTAATGTTCCACTGTTGGAACTAGTGTTTGCCATTGTAATTGATATACTTGGAGATTTCACAGTATAGTTGAAGCTCTATGAGCCAACACATTTTCATGCATGTATCGCAAATGTTTTAGGACTATTCTTGGGATGTTTACATTATATGTTGTGTTCATATGTATTGGATAAATTGAACTATTTCGGTGGCTTTAGTATTCATCTTATTGAATGTGTGTTCTATTCACTTTAATATCATTATGTGAACTATTTCACTAATGAATATTTCCATGCTCATGTGTGCCTCTTCTAGGATAGTAATATTACTTTCATCTTAGAGACTCCCTTCTTGTCTCCCCTCGTGAAGGTTTCCTTTTACATCCTGCAATTGGTGCTTCACAATGTCAACTTACTTGCTTATTCAAGGTTTATGTATATAATCTCTTATGTTATCCATTGAAACCAAGATGAACCTTTGTGTTATGGTGGTTGGGTCGATACTATGGATGGGGCTCCTACTCCAAAGGATGTGAGGTATAAATGGAACTTCACATCAGGGAGACCCCTTGTATGTTGGCAGTATCCAACATCATCCACACGTCTGTACTTTTCCCCTAGTGTGAGGGCCCACAAGTATCTATAAGTTTTCTAAAAATGGTCGTCCTAACTAAAATCTAGAGAGCCAATTCTCATTCAAATCTAAGAAAATTATCGCAGGGTGAATGAATTAGATGTCTTTTGGAAAGTTGTGTTTTAGTAGTATTTTGACAAGAAATAGAAGCGTATGTTGCTCTGATCATATCCCACATATTTCCCAATAACCCACTTCTCTCTAAACACATTCCCTTTTTAACAAAGAACATCTACAAAGAGAATATTGTATTCAGCAATAATTCAGTCCCAAAACATAAAGTTGAAGGTGTGTGATGGAGATGTTTAATCAAGAAATATATTCTTGTTAGTTTGATCATGTAGAAATTATGGTGTAGATTTGCAATTTCTCATGAAATTTTAATCAAAATCACAAGGCGCAAACCTACTCTACTTTTTTGTGTAATTCAATCCACAATTTAGAACATCAATCACAAACATGCAATGAGAAATAAGACACATGCACACAATATTTTTTCCGAGGAAAGCAATATGCTAAAAACCCCAATGCTTGCTTGCATTAATCTGATGAATAGAGATGTCTTACAATTTCTTTGCTCAATTGAGCACAACTTGCAAGTGAATAACCTATCTCTCCACTCACTGAGAAGCTCTGACCCAGATGTGGCCAATTTTGCCTCTGCTTGAGCCCCTATTTCATTGTGCAATTCCTTGGGAAATTAGGCCCCTATTATTTAGGAAATTCCTCAAATTTATTGCGCAATTCCCAAGGTTGATCATATGAATGTATGCAACACCTGTACACTCAATACTAGTCTACAACTGATGTTACACTGCTTTGGAATCTCCACCACAACTTGGGTAACTCGAATTCTCTTAATGCACTAGCTATTATGGGTTGATTGATCAGTTAACTAGATGATCAGTGAGTTAGACTGAGGTCTCACTGCACCGCTGACCTTCCATTAGTTCCTCCAACAATTAGAACTAGTTTTACTGAAAACAACTTGAAATAATTGACCTTGATTGCTAAAAATTATCAATCACACCTGCTTAACTAAAATCCAAGCCCTCTAACTCAAATTCACTGAGTAAACTAGGTGACAGAAGCCATGTCACACAAGTTAACTGCATCCAAGTTGTCTGTTGATGTGGAAATTCAAATTTTCTCAAATTAATCAGGGAAAAATCAAATTGAAAATTTCTTGTTGCATTTTTCAATAGATCACATCCCAAATATTGTTCAATTATCCATTTGTTCTCGAACAACCCCTTTTGAGTAGAGAGAAGCCACAAATGGAATTTTGTACTCAAATCCTAATCTAGTGTCAAAACAATCTGCCAACCTACAATTCAATATCATATAACTATTTTTGGGTTATTGCAAAACATATAAAAACCATTTTGATTTACTTTATGCATATTTTTCAGCAACATCTATTGCAATTGTTGCTATTAAATCTATTATGTTTCCATGCATATTTTCTTTGATGAAAGTCCCGTAAGACCATATATTTCTAAAGGGATATGGCGCTTTTCTAAAATGGTATAATTTGTTGAATATTCATCTAATTTTAATATTCACCTTAACCACCAACGGGTGGAAACTTCGTTCCAAACAGAGGGAGCATATTTTCCCCTGCAATTATTAACAACATTAGAGAAGCCCTGCCTAAGATATGGGAAGAAGAAGATGCATAGAGCACCAAATATGTTGTGTGTTCAAAAGGAGCAGGTGCAACTATTGAAATTGTTGTCACTACATAAGCCATCATCTCATTAAATGAGGGAACGGTGGATTAGAATAACCCCTTTGGAGCATTTGACTCCCGTAGAGGGAATTCCAATTATCTATAATCTTGAATTTTGCCTCTTGCCAAAGGAAACTCCTATAGTCTCTAACCTTGCTAAAATGTGTATCTCATTTGAAGAATCCCTAACTGGATGCAATTATATTAATTCCAAATAGATTGTTCAATAAATTAAATCCATGAGTAACCTGCTTATTTGGAACAATAGGTCTTCCTTCGAGATTAGATGAGATGTTATTTTTAATTTTTAAAATTTTTCTTTTCATGTGGAAGAGCTCCATTTTAAAATTAACCACATACAAATTTAACATTTATTTCATGTAATCATAAGATTATAATGAGATATAATCTCTTGGATTCCTTCTCTATGATTATATTATTATTAACGACAGCAATCGTGTTTTATTTTGATTATATTATTCTAATTATCATTAAAAAATACTACCACATCAATTCAATTCAGGAAAGTCGTTGACAATGATGTAATGATGCAAAATAGCAATGAATAAGTACTATGATATGGAAACATAACTCTCACATTCATAAAATAATATTAATACATTAATATGACCACCAAAATGGGCTTTCTCATTATAACATGTGCACCTAAAAGGCCACATGTGGCCTCGCAGAAAACTGGTTAATTTGGTTAGCAATAAAAAAATTATAAAGATATTAAATCATTATTATTTTAAAATATAGAGATATAGAGTTTGTCATATGTTATAAAATTTTATTACTAGTCAGATTGATCGGCAGCAAAAAAAATTATAAAGATATTAAATTATTATTATTTTGAAAGTAGAGATATAGAGTTTGTAATATGTTATAAAATTGTAATGCTACAAAATGAAGACCCACAAGATAAATGACACAAGGCCAACCTTATAAAGAATTCAATACTTATGGAAAATTTTGAAACCTTGGATTTCTACCATATCAAGCGATATCATAACATGTTGGCAGACGCCCAAGCTAACATCAGGGTTAATCTTAACCAAGGAGATTTCATGGAGGTGCGTGGAAGAATAATCAAATGTCATATACCATGAACATAATTAATCCAAGGACCTCGATTTGGTTGAAGGTCATTAAGGAGGAATTAATGTCTGACAAACAACATTATTACAACAATAATTCCAAGGCACATATGTTCTTTAGTGATCATTCCTACAAATCGTTGGATCCTTCATTCAACAGGTGGGAAAATGTGAGGTGCAAGGTTAAGAATAAAGACAGGTGGGATGGTGTCGACATGGTTTTAAGGTCGACCAACAGAGTAGGATTTGTTAGTGCCAATGCCAAGGGAGGAAATCGTGTTCGATCATATGTGTTTATAGTCAAGACCAAGCAATAATGAAAATTTTGTTATTCGTAGAGAAGTAGAATGAGACAGGCATTAAATATGAAGAGACTCCCCCTGCCGCCAATTTGGAGCCTTGTTTGGATATAAAGGGATGGTTGTGAAAGCTTCAAGCACAATGGTTTTCCATTCAACTCCTTTGCGTTGAAGGTATGGCTTCTTCATTAGGAAATGGAATTGGTGTCCCTCCATATGAGATTGAGCGGGCATTAAAGAAGGAATTCGAGGAGATTATTTCCAGGATTGGTGGGAAAATTATCTTTGAGGCTCGTTCTCATTTCTCCCTAGTCTCGAGCTAGCTAGAAAGCTTAAAAAATGATGCTGAAAATGTGCAAGCAGTAGTGGAGGTAATAGCAACAAAGATAGAAAATTTGGATTACAAATTGGACAACTCTGAGGTTAAGGTGGAGTAAGCGGTTATTAATGTTCTGAAGGAGGCATTTGGCCTCATTGATAATGTTGAGCAGGACATGGAGTCTGGAAATGGTGGGGCTCTCCCTCTATTGTTCCTCAACCAATAGGAGTCACAATAAGTGCAAGGTTAGCAAGTGCCAGTGGATTCACCTAGGCAGGAGGAAGCGAATAAAGCAGATATGGAAGAATACAATGAGAACAACGAGGAGGGAATCGAGTAGTTAACTTCATAGCTATAGTTATAATTTGTTATGTAGATATGTTATTATTAATGGGCTTTTTTGGAGAAATTATAAGAAGAATGTTGTAGTCAATCTGGAAAATATATCACTGAATATCAAAACGCACTAGTCAGAGCAATTTTGGTGGGCTGTGGAAATTTTGTTACTTTTTAATGTAATGGCACTAGCTAGATTCTAGTTTGATTAATAGAAAGTTAATCGTTCCTTTAATATATATATATATATTTCAATTATTTATATTAGGATTAGTGGATCAGTTTAAGGTTTTTTACTACATCAATGATTAGTGTTTGTTGCAAAGTGGACACAATACAGAAATAGATTTCTAGGGCACAAAAGTAAAGCTTCACCAGAGAGGGATTTAGGAGAGAGGAATGATTATTTTATAGGTTATCACATAGATAAGGTCAATGAAATGCCACAAAGGACCATATCTAGAACCAAAAGGATCTTAAGGTAATGTAGATAGGAACTTAGATAACATAAAATAAATGGATCATGTATTGGTTATTCATGAACCATCCAAAAAAGCACATATTCTCTTTGACAAACCACTATCTAGTGGGGACTTTCTATTTCCATTAAATAACTATGCAATCTCAGGGTTCTAAAACTCTTCCACGTGTAGCTTTATCATATACAGTTGTAAATTACATGTAGTTATAAAAATTAATAAGGTCCACTAAATCTTCTTCAATCTTAATATTTTTATTTTTGGTCTCGTTGATACCTTATTCATGATATTAGTTGTTTTCTTTGTCTCATTGACTCAAATGCATTGTAAATCTAATTAATTATGAGAAAGGAAAACTATGCCCCAATATTTTTTGCATCATGTTCATTAGTGTGTGTGCGTGTTCATTCTATCAATTGCCACTAATACACCTCCAACCCTTCAGTGTGTGTATGCTTGTTCATTTTATCAATTGCCACTAATACACCTCCAATCCTTCAAAATAAAACTCAGATAGATATGTCTCCCTAAAGTATCGAATTAGATAGTTATCATTGCATAATGAGTAATCAAACCCCAATTATATAGTTCGAGAACCAGGCCTCACGACATATACAAACATATATCACTGGTATTCTAGCAAATAAGTCGATATGAACGATTTAGACCACACTCATGGTCATCATGGTCAGCAATGGCCCAAAGTGAAGCATGTTAACAGAAACATAACAACATAATAGAAAATATGAGAATATACAATGCATGGCGTTCACCCAAAATTATCATCGTCATGGTGAGTGGTGATGAATTAGGAAGAAGAGCATGGATATAGTATTCTATCAAAAGTTTTTGTTGTCAATGGTAGAGTTGATATTTTTGATAAAATTCTTTGACATCATTTAATTTTATAAGGATTGATGGTCCAACTTATTGGTTCTTAGATTTAGTTTGGGATAACTGCACTTATAGTATCTTCTTTATTTGATAAAAATTAGCCCAATGCAAATCATATTAACATAAACATATACCTAGAATAATTTACAATGAACATTAAAATACTCCAACCTAAAAATAAAATTCCACCTAACATTCTAAATCTTTTTATACATCTTACACCATCTTTTACAAAGCATGCATGTAATAAATCAAGTTGGAATGAATTGTCACAACCGAAATCATGTTCATCCCATGGTCATTGATGGTTCATTGCAAAGAAAATGTCATAACTTGATAGGACTTCCATCACAAATGAATAGTTCAAAGTATCCAAATGGTTGTCCATTGAATCAATCTGGAAATGTGGCATAACAAAAACATAAAATCTATAAGGGAACACTTTAGGTTGTGATAAGTCATCCATTGAATCAATCTCAAAGGGTGACATAACAAATATATAAAATACATAAGGGAACACTTTGTGTTGAATAACTCATAATTAGTTTTGGAGGTGTAAAAAGTACTTATTATAAGGTGAATAGGTTGAAATATTTTATTCTTAAATTTGATCGCAGATTGGGAGCGTGAAAGTGAATTTCCATACCATTTATTAAGGTATTTGTTACTTGTTATTATAAATAATTTGCATGTGATTAAACATGTGTGTTTCAAATGATTGTCCTTCCTTTAAACCTGACCTTTCAACCCAATTGTCCTTCCTTCCCCACCCAAAAATTTAAGAGAAGGTGGTGATTTTGCTAGCTCAAACGCAAGGATCTCCCACCATTGGATTCTTATCTTCAACTGGATCCCATTAGAGAAACACCTATAAAGAAGATAGTAGCATCAGAGACTTTTTAATAGGTGGAAACAATTACACTAGGTGGATACAACTATGCCTCTTCACCAGTTGAGGTGGAAACTAGTACTAAAATGACTTTCCATAAGTTAGTTCTAGAAAAACTTCCCATACGGTATTTATTGAACGACTGCTTGTAGGGTTACTTGTCCAATCTGGTGCCTACACATTTATTTAGTTCAATAGTGGGCTCAATCAGGGAAAATCATCTAGGCAATAGTTAGTGGAGTAGGGGTGAAGTCGCTTTCCTAATGAAAGAGGGGAAGGAATGTCTGATGAAAATTTTGTTGGAATGATTGGCCATGAAGGATCATGAAAAATTGAGTCATTTTTAGGCGAGAAATATCAAAAAAAATTAACCTTTCCAAAACAACTGGGTGGATGCATCTACATGGACATGAAATTCCACATTCCAATCAGGAAACATTAGGAGCACTTACCCCTTTTCCTTTAGCAAAGTAAAGGAGGCATCATATCCAGGGTTCCAACACAACACTTTTGATTTCTTTAGCAACTTCTCCATTTGTTCTGTAATAGCCCCAACCGTACCATGTTCAACCATCATTGAATGCTTAGGAGCCTTTAGAATTTTTTGTTGAATTTGTGTTTACTAATTACAACTTCCAAACAATTGACATATATGTTGGCATTATGATGCATGTGTTGTACTTGATGGCAACCCTCTCATAGAAGAACATCTCACTTACATATAACTGGATCAATCTACAGATGTGACTAAATGCATGGGATGTAGGACAGCTCAAAGGAATAAGAAGATCAAGTTCTAAGTATGACAAGTTAGCTTTGCCATCAAGTCCAAAGGGGGAGATTGTTGGCATTATGAGACAAGTGTTGTCCTTGATGACAACTCACGCAGATGGTAGATCATAGTGCAGCAGATCAGTAGCAAAGAATTGATGATCAGACTACAAAGAATGAAGAAAGAAGAGTATATACGTAGGTTCACTATAGACCAAGTAGGGTATACACGCAGGTTCACTATATACCAAGTCGTGTATACGCAGGTTCACTATATACCAAGTAGGGTATACAAGTAGTTTCATTCATGGAAAAGCGCGTACTTGTCGAAAAGCTTACTTTTGGTCCGTGGTAGTTAGTCCTCGGTATTTGAACCTATGGTTTTTGGACCGTGATATCTCGACAAGTGTGTTGATCCCAAGTATTGGGCCCTTGGTATTGTTTATTATGGTTTTGGACCGTGGTATTGAGCAAGGCCTAAGACTATAAAAGGAGAAGAAGATCATTAGGCAAGTGCATTGAAAAAGTCTTGAATATCTGAATGAAGGATGCAGGTTATGGGTTGATGATGCATTGCTTGATCTGAGCTAAGGAGGGATCTCACCGGTTGATGGAAGACAAGATATAAGGATAGATCGGGATCAAATGGTTTGAAATGAACTATCTCTATAAGATTGATTTTGTTTATTCTAGATCTGTATACTGACGCATGTAATGATCTGAATTGAGTATAACTTAAGTTTGAAATCGCTGCAAGTCATGATTAAATATTTATAGATCTATACGCGGGTTGGCTTTGGTGTAAGAGCGTATGTACGCAGGTTGAGTTCATTGTAGTAGCGTATACCTTTTGAACTATGATATTTGAAGTTACAGGTGGTTCTGATTGTTGAAGGGCTTTGATGACAGTTTAAAGGTGTCAGTATTCTGCATATCTTGTTTGGAGGATTGTGTTTAGCTTCAGTATTGATGGATGAGAACTAATATTGGATCAGGATCATAATGACTCATATTTATGAGATCTGATGGACTAGATCTGGGTGCTAACACATATATTATCTTTGTATATGTCATGATCTGGTTATGTCTGAAGTCAGGAAGTGCAGCAAAGTTATGAATAAGTGATTAATGACATATACGCTGGTTCATCTTGATGAAGTTGCGTATACACGCAGGTTCGGCACTTCCAAGTAGCTTATGCACTATTTTTGATGGTACAGTTGGTTCTGATTGTTGTTGCAGAGTTCTGTCGTCTGCTCTGTGTTCTGGTGACTATGTTGTTGACAAGGTTTCAGTGTTTCAGTGATTCAGAGATTGATGATGCGAGTATTGATTGTTTTGTGCTTCAATGATATTTATGGGTCCAGTATGAAAATTTGATGAAACGTGGCCTTCAGATTATGTGTTGTGCTTCAGGAGTATCCAGTCTAAAAATTTATGAAACGTGGTACCTGGAGGAGAGAAGATTGTAGGCCGGTGCCTACGTACTAGTATCTTAGCTAGTACAAGAGCAAAGGGGGTTGGAACTCCCTTCCAGGAGAGTCTGGAGAACGAGAGAAGGTTGTAGCCTTCTGCAGGTTGTAGCCTGCGTACTGGTAAAGGACTGCACCAGTACATTGTAAAAGAATTTTCTTAATAAAGGAAGATAGAAACGAATTGCAGCAGGTGGTTTTCACCCACATTGGGTTTCCACCTTATATCATGGTGTTCATGTGTGCTTCTTGTGTGTGATGATCTGTTCTGTTTTTACTGCACCTACTTACTGTTCATATGGTTAATGAAGTTCTGATGCACTAACTAAAGATCAACATTTAATGGATTAACTGAATCATAAGTATTCTGGATATACGCTAGTTGCTTTAGACACAGCTGCGTATACACGCGGGTTCCCTTGAATGAAGTAGCGTATATGTACCTAAGCATGGAAATGAAAAAGTTTTATTGATCTGATAATATTGATTCACCCCCCCCCCCTCAGTATTATTTCCAACAATTGGTATCAGAGCAGGTCCTTCTGAAGATGCTTGATCGCTTGAAGGAAGATCTTTCATCATGAGCAACTACGAGAGGGAAGCATCAATCAGGCCACCGGTTTTTGATGGGACAAACTTCGTATATTGGAAGGTAAGAGTTACTGCCTATCTGCAATCTTTGGGTACAGAAGTCTGGGATATCATAGATACAGGATATACTTTTCCAGCAAAAACTCCTACAGATCCGGCTGAGAAGAAGAAATATGAAACAAATGCAAAGGCGGTCAATACTCTATTGGGATGTCTATCTCAATCAGAATTCGTAAAATTTATGCAGTTAAAATCCGCAAAAGAAATATGGGACAAGATTTTCCTAAGCTATGAAGGAGATGATCAGGTAAAACGAGCAAAACTTCAAACCCTCAGGATTCAATTTGAAAATCTCAAGATGTATAATGATGAAAGTGTGGCAAAATATTTTCTTCGTGTAGATGAGATTGTTAATTGTATGAAAAATTCGGGTGAAGAAATAAAAGAGGCTGTTGTGGTTGAAAAAGTTCTAAGATCTTTGTCCCCTAGGTTTGAATCTAAAGTTTCTGCAATAGAAGAAAAGGAGAATCTTCAAAACCTTAAAATGTCACAGTTGCATGGAATTCTAACTGCTTATGAAATGAGGAAAGGAGGACCTTCAGACAGGAGAGAAGCTGCCTTCAAGGCTTCCGGCAAAGGAGACTACTATGAGTCAGGACACATATCAGAAGAAGAAGAAGAAGAATCAAATTTTGTCAAAAATCTTCAAAGGGGTGCTGGACGATTCCGAGGTAAGTTACCTTTCAAGTGCTTTGCTTGTGGAAGAGTAGGTCACTATGCTGCCAAATGTCCTCATAAGGATAAGATTGACAAGGGAAAGGAACCTGTTAGATGGAACAAGAAACAGAATGCAAATAAGAAAAGTTATTACACTCATGAAGATAGTGATGGTCTTTCAAATAGTGACGAAGATGAACGAGGTAATGAATATAAACTTTTAATGGCTTTTGAAGATGATGACTACATGGATGTTATAGATGTAGAAGGTCTTTGTGAAGAGATGACTAATCTCAAAATTTGCTTAGAAGAGAAAAGTGCAATTATTGATTCTCTACAATGTCAACTGGCTGAAAGGGAAAAACATCTTGAAAAATTGGAATGTGAAATTGTTTGTCTTAGAAAGGAGATTGAGAAAACAAAAGCTATTAATCTTAAATTTGTTAAAGGATCTGAAACTCTAGATGAGATTATCAATGTGCAGCGTTCTCCACTAATCAAGACAGGTCTGGGATATAATGGAGAAACATCTCAAGCATCCACATCTAAAAGTTATCTTGATGCAGCAAGGAGGAGCGAGCAAAGGCCTAATAGAAATCATCAGGTAAATCAGGGACAGTTTACCTCAAGAACAAATAAAGACTATCAAGAAAATCGGGGGCAAGCTACCTTAAGGACAAATAGAAGCTACAATCAGCCACAGGTAAAATCTTCTCAATTTGCCTCAAGAATGGATGTCAGTAGAAACTACAATCGGTTGGATGATAGATTTGATAATCGCAGGAGTTTCTTCAATGGCCAATGTTTCTCTTGCCATAATTTTGGTCACAAAGCAGCTCAATGTGTTGCCTATAAGAAAATCATGACTAGAGAAGCTCAAAAACAAAGGAATATGACAGGGATCACGAAAAGGACTTATAACAACTTTTCGGCCCTTGAAAATGAAGTTGAATGTTCTATTTGTAATAACTTTGGTCATGAAGATTCTGAATGCAAGAGCAGGTTTTGGAAGACAACTCAGAAGGAACAAACCTCAAGTGCCAGAACATGGAGAATGAAGGAACCACAACCAGAAAGATGTGGGATAGCTTTTTATGCAGAAGGACAGGAAAATCTATGGTATATCGACAGTGGATGTTCGAAGCATATGACAGGGGATAAAGAAAAACTTGAATCATATACTGCATTAGAAAAGGGAAAGAAGGTTTCTTTTGGAAACGATACCCCTGCAGCCATAAAAGGAAAAGGCATTGCTCAGTTGAAAGAAAAGGTCAAAGCTGGAAATGTTTTGTATGTTGATGGCTTGAAGCAAAATCTCCTAAGTGTCAGTCAGATGTGTGATCAAGGAACCGAGGTAATATTTAGATCAAATGGATGTCGTGTTCGTGATCGTGATACAGGTGAAACAGTGATCAAGGGTAGAAGAACTCCAAATAATCTATACATATTTGAAGAAGGACAACAACAATGCTATTTGAGCAAGGATGATGAACAATGGTTATGGCACCGGAGGTTGGGGCATCTAAGCTTTTCACAAATAAGGAAAGCATGCAAATACCAGGCAGTTCGTGGTCTTCCAGATATCAAAATTCCAGACAACACCATATGCAAATCATGTCAGTTTGGTAAGCAAACCAGAACTAACTTTCCTGAGAAGGAAGGATCAGCTAGCAGGCCTCTTGAGCTAGTTCATACAGATGTATGTGGTCCATCTAGGAAAAGGTCTCCTAGAGGATAAGAATACTTTATATTATTCATTGATGACTTTTCCAGGATGGTTTGGATAGGACTGATGAAGCACAAAGATGAAGCATTCGAAAAATTCAAATCTTTTAAAGCATTGGTTGAAAACGAATCAGATCGCAAAATTAAATGCCTCAGGTCTGATAGAGGTGGGGAGTTTACCTCAAATGAGTTTTTCGATTTCAGTGAAGAACATGGAATAAGAAGGGAATTCTCTACAGCTAGGACTCCTCAACAAAATGGAGTAGTGGAAAGAATGAACAGAACGGTTCAACAAATGGCTCGTGCTATGCTTGATGAGTTTGGAACTCCCGCAACCTTCTGGGGTGAAGCGGCTTATGCTGCGATGGTTATTCTCAACAAAACAAATGTCCGGGTAAATAGCACTCAAACTCCTCATGAGCTTTGGTATGGTAAGACTCCCTCGGTAAAACATTTCAAAATTTTTGGAAGCAAATGCTACATTAAGAATAATGATGAACATCTTGGCAAGTTTGAACCTAGAGCTGATGAAGGCATTCTTCTTGGTTATTCTCCCCACAACAAAGCATATATATGTTACAATAAAAGACTTGGAAGAATTGTTGACAGCATTGATGTTGTGGTTGATGAAAAAGGAAACGATCCTAGGCAAGTAAATTATGAAAATATAGAAGAAGAAGAAGACTACCCTCCAAATCAAACTGATGATGAAGAAGAACCTCAAGAGGCACCAGTGGAACAGATAAGGATAGAAGAGAAGACTCCATCCAGGAATGTGCAGAAGAATCATCCAGAATCTCAGATTTTGGGGCAGAAAGAAGCAGGTGTACAAACTAGAAGAACAATTGCAGAAGCCTCAAGCTATTTGGCATTGCTCTCCTCCACTGAACCACAAAATGTAAAAGAGGCGTACAAAGATGAATGCTGGGTCAAGGCAATGGATGAAGAACTTGAGCAGATCGAAAAGAACAACACTTGGGAGTTGGTTCCTAGACCAAAAGATAAGAATGTCATAGGAACAAAATGGATCTTCAAGAACAAGTTGAATGAACATGGGGAAGTTATTAGAAACAAGGCCAGGCTTGTTTGCAAAGGGTATGCTCAACAGGAAGGAATAGAATTTGAAGAAACTTTTTCTCCCGTAGCTAGACTTGAGGCCATCAGAATGTTCCTTGCCCTCTCTAGCTTCCAAAAATTCAAAGTATTTCAAATGGATGTGAAGTCAGCCTTTTTGAACGGAGACTTAGAAGAAGAAGTGTACATTGAGCAACCAGATGGCTTTATCCTTGGAAATGATCCAAATCTTGTATGCAGACTTAAAAAGGCTCTCTATGGGCTTAAGCAAGCTCCAAGGGCTTGGTACTATCGGTTGGACAAATACCTTCATCAACAAGGTTTTTCAAAAGGATCAGCAGATAGCAATCTCTATATAAAAATTGAAAATAACAAATTGCTAATACTTGTTGTGTATGTAGATGATATTATCTTTGGAAGCAATGAAGAAGCTATGAGTCAAAGCTTTGCCTTGGTGATGCAGAAAGAATTCGAAATGTCCTTGCTTGGAGAACTGACATACTTTCTTGGATTGCAAATCCAACAAAATGAAGGTGGTATCTTCTTGTCTCAAACTAAGTACCTCAAGCAGATTCTGAAGAAGTATGGCATGGAAGATTCGAAACCTGTATGTACCCCCATGATTACAGGATGCAGCCTCAGTGCAAATGATGAATCAACAGTAGTGCATCAACCAACCTATAGATCCATGATTGGGAGTTTGCTTTATTTGACAGGTACCCGACCAGATATTATGCATGCAGTAGGAATAGTTGGAAGGTTTCAAGCCAACCCAAAGGAAACTCATCTTCAGGCAGTCAAGAGAATCTTCAAGTACCTTCAAGGAACTCAAAACTATGGTTTATGGTATCCTAGAGATACAGATCTCACTCTTCATGCTTACACAGATGCAGATTGGGCCGGAAGCGTGGATGACAGGAAGAGCACAAGTGGTGGTGCATTCTTTATGGGTTCCAGATTAGTATCTTGGTTCAGCAAGAAACAAAGTTCAATTGCTTTATCTACAGCTGAAGCGGAATATGTGGCTGCTGCATCTTGTTGCACACAACTCCTTTGGATGATGCAAACCTTGCAGGATTTTCAAATCACTTGTACTCCACCTGTCTCTATCTTATGTGATAATACAAGTGCAATAAGCATTTCAAAGAACCCAGTCATGCATTCAAAGACCAAGCACATACCGATCAAGTATCACTTTCTCCGGGAACAAGTGTTGGAACAAAAGGTCAAATTGGAGTATGTTCCTTCTAAGGAACAAGTTGCTGATATACTCACCAAACCACTGCCCAGGGAAACTTTTGAATATCTCAGACAGAAGCTGGGAGTCGTTGATGCTTCATCCTATTGTTGAAGCTTGTCTGTTCAAAAGAAAATTGGTGTACGCGAGTTGGATGAGGAGTATCCGCGTACATACGCCGATTTATGCAAGTTCAGTCGCGTATATGGAGTTCTGAAGAAAATCAGCAAGGGCAGACTCTGGTTGGAGAGAGTCTTATATGGATATGTCAGAGACCATCAGGCACAGGTTCTGGGGGAGCAGATAATCTTCTAATAATGCATTGTTGGGATTACCTTAGAAGCTCTTGGTTCTAGTACTCAAGCTGTTTTTGGCTGAGGTGGATCAGCTGCAGAAAGAAGATCAGAAGGAGAACATGATTGGTGATATATACAGTGATTGTCAGATGCTGCTGATAGTAGTTATTGATCTTGCCTACAGTCAGGAAGAGCATGAACAGCACACTTCAGCAGTACAGAGACTCGGCATGTACTCAGGGGGAGCATGGACAGATTGGTACACCTTGGCATATACAAAGGGGGAGCTCATTCAGAGATTTCAACAGATACTCAGGGGGAGTATGGACAGCAGAATGTTTATCAAGGAAAGAGAATATCTTGGTTCACCCTTTGCCCTTGATGTCAAAGGGGGAGAGTGATTTGGTGTTGTTGCCATCAAGTCCAAAGAGGGAGATTGTTGGCATTATGATGCATGTGTTGTACTTGATGGCAACCCTCTCATAGAAGAACATCTCACTTACATATAACTGGAACAATCTACAGATGTGACTAAATGCATGGGATGCAGGACAGCTCAAAGGAATAAGAAGATCAAGTTCTAAGTATGACAAGTTAGCTTTGCCATCAAGTCCAAAGGGGGAGATTGTTGGCATTATGAGACAAGTGTTGTCCTTGATGGCAACTCACACAGATGGTAGATCATAGTGCAGTAGATCAGTAGCAAAGAATTGATGATCATACTACAAAGAATGAAGAAAGAAGAGTATATACGCAGGTTCACTATATACCAAGTAGGGTATACACGCAGGTTCACTATATACCAAGTCACGTATACGCAGGTTCACTATATACCAAGTAGGGTATACAAGCAGTTTCATTCACGGAAAAGCGCGTACTTGTCGAAAAGCTTACTTTTGGTCCGTGGTAGTTAGTCCTCGGTATTTGAACCTATGGTTTTTGGACCGTGGTATCTCGACAAGTGTGTTGATCCCAAGTATTGGGCCCTTGGTATTGTTTATTATGGTTTTGGACCGTGGTATTGAGCAAGGCCTAAGACTATAAAAGGAGAAGAAGATCATTAGGCAAGTGCATTGAAAAAGTCTTGAATATCTGAATGAAGGATGCAAGTTATGGGTTGATGATGCATTGCTTGATCTAAGCTAAGGAGGGATCTCACCGGTTGATGGAAGACAAGATCTAAGGATAGATCGGGATCAAATGGTTTGAAATGAACTATCTCTATAAGATTGATTTTGTTTATTCTAGATCTGTATACTGACGCATGTAATGATCTAAATTGGGTATAACTTAAGTTTGAAATCGTTGCAAGTCATGATTAAATATTTATAGATCTGTACGCGGGTTGGCTTTGGTGTAAGAGCGTATGTACGCAGGTTGAGTTCATTGTAGTAGCGTATACCTTTTGAACTATGATATTTGAAGTTACAGGTGGTTCTGATTGTTGAAGGGCTTTGATGACAGTTTAAAGGTGTCAGTATTCTGCATATCTTGTTTGGATGATTGTGTTTAGCTTCAGTATTGATGGATGAGAACTAATATTGGATCAGGATCATAATGACTCATATTTATGAGATCTGATGGACTAGATCTAGGTGCTAACACATATATTATCTTTGTATATGTCATGATCTGGTTATGTCTGAAGTCAGGAAGTGCAGCAAAGTTATGAATAAGTGATTAATGACATATACGCTGGTTCATCTTGATGATGTTGCGTATACACGCAGGTTCGGCACTTCCAAGTAGCGTATGCACTATTTTTGATGGTACAGTTGGTTCTGATTGTTGTTGCAAAGTTCTGTCGTCTGCTCTGTGTTCTGGTGACTATGTTGTTGACAAGGTTTCAGTGTTTCAGTGATTCAGAGATTGATGATGCGAGTATTGATTGTTTTGTGCTTCAATGATATTTATGGGTCCAGTATGAAAATTTGATGAAAACGTGGCCTTCAGATTATGTGTTGTGCTTCAGGAGTATCCAGTCTGAAAATTTATGAAACGTGGTACCTGGAGGAGAGAAGATTGTAGGCCGGCGCCTACGTACTAGTATCTTAGCTAGTACAAGAGCAAAGGGGGTTGGAACTCCCTTCCAGGAGAGTCTGGAGAACGAGAGAAGGTTGTAGCCTGCGTACTGGTAAAGGACTGCACCAGTACATTGTAAAAGAAGTTTCTTAATAAAGGAAGATAGAAACGAATTGCAACAGGTGGTTTTCACCCACATTGGGTTTCCACATTATATCATGGTGTTCATGTGTGCTTCTTGTGTGTGATGATCTGTTCTGTTTTTACTGCACCTACTTACTGTTCATATGGTTAATGAAGTTCTGATGCACTAACTAAAGATCAACATTTAATGGATTAACTGAATCATAAGTATTTTGGATATACGCTAGTTGCTTTAGACACAGCTGCGTATACACGCGGGTTCCCTTGAATGAAGTAGCGTATATGTATCTAAGCATGGAAATGAAAAAGTTTTATTGATCTGATAATACTGATTCACCCCCCCCCCCCCCCCCTCTCAGTATTATTTCCAACAATATATTTGTGTCAATTCTCTCTTCCATTGCATTGAGGTTACATCTAATTTGGGCCTAAGCTTTTCTCCATTACTATTATTTTCATCATAATATAGGGACTTCATAGGGCTCACTAATATTATGACCTTTTATGGCAGATACTACTTCATTAGTTTTCCCTTTATTTGCATGTTGATGTAATCATCCATAGTCATGTCCATATTATGTTTAGCATGCCATGGAGCATTGGATGGAAATGGATGGATCAGATGGGTCAAATTTCACAAATCAAGGGCCTTAAGTAGCCACATGTTTATCCTAATATTTAATGTGGATTTAAGTGTGACCTATCTATCTACAACCTATTCGTTATGGTTGGGGATTGTGATTTTTAAGTTGGAAGTAAGAAGACATCACCAACAAAGACACTTACTAGAGTAACATCGACAGAAACATCACATATGCCATTAATAGTAAGACGAGAATCCCCATTTAAAACAATTAGAAGCATCAATATTTTGAAGCCTCGATTTGGTTATTTGTGGGTTTAGATTTATGCATGGTATGGAATTAAGGAGCAATTGCCAACGTTAAGGGCGAACATGAGAATTTCAATTTTAAATACAAATTTGAGGTGTAGGCCTTCACTTCTATTTCTTAGTAGCAAACCGCCACCAAGGTTCAAGGTCAAATTTTCATCCTAACAATGTGCACTTATATTTTTATATTTGAATAATTATTTTTGTGATACATAAGTTGCTTGGTATTCAATTGAATAGATGGTTTCATACCTCTATTTGAATTGTAATAGTGACCCATGAAAATGTTACTACATATAATTGTAGAAATTATGGTTTAGATTTGCAACTGCCCATGAAATTTTAAACAAAATCACAAGACACAAACCTACTTTGCTGCTCTATGGAAAGTAATTCACAATCTAGAACAAAAATTCCAAACATGCAATGAGAAATAACACACATTCACACAATATTTTTCCTGGGGAAAGAAATTTGTTAAAAACCCCAATGCCTGCTTGCTTTAATATGATGAATAGAGATGTATTACAATTGCTTAGCTCAACTAAGCACAACCTGCAAGTGCATAACCTATCTCTCTTCTCACTATGAAGCTTTGGCCCATACTTAGTCAATTTCTGCCTCTTCTTGAACCCCTATTTCCTTGCACAATTCCTTGAGAAATTAGGTTCCTATTATTTAGGAATTTCTCCAAAATGGATTGCACAATTTCCAAGGTTGATCATCAGGTTGCATGCAACACCTGTACACTTCAGAATAATCTACAATTGATGTTACACTCCCTTGGAATCTCCACCTCAATTGGGTAACTCAAATTCTCTGCATGCACTATCTATTTTAGGCTGATAGATCAGTTAACTGGATGATCACTGAGTTTGACTGAAGTCCCACTACACCACTGACCTTCCACTAGTTCCTCCAACAATTGGAACTAGTTTAATTGAAAACAACTTGAGATAGCTAACTTTGATTGTTACAAATTAGAAATCACACATGCTTTACTGAACTCTAACTCCTCCAACTCAAATTTACTGAGTAAACTAGGTGAAACAAGCCATGTCACACAAGTTAACTGCATCTAAGTTGTTTGCTGATGTGGAAATTCAAATTTTCTCAATTTAATCAAGGCAAAATCAAATTGTAAATTTATTGTTGCATTTTTTAGCATTTCCTCTCAGCAAGAAAGGGATTATCAACCGCCCCTATCCTGCACCTGTGGAACTCAAACTTTCCTCTTGACAAAGCCTTTGTCCAAATGGCAGCATCTTGTTCCTCTACCGGAATGTTCTACCTTTGCACAAAGTCCCGTAAATGGTGATACCAAATATTTATATGATTGGATTGATCGTGAAATATAGGATTCTCAGAGAACTTGATGCAAATCTTATTATCACAGTATATCATAGTTAGATCCATCATGTGACCAAACAATCCAACAAGTATCTTTCTCATCCAGATCACCTCACATGTTGCTTGTCTTACGGCCATGTATTCTACTTCTGTCGAGCTGAGCATCACAGATCTTTGCTTCCTACTATACCAGGAAACAACTGCAGACCCAACACTGAAAATTCCACATGATGTACTCTTTCAGTCGGATGAACTCCTCGACTAATTTGCATCTGTGAAGCCACACAACTTCACTCCCTTTGTTTGTTTATACCATAGTCAAAATTGGTTAGTGCCTCTAAGGTATCGTAAAACATGCTTAGTTGTCTTCCAAAATAATTTGGTTGGCCTAACCATAGGTTGGCTCAAATGTTTGACTACATAGCACATATTTGTTCATGTGTTCACAAGATACATGAGTGAACCCACTAGCTGTCGATAAATGGTAGCATCCACTTCCTCACCTGAAGTGGCATCCTCCTTCCTCCAGTTGGTCACTAGAGGTGTCTCCATGGGTTTGCAACTCTCCATGTGGAACTCCTATAGTATATCATTTGCATACTTTCTTTGAGAGACAAACAATTCGCCATCGCCTTGTCATACTTCCAACCCAAGGAAGTAGTGCATGAGACCCATGTCCTTCATTTCAAATTTTCTTGCAAGGTCTTCCTTGCAAGATTTGATCATCTATTCATCACTAGTTAAAAATAAATCATCAACATATAAGACAATAATAAGAAATTTACCTTCTACCAAGATATGATAGAGATTTTCATCTGTTTCACTTTTGGTGAAGCCCAAACCGATGAGATAGCTATCGATCCTAGTGTACCAAGCACAGGGTGCTTGTTTGAGACCATACAACGCTCGCTTGTGTATACACACGTGAGACTCTTGATAAAATGTCTCAAAACCTTATAGTTTCTTAATGTATGCCTCATCCTTAATAACCCCATTGAGGAATGTTGTTTTTACATCCATCTGGTGGATCTTCCACCCAATCTGTGCATCCATAGCAAGAATTGATCTAATGGATGATTACCTTGCTACAAGTGCAAAGGTCTCCTCTTAGTCAATTCCTTCAACTTGAGAGTACCCGTTGGCCACAAATTTGGCCTTGTACTTCTCTATGTTTCCAGATGTTGCATGCTTTACCTTGAAGATTCATCTTGAACCCACAACAAATTTATCTACTGGTATTGGGACCACTTCCCAAACACTGTTCTTTATAATGGATTCATATTCTTCCACCATTGCATCAAACCATACAAGCTTCTATATTGTTTCCTTGAAGGAGGATAGCTTAGTCTCTACAAGCTCAGTCATTAGAGCCATGTATCCAGTGTACCGATCAGGCGACCCTCTCTACTTGCGTTGATTTGAAGGAGCACCCACATTATCCCTCACATCATGCACAATTCTCTCAGCTTTCCTGGTTCTTTTTATGCCTTCTCTAGATGGTTCTGCTTGAGTGGTTGTCTCCACTCTCTGCTCCTCAATTTTTGGTTTCTCGACAACTTCCTGAGGTTCCTCCTTTGGATCTAAAAGCTCCTCTTTTGTTGGGATCTGAAGCTCCCTCTCAAGAGAGCACTGCATTGCTTTCTCCTTATCAAATTTTACATGCCTTCACACAACTATCATTTTGAGGGATGGAAGGTACACACGGTAGTTATGTGGAGTTTCTGTGTAACCCATAAATACCCCCAACTCTGTTGTCGGCTTAAGCTTCTTCCTTGATTCTTTGGGGACATGGTAGTAAACAGAGGCTCCAAAAATCCTGAAGTGTCACACATCCAGCTTCCTCCTTGAGCAAGCCTCCTTCGGTGTAATCATTCCTAGAATCCAATGAGGTCTCCATTTCTACAATGTTCCATGCCTCAGCCCATAAATGCAGAGGTAGGCCTTAGTCATGCAACATCGCCCTTGCTAATACCACAATGCTATGGTTATTTCTCTCATCCACCCCATTTTGTTGTGGGTTTTGGGTGTTGTCAACTCTTGTTGAATGCCTTATTTTGCACATAAATTTTTGAATTCATCTGACACGAACTTACCTCCATTATCGCTCCTGAGATCCTTCATCTTCTTGTTGGTTTCTTTCTCAGCCAGTGCCTTGAATTCTATGAACTTGGATAAAGTCTCATATTTCTTCTGCATGAAGAAGATCCAACACTACTATGAGAAATCATCAATAAAAATGACAACATATTTGTGTCTGGCAGTGGAGGCTGTTGAGAAAGTTCTACAGACATCAAAGTGGATCCTTTCAAGGACTGCATGTTCTTTGTTGTCCCGATCATGGAATGCATATTTTGTGTACTTCCCCAAAGTACATCCTTTGCATACATCTTGTTTCTCAAGTGCTCCTTTGGGGAGGCATGTGGTTATTTGTTTCATAATCTTCAGGGTTCCATGATGCAAATGGCCAAGTATTATGTGCCAAAGTTCACTAACATCACGACTCTAAAGCTTCTCTACCTTTGTGCTTAATGCAACACAGTGTTCCACAACTAACTTATACAAGTTCTTCACACGAACCCTTACATATCTCACCTGTCCCATGGCTATGTGTCCCGGGACTGCCTTTCCTTTGTTGAAGATCACATCATAACCACGGTCTTCCAAAACTGCAACAAAGACGAGATTTTTATTCAGCCCAAGAATGAACATGAAATTCTTGAGCCTAAGAGGGGAGCCCGACTCCCTCTGAAAGGTGATTGTACCAACCTTGGTTGTGATGTACCTTCCATCATCTCCCAGCTCAATGTGCATCTGTAAGTCTTTCTCCTCCAAGTCACTAAAAAAAATATCTACACCCTGTCATGTGGAATTATGCACCTTAGTCCGAGTACCACATGCTCCCCATCACTATGTGGGCCATGCATGCGATAAGGGTAAAGTCAAGCTCGAATAGTGAAGCCAAGACTTCACTTGCTGCTCCTCCTGAGGTCTTCTTGATTGCCTTTTTATGTGGACACTTCGTGGCATAGTGCCCAAAGTCATGAAAATGGAAGAATTTAATTTTGGACAAATATTTCTTCTTGCCCACTTGGCTAGACTCTAGTTTGGATTGAGATTTATTCCCTTTTCCCTTCTTTCCTTTTCCAACCAATGCACAGTTTTCTTCATCCTCACCCTTGGATGAAGTCCCATCTTATTTCACCTTATTTCCTCATGTACCAAATCAAATCATAAGTGTTCCCAATTTTGTAGGTTTTCCCTCCCGTTCACTGAATCTTGATAGCTATGCCAACTCTTGGGAAGGCCTAGAAGGGCTAGGTTTACCAAGTCATCTTCTAGAACGTTAACACCAACCTCGCCAAGTTCATCATGACATTGTGTGAACCTACTTAGATAGTGTGGAATAGTTTCATTCTTCTGCATGTTGATACTTCAAAGTTTATCCTTAAGTGCTAGCTTCTTTTGGTCACTGTTATTCTTGAACAATTTTGTTAGTTCCTTCCACCTTGCGAAGACAGTTTCTTTTTCATGGATATTTGAGACAATGTGATCTCGTACTTCATCCAAGATTATTCTCCTCACCTTGGCTACATCTTTCTTCCACTGAGCAAGGTTTTGGGCATCAGATGCTTATGGTTTCACAACATTTGTATTGATGTATTCTAGCAATCCATTGCCATCCAATACCGCCTCCATGAAGTCCTTCCATGCGATGAAATTAGAGATGCCTTATAAGGCATACTCTAGCCTCAACCTGTTTAAGGTCATCTTCTCAACTCTGAAGAGATCATGTTGCACTGAACTCAAAATTTAGACCTCCTGTGAAACAACTTCAAAAATTTTGCTCTAGTGTGAATCCTACTCTGATACCATGTATAAATCATGGTGTCGATTTGAAACTGCTCATGAAATTTTAATCAAAATCACAAGACACAAACCTAATCTACTGCTCTGCAGAAAGTAAATCACAATCTAAAACAAAAATTTTAGACATGCAATAAGAAATAACACACATGCACACAATATTTCTCCTAGGGAAATCAATCTTCTAAAACCCCCAATGTTTTCTTGTATTAATCTGATGATTAGAGATGTATTACAATTGCTTTGCTCAACTTAGCACAACTTGCAAGTGGATAACTTATCTCTCTACTCACTGAGAAGCTTTGACCTAGACTTAGTCAATTTCTACCTCTGCTTGAGCCCTTGTTACCTTATGCAATTCCTTGAGAAATTAGGCCCCTATTATTTAGGAATTTCTCCAAAATGGATTGCACAATTCCCAAGGTTGATCATCAGGTTGCATGAAACACTTGTACACTCTAGAATAGTCTGCAATTGATGTTGCATTGCCTTGGAATATCCATCTCAACTGGGTAACTCGAATTATATACATGCACTAGCTATTTTTGGTTGATTTATTAGTTAACTGGATGATCATTGAGTTTATCTAAAGCCCCATTGCACAACTGACCTTCCACTAGTTCCTCCAACAGTTGGAACTAGTTTAACTGAAAACAACTTGATATAATTGACTTTGATTGCTACAAATTAGCAATCACACATGCTTAATTGAACTCTAACTCCTCCAACTTGAATTTACTAAGTAAATTGAGTGACACATGCCATGTCACACAAGTTAACAGCATCCAAGTTGTCTACGCATGTGGAAAATCGAATTTTGTCAATTTAATCAAGGCAAAATCAAATTGAGAATTTCTTGTTGCATTTTTCAGCAATAATGATGCTCTATTTCCTTGTACCCCAATAGTTATTGGAAGATTCTCTTTATATATCACCATTTTATTGTTCTTGAGAGCTCCATTAGAAACACTAATTTGGGTTAACTTAACAAAGAACAGGTCACTCGTGAACTCTTGCATTGCATCCTTCCATCATATGTGCATTCACATTTACCCTCACTAAAAGCCCTTTTGAAGATTCATTTTTCTCAAAAAACAAATCCTCCAGTCTTTGAATAATGTAACTGTTCGACGTTCATTTCCCCGCTTCGTGGGTATGTTCGTTAATCTTTTGATGTGACTTGTGTCTCTCTTCCAAAGTAATTTTGAATGTGCATGGAAAATTATGGGGTATGTTGGGTGGTGGATTGAAGCCAAAATATTTTTTAGTATGCTAAATTTTCATTTCAAGAAGAGGTTTAAGTTTCTATTTTCAAATCAAATTATCTATATGTTTTAGTGACCTATGCATGATGATGGTTTTGCAATATAATTGAAAATGATTGATTTCTAATGAAGTATAGTTGCAAACTAGAGTTGAAGACTCTCATTATAAAAAGTTTGAACAAAATGAGGTGACATCATTTAATTAGTCAATACTTTCAATATCATTTTTTACTATAATCTTTAATGTTTGAAAGTAGAAAGTTTAACTGGAATATAAATAAAATATGAACAATGTGTATGTTGTCATATTAGATATAGGACATATAAATACTTTGTAAATTGTAATTAAAAATGCACTTATATTTCATATCTTATTTCTAATTTAATTTTTTTCTTTCAGGAAGGTGAAGTTTTGAAAAGTTTGATCTTCATGTGGAATCATTAGTCATTTGTCATGTAAGTTACAATATTGGTGGCCATTTCCATGGGAGATAAATGAATAAGTTTTATGTTCCTTAAATAGCAAGCTCTATGAGATTTGAGAATGATTTTTTGGGGGCTTACATGTCTATAACCTATTTGATTTTCCCCTCCTTTCATTATTTAGGCAAAGAAATCGAATTGTTTTTTAATGTTGTTGTCACAATTTTTCATTTCAGTATGTTGTAGGAAAAATTCACTGTATGTGTTGTTTGAGCTTATTATCATATGTTAAGATGTCACAATTTTGAAATTGTCCTAATAATGTAGGCGTCACATTTGAGATGTTTCTCTTTTACGAAATCTTGATAACTCTTTAAAATCAAATCTAGAAAGTTTCACTATGACTTTATAGTACTTTGCTTTGATAATACAAGTTACAACAATATGTATTATTATGAAAAAACTTATTATTATCATTATTTTTGTTTTTTTCTTTTGGTTTTTTTCTTTTTGTAGAAAATTGTGCATTCTAAATTTAGAGAAGAAAATTTGAGTAAAACTAACATATAACAACGTAAGAATAATTGGACAATCATAAATTTGCTTAAAACATAAAATGATAAGCATGAAAAACAAACACCCATAATCAAATTTTCATTTGATAGACAAAAGATATTTGAAATTCCAAACTTGGATGGGAAGCATTCTCATCTGTGGGTAGGGATACCACCATTCCCATCACTGGAGCAACTACCAACCAACATTATTACTGAAGTGACTATTGACTAAGGACCACCACCCCTCATCATTGAAGCATAACACTAATCTCTCTGTTTCCATTTCAAAGGTTGCATGCAGGTGTTGACGACGAGGTCTCCTCCCTTACGGGTCCACGAGTGATAGGGATCTTGAGATTGGTTGAAAAATGGGAGACACCAATCACCCTAAAATTGAGGCATTTAAATCCCTAGTCCAATTTTTAAATCCAAATTTAAAATAAATAAATAATAATAATAATAATTCAACCCAACTAAGAAGATTCATTAAATGGGTGGAATCCAATCTCTTTGATGGATCTCCTATCTCCAAAGTCAAGAAGAAAATCCCTTATTCTATGTTGTGGCAATATGATTATAAAGTTTACAAGTGTCTAGCCTAATCTACAAGCTCTAAAAACTTGGATAAGAGCATTGGTCCCTTAAGATTCGAGGATAGGTATTAGCTTACTTTTAGTCAATGACATTTTTTTTTCCCTTGTTTTAATAAATATTAGCAAGATTTTATCTACTTTTGTCGTCCCTATTTTATGGGACCCATGAGAATGTATCTATCTTTTGGTCCCTTGATTTCAATCCTAAAAAGGAAATTAGAACAATGCCCATAGGTGTTAGGTTGTTACACCTCCCTCTAAATGTTTGGGAATGATTTTCTTCTTAAGAATATTAGGAACAAACTTGTGTTGATTCATTGACTAAGTAGAACCAAAAGGACTTTTTTTATGTAATAAAATATGTGGAGGTGGTTTTGGAGAAGGGACTTCTATAGGATTTGCAAATCGTTATAGATGGTGGAGTCATAAATAATTGTTAGATTATGAGCAGGTCCTTTCAGTGGCAATGCATATCATGTGTTGCCAGCATTTTGCCAAAATTTGTCCAAAAATCCAAGAGCAGCAACCACCCTCAAAGTGGCAGGAAATAAAATCATATGAATTCAAGACGGGTTCAAGCAAGAGTAGAAGCTCCCAACATAAGGGGCCACCTAAGCCAATTTCACCCCAAGAGAGTCCACCCAGTTAAGGCAATAATAAATTCGAAGTTCTTGGGAATTTATAGTTTGATCAATTCAAGAGATGTAGAGAAGGAAGTTGAAAGACATGAGAAACCACTAACAAATATCAATTGTGGATTAGCTCATTTTGGTGGTGGTACAAATACATCCCATGAGGATCTAAAGACCAATGTCCTAGTAGAATAGAAGGAAGTAGAGTGGGGAGAGGAGGAACAAGTGAATGCAGAGGAATCGTGAGAGGAAGAAGAGATAGTAGAGGAAACATAGGAAGAGGAAGAGGAATCAACTCAAGAAGAGGAAAAAGAAGTACAGCCAAAAGTACATTTCCTCTATGAGTCTTCTAACCCTCATTCTTTTGTTGAAGTTCTAAAGAATTCTTCAAATCTCTTTCCCTCCTCTAACAAGGGGAAGGAAACCTAATTGAGATTGAATAATTTATGAGGAAAAAATGAATATCCTCTTGGGTCATTAGTCAAGTTTGTACTTTCCATTAATTAATCAAGGGATTGCAACTTGCAATCTATAAACATATTTTGTTTTTGCATTCTATTATGTAATAATCAATTTATAAAAATCCATCCTTATACTCGGGAATATGACATAAAAGGTCTTTGCATAAAAGTTCACATTCTCTCCCCTTGTTTTTTGATGGGGGAAGAAAATAACTACAATACATGATCTATCTTCTAAAAGCTTTGTATTTCATGTTATCTAATGCAGGCATAGCACTTTTATAATCCAAACTTTAATCATTTCTATCAAAAGAAAGAGAGACACTCCACATGTGGTAGAAGCATGCCTTCTACAAAATAGAATGTATATGTGAGACAATTGCTAATATGAGAATATATAAATTACATTATACATGTGAAATCATTGTTGAGAGGAGACACTGACAATGGAACATATGTGGCCATCGATAACAGAACATCTCCATCATTGAATGGGGACTCGAGTGTCATTGTTAGCCAATCATGTGTAAATATCTTACCTGGAAAGTGGGTTTTACACACACTCTAAACAAATATCAAGTAAATGTGTTGGTTATTATTAGGGATTCTCCTTAATTATCATTCTCGATGATAGAGACTTCATTGGTTAAGCTATGTTTATGATTTGAGTCATTGGTACCATTGTTTCAAAAACCAACAATGGTCATGATATGGTGTTTATTGATGCCTTTGATTTTTAAATTTAGGGAAGTGTATTTTTATATCTTCATTTTCAAATATTGGAAACTCTAGATTACACCACACATGAAATTTAGACCTTGATTTTCTATGAGATTGGATCTTTAAAATGGTTTTCAGGTAGGTGCAAACTAAGCAAATGAGTATGTATGTCATTAATATTGTTGTCAACAAAGATAATATGAAAATAGAACATTATACATAATAAAATTCAATGTATTGTTATTGGATATGAAAATGTTGAGGACCTAATTTTGTTTTGGAGGCAACCATGGCATGTGAGGTAGTGACATTTTAAATCCTTGATATATACTAGTCAAGGGCCTGCAAATTTTTCCTTTGAAGGATGGTCCTTTTTCCTGGACATTATGATAACAACAAAGCATGTTTGGAGATTGAACCAATCTAACAAATATTAAACTTCTATTTTTGCTATGGTAATGTGCATTGTAACAACATTAGGGACTCTAAAATTTTGCCTTTCGAGTATTATCCCTCTTTTATGGATATTTATGACAACAACAAGGCATATTTGGAGATTGAACCAACCTAATAAGTCTTGAACTTTGATCACTTATTTGTGCTACGAGAGTGTACATTATAATGACACTAAAGAACATAGTTGCAACATAGTCATCGTATCAAAGCATGTTTGTTTCTCATGAATTGTAGATTAAGTAGTATAAACTTGTTTTGGAGCATTAAACTTTGCACACATGTTAGCAAGTACTATCAAATTTATCCCTTGGCAATTCTATGTAAGGATTTCCTTCACCTTGTCCAAGGAAAATTAAGTCAAAATGATTATTACCTCCTCAAAATTACGATTTGTAAATATATAAAAGTCAGATATATTTGGAAAATTCCTAAGTAAATTTAATTTTTATTTATAAATGAAAATTTGTTTTTGAAAGAAATATGGTTCATAATTTTGCAATTATTTCCATTTTAAATACCTTTTATCATGAAAGCTTTGCAAAAGCTAAAAAGAAGTGGAGATGAATAATTATTTACAAGTTCCAACTAGTCCCCTAAAAAATCCATATGACATAAAATATTTCGAATTGTTGACAAGTTCCAATCATTATGAAAAAGTTTACATTCCATAAAATATTCATCATATACTCGTGTATGTATATCGAGCATTGTGATTAAAAAAAAAAAAAAAACACTTGATATAGACGAATATGAATACATCTTAAATATGTTTGTCTTCATAACGAATTTCATGGTGAATAAATTTGGTGTATGTAGGTGGAGAATGATTAAAACTTGTAATCCATTAAACCTCGAATCAAACTTTGTGCCAAGAAAAATTGCACCACTTTTTCATTGACCAATTTGATTTTCTCACAACCAATAATAAGAGGAGGGATACTAGAATGAGAGGAGGGATATTTCAATTACTAGTCTATATAATTTATTGTTGAAATATTTTTAATTCATTCTTATTACAAAATCTCTTTCTTTTCATGATCTTAATTGGCATGTTCCATACATGTGCCTTCTATGAATTATTTGTTGTTATATGTTTTTCATTGATTGTTGTTGATTTTTGCAATTCTCAAGTATGGATTACATGTCTTCGGATAACATACCTCAATAACACATGTATATACATGTATATAGGGTGTTTGTACATAGTGAGTTTCATAGAGGGAGGTGGTCTCTACACATATCCCATGAGATAGGAAACATCCAAACGTGATCTTACACAATCACAATTATGACAAGGGGGACAACTATAGTCGACATGAAATATTAAGGTGGTAAGTAGGACCAGAATAGTACTCAATAAAATAATGGGATTAAGTTGAGGCGCCATGTAGACATCATGGTAAGTTCTAGTAAGGTTGCTCATATACCCTTGTAGGCCCATGGCATGGAAGCAATTTGGGCTATTAGAATGAGTCAAATGCGACTCAAATGCAACTCGAATGCAAGGACAACAGTTGGGGGAATGGCTCTAGAAACTAAGTGTGCCTCTTATTGGTTAGTAATTTCATATCCCTTTATCATTTCTCGATTTTTAGATGTTGTGAACATCACTTATTTTTTTTTTCTCGGTAAAAAACTATACTATTATATTATGTACAGGAGTCAAAATTACACCATGGTAAATCAAGAGAGAACCAGGTTCTGGGTATGTCACCCGAGAGCAGTTGAGGCCAACCAGGAAACTAGCCCACGCAGGGGCGCCAGACATATAAGCGAGACTGTCCAAAAGAGCAAGCCCACGCAGGGGCACCAACCATTTTATCCCACGCAGGGGAGACTGACCTTACCCATTTCATTAACAAAGTTTCAGAAACAAAGACAGCAAAACAAACAGCGAAAGAGACCAGAGGCATTGATGCTATAACTGAGCCAAAACAAACAGCAAAAGAAGCCAGAAGACCAGACAAAAGAGCCAAAGGAACCTTGTGCTCGGGCATCATCAATCGTCCATTTGCACTTCCTCTACCCGGCACCAACCATAGGCTTCCCTTTCAGTAGCAGTGGGAAAAGTATCTTCCTCTTCGTCGGTCCCCGTCCTCTAATCCTGCTTGCTTTGCGTTGCGTTTTCCGGGTCTGAGGCAGGACCTTTAACCTCCTGCTCCGTATCAGCTTCAGGAACCTGTGCTTCGTGCCTCTGGTTATCAGTTTTCCTCTTCCCATGTTCATCCAGGGAATCATCGTCTTCCTGGGCATTTTCAATGAACAGGACTAAGACATGCGCACTAATCCGCGGGTTATTCATGGAACTGCTAAAATTGAAGATAGCAGAGCTGAAGGCAGGCAAGGCAATCGAACTCGAAGCCCCTGCATCCATGAATTGACTGGAATGGAGGGGATTAGCTCCAGTGGAGCGAGCAATATTGCAATGGCAGCAGTGGACAACATTGTCCGCCTCATGACTGCGAGAGGTTCCCCCTCTGGAAGTGCCTCGACGGCTAAGCAGACGTTGTCGAGGTCTCACCATTCTCACAGGGGGCAAGGGGAAGAAATTCCAACAGACCACGGGGTAATCCAAACACCCAGCTACCAGAACCGACTGTGGGATGAGCCAGACAGACGGAGAGGATATCCCGACGGAGACGGAGAGGCAGGGCATCGGAGGAACCACCAACATTCTTTGATCATACTCTACAACATCCCTTATAACCTCACCTGCTTTGCTTTGGAGCTCACCCGCCATAACTGCTGCCTTCGCCTGAGCCAAATTACCGTGCCGGGCATTAACTATTCCCTGTAGCTTCACCTTATACCAGCTGCGTCCCTTACTTGCATGCTCAACTTCTGCCACGTGATGGTCAGTGGCCGGCATGTGGCCATCCATCCACGCCTGTCCCATCTCATTTAGCACCCGCATCTGGGGGTGAACATCACTTATTCAATGACTCAAGCTTTATACAATTAATTGGTTTTTGCAATCTAATATGGATTTATAGGTCCATTCGCTAGAGAGATTCATCTATGAATTGGAATTCGGACCTAAAGGTTATGTTGGTCTCCATCTTGGAAACTTTTTCTCTACTCACAATCTGGTTTCACTCTACCCCCCACACCCCCTTTGATATTGTTAAACAATTAAATCTTAAATGACAATTTCTTAATACCATGTGTATCTTTGGGACCCTCTATCTGCATCTTTGACTTCACTTTGTCTTAAAACTAACACTCGCAATGGGCTCCCTCCACTCTATCCTTCACTTCTGCATCTACACTTTGTGTGGAGTATTGTCCCCCACATAATCTTTGCTCTCCAAACATGACTCTGAGCAACTACTATCAAATTTGGCAATCATTGTCCAAGTTACCCCTTTGCAATTCCACACTTTGTGTGGAGTATTGTCCCCCACATAATCTTTGCTCTCCAAACATGACTATGAGAAACTACTATCAAATTTGGCAATCATTGTCCAAGTTACCCCTTTGCAATTCCTTGGAAGGATTACCCTTCACATTGTAAAAGGGAAATTGAGTCAATAGCATGATCACTTTTTCAAAATTACTATTTGTGAAAAAAATTCAGATGTACTTGGAACATTCTTAAGTATATTAATTTTTATTTCTATAAATAATAAGTTGTTTTTAAAATAAAATACTTTGTGGATTTTGAAATTATTTTATATTGACTACCTTTTATAACGAAAGCTTTGCAAAAACTCAAAAGTTGTGGAAATGAATAATTATTGACAAGTTCCAATTATTTGAAAAAATCACATGACATAAAAAACTTCGTGGAAACGAAGATTTGTTACAGGTTCCAACCATTCTGAAAAAGTCTACATTCCATAAAATATTCACTATATAATTGCGCTAAGAGGCTCATTCTACAGAAAAAGCCGACATTCCATAAAATATTCACTATATAATTGAGCCGAGAGGCTCATTCTACAGCCCAGTATGATGTGTAACGATGTTCGTCCATCATCAAAGTTGAATTTTGCTCATCTTGGTCAAAAAAAAAAATCTAAAAATTAAATAACTATAAAAAACATTTAAATAATGTCGACTCATCAAAAAATTTACACGTGAAGAAATTAGATCTCTCTCAACTCATGTTAGATCCGTATTTAGGATAGATCTATGCTGGTTATATGCATATATTGAGCATTATGAAAAAAAAAATGCTTAATATAGATTATTTTGAATACATTTTAAATATGTTTATTTTTATAATAAATTTCAAGATGAATAAATTTGTTATCCATAAGTGGAAAATGATTCAAGCTTGTAATCCATTAAACCGCAAATCAAGCTATGTGCCAAAAAAACCATATCTCTTTCTCATGAACCGAATTTGATATACCCACAAAGAACAATAATGAAAGGAGGGATATTATTTCAAGTACTAGCCCTTCTATAGAATTTCTTGTTTAAATATTTTCAATTCATTCTCATTACAAAATGTCTTTCATTTCATGGTCTTAACATATATGCTTCATACACGTGTTTTTCATGAATTATTACGTTGTAAGGCATTTCCCTATAATAAAAACTCCATTCCATGCCATTTGTAACATTGTGAGACATTGATTTTGATGTTAGATGATTGAAATAAGATCTGTCATCCGATCGAAAACCAATATTGTCGATTTCAATTCGGTACATAGATGGGCAACCGCTACCCAAAAGATGAAGTCGTGGCACAGAAGCTTGTCTTCGCTGGTGTTGTTATCCTGCAACGCCTATGATTCGAAACTGGTAACTCTGAAGAGCTGTTTGTCTGGCTAAATAATTTTGATTTCCCCTGAATCTGTAACCGAAATAGCTTGTTATAAGTATTTTATTTTCAATTTGCTTATTTTTATGTCATTGTTGCAGATTCTTTGAACCCCTTGACTGTAAAATGTATAAAAGACGATGCAGAGTATGCTTTCAACTCACTCGCCCTGCTTTTTCTTTAATTTTGTCTCGTTTAGGTTTTTTTTCCCAACTGTCAACATTTCAATATTGTTGAAGCTCTCCGCTCTTCTATTCTTTATGCGGAGTGTTTTGTCTCATTTTTCGTTTTCAAAGTATCCTGGTCAGGTATGTTCTGTGTCCTTTCTTCTTTCGTTTGTGAAAATGTTGTTTTAAGTATTTTCTTTTCAATTTGCTTATTTTTCTGTCATTGTTGCATATTTTTTCAAACCCTAGACTGTAGAATGCATATTTTGAGATTTCTTTGTGCTTATTTTCCTTTATCCAATTTAAGTTCAATTTTGGTCGTTTTCCCTCTTAAGTTCGCTAAACCTCAAGTATTTCAAAGTTTTATTGTATATTTTATCTTCTCTGTTGACTTGAACTAGGGTTTTGGTTTTTTTTTTCACTAGGCAAGGATCCATGATGTTTGTAACTATGCGTGGAGCTGGTCGTATTAATAATCCAAAAAAATAACATTGGGTGGATTCCCCTAACTTCCAATGATATATACCACAGTGAGGGCTTCATCACTTCCAGCCCAGATGGACTCGCCTGTAATGCACCAGACCAATCAGTTGAGTAAGACGACTTTTTTGTGTTTTACTTCTTCATCCGTGGTTTTACCGTGTGGGTGACAGGAGGAATCTCAGCCGTAATTGGCGGAGATTGCAAGGCAAGAGCTAACGAGTCTACCATTGGGCATTAAATGCCCAGCTACATGCACCCTCGATAGCCCGATAACACACACGCCATTATTTTTTATTTATCTAGACACCGTGTGCGTGTGTGTTATCGGGCTATCGAGGGCACATGTAGCCGGACATTTAATGCCCAATGGTAAGCTCGTTAGCTCTTGCCAGATTGCAATGTCTCTGTAGCTTTGGAATTTTTCCACGTTGACACGTTTCAATATTATTTGTACGTGAAATTGCAAGCCACTTATTCATTCGCTAGACATTGTAGTTTCAAATTCTTTACACATACATAGTTTCATTGTCTTTTATCCTACATCGTAACTACTTATAATGAATATAAAATAAATAATTGTAATAATGTCGTTTCTGTTTTAAAGATTTTTTTTTTAATTAATATTAGATTTCTTTTATCATAATTTTATTAGACGATATGATGTGTTTTATTTACATGCTGCAATAAATGTTTTTAAATGTTTTCAAAACAATATAAAGTTATCTGGTTGACTTTTAAAATAAGTTCCCGAGTATTATTAGTCCCTGCCCTCCAGGCATGGACTATAGTAATCAGTCCCGAAGGATATAGCATTAGTTGACCTGCTTTTATTCCCCGGTCATCAGCAATAACCAAAGTTTTATTCCCGCTCAAACAAAGTTAAACAAAGTTTTGAGAGGGACGCTGATTTTTCATCTTATTTGGCCTCTTTCCAAAAAACCGAAGCTAGACGTCAAAAACCAAAGCTAATCTGAAGCGAAAACATTAGGTTATATTTTTGTTTGTCTGATATTTTCAAATTGTCAGTCCCTGCAACCTAAACTAATGTTAGCATTACTGGACAACATTAAATGTTATCTCAGCATCCACGGACACCTTGGTATATACCAAGCAGGTCTAAGCATATTGGCAGGTGTGCATGCAGGCGCTACAGGTGTCCATGCATGGGGAGGTGTCATGTTTCGCTGGCCTCCCTTTCTTGTTTCCCCTTTCGGCTGGCCTGCCTTAGTTCTGGCGGTGGTCTTCCGTGTTTTAAACCTGATCTCCCTTTGCTGGCCTCCGTTTGTTTCACCTTCTTCGTCACCTGGTAAATGCGGTTGTTCTGCTCGCTTCGTGGGTTGGTTGCTTGTAGGTCACCTGGTTAATGTTGTTGTTCCGCTGGATTCGTTGGTTGGTTGCTTGTAAGTCACCTGGTAAATCTTGTTGTTCTGCTGGATTTGTTGGTTGGTTGCTTGTTACTTACAAATTAATGTTATTGTTCTGCTGGCTTCATGTTCGGCCTGGCATCCTCTAGAGATGGAAGACGCTGTGAGCTAGAGATGGAAGAAGCTGCGAGGTTCTTGCAGCGACTTTGATAGGCATCCAATTTGGCCTTGCATCGTCTACAATAATAGTAAGTAGCATCAAACTGTTAAAATTCTAGACTATTCAAACGTCTCCTCTGTCATCAGCTTCATGTAGTTATGTGATTAAAACCCGTAAAGAAAGCTATCAGACCTAGAAAGCAAGGAATTGTAAAGCAAACACTACATTGTAATGCAAATGAACCTGTGCAATCGAAATACATGGAATCCACCAAATTCAATTGTCATTGGCATACCTGGAGTTTGTTAACATGGTTTCTGTAAAGCTCTTCCGCCGTAAGGATTCCCTGCGCTGGGAGGATGGACTAAATCCAATGGGTATGGGTGGCTTGCTAGTTAGGAGAGGATCCAAGAGCTGGTGAGAGAAAGAAACCGTGGAAGGCTGGGCTGGGAGAATAAACTCGTGCTTCCTTCATTGAACTTACAGCTTCGAGCTGACAAACTACCTGAGAGGTGATATCTTGTTGCCTTCTCCCGCCTGCTTGCTTCGACCTAATTGAGTCCCTTTTGCATAGACCCGCAGCATAGTCCCTTCTACAGGAGCCAACATGACCTGAGCTTTTCTTGTGGATCGGTCCCAGCGAGTGACTGTGCAAGACAAACTATCAACGGCAAGGTATAGGCAGGCTGGAGAAGCATGCATAAGTTCAAAGGCAGGGAGCAAGAAGATGATATCTATCAGGTGGTAAGGTGTAGATAAGGTTACATGTTTTTCGACCTGTCTGTCCACCATACAACTTTCATGTGGCCACATACAACTTTCATGTGGCCACGTTTCTTTGTGCATGCAACATTTGGTAGCTTGTCATATTCATTTTTCTAACCGGCATATTCACTTTACTAATCATTTTACCCACCACTATGATAATCGATACAGGGAAAACTGGAATTTGTTTTAGTTTAGATGATTCGTATCTATTTTCTCAATCTGGCAAACAGTTGCGTGCCCGCTTGTGGCTTTAGAGAAATTGCAATAGCTTCTGTCACCCCTGCGTCTACTTATGTTGTCTCTGCCCTGGCCTAGCAGAATCCTTTCCAGCGGATTCAACGCATGCTTCAACCGGCTCTCTAATTTGTTTAGATTAGATGCTGCTATCTTTGCCTTTGCCTCCACTGGATCCGCCCAAATACGAACAGGAACTAGGTCTCGATCAGGAACTGGAAGCTCTACTGCTGCTCGGTCTACAAGTGCTACTGGTGGTGCTTAAACCGGTCAAACTCTTGTTGCTAATGCTCTAGCTACCCCAACTTGTTCCTATGTAGGTAATAGATCTGTAACTGGGCCTGCTCCTGGGTATAGATAAATTTTTATGTGCTGATAATAATATGTGAGCAAAAGCGATCCAGGTAAGGAACTTCAGATATGGAATACTTACCAAGTTGAAGGCTTAATTTGATGACAGGATCATGGAGAGCACATACACCTCAAACGCAGAGTCCCGACATGTGAGTGGATGTGCTCTCTATATTCTGTCGTCCACACCAAGACCTCAAATTCTTTTCAATCGGCGCTTAAGTCATGAAAATGATTTCCTGTCATAATATATAATGTCAGCATGCCTTACGCTTGCCTCACTACGAATTTCTGGTTTATTATCTTTAGTTTTTATAATGATGCTCACAGTAGAGTTCTGAGACTGTCCCTAATCAACACATTGGGCTTAACTGAATTTATTATCGTGCCCCTGATGGCCTTCTCCTTCATGCTGGCCACTCAGTTTCAGGAGAAACGTAATCAAACTTCCGTGGCCTTTGCGTAAGCTAGTCGGCTTCAATGCTTTCTGGTATGCTCGCCATTTGTTTATTCAAGGTTTGCACTCTGCTTATCATTCAATCCATCTTAATGTATCTCAAATACCAATGGTACAAGAAAACGGTACATAGGTTCACAGATTCTCTTCACTTTCTCAATCAAAATAACGATTTACCAACAAATTATATTTATTAAAGGATAACTCAGCAAATATCATGCAGGCTTGGCTGTACATAGCCATATCCGTACTTTTGTACATCAGCAAGCGATTGTTCAGATTTTTTCATGAAAATAAACAACAAATTTAACCTTGTGAAGGTCGGTGACTGCTTTCTAGAATCTGTATTTCGTGATGTGACATGACACTGTCACTATAAGTTTAGCATCAAATTCCATAAATTCATGTTAATTAAGTTCGAAAACTAACTGATTGAAGCTTCTTGAACCTTCATTATTGTCTTTTTAGGCTTCCAAATATCATAGTAATGTTCTTGCATTGCATATGAGCAAGCCTCTGGGATTCAACTACAACAGCGGGATGTATTTGTTTATAAGTGTCCAAATGTCTTTTCATTTGAATGGAAAGACTGAATTCAATTTACTGGGCATCATCTTCACTAAAGCATTATTATCGGAGCCGAGGTTCAACAAGCATTTTCTAAAGTTCATGTCTCAGGGTTCAAATCTGCTTTTTAGGTTTGAAAATGTCAGTTTTTTCATTCTCACATTTCCATATCCTAGGGCTAAAGTGTCATCATTTTTTGTGAGGCCAGCTTTTATTTAATTCTTTGTCTTTTGATTTGAAGAACATGTTTCCACAATATTTGCATCTTCTTGTGGATATTCCTATCGAAATTACAATATTTGCAATAGGTTTGGAGTTATGTTTATGACGATGTTATAAGGCTTGATGATTTCGTAAAATTTATAGAGTGCTCACATGTTCAGGTAATTTAGTATTTTTGGTGCAAGTGCGAGTTCTCCATTATCCCTTAGAGTATTTATTGTTGGAATTGATTTGAATTTTATGTAGGTAATGGATCCGTAACTGGGCCTGCTCCTGGGTATAGATAAATTTTTATGTGCTGATAATAATATGTGAGCAAAAGCGATCCAGGTAAGGAACTAACTGATTGAAGCTTCTTGAAAACTAACTGATTGAAGCTTTTTGAACCTTCATTATTGTCTTTTTGCTGCAATGACATTTTCATGTTTATGCAATTTATGTGTAACTGTTTTAGTCATGTATCCTAAACTTCTCATGACATTGAATCTATACTAATGTGCAACTTGTATAGTATACCAACACCTTGAGGTAATGAACGGTGTATATTCAATACTTTAATGTCATATCAACGCTGCAATGACATCTTCATGTTTATACAATTTATGTGTAACTGTTTTAGTCATGTATCCTAAACTTCTCATGACATTGAATCTATACTAATGTGCAACTTGTATAGTATACCAACACCTTGAGGTAATGAACTGTGTATATTCAATACTTTAATGTCATCTCAGGAGTGGCACTTTCTCAACAATGAGTTGACCCAACACCTTGAGGTCCGCATTGTAGCTCAAAAATATGTTACATATTGTTCTAGTTCTTTTGCTCTGCCTCCTTAGTCATGGATTTCCTGAACTTTGATGGGCCACGAAAGCTTTGGCCAATTAATTCTTGTGTTTTTGATACAAACAGCTCAACACAAGTTGCATCAGGAGACAGCAGTACTGAACATAAAGGTATGCCATGAAAGCATTGGCCAATTAATTCTTGTCTTCTTGATACAAACAACTCACATATTGTTGTAGTTCTTTTGCTCTGCCTCCTTAGTCATGGATTTCCTGGACTTTGATGGGCCACGAAAGCTTTGGCCAATTAATTCTTGTGTTTTTTATACAAACAGCTCAACACAACTTGCATCAGGAAACAGCAGTACTGAACATAAAGGTATGCCATGAAAGCGTTGGCCAATTAATTCTTGTGTTCTTGATACAAACAGCTCAACACAAGTTGCATCAGGAGACAGCAGTACTGAACATAAAGGGGAGTGCAAATGCTGTGATCAAGGTTGAGAATAGGAATGAGTGCCCCTTTTTCGACTGTGTACAGGAGTTTAGCAGCATGCTTCTTCCTAACTGTAGCTGGCAAATACTTAAAAACAGAGTTCCCAGGCAAATCTTTAAGGCTGCTCAATGCTTGCGTCAAGGCGCAACTTCTTCCTCTAGTGAAAGATTCAGTTTACCGATCACTTGCAGATGCATACGCCAACTTTTGAGTTTTGTAATCTATATTTAACTTGATCCAGGCTTTAAGGGGAAGGCTATGTTGTTTATGCAATGAGATAATGATAATTATTGAACAATTGACACGTTCTATTACCTAATGTGGAGTGCAACAAGGGGAATATATATAATTGTTGTTCTTTAATACAGTAATCTGAAGTTAAAGCTATATCACAAGTGAGCTCCAATTGTGCCAGTCTTAAACAATTTGATTCTTTGGCAGCAAATGTTAATAAAAGCGAAATTTGTAGCATTGAACTTGACAGTGAGAAAGTGCAGCAATTCAAGGATGCTATCGAGAACATGTATTGGTCTGAATTCTTCATGGGTATGTTCTCCATGTTTATATTATTGAGCTGTTTGTGCCATAATGAAGCTTAAAAAGATGGTAATAGTGTTTGCAATAGATTCCATGGTTACTGACTTAGTTTCGTTTGATGGCAATGGTATTAATTAATTGTAAGCTAGTGTGCTTCTTACTGCATTCTAAGATTTTGGTTTGATTAAACCAACTTCCAAACTTTCCATTAAAATAGTAACAAAGATTTGCCTTTTGGTGAAGTATCCATGTGTATTGTCTTCCAGGTCCCTTGAGATGAAGTAAAGTCATAAAAAGGTGGCAGATGCGTGATGAACTCTTTCTGTTTGGTTCCCCTGCCATTTTTTCCCTGTGGGTAGCGTATCTTTGGAATTTTTTTTTTTTCAACTTTAGTGTTGGACCTCCATGCTTTTTTGTTTTATGATATTCTTCCAACCGTAGCCAGAGGAAGCGATCCTCTGAAAGTTAGTCAGCCCGGGAATAAAGAACTTTTGCCTACACATTTCTTGAAGAAGATGAATCCAATCCAACTATAATGACATATCTCCAACAAAAATAACAATACTGTACTGTCATTTGACATTCTGCAACAGTACTTGATCAGGGTGCAGTGCAGGTAGCTATGGATGATGCACTTTATCACATTTAGATAGACAAAGCTGCAACGAAGCACAAGGAATTTGGCTTCCCTTAATTTTATTATGTTAAGTTTCATTGTGACAAAGCTTGAAGAAATTGGGTAGATGAACCAGCTTTTTTTGTATTTCATGTTTGTATAACCAGATGGGACGAAAAAATTGGCCATGGAAAACGAAGGTAGCGTATCTTTGGAATTTTTTTTTTCAACTTTAGTGTTGGACCTCCATGCTTTTTTGTTTTATGATATTCTTCCAACCGTAGCCAGAGGAAGCGATCCTCTGAAAGTTAGTCAGCCCGGGAATAAAGAACTTTTGCCTACACATTTCTTGAAGAAGATGAATCCAATCCAACTATAATGACATATCTCCAACAAAAATAACAATATTGTATTGTCATTTGACATTCTGCAACAGTACTTGATCAGGGTGCAGTGCAGGTAACTATGGATGATGCACTTTATCACATTTAGATAGACAAAGCTGCAACGAAGCACAAGGAATTTGGCTTCCCTTAATTTTATTATGTTAAGTTTCATTGTGACAAAGCTTGAAGAAATTGGGTAGATGAACCAGCTTTTTTTGTATTTCATGTTTGTATAACCAGATGGGACGAAAAAATTGGCCATGGAAAACGAAGCAGGAGGAAAGGGAAGAAGAGAAGCCTGATCGACTTGCTATGACTGCTAGCTATCGGCAATGACAACTGGCACTGACTAGCTGCAAAGACTAGAGGTTCTATGACTAGAGGTGATTCTATGACTAGAGCTTCTAGACTGAGCAGAGGTTCTAGTAAAGACTGTGAGTATGGCGCATGACTGTGTACTTGAGTTGTTCGATCCCTACCGTAAGTAAGCAAGAGCAGCAGGCAGATGCAAGCAATAAGTTGTCAAGGTAAAACAGGAGCTGTGTTTCCTCGGCCCCTCTAAAAACAGCAAATGCAAGGCATAAGAAATGCTTATTTTAACTTGATGCAGGGACTTGCTGCCTCGCAGCTTCCCTTGTTTTAATTATATTTCATAGATTCTATGTTGTTTTTATTACAAGATATTTTGTAAAAACAATATAAAGTTATCTGGTTGACTTTTAAAATAAGTTCCCGAGTATTATTTTAATTATATTTCATAGATTCTATGTTGTTTTTATTACAAGATATTTTGTTGAGTTATTTGGTTAGGAAATATAATTCAAGGTTGTTTTTAGTTTAGTTATTTTAAGAAAATATTTTGTAGGAGGAAAATATAAGCACTAAAATTTTTAGAGTGGTATAATACTTTATGAATATAAAATAAATAATTGTGATAATGTTTTTTAATAATAAAAAATGACTATACATATCTTTTTTCAGCGAAAAATAAACATTTTTTACTATACACAAGTCAATTTACAATATGCACATGGGAATGAATCACCAAGTTTTTCAATGTACAATATGCACATGAGAGTGGGAATGAGAATGTCAAGAAAGGCTTTAATATGTTCATCCTATTAATTACCAAGTTCTTCAATGTACAGTATGCACATGAGAATGGGAATGAGAATGTTAATAAAGGCTTTAATATGTTCATCCTATGAAGTTTTGTATATAGTCTACCTTTGAAGCATTGAAAGATACACTATTTGCTAATCATTATTTTTTGAATAATAATTGAAAACTTTAGCTGCTTAAAGGGATGCTTTTGTCAATCATTCTTTTGGAATAATAATAATAAAACTTCAGGTGATGTCATCCTTTCAAAGAGCATATGCTTAGTCGTATTCAGGGAAGCGGTAAGAGGTGGTATGATGAAGGGAAGCGGTAAGGTGCAGTAAGAATCCCCAAAAGTGAATGACCTTCCTCGGGCCTCGCCCTTGAGAGCCTCATGTGGAATGTGTTTCTTCCACTTATAAGGTCGAGGAGTGTTTTCCTCTATAGGGTGGATCTATTCGAGGGTGACCACACTTAAAGGAGATGGACAATGGGTTGAGAGAAGGAATGTAACACGGTAAGGCATGTCACGTAATAGGCACGAACATTTGAGGTTGTTTTAGTTACCCTTTATTTGGATCAGATATCTATTTGTGAAACATTGGGACTAGAAAACAAAATAATAACACAGTTCAATTATTATAGCATTGCTTGATCTCTACTCCTCAAAATAGAGTATGGCCATAATTATTTCTCACCTAAGCAAATTTGGCATTTTAAATTACGTAATTCGTTAGTTGTAGCTTGAAAATTTCTCATGGAATATCTTATTGGAGCTTTGTATGTTGGTAGATGACTCTTGTTTCTCAAAATAGAGAAAAAATAAGAGCAATTCTTTTTCCATTTACAAGCCTGAACACTAGAAAGGCAATGAAAATTTGATTTCCACCTATTAAACGAAGCAACTTGCAAAATCTGTTTGAACAAAGTTTTGGGTTTCATCAAAGGAATTCATGTTTTGTATAGAACATAGCATATGATATCATCTTCACAGCCAAAACCTGAAGACATTTTACAATACACAAAACCCTCATCTAATATCATTTTCATAGCCAAATTTGAAGATATTTTACAATACGCAAAACCTTAATTGCCAACTTGAGAATGGACAATTTGAATATACAATTACATTTTCAAGATGTGTATAATTTTAGCACTTGATGGGAATAGAGTGATGCACTAAATGTCTAATGCTCGACTTATCTAGGTTGGTATGAATCAAAATTGAAAAATTTGAACCTTGATTCCTAAAAGTCTTCAAGTGAACTAGTGTATAACCTATTCAACACATCCTTAATAAGACATAGATTTTGCCCTTGGTGCAATGAAATATATATTTGAAGATGAAGACAAAAGTTGATTTTCATCAAGGGGGTCCGAGGGGAGGGAAATGATGATTTTATGAGCCACCCCTTGGAGGGGATAAAAAAATAGATGAAAATTTTCCTTCTAAAATGTTGTAATTTCATAGTCATTATGGGTCATTCATTAGGTGAAAGATCTGATGGTATAAGTTATGTTAAATTAGAGTTTTTTCCCTAGAAGGAAATCCTCAGTTTATGTGAGGGAATGGTATTGCGGTTGTGTATTATTATTCTATGTGAGAAAGCGAGAGGAGAACGTGTGAGAGCGAAGAAGAAATTACAACAGAATTGTTGTAGGATGTATCTCTTCATTTTGTTGGAAAATATAAAAGGAAATCTTGGGTGTTTCTTCGTGGAATTTGTGTCTCTCGTTTTATATTTTTTCTGTGTTTGTGTTTCCGCAATATTTTATTCACTCTATTGCTTCATTAATTAAATTCTAACACACATGCATTATGGTTTCAATTTACTCATTTTTTGTATTTCTCCTTTTTGTTTTGTATTTGACTTATACGCCGGAGAAACAATGTTCTTAATATTTTGCATGCTTTCACAATGTTTGAAATTGTTGAATTGGCTTTGAGTATTAACCACATCCATGATTTTTTCTCTATATGTTGCAAGTGACACTTTCACTATCATCGTGGAAGAGTAACAGTTCAATGCTACTCTTTCCTACGCTACTTCCTTGCGGCATTTCCTTTGCAACATGTGGTGCAATTGCTAGTTATTGTTGTGCTTTTCATTGATTATTGTTAATTTTTGTAATTTTGAAATATGGCTCACATGTCTTCATATAACATACAATAATAAAAAAAGGAAAAAATAAAAAAAATGAAAAAAGGATCATCTGAGATTTGATCTGGTGACGGAGAGGAGAACGATGGAAAGCAAGGGTTTTGAACTCGCGTCGAACAAGCGCATCCAGAAGGATCTTTCGAGCTACAGATCCACGCAATGGGGCCAGATCTGGAGGGTCTGCGAGTCGGAGCAAGAGCTGGGAACGTGGGGAATGAAGCAGGGACAGCAGAAACCGTTATGGAGTCAGACTGCGGGGATTCATCTCTGGCATGCAACCTCTCCCATGCTGTATGATCCCTCAAGATATAACAGACTTGCTCTTGACAACATACAGCAAGTTTTCAGAGCGGATCCAGGCAAGAACTATTTCCGCGCGTTACCTCAAAGAATCCAGGACGAGTTTTCTGTCGATAGGCAAGATTTCAGGCGGATTCAAAAAAATGGAACGGCCCAGAACGTGGATGGTTTGGGTTCAGTGGTTTTTCCATCTGTTTTGATCGCTGCAAGGGGAATGCATGTTCCAGATCTGCCCCCCATCTCAACGGATTGGCTCAAACAGAATAGATCTGGGCCGGATCTATCGGATCTGACCAATCCTCGAAGACAGTTAGATCCCAGTAAGGCAGGTTTGCGCTTACAATCGTTGGCAAGGCCCTACCCTCGCAGACCTAGTCGGGATCTTCATGATACGAACAGAGGTCATGCGTTTTGTTTTGACAGAGGGTTCGCAGTCTATGTCAGGCAAATGAGAGATAGACCCAACAGGAGACCCGATCCGGGAAACGGCTCAGCATGTAGGGCCAAACATTTGCAAAGAACTGGATCGGGTATTACATCCATGGCAGATTACCGTCTGCTCAGATCTGCCATCAAATCACCAGATCAGGCACCCAGAAGAACAGGGAGCCATCAAAAAACTCAGATCTGTGGACATGCAACCATCATACAGCGACCTCAACAAGGCTCGGACCCCAGAGAAGCGGATTTCACACAACTCTTTCTAAAAGCACCGGAAGGAAGAAGTTACTGCTTGAGATTATGGACGGGCAGCAGTATCCTAGAGCTTCGGAACAGAATACAAACCCTTCTTGGCATCCCAAAACAAGGGCAAAATTTGATCTACAATGGGCGCAGTCTACAGGACCACTACACCCTACAGGAATACAATATAACCACAGATTCAACAATCATCATAAACCTCCGTCTGAGAGGAGGAAGCGCTGGATCCAGTTCAAAAAATACAGGCTCCTTCAGGGACGCGGTGAAAGGGAAAGGGGAAAACATTCAAACAAAACCAGGTCCAGCACCAGAGCTACCAGGTCCCTACATTGTGGAACAAACACTGGAATCTCCAATGATCCAAGTAACTCTGCCAGAGGTAACTGATCTACACACTGATCTAGCCACACGTGCTGTTATATGTAGATTCAATGGCTTCTGGCCAAAATCAAATGCACTACATCACTGGATCTTCACAACATGGTCACCTGACTGTGAAGTTCACCTATGCTCAAAGGGTTTCTTCATAGTTATTTTTACAACAGAACAAGAACGTGACAATATTATCAACCAGGGGCCTTGGTTCTGGGGCAAGGCTGGCCTCTTCACCACCCCCTGGTTCCCGGAATTTGATGCAAATACTATGAAAGTAACAACAGTTCCTGTTTGGGTAAAGCTACACAACCTCCCTCTCCACTTTTGGCACTACAAAGTTTTATCAGCCATTGGAAATTCTTTGGGGAAATTCCTCAAAATAGATGGAGAAAGAGTAAACCAAGGATTATTCACCTATGCTAGAATCTGCGTAGAAGTGGATCTCAGTCTGGGGCTACCGGATCACATTACATTGAACTATAATAATACACAGAGGATACAATCGCTTGACTATGAAAACACAGCGTTCAGGTGCCTAAGATGCATGCAAACAGGACATCTCCAAAACACCTGCCCACTGGGAAAGAAGGACCCCAAAGAGAACAAGAAACAACAGAAAAAGCCGAAAGGATGGCTGCACACCGATTGGAGGGAAAAAGAGGACATGCAGACAGAACCTACAGGGAAACAAACAAAACCTGATACACCAATGGAACAGGAATATACACAGGAAGGAAATGCCCCAGACACACAATTGGGGCCTGACAAAATGAAACAGCAACAAGACATACAGTTGGAAACAGGTGGCATCAAACGAACCCATGGATCTGAAGGCTCGGAATCCGACAAGGAACAACCAATAACTACAACAGAAAATCAACTGGCTATCACTGCACCAAACTCTGATGGCTGGCGAAGGGTGGAGAAGAAGAAGGGCAGGAAAGCATAGACCTGCTGACATTCTTTTTTATTTGTATTTTTCTTATCATTTTGTAATCTCTGTTTTCGCTTGCGAATATAGGAACAAGTCATCTGCATATGCTAAAGCATCTACAAAATGTAATTTTTTCATATTATGAATAAAATTACGACTTTTTCTACGGGAAAAAAAAAAACATACAATAATTATTGTTGTTATGTGTTTTTCGTTGATTATTGTTAATTTTTGTAATTTTGGAATATGGCTCATGTTTCTTCATATAACATATAATAATGTTGATTCATTTTCATGTATCACTTTTGATTTCCAAGTTTAGCTATTCACATCACTCCATTTTCCTTTTCGTTCTTCTTCTTTTCACAATCCACCACATGTTATACTTCCACTATGTATGAAGTGAAGTTTTCTATTTCCACAATATTTGGTCATATTTATAACTTGTATGGAAATCCATGTTGTGCAAATATTTTCTCTTAAAAATTGTCTTTGCATTCAACACTGACTCTTCCTTTGCACATACTCTTTTCCACACCAACGCTTCCCCAAACAATTTCTCCACGTACTGCATAATGATCTCCCTCTACAGTCGACATAAAACCTTCTCCCACACAAAACTTGTTCCACACTTAATTGTTTTATGATGATTATGGTGTGGAAAGCCTTGAATACTCATGTCATGCACATTTTCCACCTATGCACATCTTTACCTTTGCACTCTTATATACTTAGTAAAATTTCAAGTTTCCAAATTATGTGCCTAACACACTTTTCGAGGATAACTTATGATTCATTAATGAGATTCTGATTTACAAGGGAAAAGGTGATGATTTGACATTAATGTGGAGTGATTATCTCATTTTCAATTAATTTCCATTCATGATCCCTTCTATGCATTTCCTGAAGAAGATGGTATGTGAAGAAAGGATGTCTTAATAAATGAAATGCGGGAATTAATCATTTAAATAAACAAAGCTCTATAATTCATGAAGCAATAGTCTCATGTATATCACAGTTCATTGGAAGAACAAGAACCATGGCAACTAGACGAAAAAGAAAGCCTTTTGTGGATATATTATCAATTCGCATGCACGTCAAGATAAAGACTTCTATTGGTCTAATGCTTATTAATGGTTCTTGAATTTAACTCCTAAGTAGAAACTCCAAAAAAAGATTTGGATGTTTCGTTATATCCAAAAAGATCAATTTTAGGGAGTTATGTTTCATGTTTTGCCCAACGTTTGATTCAAAGAATAGAACAATTCGAGCATGAGTTGAAGGAAAGAATCCAATCTTGTTAACTCCTAAACTTTTCAGAATGATGCTTTAACTTTCCAACCCCAACAAGAGTCTCAAGCTTCCTAACTCAGAATCTTTTGTGGATTCCTCGGATAGTTGGTCAAATTTATTAAAGGACTGCTTCACTCCATCAACCTAAATGTTGGTTGACATTTTATCTATTGATATATCTCCATTATAGAGCTATATCATGACTTTTCATGGTTATTTGCATTGATGGGATGAGATTCTACATCTCTCATTCCCAGGTCATTTGTATATATCTTTTATGTTTCCTTCAAGAAGAAGCCATATTTTATTGGGTCGTGGTACTCTCAAATAAGATTTCCTACCAATTAGCCAACTACTTCAAGACTCAAGGATTTTTCATGATTGTATATCTTGTCTTGGCAATTGCTTACTATAATGTTTTTTAGGGACAACCCTTAAAGAGTATAAACAAAATTCATCATTACATACTTTGTTTTTGCACATACATTGCTTAATAAATCATTACTTATGGTAAGATAAAGTTTTAATGGAAATAGGGTTTCTCAATCTCTAGTGTCATCCTATGTTTTTGAAAGACCTTTTACCTCTTCCTTCCGTGTCACAAAATCCCTACCATATCTACTCTATTTTGATGGTTATTGAGGGCTCCACTTGTGATAATCCATTGGGCAAGATGGCCTTTGGATCGGGAGGGCTATACCCTCACCAATCACCCATTGAGATTTTGGCATTTAACACACTTGTGGTCAAGTGTTGATCCAACCGAAGGCGTTGTTCAAGCAAATTTGTTAAGAAGTTAGATGATATTCTGAAGAAAAATGTGAATTCCAACTCATCACAATCAATGGCCTTGAGTTTAGAAAAGAGGTGGCTAACCAAACAATTCTCTGGGCTTTGGCCCTCCCTTGATTCCTTGATCCCCTGGGTGGAAAAAAATGGTGACCATTGATCAAAGAAAACATATCCCCCTTAATTAGTGGTAAGGGGTTATTTTCTTTCAGGTTTAAAGAGAAAGAAGACTAGGATCTGATCTTTTGTAGCGGCATGTACTTCACAGGTGCTCAGGGGCTATATCTAAATAGATGGAAATTTCAACCTTAAGAATGACATCACCTTAGCTATTCTATTGTGGGTGAAGTTGCAATACTTCCCTCTCCACTTTGGGAATGAGGACATGTTCTAGAGTATTAGAAACATGCTTGGGAAATATATTGATAATGTCGAGCCATGTGAGGGAATCGAGGCCTATTAACAAATCTACGTGGAGGTTGACTTTGAAAAAGGCCTCCTAGATGAGGTGTAATTAAACTTAGATAATGGTCCTTTCTGCAAAAATTGAACTCTGATCAACTTCCATTTAAGTGCAAATCATGCCATGAATATGTCCATTTTTTGAGATACTTCCTTCAAGCGAAGAACTATAAAAATTAAGGAGAATAAGATGAACAATGGAAACAACTGAAGTGTCGTCAAGGACGTAATAGATTGGCAGTTGCTGGAAAGTCTTCTGCAAGACAAGCTATCATGGAAAAGGCTCCCACGTCCCCAAAGGATCCATCAAAGCGTCAAGCATTCTCTTTCAACAAAGCCAAAGAGGTTATCCCCCACATAAATAGTTTCACAACATTATAAAATAGGGAAGGAGGAGGTGAAAACCAAATCAAGGTAACTAAGGAGATTCACAACCATTCTAAAGAAGCTATAGCTTCCAAGGAAATCCTAGATGGACTTTCTCCTCTAGAGGACATTTTAATGGAGGTCAAAGGTGAATATGAAAACAATAATGTTTTCCTTTCCCCAAGAATCCCTTGTAATGCTTAGGGCCCTTCCTTTGTAGACTTTGTAGATGAATGGTCGAAAGGGGAAATGATGAAAGAGATTGGTGCAAGAAAAATTTACAAGAAATCCACGGGAAAAGGAAATGGGGAGATTTGCAATCAGAAAGTAGATAAATACAAGGAATTAGGAACTCGAGCCATTCTTCAAGTTGATCTCCATGGCAAGCCAAGTGTAAATAGAAAAGGAAGTGGGTTGGACCCCATTCGAGGGGGAAACCCTAAAACCTCTAGTAGATGATGAAGACATTCTCCTAGAATTGTAGAGGACTCAGAAGTGAAAAAAAATCTTTCAAAAGTTAGAAATTTGATAAAAGAATAAACCCCATAATCCTTCTTCTATGAGAGAAAAAATTGGCGAAAAATGAGGCCCTCTAAAATAGTAAGATACTATGACAAGCAAGTTAGGTGGTGGTTTTAATAACACTATACAATCCTGGAAAAAGGGGTGGTGGGAAGCAGGGGGGAGGGGACTTGTCCAAGATCTGTTTCAAGAAAAAATTGAATACATCATTTCCTCTCATGAACTCATTGATATATGTCCGACCTCTAGAAAGTATACTAGGGGCAACAAATGAATTGTACCTAGCCACATAGCGGCTAGGTTGGATCGATTCCTAATCAATGATGAATTTTTGGACCAATTATTGTGTTTCTTGTTGAATATATTGGCTTGGGGAGGTTTTAATCATAGGTTGATCTAGCTCTCCCACATCTTTGAAGAATATTATGGCACCATACCCTTCCACTTAAACCCTCAATGTTTGAGTTTCTTGGGATTTTATGAAGGGGTTTCTCAAGCCTGGGGAGGTTAGGTCTTGAGCTCCCATGTATTCATATGGGATCGAAAATAAAGGCAACAAAACTTGCATTTAAAAATTGGGTTAAGGAAAGCTACAAGGACAAAAGTAAGGATGGTTTTCTCCACCAACAAAGATGGAAGAAGTCCACATAAGAGTGGATTAGTAGCAGATTATTGAGTAAATCTTGCATGAAGAGGCTCAAGAGTTTAATATGTTACACAAGGACTTGAGAGAGGAGGAGGAGATATATCATCTAAAGTCTAAAAGTCTCTAACTGAGGGTTGGGTATGGGCATACAACAAAAAAATCGTCACCAACCAAAGATGAGGCAATGGAAAAACAACATCAAGTATATCATGGTATATGAAATGGTCATATATTCTTATGTAAAATTTAAAGAGGTAACCTTTGACCATGCTACCAACCTATATAAGGACCCACAAAAGGGACATTAGAAAGAAAGAGAAGACATGTTGGATCACATTCGTACTCTACTGACAAAATAAGATAATGAAATTCCACTCTATCCAATCTCAAAGGAATAGGTTTGGAAAACCCTCAGTTCAATGAAACCAAACAAAACTTTGAATCTGATGCTTTCTTGGGACACTTTTATTAATCCTATTAGCATATATTAAAGTTTGATATTTGTGGAATGGTTTATTTTGTTTTAAGCTTCACAAGATGGGGGGTGGTATTAACCCCTCCTCCATAGCTCTCATTCCCAAAGAGGTTAGTCCTACCTTCTAATTTGAAAGATTCCAACACATCTCTCTTTGTAATGTTTCATACAAATATCATTTCAAAAATTATAGCAAGTGGGCTTAAACCTTTTTTCTCCAAGATTATTTTAGAGAACCAAGGTGGATTTGTTGGAAATCACTAAATTGTTGATAATATCAGGTATGTATTGAGGAGGCTAAGGTTGTTGCCAAAGTTGCCTAGTTCCATCATCGTAAGCTCAGGGAAGCTATTGAGATCGAAAGAAGGCCTAACAATCTCAATAGAGATGACGGCTGGTAGATCAGTAGATGTTGGATCCCTACCCTTTCATCTTAGTCTCCCCCCCCCCCTCTTTCATCTTTTTCGCTTTCGTCGTTCCCCCTGGGACCTTCCTGTCTCCTAGGGTTTATCCTTCTTGCTCTGGACTCTTTCCTTTATATATATATATATATATATATATATATATATATATATATCTATTTTTTTTTTTCTTAACCACCTAATATTATAATTTTAGTTAGAATATATATGTATGAACAATATTTAATAAATAATTTAATTAAATAAATAAATTTACCTTTTTAAACTAACCATTATATTATTTTATCCTAATTTTAATTTTAATTATAATATATATAAACATATATATATTTGATTATTAATAAATTAATTTATTTTTTTAACCATTAAAAATTATTATTAAATTAATAATTGAAAACTCTCGTCCTAATATTATGATTTCAATTAAAATATATATATATATATATATATATATATATATATATATATATATATAATTACCAATAAATAATTTAAATAAATAAGTATATTACTTCTTTAACCAACCATTAAAATTATTTTATTTATTTTTACCTAATTTAACTTATCTCCATAAATAATAATAGGAAAAATAATAATAATAATAATAATAATATTAAATTAATAAATAATATTTTGACCTGGGTCCTAGAGTCAAAATTAGCCGTTAGTCCATTTAGCCGTTGGAGACTCTGCTCAGACTATTTAACATGCTATGTTGGATTTGTTTCTTCAACTTGTCCTGACGATGAACCACACTAGTTGGTTCGAAACGCGTCGACAAAGGTCTTTCTATATGTGATTTACGCCGAAGCTCTACTTATAACTGTTATGGATCACAGAAGTCTCAATTCAACATATCATCCTAGTTAAGGAGGCTATTCACTTAAGCAAACCTAGATGGGAGAAGGGGATGGTTATAAAAATAGACATGGTTAATGCCTTTGACCACGTTAGCCACCACTTCCTTTCTAAGTCATGGGATGTTTTGGGTTTGATAAAACCTCTATATTTTAGATAGTAGTGTGCATTTCAGGCCCATGGATCACTCCTCCAGTCAATGGTAAGACTATTAGTTTTTTGAAGCATATGGATTCCTAAGACAAGGTTGTCCTTTGTTGATTTGTGTATCTTGGGAGGTACTCCCAAAAACCTTGGAGTACAGGGTTTGTGAGGAGTTGACCCACAAAAGTGGTTTGTGGGCAATGTACCCAAGTAGTGGGTTTTGTACCCAAAGTTGTGGACGCAACACCACGTGGAGAAATTGATAGTTTGATCATTGGATACATGAGGAGCACCCTTGAAGGGCTAAGGGGAACCTATGGCTTCCATGATGTGGCGAAAATTCAAATGAAATGATTTTATTTCTATCAAAAATGGTGGTTGTGTAAGTTTTTCTTAGGTCAGCTTGAGTATAAGTCATGACCCTTGGTGAGAAAAGACACCACCAAGGATCACTATAAATAGAGATGAGGTCAAGTTCATTTGGACACATCATAAGTGCATTCATCAAAGGGAAGAACTATTCTAAGATAGTCACAAACGTAGAGGAACTAAGTTGGATTTAAAGAGAAGGATGAGTTTGGGCATTTCTCTTGTGATCTAGTTTGGCTGAGTTAGGAGAGTTATTGGCTGAATTATTTTACATGGTTCTGGGCATGGTTTTGTGTATTGGCTAGGGTAAATCTCTATGAACAGGGCCAAGGAAGTTTTGATTTGTGAAGGAGGACCAAGACCCTAATTTACAGTGTACAAGAGGGTCATGAGGGCTATGGTTAAAGCTAAAATGTGGACCACACTACTTCAGATATATGCGCAGAAGTTGAGGGCCTAAAAGGTGCTATTCATGTAGGTTTAAGAGGTCTATTGAGACCGATATTAGGGCAGACCTATGGTTCTTACAATAGCCCTAAAAGAGGGTTGAAAACCTCAATCCCTTGTGCACAGGACCGAGATTTTCAAGGCTGCTAGTGGAGACGTCCTTGAAAAGTATGTGACTAATTTTTTGTGATGAGACTAGTCACTCTAGATTGATGTAGTGTTTGAAGTCTAGTTTTGGACAGTGAATAAAGTATCCCTAAGTACAGTGTATACAGTGGTAATTATCTATTATGAGGGTTGATTATTTAGAAGCCTATGTACAATGATAGTTGATGTTGCAACCATTATTAGAAGGTTGGTTGTTGGTGTGCCCTATTTTAGTGATTTGGGTTGGAAAATCAGTGATAAGAGGAATGTTTAGTTATTCCCTAATTCAATAAGTGCAAGTGGGCATATCGTTGATAAGAGGGAAATTGTGAAGACCATAAGAAAAAAAATTCTTAGAGCAGCAAGAGGATTTTTAGAGGAAAAATCGGTGAGCCTAAGTTCAATCATCTTGGAGTATCAAGAGCGATTGATAGAGGTAAATTGGTCAACTAAATATGTAAGCATTATAAAGTTGCATAAGTACTTGTGAGCAGTAGAAGAGGTGGAAAAGGCCCTGTTAGGTATTCAAGGTACGTGGATTGAAGGGTCACGGAAGCACTACATAAGAAATTAAGTCAAGTGTGTATTGTTCAAGGGTAGATTGATAGTCATAAGTTGTTGACATAAAGCCCTATTTATTCTTGTATTAGGGTTAATTTTAAAGGCCATGGTCCTTGGTACGGGAGCCCTATGTTGTATTAAATTTTGTAATATAGCGTGTTTTGGGTTGAAAAAAATTTGTGTACTTCATTGATTCACTATTGTACTTTTTCCGTTGTGCAAAGTGCTTGTGTTGTGGAATTTTAGTGTCTTTGTGATCATGTTTTAGACATATACCTGAAACCTTAAGTACTAAGTAAAAATCAACATGGTATCAAAAATACTTTCAAGGGACAATTGAATTTGAGTGTGCATAATGTACAACTTAAGAGGGAGTTGGTTGCCTTGTTATTGAAGAACTAATAGAAATGGTGAAGTTGGTTGTTCGTATGAGATATGACGATAGGTTGGATGGGTTCTTTAACTATATTCCTTGGAATGAAAGGATCAAGTCAGTCTTTTTGGTGAACAAGATACGGGGATTTGCTAACAAGGAGATCAAGAAACCAACAAACCTTAAAAAGTTGGAAGTGTATGAGGAGTTAGATACAAAGGTGAAGTCGATCATCCTAGACAGTGTCAAAGATCACTTGATACCTCATCTATATGGGAAGGACATTGCCCATGAGATGTGGAAATCTCTTCAATATCTATTTTAGAATAAGAATGAGAACTAATTGTTGGTATTGAGAGATAAGTTGAAGAGCACCAAGATGTTAGATGTTGAAGGTGTGGCTCTGTATTTGATGAGACTTTCTCAAGTTCATGGTGGGATTTCTAACATCGATGAAACTGTTCAAGAGTGTTAGCTAGTAAGGACTCAAAAATTGGAGCAGCAAGAGGATTGTTAGAGGAAAATTTGGTGAGCCTAAGTTCAATCATCTTGGAGTAGCAAGAGTGATTGATAGAGGGAAATTGGTCAACTAAATATGTAAGCATTCTGAAGTTGCATAAGTACTTGTGAGTAGTAGAAGAGGTGGCAAAGGAACTGTTAGGTATTCAAAGTACATGGATTGAAGGGTCATGGAAGAACTACATAAGAAATTAAGTCAAGTGTGTATTGTTCAAGGGTAGATTGATGGTCATAAGTTGTTGACATAAAGCCCTATTTATTCTTGTACTAGAGTTAATTTTAAGGGACATGGTCCTCGGTATGGGAGCCCTATGTTGTATTAAATTTTGTAATATAGCGAGTTTTGGGTTGACAAAATTTTGTGTACTTCATTGATTCACTGTTGTACTTTTTCCGTAGTGAAAAGTGCTTGTGTTGTGGAATTTTAGTGTGTTTGTGATCGTTTTTTAGACATAGACCTGAAACTTTAAGTACCAAGTAAAAATCAACATGGTATCAGAAACACTTTGAAGGGACAATTGAATTTGAGTGTGCACAATGTACAACTCAAGAGGGATTTGGTTGCCATGTTATTGAATAACTAACAGCAATGGTGAAGTTGGTTGTTCGTATGAGATATGACGATAGGTTGGATGGGTTATTTAACTATAGTCCTTGGAAGGAAAGGATCAAGTCAATCTTTCTGGTGAACAAGATACAGGGATTTGCGAACAAGGAGATCAAGAAACCAAAAAACCCTAAAAAGTTGGAAATGTCTGAGGAGTTAGATATGAAGGTGAAGTTGATCATCCTAGACAGTGTCAAAGATCACTTGATACCTCATCTATATGGGAAGGACATTGCCCATGAGATGTGGAAATCTCTTCAATATCTGTTTTAGAATAAGAATGAGAACCAGTTGTTGGTATTGAGAGATAAGTTGAAGAGCACCAAGATGTTAGATGTTGAAGGTGTGGCTCTGTATTTGACGAGACTTTCTCAAGTTCATGGTGAGCTTTCTAACATAGGTGAAACTGTTCAAGAGTGTTAGCTAGTAAGGAATCAAAAATTGGAGCAACAAGAGGATTGTTAGAGGAAAAATTGGTGAGCCTAAGTTCAATCATCTTGGAGTAGCAAGAGTGATTGATAGAGGTAAATTGGTCAGCTGAATATGTAAGTATTCTAAAGTTGCATAAGTACTTGTGAGCAGTAGAAGAGGTGGCAAAGGACCTGTTAGGTATTCAAGGTACGTTAATTGAAGGGTCGTGGAAGCACTACATCAGAAATTAAATCAAGTGTTTATTGTTCAAGGGTAGATTGATAGTCATAAGTTGTTGACATAAAGCCCTATTTATTCTTGTTTTAGGGTTAATTTTAAGGGCCATGGTCCTCGGTACAGGAGCCCTATGTTGTATTAAATTTTGTAATATAGAGATTTTTGGGTTGACAAAATTTTGTGTACTTCATTGATTCACTGTTGTCCTTTTTCCGTTGTGCAAAGTGCTTGTGTTGTGGAATTTTAGTGTGTTTGTGATCGTGTTTTAGACATAGACCTGAAACCTTAAGTACCAAGTAAAAATCAACATGGTATCGGAAATACTTTGAAGGGACAACTAAATTTGAGTGTGCACAATGTACAACTCAAGAGGGAGTTGGTTGCCTTATTATTGAAGAACTAATAGCAATGGTGAAGTTGGTTGTTCGTATGAGATATGACAATAGGTTGGATGGGTTGTTTAACTATAGTCCTTGGAAGGAAAGGATCAAGTTAGTCTTTTTGGTGAACAAGATACAAGGATTTGCTAAAAAGGAGATCAAGAAACCAATAAACCCTATAAAGTTGGAAGTGTCTGAGGAGTTAGATACGAAGGTGAAGTCAATCATCCTAGACAGTGTCAAAGATCACTTGATACCTCATCTATATGGGAAGGACATTGCCCATGAGATGTGGAAAGCTCTTCAAGATTTGTTTTAGAATAAGAATGAGAACTAGTTGTTGGTATTGAGACATAATTTGAAGAGCACCAAGATGTTAGATGTTGAAGGTGTGGCTTTGTATTTGACGAGACTTTCTCAAGTTCATGGTGAGCTTTCTAACATCGATGAAACTGTTCAAGAGTCTTAGCTAGTAAGGACTACTTTGAAAGGGTTTACCGAGGAATGGAAGTTATTCATCAAAGGGGTCATCACTCGAGAAAAGTTGCCATAATGAAACATGTTATGGGATGACTTCATCTAGGAAGAACTGTGGGATGAGGATATTCATAAGAAGAATAAGTCTTATGATGATAATGTGGCTCTTGTAGGGAGGATGGAGGGAAAGGAAAATAAGTAATTGAGTAAGTTAAAATGTTATACGTGTGGCGAAAATTATCGTTGTTTGAGCAAGTGTCCGTGGAAGAAGAAGGGAGACAATCAGAAGAAGAAGGGGAAGGGAGTAGTTGGTGTTGCTACATCTTCAAAGCTAGATGACCTCTAGAAAAGCTTAGAGGACGAGGATTTTACTCTAGTTTATCATTTATCCAATAGTACCATCGATGAGACTACTTGATACATGGACAACAAAGCATCGAAACATATGACAAGTTTGTGTGAATTTTTTGAGACTCTAACTAAATCGGACTTGAAATTACACATGGAAATTGGCGACAAGAGTCAGAAACTTGTCAGATGGTTAAGATTTGTGACATTCAAGATGGATTCAGGTAGGTTGTTATGATTTCAAGATGTTTCGTGGGTACTGGAGCTCATATACAACGTGTTGTCTATATTAGTGATTGAGACAAAGGGGTTTGAGATTATTTTTCAAGATGGGAAAGAAAAGCTCTGGACCAAAGGCTCTAACTCTGCTGAAGATATCATTGGATTTAGGGAGCATGGTATATCTTGATAGAAGGGAAATATTATAGATCAAGGGAAGAAGTAGGTTCCTTAGACTTAGAGGGAGTCGAGTTTGAGTGGGAGTATGCAGGTTCAAAGGGAGAATCTGCAACCCAAGAAGAACACTTGGTTAATGGGAAGCAAGGGGAATGTTACTGGAAAGAAGGAATCAAGGGAAGACATGAAGGCCTATCAAGAAATGAAGAAGTAGGAAGCTTATGGTGGTAGAGACACTACCAAGAAGAGTGTGGCTCATTATACCGACTATGCCATGGTGGTGAATGCCATGTTGGAAAATGTATTAGGTTTGGTCTTCATAATGTCTAATGTAATCATGTTTTTATGTATTTGATCTAAAGAGAAAAAGAAATTTTATTACTATTATTTTGAAGTATGAGTTTCATGCTCGAGGTCATTTTATTTATAGGTCCAACACCCATTCAGTGCTTCTAAGGCTTTTTCATAAAGTCTAGGATTCAAAGAAGTCACTTCCATATGTAAAGATCCTATTGGGCATCTTGTATTATGTAAAATAAATTTATTTGAGTCATAAAGTATGTCAAAGATCCCTCCAAGACAACTCGGCCTAAGATAAGTCAAGTTGGCATCATAATGCAAGTTTGAGATCCTTGGAAGGTATATTTAAGTATCCTATCGACCTCATTTAAATATCACTCACTCATATGGCAAGGAAGTTCGATCAAGGAAGAGGAGTTAAAATAAAAAAAATAAAGGAGGCTACTAGGAAACCGAAGTTCACAAGAAGACATAGAATTTATGAAGGATTGTTTAGGGCTACTACCTCTCACACGTGCAAATATTAGGGCATTATATTTATTACAGCGAGAATGAATTACAGTCTACTTAAAGGAAGCCAAAGTATGAAGCAGAACATCAAGAAATGAATTTGAGTACCTTAGAAGAGAAGGACTATCGTAGTGAAGAAGAAAAGGTCTTTATTCTGCCCTAATACAACTACATGTTCAAAATTGTAGTAAGTGCAGGAGGTCTGAAAAGTACAGAAGTAGGAAGCTAAATCTCTGAAGTGAAGTCCAAAATTTGTGGTATGAAGCCAGTTTGACTTGGGTTGACTTAAAGAAGAGAAGACTCATCAAAGGTGTAGTTTGAGTTGGTATTGGAGGGGTCTTTGATAAGGGTCATAGGTCTTGGAATTGATCATATGAACATTCTATAAGAATAGAATAATTCTTATGGGTTTTACTCTCAAGAGGAGAGGTTTTGGCCCTGGCTAGCAGTCTGCATTTTGTGTCCTCTTGTCTCTTTGATCTTCATAGTTTAGTAGTTGTTTGATGATAAGAACATAATAATAATCAAGTGAAAGAATAAACCAATAAAAATTACATCAAGTTAAGTAAAAGGACATACTAAGCAGTTATCAAAGTAAGATAAATCACCTAATCTGGTTGCCCTTAGATTTCTCAATGTGGCATCAGAGTTAAGGTGACATAAATAAGAAAAAGAGGCATCTTGAAGATCATCCAATTGAAGAAGTACACATTTGATCCAAGCATAAGAAAATAAAGGCATCAATAAGGACTATCCATCACATCACAAGGACAAGGATCACATCATCACAAGAAGAAGAATACCTCAAAGACCCTACCTCCATTCAAAGAAGGATTCAACACTTGAAGCATTCTTGGAAAGCTTATACGCTCTACGATCATCAAGCAAAGGAAGAAAGAAAGAGAAGTTCATAATCAAATTTATCTCCATCACATTGAAGGAAGTATCATATCTCAAGTATCCTTAAATAATATCATCAAGCAATCGTCAAAGAAGGCATATTCAATTGTCAACATCAAAGGAGTAGTGGAAGCAATCATCATCAAGAACACATCTTCAAGTGTCATCATCATCAAGAAGGCATCAAGTTGAAGGTATCATCATCAAAGGAGGTATCTTCACTTGAAGAGTATGTATTCTACATTTTTATGTCTCAATCTACAATCCAAATGACTTCATTCTGCAAGGAGAACAATAAATTGGTTGGGACCTCAAACTACCTTGCATGGAAGAAGAGAATTGATTTAATTCTCATGGAGAATGAAGTTATTGAATATGTAAATGGCTCCAGCACCAAACCATCTCAAGAGAAATCTCAAGCAATATCAAAGTACAAGAAATGATAGATAAGGGCACAAAGGATCCTCATAGAATCAATCAAGGACTCTCTCATCCCTTATGTAGCAAAGTTGAAGACATATAAGGTCTATGACAAATTGGTGGAGTTGTTTTCGGAGAGCACTGCAGGAGAAATCATATCTTTGAGAACTGAACCATACAAGATGAAAATATCAAGGGAAGAAGGGATAACTTTTTATTTCATGAAGGTATCTAAAATGAAAGATAAATTACAAGAACTTGGAGAAGTAATGTATGATCGTGAGATGACCACCATTGTGATCAAGGCACTTCTTGATGAATAGGGAAATTTTGTATCAAGAATTTGTGGAAAAAAGGAAACCACTCAATTCAACAATCTATGATCATTATGAAAAAATGGAGAATCTATGTTGGGTAAAATGAACAAACACAAGCATATGTAGCATCGACAAGGAAGAAATGAAAATTTGGGAAATTCGAGCCTTGGAATATGTTTCACAAGAAAATTGATGTCTCAAAGATCCAATGCTATGAGTGTAATGCATATGGGCATTTCAAAAGAAATTTTCCTAAACTCAAGAAGAGAAAGGAGAGAAATGAAGCCCATATCACCGAAGAAGTAGAAGAACTAGAAAAGAGAAATCAAAAAAGGAGGAAGTGAAAGATATTTATTATGACTGAAATAGCCTCCTTCACTAATTAGCTCATTTTAGTTATAGAAATTAGTAGTCATGACGGAAAGCATCACAAATATGATAGGATCCATTATAGCAGAGATAGAGATGACATCATCATAGAAGCATGGAAGGATAGCCGAAATAAAAGTCTATATAGTTGAAGCAATCATCATGATAGAAAGGAAGTAGCTCAGGCATCTTCATTGGAAGCATATAAGGATAATCGAAGTAGAAGTACATATGATGGGAGAAAGTCATCTAGAAAGAAAGAAGATAAAGATATCATCATACATCATTATCATTAGGAAGAAGCATTTGCAAAATGGGGATCATCAAGATTCTCCATTAGAATCTTCATTAGAAGTTTCACCTCGACTTAGAAGAAGCAAGAGTCTCTGATAGTCTACATTCCACCTTATGTGGGATCCACTGGTTAAAAGGATAAAGGTATTATTACAAAGGAGTGCAACATTTCAAGTTGGTTGAATTACTTTCATCTTCAAGCAAGGAAAGGAAGTTGTTGAAAGGAAGTCTAGATGGTCAGAATAAGGAAGAGGTATGTATATATTTAGTAATAGGTAAAGTCATGTGATAATATGGTTGCAGATAGTATGGGTTAAAATGCTCTATCTCATGAGAATGATGAAAGAAGAAGAAACTCTTCCATTAGAATGATGCATAAAAGCATGTAGTCATTGTTCCTAGAACTCTTCTACATATCAACAAGATGAAATCAACATAATATGACCTCATGGAAAATATGAGGTGGTTGGAAACTATGGTTCCTATGGTAAAAAGAATTATGTACAAACGATCATGAGGAAGCAATATATGAAGAAAAGTGAAAGAAGCATTCGTGTAAGATGCATCTAAAGTCACATGAGATTAGATAAATGATCAACATATGATAACTAGAAGGATTAGCTATGACATCTCCATGGAGAAAGATATAAACACCCTAATATGTTGGAAAAAAATAAAATAATAATAATATTCTTGATAATGTATATCTTGGACATGGATTCATACAATATGTGAAATGATGTTGATGCAGGAAGCAGATGTCATGACGTTAGGCCATCATAAAATGGTAACTTTGATTTGATGTATACTTTATTTGGATTCTAACAATGGTGTTGTTACCAATCCAACCTTCTTACCCAATTCCATCACTCACTCACCCTTCTTATATCCCCCACCTGGTTTTGTCTCGCACCAAGTCATCGCAACACTCTCGTTCCCTAATGAGCCTCATCATTGGGTAATTATATGGGCCTTAATTGGCCTTAATTCACCTCCTAGCTTAGTCAAACCAAATATTCTCACACCTTATTGCATACTTTTGATTATATTTTCTTTATGAGATGAGTTAGAGTTGGATATTTTGTTTTGTGGTCTAATGTGCATATAATGCAGGAATAAAGGATACAAGCAAGGAAAAATGCAGTCATAAAGGATAAAAGCAAGGAACTATGGCAAAGACCTTGGTCAAAGCTTGAATGGGACAAGGGAGAGTAATTATAGGAGATAAATCCTCCTCATTTACTACCCCTCCATTCGAATATTCCTCCATCAGCTTGGAGTGCAAACAGCCATCACTTTGAAGACTAGAAGACAACTGAGCAAGTGAAAGGGACAGAAACTAGTTTTTCTTGAGTTGGGAGCCAAGCCTCCCTAATTGGAAGGAAGTTGTTAGAGACTTCAGATGTATAAATAGAGAGGCTTAGGACCTCAGTAGGATTCGAACTTTCATTGTAAAAATCTACTTTATTTCTGAGTTGTAAGAGACTTGTGACAGTTGTTCTGTAATCCATGGTTTTCATAATGAGAATGAGTTATGTTTAAGCCAGCTCTGAGTTAACTCAGAGGGCTGAAGCTCTTGGGTTAGGGCCCGACCCGAGCAGCCAAAGCTCCTCTTTACTGTACATGTATGCTAGCATAGATTTCTGGTTTTGTTCATTTGCTTAAGTAGATTCATGGTTTTCTATTTTATTTGCTTAAGTAGCTTCATTTTCATTACAACAGTATAGCGTAGATTATTCATGGTTTTTCTGTTCATTTGCTTCAGTAGCTGCATTTACTGTAGTTTACTTCCATTTGTGCCTTCTTTCAGTTTACAGGTTAGCTAGGAGAAAATATCACCATAAGGTTGTGCGCAGGTGTCTCGGCCTCATCTCCTCCCTTTGGGACCATGACTTGAGGAAGAGACCCTTCAGCAACCCCAAAAACACAGGTTTCTGGTTCTCGCATGAGCTATGGAGTTTGTTGTTCGATGCAGTTATTTGTTCACCCTCACTAGTTTTTCTGTCATTTTCCTTTGAAACCTCCTTCAACACATTCTTCATGCATCGCTTCCTCGTCGTCCGATCCACAACAAACCTTCACAATCACCGTCCGATTCATTATTTTCTCCAACTGCTACCTCGCGTGAAGTCTTCCACTTACTTTATGCGCTTTAATCTCCACCGTCGATCTATCTCTTGATCTGACAGCTATCGCGTCACCTCAACACTTTATGCGCTTTAAACCCCCACCGTCGATCTACCTCGCCTGATCTGACGGCTATCACATCACTTGATCGCCAACTAGCTTGGCCGATCTCCACCATTGATCAGCCCTGCCTAATCCAATGGCTATTACACAATCTCGCGTGGATTATTGCACAACCGTTATCCGCCCGAGAGCACGCGATAAAAGTGATTTTCTCGTGCTACGTGTCGTGCAGTAAGGCTAATAGCGTGAAATTTCATAATTCCGCTTACAACCTTAAGGGCACGCGAGAAACTACTTACCGCCTTAGAAACCCGCTCCATCATTTCCACACGTTTCTTTTTCCCATGATACGATCTCCGCCGTCCATCCTCCGGTTAATCTTGTCCGTCCATCTCTTGACTTAATCTGTGCAATAAGATCTCAACCATTCATCGCTTCGTTACCCTGTCGGTCCATCTCTTGACTTAACCATCGCGATAAGACCTTAGCTGTTCATCCTATGCATTCACCCTGTACATCCATCTAGTCACTTAAGCCTTCGTGATAAGATATTTGCCGTTCATCTGTTTCTTTACCCTATCTGCCCATCTCTTCACTTAATCCCTCGTGATACGATCTTCGCCATTCATCTAGTTCGTTAACCCTGTTCATCCATTTATTCGCTTAAGCCCCCGCCATAAGATCTCCATTGTCCATCTTCTGCTCGTTAATCGATCAAATGGTCCCTATGCGCTACTGTGCCATTACGTCCTCCTTTCATTCATTTCGACCGCTGATTGCTCTTCCGCTTGAAAACCGATTTAGCTTAAGTTCCTTTGCTTACACCTTAGTATAGTTTAATGCTCTTTACCTCTACAACTTAGATAGCAGCCTTAGGTTAGTGATTGTTTTAGCAATTCTACTTAGCATAGCTATTTAGTTGGTTAGGTTATGGTGTGATTTAGCATTACATGTTGTTTTCTTCATTACTGTAGTAGCATAGCTCTCTCTTATAATAGGTTTGCTCTTCTTCCATAAAAGAATTAAGCTTCTTCTGGCCCTATAGAAGTCTGGCTTGGAACCCCTGCGGTCTTTTTCCAGATAAACAGTGACAATAGGCAGGACCTTCACTTCTACTTGTGCATATAGCACTGTCACCTCCAAGTTTGTATGAACCCCGGGTTGATAAGTAAAGTTGGTAGCCCTGGGAGTTGTAGCATTCTTGTTGCAATACCTAGGCTCATCATTTCTCGATATGGCTCTCGCAATACCGGTCTAGTATTTGGCCCTACGGGACAGGCCAACAAGCACAAGTGTCACTGCAACAAGGGCAGTCCTATTCCTCCTCAGGACAATGCGACACCCCAAACAATGCCTACTCAGGTAGCGCCCACACCACAAGTAGTACGCGTACCAACACCAGCGAGTGCAAAAATAAGGGATAATAAAAAATGTAAAAAGGCGGAAGCTTCAAACACTCCCTCCTCTAGGGTCCCTCAACCATGCACATTGTGTGAAATAGTAGGGCACCCCATCAACAAGTGCTCTGAGTTAAAAGAGATCAAAGTTATTCTACATGCCCCAAAAGATCCAATGAACCCTCCTCCCCTTGTCGGAGAAAAGAACACACCCACGCGTCTTAAGGCATTATACAACAACCACGCATGCACCATTTGCGTAGAATACGAGCATTATACTCATCATTGCCCTAAAATTCCTCAATGTCAGGATGTGTTAAGTATGCTCACCTAATCTAATAGCCCATTACTCTCCACAAAGGATGGCTCCAAAAACATTTTTTACATCATAAGGGAAGAAGTGCCTTGCTCCTATCCCTCAGCTAGTCCCATCAACCTCCCACTATTATCGGAGACAATCTAAACCACCAACCACCTTTCCAACACACACTTGTGCATTATGTCACTTACCAGATCATTTGATCAACCAATGCCCTGAATTAAGGGCATTTAACCGATTATATCTAGTACCCCACATCGTTCAAAGCACAAGACCCAGGCACAGGCGTCACACTTGTCAGATTTGTGCAGGAAATCATCATGTGCGACATTGTCCCCATCTTTCTCAATTCCATTCTTTGTTAGGATTCATGTGGTGATTCATCGTTGAGAATTCTGATTTAGTCGGATCAGATACTGAACCATCAAATCATTCACCACCATCTGGGAATGAAGCATCTAGGTTCGTTCTATGTGTGTTTGAGGAGAAATGATAGCCAGCAACAAGGCAGGGCCCCCGTCATTTCATCTCCCATCACCACCATCAATCCATATCGGATATTCCATCTCATAATGAGGCATCAACATCCCATACTATGAGCAGTACCACCTCCCATACTATATACTTGGTTAGTTCTGAACCGGTATGTGGAATCTGTAGCGATACCTATCATAGCACTGAGGCATGCCCTATGTTACACACATTTCAACAACTTAGGATTCAATGTCATCATCCTATCGTTGAGGCTAATTTTTCCCCTTGTCCACCAACAAGAATGCAAGAACTTCTTCCCACACACCCTCAACCCACCACAGCCGAAATCTTGCCACCACCTAATTTTGATGACACACAACATCATAATACATTTCCTCATTCGTAGGAACCATGATTCATGTTTTTTTCTCATCATTTTCTAGTTTTGAGACAAAAAAATCCACCTCAACAGTTGTAACATCATCAACAGTGCAGAACCATCCAATCTGCACTTTTTCAACCTCTCTTGGTTCCACAACATCAACCAAAGAATCATATTCTTGCTTGTCGACTAGCACAACCAGGTCTAAACCTCAACTTCACGACTTGGCGCAACCCAAGTCAACACTGGATAATATTTTTCACTCAAATGAAGATATCTAGAAGCCATGACGAAACTTGAATTTCCTTGGGATGCCATGCACCATCGTTCATTTTTTTTACCCGAAAAAACATTTGTTCCTGACAGTGCACAAACTCACGATATTTTCACCATTGAATCAAAAGATTTCCTCCCACCAAGGAAGGTCGATTGGTTCAAAAATCCCATCCCAACACCTGATGCATTTGAGGAAGGGAACATGTCCAACATTTCACCTACCATCAAGGTGAATATTTCAAAAAAAACTAGAAAATTCGAAGAGATCTCCTTGGGGGCAACATGCTCTCCAGAATAAATAATCACATATACATCCCTGTTCCAAAAATACAGGGATATTTTTGCATGGGATTACTCAGAAATGCCAGGTATCAGTCCCACCATAGTGGAACATCACATTGACATGTGACCTGACACCCATCTCGTTCGACAAAAACAATGTCAATTACATCCTTCTAAGAAAACAACAATCAAACAAAAATTTGATAAACTTCACAAAGCTGGGTTCATCTACCCAATGTCTTACACGTCTTAGATTTCCAACCCTATACCCGTCATGAAAAAACATGGCACCACTCACATTTGTACTTATTTTAGGGATATAAACAAAGCATGCCCTCAATATAATTACCCAACGCTATTCTTCACCAAGTCATCGATGCGTGCACCAATCATGAGGCCTTATCCTTCATGGATGGGTTCTTTGGGTACAACCAAATTAAGCTTCGCCATACGGATCAAGACAAAATCGCATTAACAACCTCTTGGGGTACATTCGCATACCAAGTTATGCCTTTCAATCTTAAAAATGTTGGCGCCACCTTCCAATGGGCCAAGAACTACATCTTCCATGATCTAGCTTATCTCATCCTTGCATATCTGGATGACCTTACGGTACGTTCCAAAAAACGTATCAACCATTTAGAGGACCTCTGCCTGTATTTTTAGAGATGTCGACAATATAACCTACGCTTGAACCCTTCAAGTGTGTATTCTATGTCAATGTCGGAAGACTACTGGGTTTCATTGTTTTCCAACAAGGTATCAGAGTCGACCCTCTCAAAGTCCAAGCCATTAAAGAGGTACCTCCCCCAAAGACATTAAAACAATTACAAAGCTTGCAGGGTAAGGCCAATTTCTTACGACACTTTGTACTTGATTATGCTACTTGTGCGCAAGGTTTCCTACGCCTCCTTCGTCAAGATATCCCCTTCCAGTGGGATGATCAAGCCCAAAAATCATTCGACGCTTTAAAAGATGCATTATCTCAAGCTCCTTTGATTAGCCCCCCTAACCACAACAAATACTATACCCTATACCTATCCACATCGGAGGTAGCCATCATCGGGGTATTAGTCCAATATGGACCAGACAACAAGGAGCACGTGATTTATTACATTAGCAAGAATTTATCTAGGTCTGCATTGAAGTATGAGCCAGAAGAAAAAGCTACCTTGCCCTTGTACATTCTTTACAAAAACTTTGGAATTATATCATCCTTCGAACCACTATTGCAATAGAATCCATCAACCCCATGAGCTATCTACTCACTGAGCTTATGATGAACCACAAGTATGCTCGGTGGGTGGTTATTCTACAAGAATTTGATCTATAGTTTAACTCCCCTGAGAGAAAAAAAAAGCACTCATCCTTGCTAATTTCATCACGGACCTCCCAACAGAGACACGAGGTTCTCCCGTTAATGAGGCTCTTACCGATACGGTGATATCCCCCTCTTTTTACAAACTCAAAAGTTCAAACCCCAGCCTACTGGTTTACTCATCTTGGAGCAAAAAGAGTGATTGGTAGAGGTAGATTGGTCAACTAAATATGTAAGCATTCTAAAGTTGCATAAGTACTTGTGAGTAGTAGAAGAGGTGGCAAAAGACCTGTTAGGTATTCAAGGTACATGGATTGAAGGGTCGTGGAAGCACTACATTAGAAATTAAGTCAATTGTGTCATGTTCAAGGGTATATTGATAGTCATAAGTTGTTGACATCAAGCCCTAGTTATTCTTGTATCATGGATAATTTTAAGGTCCATGGTCCCTGTTATGGGAGCCTTATGTTGTATTAAAGTTTGTAATATAACGAGTTTTGGGTTGACAAAATTTTGTGCACTTTATTGATTTACTGTTGTACTTTTTCCGTTGTGTAAAGTGCTTGTGTTGTGGAATTTTAGTGTGTTTATGATCGTGTTTTAGACATAGACCTGAAACCTGAAGTGCTAAGGAAAAATCAACATGGTATCAGAGTTACATTAAAGGGACATCTAAATTAGAGTGTGCACAATGTAAAACTCAAGAGGGAATTGGTTGCCTTGTTATTGAAGAATTAATAGCAATGGTGAAGTTGGTTGTTCGTATGACATATGAAGATAGGTTGGATGGGTTGTCCAACTATAGTCCTTGGAAGGAAAGGATCAAGTTGGTCTTTTTGGTGAAAAAGATATGGGGGTTTGCTAACAAGGAGTTCAAGAAACAAACAAACCCTAAAAAGTTGGAAGTGTCTGAGGAGTTAGACACCAAGATGAAGTTGATCATCCTAGACAGTGCCAAAGATCGCTTGATACCTCATTTATATAGGAAGAACATTGCCCATGAGATGTGGAAAGCTTTTCAGGATGTGTTTTAGAATAAGAACAAGAACCAGTTGTTGGTATTGAGAGATAAGTTGAAGAGCACCAATATGTTGGATGTTGAAGGTGTAGATCTGTATTTGATGAGACTTTCTCAAGTTCGTGGTGAGCTTGCTAACAATGGTGAAATTGTTCAAGAGTCTTAGCTAGTAAGAACTTCTTTGAAAGGGTTTACCTAGGAATGGAAGCTATTCATCAAAGGGGTCATCGCTTGAGAAATTTTGCTAGATTGAAACATGTTATGGGATGACTTCATCTAGGAAGAACTGTGGGACGAGGATATTCATAAGAAGAATAAGTCTTCTTATGATAATGTGGCTCTTTTAGGGAGGATGAAGGGAAAGGAAAAGAAGGACTTGAGCAAGTTAAAGTGTTATACATGTGGTGAATATGGTCATTATTTGAGCAAGTTTCCACGGAAGAAGAAGGGAGACGATGAGAAGAAGAAGGGGAAGGATGTTGTTGGTCTTGCTACATCTTCAAAGCTATATGAACTCTCGAGAAGGTTAGAGGACGATGATTTTACTCTAGTTTCTCATTTCTCCAAGGGTACCATCAATGACACTGCATGATACATGAACAATAGAGCATCTAAGCATATGACAAGTTTGCGTGAATTTTTTGAGACTCTAACTGAATGGGACTCGGAATTGCACATGGAGATTGGCGACAAGAGTCAAAAAGTTGTCAGAAGGTTAAGAGTTGAGCCATTCAAGATGAATTTAGGTAGGTTTTTATGAGTTCAAGGTGTTTTGTGGGTACTGGAGCTCATATACAGTGTGTTGTCCACGTCAGTGATTGAGACGAAGGGATTTGAGGTGATTTTCCAAGATGGGAAAGCGAAGCTCTGGACCAAAGGCTCTAACTCTATTGGAGATATCATTGGAGTTATGTAGCATGGTATATATTGGCTGAAGGGAAAGATTATAGATCAAGGGAAGAAGTAAGTTCCTGAGACTTAGAGGGAGTCGAGTTTGAGTGGGAGTATGCAAGTTCAGAGGGAGAATCTGCAACCCAAGAAGAACACATGGTCAGTGGAAAGCAAGGGGAATTCTACTAGAAAGAAGGAATCAAGGGATGACATGAAGGACTATTAGGAAATGAAGAAGCAAGAAGCTTTTGGTGAAAGAGACACTACCAAGAAGAGTGTGGCTCATTATACATGTTATGCTATGGTGGTGAACGCCATGTTGGAAAATGTACTAGGTTTGGTCTTCATAATGTCTAATGTAATCGTGATTTTATGTATTTGATGTAAAGAGAACACAAAAAATTATTAATATTATTTTGAATTATGGGTTTCATGCTCGAGGTCATTTTATTTGTAGGTCCAACGCCCATTCAGTGCTTCTAGGGCTTTGTCATAAAGTCTAGGAGTCAAAGAAGTCATTTCCATGTGTAAAGATCCTATTGGGCATCTTGCCTTATGTAAAATAAATTTATTTGAGTCATAAAGTATGTCAAAGATCCCTCCAAGACAGCTCAGCCTAAGACATGTCAAGTCAGCCTCATAATGCAAGTTCGAGTTCCTTGGAAGGTATATATAAGTATCCTATCGACCTCATTTGAAGATCACCCACTCATATGGCAAGGAAGTTCGATCAAGGAAGAGAAGGAGTTAAAATCAAAAAATAAAGGAGTCTACTGGGCCAATGAAGTTCACAAAAAGAAACTAAATTTATGAAGGATTGTTTAGGGCTACTACCTCTCACACGTGCAAATATTAGGGCATTATATTTATTGTAGCAAGAATGAATTACATTCTACTTAAAGGAAGCAAAAGTATGAAGCAGAACATCAAGAAAATAAGTCGAGTACCTTATAAGAGAAGAACTATCCCAGTGAAGAAGAAAATGTCTCTATTCTACCTTAATACAACTACATGTTCGAAATTGTAGTAAGTTGAGGAAGTCTAAAAAGTACAGAAGTAGGAAATCGAATCTCTGAAGTGAAGTCTAGAATTTGTGGTATGAATCCAATTTGACTTGGGTTGACTTAAAGAAGAGAAGAATCATCAAAGGTGTAGTTTGAATTGGTCTTGGAGGGGTCTTTGATAAGGGTCATAGGTCTTGGAATTCATCATTTGAACATCCTATAAGAAGAGAAGAATTCTTATGGGTTTTACTCTCAAGAGGAGAGGTTTTGGCCTTGGCTAGCAGCCTGCATTTTGTGTCCTCTTGTCTCTTTGATCTTCATATTTTATTATTCATTTGATGATAATAACATAATAATAATGAAGTAAAAGAAGCAACTAATAAAAAGTACATCAAGTTAAGTAAAATGACATACTAAGCAGTTATCAAAGTAAGATAAATCACCTAATCTAGCTGCCCTTAGATTTCTCAACATGGTACCAGAGCTAAGGTGACATCAACAAGACAAAGAGGTGGCTTGAAGATCATCCAATTGAAGAGGTGCACATTTGATCCAAGAATAAGAAAATAAAGGCATTAAGAAGAACTATCCATCTCATCACAAGGACAAGGATCACATCATCATCACAACAAGAAGAAGACCTCAAAGACTCTACCTCCATTCAGAGAAGCATTCAACACTTGAAGCATTCTTGGAAAGCTTATACTCTCTATGATTATCAACCAAAGGAAGAAAGAAAGAGCAGTTCATATTCAAAGTGGTCTCCCTCACATTGAAGAAAGGATCATATCTTGAAGAAGATCATCAAGAAATCGTCAAAGAAGGCATCTTCAATTGTCAACATCAAAGGAGTAATGGAATCAATCATCATCAAGAACACATATTCAAGTGTCAACATCATCAAGAAGGCATCAAGTTAAAGATATCATCATCAAAGGAGGCATCTTCACTTGAAAAGTAAGTATTCTACATTTTTATGTCTCAATCTACAATTTGAATGACTTCATTCTGCAAGGAGAACAATAATTTGGTTGGGACTTCGAACTACCTTGCATGGAAGAAGAGAATTGATTTAATTCTCATGGAGAATGAAGTTATTGAATATGTGAAGGGCTCCATTACCAAACCATCTCAAGAGAAATCTCAAGCACTATCAAAGTACATGAAAGGGGAGATAAGGGCACAAAGGATCCTCATAAAATCAATCAAGAACTCTCTCATCCCTTATGTAGCAAAGTTAAAGACATCTAAGGAGATCTATGAAAAATTGGTGGGGTTGTTTTCAGAGAGCACTGCAGGAGAAATCATATCTTTGAGAACTTAACCATACAATATGAAAATCTCAAGGGAAGAAGGGATAACTTTGTATTTCATGAAGGTATCTAAAATTAACAATATATTACAAGAACTTGAACAAGTAATGTCTGATCATGAGATGACCGCCATTGTGCTCAATGCTCTACTTGATGAATAGGGAAATTTTGTATCAAGCATCTATGGAAAAAAGGAAACCACTCAATTCAACAACCTGTGGTCATTATGCAAAACTAAAGAATCTATGTTGGGTCAAATGAACAAACACAAACATATGTCGCATCGACAAGGAAGAAGGGAAAATTTAGGAAATTTGAGCCTTGAAAGAAGTTTCACAAGAAAATTGATGTGTCAAAGATCCAATGCTATGAGTGTAATGAATATGGGCATTTCAAAATAATTTTACCTAAACTCAAGAAGGTCAACAAGAAGAGAAAGGAGAGAAATTAAGCCCATATCATCAAAGAAGTAAAAGAACTCGAAAAGAAGAAATCAAAGAAGGAGGAAGTGAAAGATGTTTATTATGACTGAAATAACCTCCTTCACTTAGCTCATTTTAGTCTATAGAACATAGTATTCATGATGTAAAGCATCACAAATATGATAGGATCCATTATAGTAGAGATAGAGATGACATCACCATAGAAGCATGGAAGGATAGCCGAAATAAAAGTCTATATAGTTGAAGCAATTGTCATGATATAAAGGAAGTAGCTCATGGCATCTTCATTGGAATCATATAAGGATGATCGATGTAGAAGTACATATGATTGGAGAAAGTCACCTAGCAAGATAGAAGATAAAGAGATCGTCATACATCATCATCATTAAGAAGAAGCATTTGCATAATGAGGATCATCAAGATTCTCCATTAGAATCTTCATTAGAAGTTTCACCTCTACTTAGAAGAAGCAAGAGTCTCTCTAATAGTCTACATTCCACCTTGTGTGGGATCCATTAGTTAAAAGGATAAAGGTATTATGACAAAGGAGTGCAGCATGTTAAGTTGGTTGAAGTACTTTCATCTTCAAGCAAGGAAAGGAAGTCTAGATGGTCAGAAGAAGGAAGAGGTATGTATATACTTAGTAATAGATAAAGTCATGTCATAATATTGTTGCAAATAGTATAGGTTAAAATTATCTATCTCATGAGCAAGATGAAAGAATAAGAAACTCTTCCATTAGGATGATGCATGAAAGCATGTAGTCAATTTTCCTAGAACTCTTCTACATATCGATAAGATGAAACCAACATAATATGACCTCATGGAAAATATGAGGTGGTTGGCAACTATGGTTCCTATGGTAAAAATAATTATGTATAGACGATCTTGAGGAAGTAATATATGAAGAAAAGTGAAAGAAGTGTTCGTGTAAGATGCATCTAAAGTCAAGTGATATTAGATAAATCATCAACATATGATAACTAGAAGGATTAGCTATGACATCTCCATGGAGAAAGATATAAAGACCCTAATATGTTGGAAAAAAAAATCTTTATAATGTATGTCTTGCAGATGGATTCATATAATATGCAAAAGGATGTTGATGCAGGGAGCAGATGTCATAACATTACGCCATCATCAAAAGGTAACTTTTATTTGATATATATTTTGATTTTTGAAAACTTCTATTTGGGTTAATATAGGGCTACCAGAAGAGGGTTGTAGAAGTCACCTACAACTAGTATTCATGAGATTTGATGGAAGATCTTGAAAGAAAGATGACTTGGAAGAGGTAAATGTATGAAGAATAGCTAGATGTGGACTACAAGGTCACTCCCCAATGAAGAGAAGAATGACATGACTATTGGTTCAACATGATATTTCTTTGAAGGGAAGTGATGAAGAAGATGGAAAATTCCCTACATAGAAGAAGAAGGCTCCATAATGAATAAGTTGAAGTAAATGACATGATGCGAAAAGAAGGAGCCCTACAAGCAACTGATAATATCTCCACCAAAGAGAGTTGATGTTGGTAAAAATCCCCTTGTTAAGAGGGAGTTTGGCTATATGCCTTTTATAGGAATGAGTAGATCATCCCTAGTTGAAAGGGAAAGATAGACATATCATTCTTGTCTTCAGGTCATTAATAAAGAATGGAGGATTGGGTAAGCATCTGAGATTGATTATGATACTCTTTGAGGATGATGTAGGGAATCCAATAGGTAAGAGTAGTCGAAGAGGAAATTCCATGAGGATGTGTTAATCCAAGATGGTAAATATCCTAGAAGGACATACCTTGTGAACTTTGGGATGGGGTATGTGCCTTGATAGACAATGCTGAAGGTGTCTGTAAATCATTGTCTCCCCAGTATTGTGCTCTATTCTTGTGGAGAGATAGAGTTGTTAGTCAAGGCCTTGCTATATGACAATGTTGGTTGATATGATGAGATGCACTAATATAAGCTAAATAAATAGCTTATGAGATGGCTTACCAATCCAACTCTTCTTATGAGAATTATTCACTATGAGAATGTCCAAGTACCTTGTATGGATTATGAATATATACCTAGTTAAGAGGGAGTGTTGGAAATGTAACTAGGTTTGGTCTTCATAATGTCTATTGCAATCATGATTTTATGTATTTGATGTAAGGATAAAAATATATTTTATTACCACTATTTTGAAGCATGGAGTTCATGTTCAAGGTCATTTTATTTGTAGGTAAAGCACCCATTGAGTGCTTCTAGGGCTTTGTCATAAAGTATAGGAGTCAAAGAAGTCATTGCCATATGTAAAGACCCTATTGGGCATCTTGTACTATGTAAAATAAATTTATTTGAGTCATGAAGTATGTCAAATATCCCTCCAAGACAATTCGGCGTAAGACAAGTCAATTCAGCCTCATAATGCAAGATCAAGCTCCTTGAAAGGTATATATAAGTATCCTATCAGCCTCATTTGAAGACCACTAACTCATATGACAAGGAAGCTTGATCTAGGAAGAGGAGTTAAAATCGAAAAAGAAAGGAGTCTATTGCGCCAACAAAGTTCACAAGAAGAAACCAAAATGATGAAGAAATTTTTAGGGCTACTACCTCTCACACGTGCGAAGATTAGGGCATTATATTTATTGCAATAAGAACGAATTACAGTCTACTTAAAAGAAGTCAAAGTATGAAGTAGAACATCAAGAGAGGAAGTCGAGTACCTTATAAGAGAAGAACTATCCCAACGAAGAAGAAAAGGTCTTTATTCTGCCCTAATACAACTACACGTGCAAAATTACAGTAAGCGCAGGAGGTCTGAAAAATACAAAACTGAAGCAAGAAGCTGAATCTCTTAAGTGAAGTCCAAAATTTGTGGTATGAAGCCAATTTGACTTGGGTTGAATTAGAGAAGAGAAGACTCATCAAAGGAGTAGTTTGAGTTGCACTTGGAGGGGTATTTGATAAGGGTCATAGGTCCTGAAGTTCATCATCTAAACATTCTATAAGAACAGAAGAATTCTTGTGGGCTTTCCTCTCAAGAGGAGAGGTTTTGGCCCTGGCTAGAAGCCTACATTTTGTGTCCTCTTGTCTCTTTGATCTTCATAGTTTGGTAGTTGTTTGATGATAAGAACATAATAATAATCAAGTGAAAGAAGAAACTAATAACAAGTACATCCAGTTAAGTAAAATGACATCACAAGCAGTTATCAAAGTAAATAAATTGCCTAATCTAGCTACCTTTATATTTTTCAACACGCCAGATATTGGGCTAGTGTCATTGACAATGACGAGATAGTTCCAAGTGGTGGAAATACCTCCCTCGATAAGAGTGAATATTGATTTGTGTAGCTTGGGAGGTACTCCCACAACCCTTGGGGTATAGGGTTTGTGAGGAGTTGACCCACAAAAGTGGCTTGTGGGCAATGTACCCAAGTAGTGGGTTTTGTACCCAAAGTCGTGGACACAAGATCAAGTGGAGAAATTGATAGTTTGATCATTGGATGCATGAGGGGCACCTTTGAAGGGTTAAGGGGCACCTATGGCTTCCATGATGTGTCGAAAAGTCAAATGAAAGGATTATGTTTCTATGGAAAATGGTGGTTGATAAAGTTTTGCTTAGGTCTGCTTGAGTATAAGTCATGACCCTTGGTGATAAAATACACCACCAAGGATCACTATATTAGAGATGTGGTCAAGTTCATTTGGACACATCACAAGTGCATTCAACAAAGAGAAGAACTAGTCTGATATAGGCACAAACCTAGAGTAGTTGAGTTGAATTTGAAGAGAAGGATGAGTTTGGGAATTTCTCTTGTGATTTTGGTTTGCCGAGTTAGGAGAGTTTCTAGCTAAATTATTTTACATGGTTCTAGGCATGTTTTTTTTTATTGGCTAGGGTAAATATTTGTGAACAGGGCCAAGGAATTTTTGAGCTATGAAGAAGGGCTGAGACCCTGATTTCCAATGTACAAGAGGGTTGTGAGGGTTGTGGTTAAAGCTAGAATGAGGGCCACACTTCTTCAGGTATATGCGCAAAAGTTGAGGGCCTAAAAGGTGAAATTTCCACAAATTTAAGAGGTCTCTTGAGGTCGAGATTAGGGCAGCCCTGTGACTATTATAAGGGACCTAAAAGAGGGATGAAAATATCATTCCCTTGTGAATAAGATCAAGACTTTTAGAGTTGGTATTGGAGACATCCTTGAAAGGTATGTGACTAGTTTTCTATCTGATGATTACTAGTTTGATGTAGTGTTTGAAGTCTAGTTTTGGATAGTGAATAGAGTAGCCGTAAGTATAGTGTATACAATGGTAATTCTCTGTTATGAGGGATGCTTGTTTAGAAGCCTATGCATAGTGATAGTTGATGTTGCAACCATTATTAGAAGGCTAGTCGTTGTTGTGCCATAGTTCAGTGATTTGGGTTGGAAAACTAGTGATAAGAGGGTTGTTTGGTGATGCCCTAGTTTAGTGAGTGCAAGTGGGCATATCGTTAATAAGAGGACAGAATTGTGAATACCCTAAGAGAAAACTTTCTTGGAGTAGCAAGAGGGTTGTTAGAAGGCAAATTTATGAGCCTAAGTTCAATCATCTTGGAGTATCAGGAGTGATTGATAGAGGCAGATTTTCCAGCTGAAGATGCAACCATTTTGAAGTTGCAGAAGTACTTGTGAGAAAAAAAAGATGTGGCAAAGGACCTACCAGGCGTTCAAGGTACTTGGACTGAAAGGGCTATGGAAGCACTACATCAGCAAGTAAGTCAATTGTATCTTGTTTAAGGGTATATTGATAGTCATAAGTTGTTGACATCAAGCCTTATTTGTTCTTTTATTAGGGCTAATTGTAAGGACCATGATCCCTGGTATAGGAGCCCTATATTTGTTTTATTAAAGTTTGTAATATAATAAGTTTTGGGTTGACTTAAAACACTACATCACATTGTACATTTTATGTTCTGCAAAGCGCTTTTGTTGTGGCATTTTAGTGTGTTTGTGATCGTGTTTTAGACATATCCCTAAAACCTAAAGTCCTAAGGAAAAATCAACATCCTCTTTCCTCACACTTGTATATCTTATGAGTAGAGTCGTTGAGTAGGAGACAAGATTTAGAAAGAAGGATTAAGGCTTTGCTAAGTATTTGATTTCTGAGGTGAGTGAAAAACATTAACCATTCTCAATTTATCGACGACACCTTACTCTTGGGATGGGCCTCTGTAATAATTACTTCGATATTCAAAAAGGTGTTGGACAAATTTGAGGCAACCTCCAAAGGTTTGATAAACATTAGCAAAATCTAACTCTACACTTTGAATCTTAGTAATTAATTTCAAAATAATATTTTGAGAGTGTTGGGAACGTTTCCCAATTGTTGATCCTTGGCAAGAGTTTAAATATCAGGGAATTTTTGTTTCTCTTAAATCCTTTCCTTGATTGTCTTGGGAGCCTCTACTTTCAAAATTCAAGGCCAAATTTGCAAAATGGAGAGCGATATGGTTCAACCAATAGGGAAAGGCCTCCGCATAAATGATGCGCTCTCTACCTTCCTTTATGTATATTCTTAGCCCGTTTAGACCCTATAGGGGTAACAATTGGAATGGCTTAGGAGATCAAAAAGTTCTTCTGGCAAGGAGGGAAGTCAAACATGAAAAAATTTCATCTGGTAAAATGGGTTATTATCAAAACCCCAAAAGATCAAGCGGGGAGTTGAAATCAAGGATGATCTTCTTGTGAATGTGGCATTGGGAGCTAAGATTCATCCATATGTTTTCATCCTTGGGTGGCATATTCTTAGTTCAATTCTTAATAGTTCTTCTGGGAGTGACTCTATTGTTTTCAAGTCGTGATAGTCTCTCAGAAAAAGTCTCGACTTAGATGAGATATGCCTTAATAGCTAAGAGAAAAACCCTTGATTCAAAAGAAAACTATAATTGGATAGGACTTACATTAATGGATTGATATTTTGGTGTTCTACCAAGAGCTTTGTCAACTACCTCCTCTAGGAAAAGGGATCCCACACCGCAGAGATACCCCTCAGTGGCCGAGAGCAAAGCCCTTGATTTAGAAGACAATTACAATTGGGTAGGACTTGTATAAACAGTCAGAGCTTTTGACTTTCTACCAAGATCTATATCAAGTACTTAATGGTATCATGGTTTGTAGGCATTGATGTAATGCACATCCCTCCCATTTGAGGGGAGGGAGCTCTGGCTACTAGAGAGTACTGAAGATATCACCCTCCTGATATTGTAGTGGTTAAGTATAATTGGCATACAAATTATTATTACGAAAAAAATATAATTAATTTTAAAAACATATATGTAAAAGAATAAAACAAACAATTTGTAACACAGATAACGGTTTAACCAAAATTGTATAATTGAATTAAATCAAACATTTTCATGTAAAATTATAAATAACTTAATTAATAGAATTATCCTCTCAAATTTAAATTTATTTTCATATAATTCCGTGAACAAAAAAATAGTAGCCTTTCCCTTTAAAATTAAAATTTAATAAGATTAAAACTAAAATACATGACATAAAAATTGTTTGGTTATCTCTCTTATATCATTTGCAAAGTTGATTTTTCTTTGAAATTTGAATCAACATTCTATATCTAATCATTTTTATCATTTTTTTTTCAATTTACTTCGTTCTTTTTTCAAAAGAAAAAACATAATTTTTCTATTTCATATGAAATCAAAAAGTATAATCTCTTTGGCAAATGCAGTTTATAAATAACCTTATCCAACCGTGAAACTTATTATCAAATATTACACCACAAAACCCAAAAATTTTCTACCTCATGGAAGGATTGGTAGACTCAAACAAATCTAAGGATAGATAAGAGACTAAAACATTCATGTGAAATTCCAAAATAGAGACAACTCCATCATCTAGGAGAAGAGCTTTCTTAGAAAGAAGACATGCAATGAAGTTGTTCTCCCTATATACATGAAAAATCTAAATATCGTCATATTTTTATTGCAATTGCCGAACCTTCTATTTCCATGCTTCTAAATGAAGAATTTGAGTTCATTTCTTCCATTAAACCATTCCATTAATATATTTGAATCCCTTGCCAATTTGAACTCTCACTTGTTTCCAAACAGCTACACGCATAACTATCCACATCATCATTTGCTTTGCCACAAAGTTTTCTCCATTGCCCATCCCTAGCTAATATTTAATAATCACCCAATCATCTCAATATATAATTTCCCTGGCTCCACATCTACCACTTTGACTAACCCCGTTAAAGAATCCCCACATCGAACCATCATTAATCTCCATACCCTTCTCATCTTTTTTCTTTTTACTCTTAATAGGATTCGCCTATTCTAGATATCCCACTCTTATGTTGTGTGCAATAGCTTCGAAATGGATTACGGAGTTTTGGAAAAGAACTCTATTCCTTCCTAGCCACACACCTTATAAAACAAATATTGGGATAAATTTAAATGAATAAGCCTTATATATCTATGTCCAATTGAATAGACACTCTTCCACAGAGTTTCCCAACCACAATAATTTAAACTGAAAGCATAAATCACATTATTCCAAACAACTTTTGTTGGCATTATGATGCATGTGTTGTACTTGACGGCAACCCACTTGTAGTAGAACAACTCAATTTTATATGGTAACTAGATGAATCTACGTAACTAGATGAATCTATAGGAGAGATATCAGATGTGTCAGAATGCATGGCAGTTGTGTTTACGATGTGACAAAATGCAGGGCAGTTCAAAGAAATCATTTCAAAAGTAATATGGAAAATCGCATTATAACAGGTCTATTCAGAGGGAACAAAGTAATGGTACAAAAGAATAGGACGAAGGAACAAAGGACTACAGATCAGAATCAAGAAATTGAAGAGAATGGTTTAAGAAGTATACGTTGGTTCACCTTGTCCAAGTAGCGTATACACGTGGGTTCACTGTGAAAAAAGAGTGTATACGTATGCACGCACTTTCATAGAAGAAAAAGAGCATATGGGATGAAAAATTAAGGAAATTAAGGTGAAAGAATACTAAGGGTCTATACCATGGTATTAGCCCACAATATTGAGCGCGTAACAGTTATTTGATCCCCTCTAAGAATACCACATGCTCTAAGCGTTGTTTTGATCCGAGGTATTGAGAAAGGCTAAAACTATATAAGGAGGAGAAGTTCAAAGGGCTAAGAGCAGAAGTAATGAATATCTTATGAAGTGTTAGATAAAAAGCAAATATGCATGTTATGGGTTTATGAAGCTTTGCTTGATATAGACTAAGTATGCCCCTTAGTGTTTGATGGTGGATGAGATCTAATGATGGATCAAGATCATAATGACTTATCATTATGTCATATAAGAATGGATAGGCTAGATCTTATTGCTAACACATGTTTTATCCTTTATATGTGATGATCTGGGTATGTCTGAAGTCAGGAATTGTAGCGAAGTTATAAGTAAGTATTTGTAGATCTAGACGTTGGTTCGCTTTGGTGAAGGTGCGTATACACACTGGTTCGGCCCTTCCAAGTAGCGTATGCAAAATAAAAGCTTGATGTTTAGGGATGACTGACCTATCATATCAGTGATGTTGTTTCATTGTTGTTTGTCAATGATTTTTTCTTAGATCTGGAAGTAGAACTGAATGTATAAGGAAATGGAGTCTGATTGATTAATTGATTGAGAAAGAAGGGCGATCCTTGTTGCTATCTATTTAGAACTCTGTAATATGATATTAGATCTTCAGAAGGTCACTGATTGGTAGAGTTTGTGGTTCAAAGGTTTTATGATTCAGTATCCATAGAGGTATATGCAGGTTGGGAAAAAGGAAGTAGCATATACACACAGGTTTGCTTCATTGAATAGGCGTATACATTCTGACATATGCCTTTTGAGGTTACAGTTAGATATGGTTGTTGATGCAGTGTTTTGGGTTCAGATCTATGTATTGGTTACAGTGATCTGTCGGTTCCAGTTGATTGGTTGAATTTGATTAAAGTTTGAATGAATGGTTCATTCAATTATGTTAGAGGTTCAGTGATTGTTTGATTCAGTTGTGTCAGAGATTTAGAGGTTTCAGTGATTGATTGTTTCAGTTATATCAGAGATTGATGATTGGGTTTTAGTGATTGGTTGATGCAGATGTATTTGATGGTTGTATTGCAGTGGTGATTTATTTTGAGCTTCAATGTTACTAATGGGTCCAATGTGAAAATTTGATGAAATGTGGCCTTCATATTGTAGTATTGTGTACCAGGAGTATCCAGTGTGAAAAATTATGAAATGTGGTCCCTGGAGGATACTAAGGGTTGGAGCCTTCAGTGAGGAAGTCGAAGCTTCCTGCCAGTAGTGGCTAGTGATTTGATCAGGGGGTTGGAGCTCCCTTCCAGTAGCAGTTGGAGAACGAGTGAAGGTTGTAACCTTCTGTAGGTCAAAGCCTATGTACTAGTAAACATATCGGCTAGTACAAGAACTGGGGGGTTGTAGCTCCCTTCTAGTATATGCTGGAGAATGAGAGAAGGTTGTAGCCTTCTGCAGGTGGGTTCCTGCGTACTGGTATGAGTCTGCACTAGTACAAGATTGTAAACATATTTTCTTATTATTAAAAGAAGGCAGAGATGACAACAGCAGGTGGTTTTTACCCACATTGGGTTTCCACCTTAAATCTTGGTGTTCATGTGTGTTGCTAATGTGTGATGGTTTATTATGTTATTACAACACATATTTGTTGTTTAATGTTTAATAAAGTAATAATGCATTGATTAAAGATCAACATATGATGAATCAACTGAATCATAAGTTCACTGGATATACTCTGGTTGCCTTAAGAATAGTTGCGTGCACATGCGAGTTCCCTTCACTGAAGTAGCGTATATAAATCTGGTTATGGAAATGAAAAAGCTATTGATTTGTAAATATTGATTCACCCCCTCCCTCTCAGTATTATTTCCAACAATTGGTATTAGAGCGGGTCCTTTGACAGAAGCTTGATTGCTTGAAGGAGATCCATAGAAACAATGGGAAAGAAGCTAAAGAAGAAAGCACCTCAAAAGAAAAAGACATCTCAAGGGAACTATGACAGTGGGAGAGACGATTGGCAATTATGTGGAAGCAACTCCTCATATTTAGAATCACCTCAGAATGAAGATGAACAAGCAAAATAATTATCAGGTATGAATTTGGTGTCCTCTAGTGATACATTTCTTTGTTCATTTCAAGATAATGAATGTGACAACGAAACAACTGAATTTTCTCTTATGAAAGAGAAAGAAATCAAATAGAGGCAGAATTTAAAAAGCTCATAGACACAATTAGAGATCAAAAAGATCTAATTGATAAAAGGGAATGTGCCTACAAAGAAGAGGTTACGAGATTAAAATCTCAATTGGAGGAAGGAAACAAAGTAAGGAAGCAGTACAAGGAAAAGGAAGATCAATGTCAAAGTCTGCAGGATGAAGTGGCATCATTGAGAAATGAAGTGAATGAAAAGGACACAACAACCAAGGAACTTATAAAAAGAACCAACTACTGTGAAGGTCTTGAAGCTGTGGTCATTTCTCTAAAAGAAGATCTCAAAAATTCAAATAAGCAGAATGAAGAACTACTCCAAGCATTTGAAGAACAAGAAAATGAAGTTCTCAAATTAAGGAAACAAGTGGAAGAAGGAAGAAAAGCTGAAGAAATCATGAAGAAGCAGTATCTTGAAAAAGAAGAGCAATATCAGGTTGAGGTAAATATCCTAAAAGGTAAATTAGAAGAAAAGGATAAACTTTTACAATTACAAGATAGTACTAAGATTTTGGATGATATTCTTAGTAGTCAAAGGTCTCCTGCCATCAAATCTGGTATTGGTTTTCATGAAACTGTTAAAGATGAATCTAGCTCAAAAACTGAAGCAAGGAACTCTAGTGCAAAATCTAAAACGCTCAACAAGGAGATAAGAGGTCAACCCCATCAACAACCAAGGAAAGAAAGTCTTCAAAGAAAATCATTTACTCCTGAAGTGTTAATTGATTCTTTCCTCTGATGAATAATGATTAATGTTTTATATGTCCTAATTTTGGACATGTTGCAGCCAGATGCAGAAGTAGAATGGTTCAAGCTAATAACCATCACACAGAAAGATCATCAGCTTCCAGGTACTTCAAGGGATATTTTTTTTCTTACAATATGTTTGGTCACAAATTCATTAACTGCTATAGAGGGAATATGAAACATATAACATGTTATCCTTGTAACAAGTTTGGGCATAAAACAAAAGAATGCAGGAGTAAATTTCGGCCAACATACCAAAAGGAGAAAACATCATCACACTCCAAGGTATGGAGGAAGAAGGAAGTACAACCAGAAATATGTGGCATAGCTCAGTATGCAGATAGAATGAACTCAGGAGGAACTAAAAGTATGAAATTTCAATGTTCTAATTCTCATACGCATTTATCATGAAGACAATTTGCGTATATACGCGAGTTAGAAGCTGCACAATCACGTATATGTTGGTTTGATGAAGAAGCATTGGGATAGACTCAGAAAAATGATCTGATATGGTTAAGATAATTATCAATTATCTTTTATGTCTTGATGATTGATGACTACAGTCTGTGGATGTTATTTAGAAATGCTTTTGATCCTCACAAGTTGTTGATGACTTGATGTATATCTAATTGATGTTGATGCCTTGATCTGACAGTGAACAGGTGGCATAGGTTCAGGGGGACAATATGCTATGTTTCTAATAATGCAATGTTGGCATTATGTTTAGAGGTCTTTGGTACCTAATGATTCTTATCAATGGTGATGATGCTTATGTGACTAAAGTGTTTAAATGATACATCATGCTATGTTGCGGTTATGAGTTGCCTATGATGAAGTCTTAGATGATACTTGTATTGCTTGGGGTTACATAGTTGTTATTCAGATCAGATTTATGGATGATTGTGGATGACATTTTGATGATGCATACAATACATATATCTTGCTTACATGGTGATCTTCATAAGGACAAGGAGAAGTACAAATCTTGAGTACACAACTTCATTATTTGATGATGAGCCACTCATTTATTTTATGTTGTTGTTGTTATATACCTAGGGGGGGTAATATGGGGTACCAAGGGAGGTACCCAAGGTAATAATATAATAATGGGATGGGCCATAGTAATAAATAAGGTGGTTAATCCATATCATGTAAGGGACCACAAGTAGTTAGTAATAATGTAATGGGCCCATGGTATTAGTCGATGGTATGAGGGAACCATGGTAATGATCCATGGTATTGTATGTATGAGGCCTATATAGAGGCTAGAGACTCCATGTGAAGAATAGTCAAGGATTATTGTATGAACAGGCATATGGCTTGTGGAGTGTTCTCCTTCCTTAAGGAGTGAATGTATGGTGTTGCCCTACCTTAAGGGTTTTGATTAATAAAGAATCATTTCTATCTATTTATCTCTTATTGTTTATGGGTTTGTTTGCATTATCATAGTATTTTTGGGTTAGATCTACAACAAGTGGTATCAGAGCTATAACAAGTGGTATCAGAGCACTTTCTTGGGCACAAAAGTGGAGATTTTTTTTTATTTTTGCAGGATTTCAGGGGTGGCGAGTTTGCATATCAGATCTATATGTTTTGGTGCAAGATTTAATAAATCTAATTGCAGATCTGGATTATTTGTGAAAAAATAGCCGATTTCAAAACAAAAAAATCGGTTGAATCGGAGTCCGGATGAAGGAGATATCGCTGATCTAAAAATCAGTGGGGTTGCAGACAATTTTTCAGGGCAGCGAGTTTGCGGCGCAGATTTGGACGTCCTAGTGCAAGATCTGCAAAATCTAATTGTAGATCTGGATTCTTTGTGAAAAAATACCCAAATTCAAAAAAAAAAAAATTAGTCGAATCGAAGTCCGGATGAGGGAGATATCGCTGATTTAAAATCGGCTCTTTTTTGCAGAAATTTTGGGGACGGCGGGAGAGTTGCAGCGCAGATCTGAAATTCTAGTGTCTGGATCAGGATTTCTATCACATGGACAGGTGCAGAATGGTTATTCCATTTCCAAAAACAGGTCATAATAGGGATTCTGAGCAATATTAACAGAACTGTGACAATTTCAAATTTTCTCCAAGTAAGTGAATTTTTTCAAAACCCTCTTCATGGCGACTCTATGTTTTACAGGAAAAGATAATGGTCCTACTATTGAAGAATTCATACAAAGAATAAAGTCCAAATATGGGATATTTTTGAAAGCTATAGTACGGCTTAATTTGACAGAAGAGGCTGACAGATGGTGGAACTCACTTGGCATCAAACAGTTGGACGACTTGTCAGATAAAGAATTTGAAAAACTCTTTATGGACAAATGGTCTTGTGCTAGAAAAAAGAATAAGACACATCAGGGGTTATGTTCTACTGGTATATCCTTATTGCAGGGTCATGGATTAATTCAGAAAGAGAAGATCATTGTTTCTATCAATCCTAGTTGCAAGCATAATTTTATCAATGTTAATTTGGCAAAAAAATTGCAAGCTCCAACAAAACACATTGAAAATACACAGGTTGATGATAAAGATGTTCAAATTTATAAGGATTTGAAGCTTTCTATGGATAAGTATGTGTTTCATGGTGATTTTTATGCTTCAGATATGGATAACATGGATGTTGTTTTGGGATACCCTTGGATGAAATTAGTGGGTAATATCAATATTAATGTATAGAAGAAATTCCTGAAGCTCTGGTATAAAAAGAAGAAAATTACATTACAGGATATTTCCATTAATAAACAGGTAGAGTCCAAGGAGGCTGAAGCAGAAGATGTTCCAGGGTCTGACATATTAGATGATGAGCCAATGATGATCGACAATCAAACACAAACAGAGGCTGAAGCAGAAAAGGTTACAGGTGTTGATACATCTGAGGAGGGCTCAGTGGTTGAAGTAATATTGGAAGATAAGACACCACAGCAGGCACCACAACATAACAGTCAGGCTCCAGTAAGGGGTGAATTAAAGAAAAAAACACCATGGGTTAAAACTTCAACATATCATCACCCACATCACCCCGCAAGACAACCATCAAGCTGGCAACCAATTAGCCACAAGGACAACAACCCCCGCAGGACAGATAGAGAGGAGCGAAGATCCACCTACTACACATCAACACAGAAGAGCTACCACGGTCAACTTCAATCTCACGCGAGCGAGGCACCAGCAAAATCGAGGGTTCACCTTTCTCTTGGATGGCTAAATGCACGTGCATGGTACCAGTGGACTTCTCTTTTGAGTAGATCTTATTATTTGTGTTCTTCCCATGTTTCGGGGACAAAACATGCTTAGGGGGGTGGAATGTTATATACCTAGGGGGGATAATATGGGGTACCAAGGGAGGTACCCAAGGTAATAATGTAATAATGGGATGGGCCATAGTAATAAATGAGGTGGTTAACCCATATCATGTAAGGGACCACAAGTAGTTAGTAATAATGTAATGGGCCCATGGTATTAGTCGATAGTATGAGGGAACCATGGTAATGATCCATGGTATTGTATGTATGAGGCCTATATAGAGGCTAGAGACTCCACGTGAAGAATAGTCAAGGATTATTGTATGAACAGGCATATGGCTTGTGGAGTGTTCTCCTTCCTTAAGGAGTGAATGTATGGTGTTGCCCTACCTTAAGGGTTTTGATTAATAAAGAAGCATTTCTATCTATTTATCTCTTATTGTTTATGGGTTTGTTTGCATTATCATAGTACTTTTGGGTTAGATCTACAACAAGTGGTATCAGAGCTATAACAGTTGTCATCATGCCTTCAAAGATGCATAAAATTCATTTGGTGCAGTTATGATGCAGGATTCCTATAGTTCTTGGCTCTCATATGGTTGAGGATTGTTGTTGTTGATGGTATCAAGAAAGCTTGACAATGACTATGAGCTCATGGTTTTCTAGATACATATTTCTATCTCTTTGATGGATATACATTATGCTGGATACATGGATGATTACTTAAGTTGCATATTGATAAATATTGTTGGTTGGCCAAGAGAATGGTGTTATTGCAGGGCTCATGAAGACATAGATATTTGAAGACATGGTTTACTTAGTCACATAATGATGATGACTTCTTACTTTATGATGATAGGTTGCTAGTCTGGATGTTGCTGACAGATGCTTATGGTGCAAATCATACATGGCTGTTGATGACTATCATGGTCTTGTTTAGATCTTTGGTCTCTGGTATAAATGTCATGTATATCATTTGATGTAAAGATCATATAAAGACCCATGGTGTAATAATGTCTCTGTCTGTCGTAGTCTTTTAATGAGTCCTTTTTTTGGTCATATGATGTAATTTATACCCCCACTATGCATGGGAAGGATGATGTAATAATTGTTATATTTCAGTCATGTATAAACATTTGGTTTATCCCCACTTTGTTGGTTAGATGAGTAAAATTTGGTATGTCCCCACTTGGTTGGGATATTGATGTATGTATGAGTCATTGGTGATAGGAAGGTCATACTCACATAGTTGAGTTATAGAGTCATGTTTTTCTTTTGGAAAATATTTTTTGGAGACTCTGCATGTGCTCAAGGGGATCATGGACGATATAGTGCATCTCAACATGTACAAAGGGGGAGTTTAATCAGAAAATTCAGCATGCACCTAGGGGTAGCATGATCAATGTTCATATTCAGCTGTTCAGATATGAAAGTCTTCATTTTGGTCAGCCCTTTGCCCTTGATATCAAAGGGGGAGAATATCTTGGTCTGCCCTTTGCCCTTGATGTCAAAGGGGAAGAGTATCCTGGTGTTGCTTATTATCTCTAATAGTTTCTACAGCTTGCAGTAATCAACAACAACATGGTTTCCATCAAATCTAAAGGGGGAGATTGTTGGCATTATGATGCATGTGTTGTACTTGATGGCAACCCACTTGTAGCAGAACAACTCACTTGTATATGGTAACTAGATTAATCTACGTAACTAGATGAATCTACAGGAGAGATATCAGATGTGTCATAATGCATGGAAGTTGTATTTACAGATGTGAAAAAATGCAAGGCAATTCAAAGGAATCATTTCATAAGTAATATGGCAAATCGCATTATAACAGGTCTATTCAGAGGGAACAAAGTAATGGTACAAAAGAATAGGATGAAGGAACAAAGGACTACATATCAACATGCAACAAGGGATCTCAAAGCATAACACAAAGAGTTATGACAGAAAGTACATCATATGAAAGATTCTGCATAACATGAAGCAAGGAATCGTGACAACATGAAATAACAAGATCCTGCATCAACCATCAATCATGGATCTATACAGCGTAACGCAGAAAGAAGAAGTACATGAACACATTATATACCTCGCCACCAAGGGCCACCTAAAGCAAAGGTTGTCAAAGTGTTGAAGCTTGTTGAAACATCGATCTCGCATCATCGATCGCAAGAAGAACATTGTTCGCATATGAAGATGGACATCTACACTGGCACTTAAAAAAGTGACTGAAAGAAGAAATGAGAGAAAGACAAATCTGAATACACCATCAGATTTGTGGCGTCGAGTAGTGCTGAAACGACTATCCAAAATACGAATTCTGAGAATTTGAAAATTTGGAGCTCAATGAAACTTTTAGATTCCCTCAGGTTTCCTCAAAGATTATGTTTCAAGGATGAGCTGAAAATCCATTGCTCAGATGTCAAATCTGATTTCACCATTAGGATCCTTGTGGAAAACCATGAAAAACAAGTATAAACTTGACCATATTCTGACAAAGTGAAATTTTACCTCCGTGGGAAAATTTCATGGCTCATGGTTCCACTCCCTGTTTTTGCTGAAATCATGGTTCCACGTGCATTCTGGAAATCACTGAAAGATGTAGAATTTAGATTGAAAAATGGATAGCGCCATCGTGTTCGTGGCGACAAGAGGTGTAAAATCCATATAAAATTTGTCAATTTCTAAGAAGTTGAAAATTTTGCCCTCCCGCAAAATTCATGGTTCCTACATTAAAAAATTATTACACTGCCTCGATTTACGTGCCAGCTCCTGTCTCGAAATTCGTACGGTCCTCCTCCTCTCTTGGCAATGGTAAAAAAATGAGTTTATATAAAATTTACGCGGATTAAATCATAATATGGTTATGGGTTTATTAATATACATTATGGTTTTGTTTAACCATGTAACCACCATGGCATACTTGGTTCCCATTCCATACGTTTGTTTCATATGTTGTATAATATACTCCTTTTGATATTTGCCACGTATTTGTTTATACGTTGGTTTTTTTTGTGTTATATGGGATAGATATGGGTGTAACCATATTTTATATGGTTTTTTTTGGTTTGACTTTTATATATAGTTATTTTAATAATATAAAACAAAATTTGTTATATAGTTATTTAATAATCTGAAATGATTTCTTGTGCAGGTTTAGAAGGCCACTGGAGGAATGTCAAGTGTCAAGCTACCATGTGGGTCTCACGTGCTCACTGGGATGCCATGTGGCGCACCGTGGGCCCCATTTTTCCTCTGCCATACCAATCTTGGAGGGGCTCTATCTTTTGCATACGAGCTCAGATTGACGAACCATTCGCGCCATCGCGATCAGGAAGACGAGCCCTTTCAACTGATGCCATCAAATTCTCCTTTCAGCCATTTTGAATTTCGAACCTTTATCCATTCCCTTGGTGTGCTCAAAGGTGTCAGAGTCGTCCGAGACATCGTTGAGGAAAGAGAATGATGGGAAAGCATCCCCATCATCCCATGGCAGTTTCCATCACAGGGAGAGAGCTGAGGCAAGCTCTCATCGCCATGCTGACATTAGAAACAACAAAGGAAGGTATAATCACTTTCAATCTTCGAATGTTCATTTTGATTATGATCATGTTTTTAATAATGAACGAAGACGAAGGCATCGAAAAACATGAACTTTTTGTGGTTTACCTAACCATACCTTTTCCAAGTGTTGAGAAAGAATGGCAGCACTCATAAGGCGTGAAAGACCCCCTCAACGGCATGAAAAGAAACAAGTTAAGCAGATTTGGAGGAAGAAAACATACTGCAGTCATTGCGACAGAAATGGCCATCAAAAAGCCACTTGTTGGAGGCTCCATCCAGAGCAGCACCTTAAAGACAAAGCATCGGTGCATGAACCAGGAAGAGCAGTTGTTTGACAAGAAAACCCACCAGAAGGAGGTGACCCATTCACATTGATCAGTGAGAAATGGTTTCTAGACATGTTGTCATGTCATGGTCGTTCTTTTGTAAATCATTTGTTGCATTTTAAAGTGTAAAAGTGATGATGTGTTTTCCATCACTTAGTCAGCAACAATGATGTCTGGTCATGTTTTGAGTCGTATTTTGAGTTGCATGTTAAAACTCTGAAAGTGATGTTATGTTTTTCTCACTTGTCAAAATGATCATGTTTGTCCTTATGAATGTAAATCATGTGTTGCAGTGATGATGTGCTTCCCATCACTTTTTGAAGCAACCATGATGAGTTGGTCTTGTTGTCATATCTGGAGTATTGCGTCCATCTTGTTGTAAACTTGACCACCGAGTATGTGTTATAAACTCATGGCAAGTATGGGATGTTTGGGTCTTTAGTTTGGTCATGTCATTTGCAAGCAATGTACTACAGGTTGCAAAAGTAGCAGGTGTCGGTTCGTCGCTTAAGCCTCTGAAGAACAAAGGTGAACGAGAGGGAAGCAAGACCTTTTCAGAACACTCGTGATGCAGACAGGGTACAGATAGAGATGCAGAGTATTGTTCATGCTTTTGGAGGACCAAAAACTCCTCAGTGGGGAGGATTGATCCAGGAGGATCTCGAGACACCAAGGGAATGGAGAAAGGCTCAAAATTCAAAATGGATGAAAGGAGAATTTGATGGCATCAGTTGAAAGGGCTCGTCTTCCTGATCGCGATGGCGCAGACAGTTCGTCAATCTGAGCTCGTATGCAAAAGATAGAGCCCCTCCAAGATTGGTATGGCAGAGGAAAAATGGGGCCCACAGTGCGCCACATGGCATCCCAGTAAGCACGTGGGACCCACATGGCAGCTTGACACTTAGCATTCCTCCAATGGCCTTCTAGCCCTGCACAAGAGAACAAAAAATCATTTAAGGTTATTAAATAAGTATATAACAAATTTTGTTTTATAATTATTAAAATAACTATATATAAAAGTCAAACTGAAAATTTATTAAAAAAAAAAAAAAAACATATAAACTAGCATTTGCACCTGATGTTGCAAAGAAAACGCCGTAAGGCATAGAGTGTGAAAGAATAGGGACATGTGAATGGGCATTGTTGAAAGCAAGGGTGGATAATAATGAGTTGCAATTGAAATTGTTAGTTATGTGTATGCTGAATATAGATATTTTTTAAATAATAGTGTGTAGAAGAATAGTGACATGTGAATGGACATTGTTGAAAGCAACGGTGGATGATATTGAGTTACACTTGAAACTATTAGTTATGTGTGTTTTGAATATGGATAAGTAATAGTAGTGTGTGGAAGAATAGAAACATGTGAATGGACATTCTTGAAAGCAAGGGTGGATGATAATGAGTTATAGTCAATGTCATATAGAGGTTATCCATTATTCATGTAGCAGTTGTTGTTTATGTGAACATGTTTTTGTACATTATTTTAAGTTTTTTGTTTTGTATTTAGAGATTTTGTTTTTCCATATGTTACATATTTAAGAATGAATTGTCACTTTTAAAGAGGGCACACAAGGTTGCTAGCTGTCACAAAATATTCCACTCACTATAAATATGATTTTATTTGTTGTATAATTCGATTTAGAGTAAAAATTAAATGTCCTTTTCCTACTACGTGGTTCTGTCAACTGGGGGTTTCCAAAAATACAAGTGAATGCCATCAAACTCCTCACTAAAATCAAACTCTCGGTGAAATTTTCGTAGATATAGGGATGCACAAATTCCTTAACTTGCCAAAACTCTATTAAAATGACATTTTTCTCTACTAACTTCATATGAGATGTCGTGAACTTTATTTTGGATAAAAATTTGACTGTGTTTTTAATATCCCAATTCATGTTCTGTAACACTCACTTTTAAAGGCTTGAAATGCAAATTATGGTTCAAGCCACAACTTTATAAGGAACATATGCACAGAACATGCTTAGGACAACCAATGCAAATTATATTTGCATTATTTAGCAAATCCTGCTTAGTAGAAACACTTGTGATAGCTATCAAATTTCCAATTTGTCTATCTTCAACTAAACCCCTCTGACAATACTGAGATTGCCCAAGAAAGAGCAATTAGAATGAAATAACAAGTTGAAATATCATCGAAAATCTATACCTCTGATTGTATATGATGGCTGAAATGTATCATAAAGATACACTTTTGTCAAAGATAGTTAAAAATAATGCTAGAAAGTAGCAACCATAAGCTTAACTGACAACCTCTGCCCACTCATTTCCATTCAAATCCCATGGCAACAAGGCCTAAAGTGCCTACTAATAAAAAAATTGCTTCGATGAAATAAGTTAAAAAAATTGCTTCGATGAAATAAGTTGAAAAAGACCCCATCCGACAACATACGATACGAATACTATCTTCCCCTGCCTGTCACAGACCAAAAAAGGCCACATATCATATACAATAAATGTAAATGTGTCAGCTGAGGGAACCAATTACCCAATATTATAGATCAAGTCCTAACAAAACTCCAAAAAAAGTCCACATATCATATACAGTAAATGTGTCTGAGAGACCCAATTACCCAGTATTACAGATGAAGTCTTAACACAACTCCAATGTTCTACGTGCTGGGTAGAATAGGAATGGTCACTGCACCAAACCCCTTTTTCTTGAGTACAATATATCCATTATAGTAAGTTTTAGATTAAATTTAAAACATGTTAATTAAATTTTAATATGAAATTTTAATGGTTATGAAGATGAAGCATTAACAATATGATTCCTTTCTAAAAAATTGTTTATAATTTTGTTAATATAAAAGTGAAAAATGAATATAATAAATTGAATTAAATTGTTTTATTATTATTATTATTTTAATTTAATGTTTCGTTATGCATACTAAATATTTTTTTCATATAAAACTAAATTTTAAATGTTTACTCATTTACAAATACTACAACACATACCCCTTTTTCGGATTGATGTTTATGAGTAGTAGGCCAAAACTTGCCAAATGCTTCAATTTCTTTTCCAAAATTTCAGAGATGCCTATTTGAAAACCCTTGATATATCAGTGTTTGATCTGAACAGGTTTCAAACATATTGGTTGTTGGGTTATAGAGATTTTTGTAAATTGCCACCAAGCAAGGAAGAAGTCAAAAGCAGATTGGTATTAAAACCATGGCTGCAGCCCAAGGACTTGTGTTCTTGTCCCCAAATAAGACACTGCAACTGACATATGAGGGTGAGTTTTATGAGGTACTTATAGAAAAATCCCAGCTCTCCGTTATAGCAGAAAAATGGGGCATACCCTCATCTACAGTACTGTAAAGCAAACGTAGCCACATTTTGAATATTGCTACAGGGGTTTAGAGCACACTATATTGCAGGTTGTAAAGACTCCGCATTCAAAACAAAATGGAAAGATAAGATGAGAAAAATATTGGATCATAAAGCAATAGAGAGTATAGTGGAAGCATGGGATCCTTATAGTTATTGTTGGTCCTCCTTAAGCCTTGCTAGGATTGGTGGCTTAGGCAAGAAGAGTGATTTTCTAGGTATCATTTTTATTTTGTTGCTCCTATGGGGCTTCTTAGATTCAGAATTTGAAGGGACCCAACATGGGAAAAGTGTTGTTTGGTGGCTTGCCTGTAACAAATGAACTGGTACTTAGCCCCAGACAACTCAAGAGTGTACAAATTTCGAAGGACAAAGGATAAAAAGGAGTTACTATTAGAATTTAAATACCCTCTTAAAAAACTCTACCTAGGATTTCTTGAAAATTTTAATTTACCAGGCTCTTCATTTCATCAAAAGATAAGAGCATTAGTGTAAAAGAAGGATTGAAACTGAAAAGTAATGAACTGTTATCATTTTTTTCCATTCTACCAGCGTCACAAAACATGTATGTACTAGTTCACTCTAAATGATGCATGATTTATTGCAGAGATGGTAAAAAACTCAATGCTCATTTCTTTTGATCTCACCGGAAATTCGCATTTTAAAATCCTCTAAATCTATTAAAATAGTAACAATATTACAAAATTATATCCTATTTTCCAGTGATTAGGAACTTTACGGCCCTAAAAGCTTTGTTATGAGTAAAATATTATGTTTTCATTGTCTTCTAATAGTTTTGTGTGAACAAACTCCAAATTTCTTGCACCATTCCGACTTGAACTAAATGTGCAGGTGGTATATGGTAGGTAGACAGAGTAAACCTGCAATTGTTTTGGAGAAATCTGTAGAGCTTGTCAATCAGTAATCCTTCAAAAGGACCAGTGCTCTTATTAGTCTTCAATGTGATTTTTCCTAGAACATACACAACCCTTGTATTCTTTGCCAATTCAAGCTACTGCAATTCCTCATCTACAGAGTAGTTACTTTCTACCAATGTATTTCTGCTTGCATAACTTCTGTCATGTGAGGAGGAATGAGTTCCTCTGAGCTTGAGATAGTCTTTTATGCTTTCAACAACCTGGTTGATAAATTCAGATCCTTCAATGTTTGGGACATCTTTGTAGCCATATTGGGCTATGCATTTATATACACTCTTTGGCTCTAGTTTTCCAACTATAAATCTCTACGAAAAAATCATTGTCTTGACTGGAATCATTCTTATGATGACAATGACAAGAACTTCATGCAGAGACCCCACATTCTTTTCATAATGTTCAATAATCGATGGTAAGCCAGAAATAAGGTCACTGTAGAAGAAACAAGTTCCTGGTACATGTGAATTCACTCGGGTAACCAATCCATTCAAAACTTCTATGCTGAGTTTTCTTCGTGCTAAATTTTTATACTTTTTCTGCCTTCCATATTTCCAAGAGAAGATTATGGTCAGAAAATTAGGAAGGGACACCAACTTCCTTGTGGAAACTTATTCAATATAGATGATAGATAAACGCCTTCAAAGATAGCAAAAAAATAGAATGAAGGGTAGTATAAGAAAAACATGTATGTTCAAAACCACAAGCATGACCAAGGTTACTATGCACATTGTAATGAACATAACCCCAACAACTGCAACCCCTGCACCACCAAACACCTAAAATTATCCTTGGAAACTCAAAAGAATCCATAAGAAATACCAAATTCTGTTGTCAAATATAAATTTGGATATTCTTACCATGTGCATTACCAATTTGTGTTCCATCCCAGAATCCTACGATAATTGCAATGTAGATAACCATGAGAACATAGTTAACTTCAGGTGAATAGATTTGACCCTCGTAATTTTGGGAGGTATGCAAAATCTTCACTCGAGGGAAGCAGCTAAGAGCCATGGATTATTTTATGATTGAGAATGTTGTTGCAATCAATGCTTTGCTAGCTACAATGGCTGCTAAAGTGGCAACATTCCATCCATAGAAAAATGAAAAAACATAATTATTCAACCTATCTTTTATGTAGATTTTGAGGGGTTACAATCAAAAGCATCCAAGGGGTGGTAGGAATGAGAGGCAGAGGGGGGAAAGGTTATCTTTTACTCCAATCGAACTACATAATCAACCTTTTCTTGGGGTCTACTATTGAGATCAAATAATTAGGCTCAAGCCTATGCTCTCCTTCAAGTATTATCTTTGGCCCATTCTCACAATATTTTTAACCTTGTGAATATTAGGGACTCTAAAATTATCATATGGTACTAAGAAGTCTTCCAAAGGATATGTATCTGAAGAAAATTCTCAAGCGAGTTTGAGCCCTATTATGAATTTTCATTCTTACAAATTGTACCATGTGTTGAGGTAGAATAATAGTGAAGATGATAAGTATGATAATCAAGGCACATCCCTGGCCTTGGGTAAAATATTAATCAGTGACAAAGAAGAAATATATTACATTATTTAATAAAATTGTTTTGGGTTAAAAATTATCAAATTTTGAAAAGAAAGTGTGTCAAGTGGTGTTTCAAAAAGATAATATTAGTCTCCTCTTCCCAGTGCTTGTTAGGGCTTGTTTGAGTTTTGGGTATGTGAATCCGGTGCCAACAACATGTAAGGGGTCATATCAAATAATATTCATGACCACCTCCTTTCTAATTTCATTAACTCTGTGAATAATAATTCAAGATGGTCTTTTGTCATCTTAGAAATGACACATTTTAGGGCTTTTGGGCCCTATTTGATTGAGTATTACAAGGGATTTGGGCATAGCTTTCCATGTGGAAATATTTTGGTAGTGATTTCAGATGTCATTTCCATGATTTAGGTTATTTGGAAGAGATTATATCATGATTAGGAATTAAATTTTAATTGTGGTTTGTACTATTTCCTTGCAAAAAACATCGCAATGACCATAGGAAGGTAGATAGATTTATGGGTACACATATATTACCTCCCAGTTCTTTAGCGTTGCAAGGTGTGTGACATTATTATTCATTATAATTCACTTCAATTTATTTCTATGTACCTTTTTTCCCCAGTGTAGGCTCCTCTCTTCAACTTGTTTTTTGGACTCCATTGGATTTTTAATGGAAAGTAAGGCCTAGATTAGTAGAATTTTGTTGCCGTTTTTTTATATTTCACATGGAGTGGTTGAGGTAGAACATTTAGGATGAAAACCAATGCATCAATGGGAATACAAATATAGGAACATTTCTACTTATTCATGCAAGTGGTAAGCCCCTTCTTTGTCAATTCAATGCAATATTTAGAAATGCTTTATGTCTGGCAGTCATGTTGGGTTCTTTCATTCCCTTTTATTCTATCATTGAAATTTTGTTGAGTTTGTTTTGGGCCTGTATTTAGGTTGGTATAAACCCTTGGTGGAATTGTAATTTGAATTTGAAGTTGATGCTCCTAAGAAAGAGAATTTTTCAAGGAATTTCTATTATGCCTCACCATTTTGGTAAATTTAGTGTCAACTGATGGAGTAGATGCAACAACTTCATGAGGAAGTTTTTACTCTGTTGTTAAAATATAATCATATAAATGGAAATTTTTATTGATCATTGATCCATTTTTCAAAAGATATAAGATGAACTATCTAGCCCTCATGAGCAGTTTGAGGACCTACAAGTGACTCTCAACCAACAACCTTTAGATTTATCTACATCTAATAAATCACTTTGTTCTAAGAAGGAAATCCTTTCTAAATTTAATGATCCAACCCTAGCTTTGGAAAATGATACATAGCAAGAAGGTTTAGGCTAACCCACTCCCACTTATTAGCATGTTTAGAAACTGTTGTCAAATTTTAAGCGCTTTTTGGAAAACATTTACCACTAAATATCATAGGTCAGTTATATCTGAAGACTGGATATTTGAGCTCTTGGGAATTTGGAATAGACTTCCAAACATTGGTTTTTCATTTATTTCTTTCCCATTTTGATGCAAAATTTGTGACCTAAACACATTTTTTTTAATATCTTTTCTCATTCCAACTAGAAAAAATACAACGAGACACATCCAAACACTTTGGATGAAAACCTAATATATATACAACACACTTATATTAGAGCAGTACATACTTATATTAGTAAGTCCCCTTTTGAAACTTGCTTTAAAGATTTGCAACCTTCACCTTTGGATGTTACACATGGACAAAAAGGAGGAGTGAGGGGGGATCTCATAGGGGATGCATTAAGAGTAGAAAAATTATTGAGAAGATTAGATAAATCCATTTGCAAGTACATAAGACATTGAAGAAATCAAAATAAAAATATAGTACCATGAATTATTAGCATGTAACAAAGAATTTATTTAGAGTAGGAGACAAAATATAGTTGCAGTTGAACAAGGAAATACTATAGGGTCCTGATGGTAAGAAGATCAAGGTTTTGTGGTATGAACCTTTTGAGATATTGGAAAAGGTGGGAGATAATTCCTACAAACTCAACCTACCTTGATACATGCATATTTACTCAATAATGAATGTGGAAAGTCTCAAACTCTATGAGCCTTCCATTTTGGAATAAGAAGAGGATCATGCGTTACCTTCCATAGAGGACTTACCTCCAAATGCCCCAGCAGAGTTGAAAAGCATACAATTTTACAAAAGAGGTCAAGAATTAGAAGATAGGGCTAACATGACCTTTGGTAGAATGAGTTGAAAGGAAAAATACCAAGAAAATACAAATAGTACTCCAAGAAGAAGGTAGAGAGAATTTCCTTACCTAATTCAGTATGAATTTTGAGGATCAAAAGCCTTCAAAAATTGGGAGGCATGATTTGTATCAGATCATATTATTTTTCATTTATCTTAATTCTTTTAGAGTGGAAAAAATTGGATGAATCAACTTGAAAGGTCATTTTACATTTAACCTATTTTATGATTCGATTCCTCTTCTAGGCCCTCTACTGGGCTTCACAAACATTCTCTAACAATATTCTACAATTACACATCTCTAATCTAGACTTCATTTCATCCTTTACTTTGTTCCTTCATGCCATAAAATACGACAGACAATCCTTTTCACAAACTTCGCAGATGATCGAATATTACTTTCCCCCAAAAAATGCCAATCTCTTTTTCCTATTTATATTTTACTGGATTGATCAGAAATGGCAAGGCCAAGTATCAAGCTTTATGATTTTATTTTTTTTCTTACAAGAAATCTTGCCCGAATGACCCAAATATAGATTGATTCCTTAATTCTTTGGAGCTTAAATTGAATTGCATGAAACCATATGATGTGATTGTATTCTATAGAAATATAGATCTGAGACTTTATGAGCATTGTAAATTAAAATACATCAGATATTTTTGACTTAGATTAAATCTTCAACACCGAAATTCATTATTCACTGCATAAGACCAGGAGTTGTGATGACAGGCCAAAACAACAAACTATGACACCTAAATTTTGACCATATTGTGAAGCTCAACAAAAATGGAGTTGTATGGGACTTGCAAGAAATTTCCAAGCCAAGTAACACAATCTGTAAATAATGTCAAATTGGAAAGAAAATTTGAGTGCCCTTCAAACCCAAAGAAAATTCATGAAGTAGGAGACTACAACTAGTTCACACAAATTTATGTGGGCTCGGAAGAACTAAGACTCCAAGTGGTGTGGTTGAAAGAAGAAATAGATCCATGCAATACTTAGTAAGAGCAATGATGGAATCACTTAGTATATTGCTTGAGGAAAAAACAATTATCTATATTCCTTTCTTTTATTGAAGTTGAATATATAGTAGCTACAACTTGAATATATAGTAGCTACAACTAGTTGTAGTCAGATTTCATGGTTGAAACAAAATCTACATGATATGTAAGCTACTTATGATAAACCCATTCCAATAATCTGTGATGACATAGATGTAATTGACTCAATTTGATTTGAAATAGCAAAGAAGAAGAAGTGCGAAGAAGGATGAAGAAAGGACGAAAAGAGTGAAGTTTCTTGGGAAAATATCTCTCTCTCTCTCTCTTACATGTATGAAGCTAGGATTTCCGTGAAGCTGCAATTGTAGGAAGTCGAAATTGCAGGGCCGAAATTTTGGGATGAAGTTGTAGGTTGAAGTTTGGAAGTTACCTTGAAGAAGATCTTGCTGGAGGATGACATGGTGCTTGGTGGGGTTGTTGGCTCTAGTCTTTGGGTCTTGGAATTCTCTTTGTAAGTAGATTCTAAAGAAGAAGAGAAGCATTTTCTGGGTTTTCCCCTTGGAGGGGTTTTGCCCTAGCTTGGAGCCTATATCTTGTGTATTTTGTTGTGGTGTGATCTTCATTGTTTTGGTAATTGCTTGAAAATATAGCGCTCCTTTCTTGATACTCTGTCTTATTTTTTGTCTCCCCCATTCTTTCCTCATTATGGTTCTATACATTATTACAAGCAAAGAGAAGAAGAGTTCAATTTTATTTTGTGAGATCTTCAGTGCTTGTGCTTTCTTCTCCCCCTTAGCCTTTGCTTATTCCCCTAGAGAAATTGAAAATTGAGATTGATATGGGGTTTAACGGTAAGTTTCGCTGGGTGAAACCCACGAGATGAGCGTTCAAATCTCATTGAGTATATATATGACCTGTTGTGTCTTGGCTAGAAGAATAGGCGACCCCATAGCGGACGTCTTGGCTCTTGTTGAGGCATAAGTTTCCTGCTATTGTGCGGCTTGCAGGCTGTTGCACGTAGCCTAGGTTTATAGTGGCAGCCAGGTAGATTTGACTGTTCAGGATAACTCTCATCAGTTACCAGTATGGAGTACCTGTGGTGGTGGATCTGTTTTGCTGGATCAGGATAAGTGTTTCCCCATTTAGCAAAGCTAGTTCATACCTTGGAGTCTTGCTGCGAAAACTTATCAAAACTTAGTTCAATTTACAACTTTAGATAATAAAAATACAGAATTTCATTGGAAAATACTACAAGTTGTGAAAACTTATCGAAACTTAGTTCAATTTACAACTTTAGATAATAAAAATACAGATTTTCTTTGGAAAATACTACAAGTTCTTCACGTGTGAAAATTATGTTTTCTTATGCTTTCACTAATATTTAATCTTGATCTTAATTGGATTTGAGAGATAATCTTCAAATTGTCTTCCTCCCTATTCACTTTATCTTCCTTTTATCTCTTTGACTCCATTAAAAGGCTCTAGTTTACTAAACAACAAGTTCTTATAGAATAAGATGCACTATTAGGCATATTTGAGTAGGCATTTAGCTCATTTTCGTTCTGTTTTAGATAGATTACACTAAGATTAGCTTGCATTATGGCACAGAAATAGAAGTGTGTGTGTTTTTCAGTTTTCATGCATAATAATCGTAAAAAATCATTTAAAAGACTCAAAAAATTACATAAAAATAACCTTCAATTCATAAAAACAGTCGACTATTTGTTGTGGTTTATGTGTACTTTTCAGCCTCTAAACAGTCAATTTGCAGTTTGTTGTAAATTCATTTTTGTTGCTTTTGGCATATCCTTCATAGAGTAATTGCAATAGACTTCGTCCTCTGAATTATAGGTAAATATTGCACCATTTGCCATCTGAATTTTTATCCATTTAATCACTTATTGCTTGCTGTGTTTTCCATTATTACGAAAATACTTGTCTAGGACAGTCGCTGGTAGTTTGAATTGGGTGGCAGTGACCATTTATTGCATTTTAGTTTAACTCACCAAGTCATCTAAGGATTCTCCCCCGTAGTTAACAAACACTAACCCAAAGTGCAGCGAATGAGTACGTGGTGACAGTGTACCATTTCCAGTTACACTGAAACAGATGGTTTCGAATGTTAACAGCAGCGAATGAGTACGTGGTGACAGTGTACTATTTCCAGTTACATTGAAATGGATGGTTTCGAATGTTAACAGGTAGATCGGATTTTATCGTCCCCTCTTTCTGAGGTGAAATGAAATGAAATGATATTTTAAGATCTACGGGACTAAAAATAGTCTATGAGACCATTAGTTCCCAGTTTTTTTTCTTCCTTGCAATTCAGTCTTTTTCTGATTCAAATTGATGATGACCTGACCCAACCTTCCAACCATCCCCTAGCTAAAGAGAAAATGCCAAAAAACTAATACTAACTAATATGATAAAAAGGCAAGAGAATTAAGATGTTGATATCCCAGCAAAAGCAAGCTAGCATATGGACTTTGAACCAGAAAACAAGAAGCATGCCAACAAGAACAGCTGCAAGAAAAAAATCAGCAAATGACGAAGTAATCTTAGGTCTTAAGCTTGGGAGCCTATATAAAAGCTATTGAAGCAATTGTTAAAGAAGTATCAGGTGTCACGTCTGAAAGACTAGTATAAATTAATATTTTATCTAGTTATATCTCTGTAATAACATTCCCGAGCGATCTGGGAAACAATGTATGTTTTCTCATTGGAAATATATAGAAAGTCTTTTTCTCTAGTATATGGACTTTGAACCAGAAAACAAGAAGCATGCCCACAAGAACAGCTGCAAGAAAAAAAATTGGCAAATGATGAGGTAATCTCAGATCTTAAGCCTGGGAGCTTATATAAAAGCTATTGAAGAAATTGTTAAACAAGTATCAGGTGTCACGCCTGAAAGACAAGTATAAATTAATATTTTATCTAGTTATGTCTCTGTAATAACATTCCTGAGAGATCTGGGAAACAGTGCATGTTTTCTCATTGGAAATATATAGAAAGTCTTTTCCTCTAGCATATGGACTTTGAACCAGAAAACAAGAAGCATGCCAACAAGAACAGCTGCAAGGAAAAAATTGGCAAATGATGAAGTAATCTCAGATCTTAAGCCTGGGAGCCTATATAAAACTTAAAAGCTATTGAAGGAATTGCTAAAGAAGTATCAGGTGTCACGTCTGAAAGACAAGTATAAATTAATATTTTATGTAGTTATGTCTCTGTAATAACATTCCTGAGAGATCTGGGAAACAGTGTATGTTTTCTCATTGGAAATATGTAGAAAGTCTTTTCCTCCCGATCAAAAGCAAAATATTGAACTCTATGTTTATACGGGATGAGTAGGGACAAGACAATAGCCAAGTTGGGTTAAGGATTGGCCCAAAAAGTTATTCAAGGATTGGCCCAAAAAGTTATTCAAGACAGTTGGAAGAATTTTGGTGCTGAAGATGATGTGCATCACTAGCATGGCAAGATTGAAACGAATGGCGCCGAGCATACAGGAAGAACCTCGTGGCTCGTGGCTATTGCTAAGAAGGGTGAAGAAGACTGAACAAAAAAGGTTTGCATAGTATTCCTAATTACATGATTCAAAAGACAATTCCGAGAATTATTGTTGTACATTACTTTTGAAAGAGGGCTTAACGCATTGGCAAAATATGATCTACCTAATGCATTTGGGTGAATTACTTCTCAACTCAATGATGTACCAGTCTGCAGAATCAGGTCTTTTTTCAAGTGTGCAATTCGAGTGGTATAGCCCATTACAATTTCCGTTCAAACTCTCTTTTATTTTCTAACTCCAATGCGATCCATGATTGTCAAAATGTGAAAACAAACCTAGCAAAAAATTTGCAAATTCCAATGCATTTTGGACACTTGTGACCACCCAATGTTGAGTTTCAGAATTTTTAAATAAAACATTATCAAACCCAGTGAGACCGTTAAAGAACATTATATTCCATTGTAAATCTATTTTGAGCAGCCTAAAACTTAATCTATAGGAATCCATGAAATAAAGTTTAAAATAAGCATACCAGGAGATCGGAGTAAGGGATTGTAACGACATTGCTTGTTGGAACGTGGGCTTCTTCAACGCTAGCCTTAGGCTGCCCTGTTTTTCCAGCTTTGACGTGAAATCTTGTTAGCGTTGCATTTGGATTAGTGATTACAGACGGGGAGGAAAACGGACATGAAATCTGCTTAGGAAAATGCTACATACCGTTCATAATTGTGAATGAAAGTAGTAAATGAGTATAAGTATTTCTGGATTGTTTTCAACACGAAGTTGAATGGGAAGACAGTAGAAATAAGGAAATAAGATAATTTTAAAGGGCCAAAAATATTATATGTTATTAAAAAAAAGCGGAATTATGTGATTGGAAAATGAAGAAAATGTTTTTTGGGTTTCTAGTTCTTCCATGAGTGTGAATTGTGGGCCCCATTTCAAAATGAAAACAAATTGAGAAAATCCAAAAATGCTTAATCATGAGCAAGTTCAAAATAAAAAGTTAAGTCCCTATGAGATAATGTTGAGTGGAAGAGGGCCAGCTCCCATCCAAGCAATTGCTATAGTGCGTCTCATAAAATATCTACAAAGAGGTGAGCAAATGTGAGTAGGTAGATGAAGTTGTCTTCCATGAAGGCATGAGTGAAAGAAATAAAACATGGATGAAACAAAACAACAAATGGATGCATATGTAATATCTTCCTCAATGTTTGTTCCACAAATAGCAAGGAGTTAAAGATTTTGTTATGGAGAGATGGGTATATGGAAAAGAATTTGGTAGAAAGAAGTACTATGTCACGAATTCAACTTGTAATCTCCAACAAAACGTGTACATTGGAACTAATATTTTATAGAGAGCAAAGATTCGTATTATTCAATTAAAAACTAACTCATAAAACAATGGAATCGAAAAAACATCTCATTTTGAAATGTGATACTTTTAAGATAGCGAAAATAACCCTAACAATATGTTAACAAATTTTTTTTAACATTATATTTACCCTGAACTTCCACAGAATCTTTGGCTCTCGATCGTAAAAGGTATAAATTAGGAATCGATTTGATTGGTGACATATTATATAGTTAGAAAATAACTAAATACTCGTGGACTTGTAAACATATTGCCAACGTACATGATGTACATTACCAACTTTCTACTCTTCATGTCACATATAAGATCCGTCGAGAGATACACTTCATTTTTTTTTATAATAAAATTATGAATAATCTATTTACAATAAATGAAAGAAAAAAGAAATTGCTCAGCAGCTCCAGGTTAACAACCGGAACGATGTCAACTGAGTATGCCCTGGAGTATGCCCTAAAACTGCTTCTGCTTGGCTAAGAGCTCGTCTTCCTCGGACGTAAGGAAACAGGTTAACGGCCCAAGACCCAGAGGCATCTAGCAGGAGTGAAAGCCTGCTCCCTTACGGACCACCAGCGGGTTATTTCAGGTGGCGTGGTTTTCCTTGATAACAGTGATGTGTCAACTGACATTCGCGGATAGCAGCCAGAGATGGCTATCCTCACTGTTGGTTTGACAAACTGAGTTTGATAGGTTTTTCCACCTTTTGAAAAAAAAAAGAAAAAAAAGAAAAAAAAGAAAAAAAAAAAACAACAACAACAACCGGAACGATGTGAAAATGGAGGCGGTGCTTGCTTCTGCTCACGGTGGTACTCGAGAGAAAATGCGTTCGTTCGCTCAATTTAATGTCGATGAAAACGATTTGGTTAAGATTAGAAAATGTCGTCTGATGCCATTAATGGTCAATACCATCCACCCACATCTTAAAATCATTGTGATGAGCAAGCCAACGAGAAGATGATCTGGTCGTCTGAATCTTTCTTGCCTTTCCAAGGAAATGTCACCGGCTTCATCGTGTTGTAAGGAGACACAATGTTAATTCTGTACCAAAAAAATTCTTCCTTTTAATACACATTTGCCTACTCAGTCATCTAAATTTACACTAAATATAATTATCGTAATTGATTTAAATGCTGGATTTGCTATTCAATCTTCTGAATATACATCATTTTTAAAAATGATATAGAGTTTATTTACCTCTCCGTTCGCTTTTGGAGGAAGCGTTGCACAGATAATTTCCGGACAATTTCCAGGCCTGCGCGCGAAAAAAGTTAAAAAATAAATGTTAAAAACACAATTTTCAATCTTGAAAACCTTTCTATACTTTTTACTTTCTGTCGAATAGTATGAAATTATGAACCACATTTGTCAATATAAAATATTTCACGATCCGCGTCTTACCTACGGAAAGTTTTTCAGGCTGATCTTAGTTGTCAGCGTTCGATGCAGGGTTATGATGCAGCGGTTTCAATATCTGTTGGATTTTGAGGATATTAATCTGAGGTATTCTTGTCTTCCTCGAACTTATAGAGCTGGCAAGCTTAATAATGGCTTCTGCCTGCAACGAAAATGACGAAATAAGCCTGCGAATAAATTAAAGAACGCGAAGAGGACTAAAGATGCAAATGTTACGTCAAAAATATATACGAAATTTGTTGTGAATGTATTAAATTTGTTGCTGAGATCAATATAATACCTTCTCAGCCGGCACATTGTAAACATTCACCATTCCATTATAAAAAATAACAAATTGAACTGTGGACTGCTGCTCGGGGGGTTTTGCTGGAACTGATCTGCTTCAAATAGTGCGCAAAACAAAACACAAAGTTAGCCTTATCATACATTTAAGCTCGCTCAGCTATCAAGAATTCGTAAATATATCAAATTACAAATGTCTGGAGATGAAAATACCTACAAACCGGATCAGTTTGGCTGATTGCAAAGGGCATAATAATGTTTCTTTCTGCAACTCTACTGTTTGAAATGAAACAGGTGCATACGGGAAATAATTCCATCAATTCCGCGTGACTAGATGCCTCAAAGCGTCCACTAAATCCCTTGGCCCGATGATTGACATGAGCCAAATCGCCTTGCTTGTCATCTGAAAGCTTGATTGACGAATGCGGTTTTATCCGTGACAGATCTTGCACTGTTACATTCATCAAAATAAATACGAAATCAGCGAAAACATTCTGCTAAAACAAGAATAGAGTGCTAAGTTTGAGGGTTTCTATTGCTGATAATCTTGCAACTGATCATCTTGAAATCAGAAACAAGAAACGCCAGTTAGTGATCGATCACATTCTATCAAGAAAGGATAACCGTCGGTTACAACCGCCCGCGTCTAGTCACATGTAAATCAACGGATGATCATAATTCAATCGTCTAACGAAAGATCCAATGGTGTACAGTGAAGACAGGTAGACAGTTAGGGGAGTTAGTCTCAGAGGGAAACGCCTTACGGCGTAAATATGGTTACACCCATATCTATCCCATATAACACAAAAAAAACCAACGTATAAACAAATACGTGGCAAATATCGAAAGGGGTATATTATACAACATAGGAAACAAACGTATGGAATGGGAACCAAGTATGCCATGGTGGTTACATGGTTAAACAAAACCATAATGTATATTAATAAACCCATAACCATATTATGATTTAATTAGCCTAAATTTTATATAAACTCATTTTTTTACCATTGCCAAGAGAGGAGGAGGACTGCAGGAATTTCGAGACAGGCACTGGCATGTAAATCGAGGCAGTTTAATAATTTTTTAATGTAGGAACCATGAATTTTGCAGGAGGGCAAAATTTTCAACTTCTCAAAAATTGACAAATTTTATATGGATTTTACACTTCTCGTCGCCATGAACACGATGACGCTATCCGTTTTTCAATCTGAATTCTGCATCTTCCAGTGATTTCCAGAATGCACGTGGAACCATGATTTTAGCAAAACAGGTAGTGGAACCATGAGCCATGAAATTTTCCCACGGAGGTAAAATTTCACTTTGTCAGAATATAGTCAAGTTTATACTTGTTTTTCATGGTTTTCCACAGGGATCCTAATGGTGAAATCAGATTTGACATCTGAGAAGCGGCTTTTCAGCGCATCTCTGAAACAAAATCTTTGAGGAATCCCGAGGGAATCTAAAAGATTCCTTGAGCTCCGAATTTTCAAATTCTCAGAATTTGAATTTTTTACAGTCGTTTCAGCACTACTTGACGCCACAAATCTGATGGTGTATTCAAATTTGTCTTTCTCTCATTTCTTCTTTCAGTCACTTTTTTAAGTGCCAGTGCAGATGTCCATCTTCATGTGCGAACAGTCTTCTTCTTGCGATCGATGATGTGAGATCGATGTTTCAGCAAACTTCAGCACTTTGACAACCTTTGCTTCAAGTGGCCCTTGGTGGTGAGGTATATGATGTGTTCATGTACTTCTTCTTTCTGCATTATGTTGTATAGATCCATGATTGATGATTGATGCAGGATCTTGTTATTTCATGTTGTCACGATTCCTTGCTTCAAGTTATGTGAAATCTTTCATATAATGCCCTTTCTGCCATAACTCTTTGTGTTATGCTTTGAGATCCCTTGTTGCATGTTGTTGGGATACTCTGATTGTCGTCATGCACGTGTTTTGATTTGACATCCCTTTTGTGCCATGTTGGCGGGATGCGCACCATGCTTGTTTTTGTGTCATACTGGTAGGAGTCTTTTGATTGAGAGTTTTAGTTGTAGAACATCTCTTAGAGCCACTCCTGCATGAGGGCATTCTTCCTTGTATGATCGAGACATCATCTATGTGTACATCATCTTTATTGACAACACATAATGTAGCGACCTACACCATCTTGACACCGAGGCCCGGAGACGTACTCCCTCCTGGACAAACTCCCTTATCAACGGCTTTTGTTTTCATGTGCTAATGATTGTTATATTCCTCTTCATTATAGTCTGCAGCTGCATTTCTTAATGTTATTTTAAAAGCAATTTTATCACATCACGAAAGTAAAAGGTCTTGGAAACGTCCTTCTTCACACCCGGACCTGGATCAAGAATCAAGAAATTGAAGAAAGAGAATGGTTTAAGAAGTATACGCTGGTTCACCTTGTCCAAGTAGCATATACATGTAAGTTCACTGTACAAAAATAGCGTAACCATATGCACGCACTTTCATAGAAGAAAAAGAGCGTATGGGATGAAAAATTAAGGAAATTAAGGTGAAAGAATACCAAGTGTCAATACCATGTTATTAGCCCACAATATTGAGCAGAGTAACGATTATTTGATCCCGTCTAAGAATACCACATGCTCTAAGTGTTGTTTTGATCCGAGGTATTGAGAAAGGCTAAAACTATATAAGGAGGAGAAGATCAAAAGGCTAAGAGCAGAAGTAATGAATATCTTATGAAGTGTGAGATAAAAAGAAAATATGCATGTTATAGGTTTCTGATGCTTTGCTTGATCTAGACTAAGTATGCACCTAAGTGTTTGATGATGGATGAGATCTAATGATGGATCAGGATCATAATGACCTATCATTATGTGATCTGAGAATGGATAGGCTAGATTTGATTGCTAACACACATTTTATCCTTTGTATGTGATGATCTGGGTATGTCTGAAGTCAGGAATTGCTGCGAAGTTATAAGTAAGTATTTGTAGATCTATACGTTGGTTCGCTTTGGTGAAGGTGCATATACACGCTGGTTCGGCTCTTCCAAGTAGCGTATGAAAAATAAAAGCTTGATGTTCAAGGATGACTGACCTATCATATTAATGTTGATGTTTTACTGTTGTTTTTCAATGATGTTTTCTTAGATCTAGAAGTAGAACTGAATGTATAAGGAAATTGAGTCTGATTGATTGATTGATTGAGAAAGAAGGGTGATCCTTGTTGCTATCTATTTAGAACTCTGTAATATGACAGTAGATCTTCAGAATGTCATTGATTGGTAGAGTTTGTGGTTCACAGGTTTTATGATTCAGTATCCTTAGAGGTATACGTAGGTTGGGAAAAAGGAAGTAACATATACACGCAGGTTTGCTTCATTGAAGAAGCATATACATTCTGACACATACCTTTTGAGGTTACAGTTGGTTTTGGTTGTTGATGCAGTGTTCTGGGTTCAGATCTGTGTATTGGTTACAGTGATCTATCATTTCTAGTTGATTGGTTGAATTTGATTAAAGTTTGAATAAATGGTTTATTCAGTTATGTCAAAGGTTCAGTGATTGTTTAATTCAGTTGTGTCAGAGGTTTAGAGGTTTCAGTGATTGATTGTTTCAGTTATATCATAGATTGATGATTGGGTTTCAGTTATATCAGAGATTGATGATTGGGTTTTAGTGATTGGTTGATGCAGATGTATTTGATGGTTGTATTGCAGTAGTGATTGATTTTGAGCTTCAATGTTACTAATGGGTCCAGTGTGAAAATTTTATGAAACGTGGCCTTCATATTGTAGTATTGTGTACCAGGAGTATCCAGTGTGAAAATTTATGAAACGTGGTCCCTGGAGGATACTGAGGGTTGGATCCTTCAGTAAGGAAGTCAAAGCTTCCTGCTAGTAGTGGCTAGTGATTTGATCAGGGGGTTGGAGCTCCCTTCCAGTAGCAGTTGGAGAATGAGTGATCCAGGTGGATGTTGGTGGCCACCCACCTATCCCATTTGGATCCCCACAACTGTCTCTTTCAGCTTTTTCAGTTTCCTAAATTGTAGCACAACTTACTATTTTTAGCAGTTTTTTCGGGTCCTGAACTTCTGGAGCCGTTTTGAGGCCCTAAACGACGTTTTTTTGGGATTCTGGGGCAACATGGGTCGTAGACCAATGTTGCCTCCCAAAGTGGTAGTACTCGGATAGATCTTTCTAACGAGCTATCGTACGCGTCAAACGGAGATCGTATGCCAAAGTTACGACCCCGGGAAATTGATGTACCAATTTACCCAAACGGGGCCCACAATTTGGCGTTTCATCTTCTAGGGTTAGGTTTCGGGATGTGAAGGGTTTTCCATTGTTTCTCAACAATAAATAGGCCTTCGAGCCTCATTGTAATACAGTTCGGAACAGTTCAGAGGCATGTAGCCGCCACATCTCTTCTCAGAGATAAGCTACCATCGCCCTAGCTGGTTTCTTTCCATTTCTGGTTGTATTCAGTATTTTCCATTAATGAAATGAAGTATTATTTCCGCTCCATCTTTGTGTATATGGTTATCACATCTCTGTATTTATGGTTATCTCTGTAATCTATTGCGTTCCTGTTTAAATCCGGATCAGTGGTATCAGAGCGGTCTGCTTTTTCTCTGTTTTTCTTTGCATGTCCCCAACGAGGTCGGGATATAAGGAGTTAGGGCTTGAACTGGTCGAACCTTTGCAAGACCAGCCTCGTAAATCCCGACGGCCTCCCATGGCGGATGAGAAGAAAGACGAGGGGGCAGGAGATCCTATCAAAATCTTGCTCGAAGAAGCGCTCGAGCGACAACGGAACGCGATGATGGACAGCTTTGCACAGATCCTTCAGCGGCTACCCAGAAGCGACGCATCGGCTTCCAGCAGCAACTCTGGAAATGCCACGCCCTTCAAGGTACAAGTTAATTTTGAAATCCCCATCTTCGAGGGTAAAATAGACGCAGATGCCGTAGATAAATGGTTAAATCTGCTAGATGGGTATTTTTCTGTTCACGAATTTTCAAGTCGGGAAAAGATTGTTTTTGCTCTTCTCAAAGCAGCCCCCCACGTCAAGGACTGGTGGGAAACCTACTGCGAGCAGAAGGATGAAAATACAGGCTCACTATTTTCAGCCGCACCCACTTGGAATGACTTCCGGGATGCCATCAAAGAGCAGTACTACCCTGTCGGAAGCTATGAGGACAAATACATCAAATGGACCACACTGCGGCAGGGACGAGACCAAGATGTGCCAGAGTTCACAAACATTTTTCACACCCTTCGCACACAGTTGGGTATCAAAGATTCTGAGCTGCATCTGGTACTCAAATACCGTGGCTGCCTACACAAATACATCCAGGAAGAGATGGTGTTCTTGAACATCTCCTCACTCGGCACAGCATACCGATACGCTGTCAAAATCGAGCAAAAGTTCAAACAGAAGAAGCGAGACTTTGGATCTGCAAATCCGAAGCCCAAAGGACAAAGCCAAGGCGGGGTGACCCAAGATAACCCGTCGAAGCCGCAAGAAAAGAACAACACCACGAAGCCGAAGAAGGACACAGGAAAGTGGTGTGAGTTCCACAAGAGTCCCACTCATAACACAAGTGAGTGTCGGACCAAGCAGTCGCTGGTGGCCGAGTTGAAGGCTTCCGAATCAGATGCATGTTCCGACCCTGAGCCAGAACCCGACAAGGGGAATGGTAAAGGGAAGCAGATCATTGATGCGGACCCCAGCGCCACTGTTGCCACCGCCAAGATCCAGAAAGATGAGCCCGAAAATCCAGAGGAAGGGGAGCGTCTTTTCCACTCACAGATGTGGGTGAAGGGTTCGCCGCTACAATTCATTGTCGACAGTGGCAGCCAAAAGAACCTCATTTCAGCAGAGGTCGTGAAGCGTTTGGGCCTACCGACTACACCGCACCCGCAGCCGTACAGCATTGGGTGGCTTCATGAAGGGCGAGATCTGAAAGTTCGCCAGCAGTGCCGCCTTCCCTACAGCATCAAGCCCTTCACAGACGAGGTATTGTGTGATGTTACACCTCTGGATGTTTGCGATGCATTATTAGGCCAACCATACTTGTGGAGGCGACATGCTGTGTATGAGTCAAGGCCTCGTGTTGTCATTATTTCTTTGAATAATTCATTATACAGGATACCAGAGGTAGCCCCACCTACTGCCACATCCTTGATCACTACCAAGAAAGGCAGCAAGCTCATATCACAGACCAGGAAATTCATCTGTCTGGTTCACTCCCAAAGTAAGGGGAAGATCGTTGCTACATCCATGACCCCTGCAAAGGGTTCCTCCACGCAGCAGCAGCAGCAAAGGGATACGGTCATGACAGAACACAGGAACAACTTCTCCTCATCCACAGGGGTACCACACAAGTTTCAAGTGGGCGACAAAGTTTGGTTACATCTGCAGAGAGAACGCCTTACCAGAACCCATCAGAAACTCAGGCAACTCCGACATGGTCCGTACACCAATACCAAGGCTACGGGCAACAATGCTTCGAAGCACAACATTCCTCCATTCCTTGGCTTGCACCGAGTGTTCAATGTGGACCGTCGTCGACCATGCTTCCCACCATCACTGGACACATCAGAGATTGCAGGACAAGTTCAGCAGATGGAGGAACTCAACGCAATGGGGACCATTGCTTCCTAAGGGGGGAGGAATGATCCAGGTGGATGTTGGTGGCCACCCACCTATCCCATTTGGATCCCCACAACTGTCTCTTTCAGCTTTTTCAGTTTCCTAAATTGTAGCACAACTTACTATTTTTAGCAGTTTTTTCGGGTCCTGAACTTCTGGAGCCGTTTTGAGGCCCTAAACGACGTTTTTTTGGGATTCTGGGGCAACATGGGTCGTAGACCAATGTTGCCTCCCAAAGTGGTAGTACTCGGATAGATCTTTCTAACGAGCTATCGTACGCGTCAAACGGAGATCGTATGCCAAAGTTACGACCCCGGGAAATTGATGTACCAATTTACCCAAACGGGGCCCACAATTTGGCGTTTCATCTTCTAGGGTTAGGTTTCGGGATGTGAAGGGTTTTCCATTGTTTCTCAACAATAAATAGGCCTTCGAGCCTCATTGTAATACAGTTCGGAACAGTTCAGAGGCATGTAGCCGCCACATCTCTTCTCAGAGATAAGCTACCATCGCCCTAGCTGGTTTCTTTCCATTTCTGGTTGTATTCAGTATTTTCCATTAATGAAATGAAGTATTATTTCCGCTCCATCTTTGTGTATATGGTTATCACATCTCTGTATTTATGGTTATCTCTGTAATCTATTGCGTTCCTGTTTAAATCCGGATCAATGAGTGAAGGTTGCAGCCTTTTGTAGGTCGGAGCCTACGTACTAGTAAACATATCGGCTAGTACAAGAACTAGGGGGTTGTAGCTCCCTTCCAGTAGATGTTGGAGAACGAGAGAAGGTTGTAGCCTTCTGCAGGTGGGTGCCTGCGTCTAGTATGAGTCTGCACTAGTACAAGATTGTAAACATATTTTCTTATTATTAAAAGAAGATAGAGACGACAACAGCAAGTGGTTTTCATCCACATTGGGTTTCCACCTTAAATCTTGGTGTTCATGTGTGTTGCTTCTGTGTGATGGTTTATTCTGATCTTACTACACATGGTTATTGTTTAATGTTTAATAAAGTATTGATGCACTGATTAAAGATCAACATATGATGAATTAATTGAATCATAATTTCACTAGATATACGATGGTTGCCTTAAGAACAGTTGCGTGCACACGAGAGTTCCCTTCACTGAAGTAGCGTATGTAAATTTGATTATGGAAATGAAAAAGTTATTGATTTGTAAATACTGATTCAACACCCCCCCCCCCCCCCTTCTCAGTATTATTTCCAACAATTTTTACAAAAAGGCAAAAAATGAACAATTATTCAACGAATTCACTATCATTTACACAAATAAAGCATTAAACTGGGCCTTCCCATACTTTCTTTAAGAGAACAGCCTGCATCAATATTTTTCTTTCTTTCACTAGCCATAGAAAAATTCTACTCTTGAGAAACCTTGGCACTGCCTAACTATCTTATGCCACCACTTGGATTCACACACCATATTTTGTTGAATGATTTCATCATGCCCTATTTAGAATTAGCCTCACAGTTTGTTTATTCTTACACCACATTAGATGATTTTCTTCCTCCCTACTTATGACAATGCTTGATTTCCATAAGATCGTCAAATACCAATTCCACTCCTCTGTCAAACTTGCCAAAATTCTCAACTCTAACATAGAGGCCCATTCCGAATTGTCCAAGCCTAGGCGATCTACTCTTGCCACATATACCAAATAATTAATTATAATGGAGTTCAAATAGGTTATCAATTTTTTTGTCAACCTATGATTCCCAACTTATGTAATGAACCTCTTCTAACAAAATATTTAAAAAAGACAATTAATTGTATATGAACATAAATAAAATTTATTTATCAGTACTTTATCACTGATAATGAATGATTGTAAATCTATATTTAAGATGTTTATAATGAATAAAGAGTTGTGGAAAATTAATGTTGAATACACTTAGCTGAAAGAGATAAGGCTGCAAATTGATGGTGAATGTTAATATGGATGATTTGATTTTTTGTGAATTTATGGAATTGGTTAATTTATTATTTCCTTAAAATATAAGAGAGTGGGAAACAAAATCTCATTAATGAGCTAGTAACTACTTGTCACCTGTTGGTGAGGTGGAGGTAGTTACCAATTACCAAAGTGAGTGGTACATGGGTAATGAAAGGATATACTTTCTATTTTGTCTTCTTTCTGAGGGACTCGGGCTGTCTTGGAGACACTGTGAGAATAGCAAGTGAATAAGACAAACAAAAAGTATTTACAGACCCGCGTTCAGGGGATAATTTTTGGAAGAAGTATCAAGGTTGGGAGGAGTCAAGTATTCAAATATTAATTTTTCAAACAAATAATTCAATTCAGTATTCTTACCTACCATGTTATTCGGAAAAGAAAATAAGTAACTACAATTTATTTATAATTATGTGCATGTATTGTAAAGTGGTAGAATTAAACATTATGATGAACATAGTGTTTCAAAATGGTTGTATTTTATTTTATTAAATTAGATAATTATGAAAACGTAGAAAAAGAGAATGCAATAAGGTATAAGTTTGTGTATAATAGTGAAAGAAAATATGTTGTTGTAGAATATTAATAGAGTTACTAAGATTTTGAAACGAATAGGAAATAAGGAACCTAGTCATAAGCTATATTTTTTCTTTTGTGTTGAAATAATTTATGATTTGGGTAGGAGCCCACACACACACACACATAAAATAAAATTAAGTTCCAGTGATGTATAAAGTACTTCTTTGTAGGTACAAACAGAAGTACAAAAGAATAGTATAACTATAATAGCTTTATTTTCTTATCTCTTTGTTAAAGGACTAGAATATATATTTAATTCAAGTATATTTGAATATATTTAGTTATTATTGGTGTTGTGCTTATAAAAATAAAGAAAAGTATATTGAAATATTGTATATGTATATCTAGTTAAAAAAGAACAGAGAATATCATACTGGAAAAGAAATTTTATTGAGCAATTTCATATTACTTTATAAGTAGAAGTAAAGAATTTCATTCATGTAAATAAAAAGATCATATTAAGAGTTTCACATTAATAGTAATTGTGAACTAAGAATTGGTAAGTACATACAGAGAATTATTTTCCATGAAATACTAATGTTCAATGGCTTAGAATCATTAACTCAAAATATACAAAAACAATTTCAAAGAACCCTATGAAAATAAATAGAAAAATGAAATAATCTTTGAGAAAATAGGGAATACATTCTCCCCATTGTTGTATTACATTTCACACATAAAGCCTCGAAGTAATTACTTCCTCACATGAAGTAAGTCTGTAAATAAAACAGAAACATATAAACATATCATATGTTCAACATTCGAAAAGTCTTGAAACCCTGTACTCGACCACAACGATATAACACTCAAGCCCAAGCAAACGAGATAACCAAGAGTTCAAGTTATCTGACCTGGTAAACAATAGTCGACAAGTTCCCATGAATATGTTGAATACTTGAATCTCCTCGTCAACACAAGAAAACTGTAAAGAATTTAGAGACCACAAATATATATATATGTGTGTGTGTGTGTGTGTGTGTGCGTGTGTGTGTGTGTATGTATGTATATGTATATGTATATGTACATGTCAAACTTGGGATATATATATATATATATATGTGTATGTATATGTATATATATATATGTATATGTATATGCATACATGTACATGTACATGTACATATATATATAAATACATATACATACATACATACATACATACATACATACATATATATATATATATATATATATATATATATATATATATATATATATATATATATATATATATATATATATATATATATATATATATATATATATATAAGTAATTTGTGGTCTCTAAATTCTTTACAGATTTTTTGTGTTAACGAGGAGATTCAAGTATTCTACATATTCATATGTATAACATATGTATATGCATATGTACATGTACATGTACATGTACATATATATATATATATATATATAGGTAATTTGTCGTCTCTAAATTCTTTACAGATTTCTTGTGTTATCGAGGAAATTCAAGTATTCAACATATAAGCATATCATATGTTCAACATTCGAAAAGTCTTGAAACCCTGTACTCAACCACAACGATATAACACTCAAGCCCAAGCAAACGAGATAACCAAGAGTTCAAGTTATCTGACCTGGTAAACAACAGTCGACGAGTTCCAATGAATATGTTGAATACTTGAATCTCCTCGTCAACACAAGAAATCTGTAAAGAATTTAGAGACCAAAAATTATATTTATATAGATGTACATGTACATGTACATATACATATACAATAGTCGACGAGTTCCCATGAATATGTTGAATACTTGAATCTCCTCGTCAACACAAGAAATTTGTAAAGAATTTAAAGACCACAAATTATATGTATATGTATATGTTTATGTTTATGTATATGTACATGTACATGTATGCATGTATATATATATATATATATATATAGGTAATTTGTGGTCTCTAAATTCTTTATAGATTTCTTGTGTTGACGAGGAGATTCAAGTATTCAACATATTCATAGGATCATATAATATTGTGTGTGTACATATATATATATATAGGTAATTTGTGGTCTCTAAATTCTTTACAAATTTCTTGTGTTGACGAGGAGATTCAAGTATTCAACATATTCATAGGATCATATAAAATTGTGTATATATAAATACAATTAAAATACTAATATTTCCGAAGAAATAATGGAAGAATATAAAATAAAAAGAAGTTTTACCTGAATAAGAGATCAGAATGGAAGGACATGGACATTCACCTGTGTAATTCAACTGAAGTAAGTATACCATTAAAATTTTTGGAGAAAACATGTAAACACATGGAATAATTGTAATTAGTATGCAAAGTTATAATCATTCAAGAGAAGCAGGAATAATATCCAGAAAAAACTTGAAGGATTATCGTGTAATTTATAAACTCAAATTCAATATATATCAATAGAGTTGTACCCAAGTACAAAGAACAGGGTCGAGGCCTATATGTGGATGTAACACACCTAGGGTTAAAGGAAAATTTGTAAACCCTAAAAAAAAATTAACATAATAAAAGAACATAGAGAAAAACCTTAACATATTTATGCTTATTCTGTATAGTAGATTGATATTTTCTAACCCTGAGATTAGATACGCCAGAAATGAAATGGGTATAAACCCTAAAAATAAACTACTGAGAAAATGACCATTAACAAAGGAAATTGTGACACGGGGCTAGAAACATCATGACAAATATATTCAAGACAGAAATTTTTATATTTTACATGGAATTCAAGAAGTCGTTTAACTAAAGGTTAGAAGTACGAAGCCCTCGAACCTTGATGATCTCTCCAACGAAATTACATTCCAAAGAGAGTGTAAATGAATCCAAAATACTAGATATTAAAACCCAAATTTCATACTTGAAAAATCATAAAATAAAACAAGAATTAACTAATATTTTGTGCCAAAGAATCACTGAGAGGTATTGTTAGTCGAGGCAAAGAGAAAGTGCCCATTGTTGCAAAACTTTTATGGCTGACGGCCAAAGTTCTATAGCAAACCTGTGATAGAGAAACACCATAGATATAACAGTAAAAACCTAACAAGGACAATAACAAGAGGAGTAGTCCACAAAGAGATTTAACCCTAACAATATTAACAATAGAACAATTTGAGCACAATAGAGATGCCACAACAATGGAAAATTACCTCTGATATAACATTTTGAACAAATCAACATATAACCATATGTTCGAAAGAATTAACGACACAGTGAACGAAATAGATGAATCCCTATTTCTTCCATGACATTATTCAGGAAAAAACAATCCCTGATCAATTTACTTGTAGAGTGATAAGTTACAGAGCGTAATGAGAAAATGAACAAATAGACAAGAATTGTCGGGGTAGTCATTACACCGCAAGAAAACCCTAAAAACTTTAAACACCATAAATTCTATAGATTGCATCGCAACTTTCAATTTGTAGGTAAAAAGGACAATTCGTGGAAGTGAAAAAGAATGACAAGTATACACGTGGAAGGGTCTATAGAGAATTCATATAGAAACTCTATAAACTATATCGAATGTGATGCATAGAACCATGGAACAAAATACGAAATTGAAGTGTAAATGATAATATAGGTGAATGCAATACGTTATAAACCAAACAAATGTATATATGGCATGTTCAATGTAATTGACATATGACATACTGTCATATAAGACTAAGACATGAAAGTTCTGTCTAAAGTTAAAAATGATGTCGATGGTGGTATTGTTGTAAACTTAGTATAAGTTAAAGAGTGTATCATTGTCTATTACTCAAGTATGTTGGTAAATGATAGACCAATGATTTATAAAATTACAATACAATGTTAAAAGGTATGTTAAGTAAGTGATAAAGGGGTATAGAGTTGATAGACCAGATTCAACGAGAACACTAAAGTAACTATGTCAGTAAGAAGGAATTTAATATACAAATCTCTAAAATACAAGGAATTCATATAATTATTGTAAGAAGGAAAATGTTTTGTGTTGAGAAATCTATTAGGGCAATGATTATAGTAATTTCTCTTTTATTGATAATTGCTCGTGATGTCTTTTTACTTTTCTTACTTATTTAGATTCTTTACTTATTATTATGTTCGTGTATCATCAAACAACTACCACAACAAGAAGAAAAATGACATAGAATATAGGTTGCAAGCCAGGGCCAAAATCTCTCCACTTTAGAGGAAAACCCACAAATCTCTTCTCTTCTTATAGATTCTTCAATTGACGAATTCCAAGACCTCTAGACCAAGACTAATACCCTCCAAGACCAAGTCCAACCCTTATGGATGATGTGCTTCCTTTGTCCAAGTCAAACCAATTCAAATCTCTTCTAATAGCACAACTTCGACCTCCAGTTGTAGAATTCCAACCTCTACTATAGGTTTGAAATTTTTGGCCCTTCTATAGCAATTGTTGCCACACAAGTGAGCTTCTTCTATCCTCCCAAGGCTTCCTCATACCTTTTCTTGGATTTTCTCCTCCTTTTGGAGCTTGAGGATAGCTTATTGTGACCTTTGCTAACCTAATTTCCCTTTCTTATTCAAGATCAAACCTGCAAAAGAAAACCTTAAACAAGTTGCAGAAACCCTAGCCTTCCTTCGCACGTGTGAGAGAGAAATAGCCCAAAGAAAAGTCTCCTTCCTCCTCTTCCTTCTTCGTTGCCTTCTCCTTCTTCCTGCTTCGCTTGAATGAGTGAGAGATGAATGTGTTCCAAGGAGGTCGAGTTTCCTCCTTTATATAGGCTTCTCAAGGTAGACATAACTCCTTAATTTAGGTCGACTTGCCAACTGCCAGGCTGACTTGGTCTTGAAGGGTATTTTGGCACTTTTAAGGACAAAAATATTTTTCTTTACAATTTACAATTTGCCCGATGGGGTCTTCAACTTATGACAATGACTCCTTTGACTTCTTGATGCAGGAAAAATCCTAGAAGCAGTCAATGGGTGCTTGACCTATAAAATAAAAGACCTTGAGCATGAAACCCATGCTAAAAAATAATAATAATATTTTTTCTTTCATTTTACAATACACAAGAATCAAAAGTACATTTCATATTTATGAAGACCGAACCTAGTTACACATTTTTCAACATTCCCTCTTAACTAGGGAGGTATTCATAAATGGTTCTCAATCTTGAAGAGATCTCATAAGAAGAGTCAGATTGGTAACCCATCTGTATAACATCATATCAACCAACATTGTCATATAGGATGGCCTTGAGTAACAACTCTATCTCTCCACAAGATCAGAGCATAATGTTGGTGAGACCAATGATTTATAGACACCATCATCATTATCTCTCAAAGTACATACCCCACCCAGGTGTTCATGGAGTATGACATTTCTTGGACTATTCTGATCTTGGATAGCTAGTCCTCAAAGAATATCAGTCCACAACTACTCTTATATTGGACACCCTACCTCATCCTCAAAGAGTATCGGATGCTAGATTCCTATCTCTCCCTCTTAACCAGGTATGATACATCAACCAAACCAAACTTGTCTCTCAAATACACAAGCTTCTTATTAGGAAGAGATTTTGTCAATATGTCAGCTACCCGCTCATCAGTGGAGATATATTGTAGCTGCAACACACCATATTGTACTAGCTTACGAACGTAGTGATACTTGTTGTTAATATGATATGTATTTCCATGAAATATTGGGTCTTCAGAAAATCAAATACAACTTGTTTTATCACAATGTATCATTGTAGGGTCCATTGTTCCTTCAAATAGGTCGGATAACAACTTCCTCAAATAGACAACTTCTCTTCTTACTTCATACGCTGCAATATAATCAACCTGAGCACTACTCAAAGAAATTGTTTCTTGCTTTTTGCTCATCCATGAGATCATGGAGGATCCCAAACTAAAACATCTTCATGTAGTTCTCTTTCCATCCAGCTCACTTCCTCCCTAGTCGGAATCTATATATCCAATCAAGTGGACATCATTCCTCCTATCATATTTCAAGCAGTAGTGGATGGTTACTTGCAAATATCTTAGTATATGTTTTGTTGCTATCCAATGATCATGCCTTGGTTCCACTTGGAATTGATTAAGAACATTACTGCAAAACATATGTTTGATCGAGTATTCACCAAGTACATCAGTGAGCCAATATATTGTCTATACTTGGAAGGATCCACAGGACTTGATTCATAACTCCTTAGTCATTTAAGGTTTGTGATCATCGGGTTGTCATTGGTTTGCAATCCATCATGTCAAACTTATTCAACATCTTGATCACATACTTTCCTTGACATAGATAGATTTCATGAGGTCCTTGCTAGACTTCCAGTCCCAAATAATAATGCATCAACCCTAGATCCTTCATGTCAAATTTTGCTGGTAGTTTCTTCTTACATTCTTCAATTCAACCTTCCACACATGTTAAGAGAAGATCATCCACATACAGAAGAACGATTACCGACTCTCCCTTCACAACCTTAATATAAAGGTTTAGATCAACAAAACTTTTTGTGAAGCCTAATCTCTGAAGGTATGCATCCATCCTAGCATACCATGCCCTTGGTTCTTGCTTGATGCCATATAATGCCTTCTTTAATCGGAAGACATATGCCTTTCTATATTTAACTTCAAATCCCAAGGGTTGTTCTATATCAACTCCCTCATCGATTATGTCATTCAAGAATGTGGCTTGACATCCATTTGGTGGATTTTACATCCCATCGATGATGCCAAAGAGACCAATGAATGAATATTTGTATACCTTGTTGTTGGAGCAAATGTGTCTTCATAGTTAATGCCTTCTTGTTGAGAGAAGCCCTTAGCCACAAATTTTGCCTTATATTTATTAATGCTTCCATCTACTGCAAGTTTGATCTTGTAGAGCCATTTAGAAGTTACCATAGATTTGTCTTCAGGCCTAGGTATGATCATCCAAACTCCATTCTTTATTATAGATTGATATTCTTAATTCATGGCATCCTTCCATTCTTGGTGATTGATAACTTCTTCAAAGGTGGATGGCTCTGCTTCTATTAGTTTTTTAATGTAGGATGCATACCCAAAATATTGTTTGAGATTATTGTTTTCCCTGAATGTACCTTGAGCTTCTCCATGATCTTTCTTTTGTCCTTAGGTATATGAATATAGACAGGTCAAACAAAAATTCTAAGATGATCTACGGTTGGTTTCTTCCCAGTGAACACTTCTTCGGGAGTCTTGTTATCTAGTGATTTGTGGGGACTTCGATTTTGTATGTATAAAACTATCTTTGTAGCTTTACCCCATAGAAGTTTCAGTAACTCTTAATCATGTAACATTGCTTTTACACTTTCTTTAATGGATCGATTCTTTTGTTCTGCAACTCCATTTTGTTTGGGATTGTATGGGACTATAAACTCCCTCTTAATCCTAGACTCCTTATAGAAAGCTATGATTTCCTTAGATGTGTATACTCCTCCATTATCATATCTTAATATCTTGATTCTTCTTATCTACCAAGGAGTCCATCTCTTCTTTCATGGCTGGATCCCACTTCTTCTTGGTTTTTGCCTACACTGCTTGTTCATAACATTCTGGTTCACCAACAATGAGCTCCCGCACACACTGCAGGCCTGACCTAGCAACCATCGCTGCCTCCTGCAGCTCCTCCGCTTGGCAGCCTCCTGCTGCTGAGCTCCTCCAAGCACGGTTTGGCCTCTCTGAGCTGATGCGTGCCTCTAATCTGGGCAGCTTTTCGCTTTCCTCCTTCTTCTCGACAACCTCCCGCCGTTGAGATCTTCCATACCATGCCTCTTTCAGCAAGGCGAGATTCTTCCTTCCATCAAGAGACTGATGATCATGAAGCATCATTTGCAACTCTAATATTGGAAAATGGAGCTCCAAAAGCTAGGCCATCTGTAAGTAAATTCGTGAAGAAGCTAGCAGACATTCCAGAGATCTCATTACCTCCAACACTTCCAAGAAAAGCAACTATCTCATTAGCAGAACGTGGTTTGGTGGGACAATTTACAGGGTTGTGGCCTTCTCCCAGAGCAGTCCATAAATGGGTAGAAAGAAACTGGAGTGCAAATATACAAGGAAAAATAGCTATACGGTTCTGTGGAAGGGGATATTTTACCTTCTTATTTGAAACTAAGGAAGACAGGGACTTAATATTCAGAAACGAACCCTATTTTATGGACTCAAGAGGCTTATATCTGAATAGATGGTCACCAGACTTTGATCCAGAGATGGATATTCCAAGCGCGGTTCTGGTTTGGGTAAGGTTGCCTCATCTCCCCCTTCACTATTGGGGCGATGATTCAGTGAGAGCTATAGGAAATGCGGTAGGCAAATACATAGACAGATGTGAACCCAAAGACAATATGCATGCCTGTGCTAGAATCTGCATGGAAGTAGACTTGGGAAAAGGTTTACCGGAGGCAATAAAAATCAAGGTGGACCAATGGACACACATTCAGCAGCTGGACTACGAACAAATCCCCTTCAAATGCAAGGTATGCCATGAATACGGTCATTTTGCAAATAGGTGTAGTAAAATAAAAGAAGTAGAGAATGTTGAAGCTCAAGAAGATACATGGGAACAAGTGAAAAGAAAGAAACCCCATAATAAACAAGCCGCAACGAACTCCTCTCAGCCTCATGAAAACAATGAAACAGCCTCTATTCCTCCAATAAATTCGGCCCCTCCAGTAATTCCTTCCTCAAACCCATTCGAAATCCTAGGAGAAGACTTGCCATCTCCATGCTCTCCTTCTCAAGTTAATGCTTTAGCCCTTATTCCATCCCCCACTCAGAGTCCATCCCCCCCTCCACTCACAGTCGACCGAATACAAACAAGAAACAAAGCAAAAGAAAACAATCAAGCATGGGATCAGCCAAAAAAAGTAGGAAGGAAATCCAATAAAGAAATAAGGGATGAGGTAGCTGCAAAGGAAATGGCCATTGGCACTCAACAACCAATGGACTCCTTTCTCGGCAAACAGACGGGAAGTGGAGAAAAAAATCAGCATAAAGAAAAGGGAGGGACTCATCACAAATCCAGTAAATAATGATTACGGTCTCTTGGAATAGCAGGGGTCTGGGATCCGCTTTTAAAATCAACGCAGTTTGAGATATAATAAACCAGGAATAGCCAGACATTCTTATGATCCAAGAGACCAAAGTTAGCAAGCAAGAAGTTCAAAAAATGATCAAAACTCAAAAAAACTATGAAGGAACAGCCATAGACTCTAATGGAGCCTCAGGTGGTATATGTACATTGTGGAACAAATGGAAATGGGAACTTGCCAAACAAAAACTCAATAATTATTGGGTAAGAACAGATCTAAAAAATAAGAGTACAAATGAAGAGTTTAGCATCATAAATATATACTCTCCTAATCACTATAGAGATAAAGCTCAATGCTGGAAATCAGTGAAAGAAGAAGTATCAGAAGGGAAAAGAGGAAAATTAATTATAGGAGGAGACCTAAATCTGATTAGAAATATAGATGAGAAGCTGGGAGGCAATTATTTTAGTGATCCCTCAAGAGTAGCACTGGAAGAACTCATAGAAGAGCATAAACTACTTGATATACCCCCAAGTAATGGAAAATACACCTGGAGCAATAAAAGAACAGGAATACACAACATAAAGGAAAGATTAGATAGAATTTTGATTCAAGAAAATATAGCAGCAGCATCTTCCATAGTGAAAAGAAAAATTGTGCATGCTTCAGCTTCCAACCACAAGCCTGTGGTATTGACCTTGGATAGGCTGGAAAATCAAGGACCGATTCCTTTCAAATACAACAAATTGTGGGACAGCAAGGAAGACTTCGACAAGCAAATAAGAGAAAGCTGGAAAAACACTGTAATAGGCTCTCCTCATTATGTATGGGAAACTAAGCTGAAAATTTTAAGATTTCTTCTAAAAGCATGGGCAAGAGAAAATGCTCTCAAAAAAAAAAAAAACAATAGAACTGCAAGAGAAACTTGAAAACATGAGCAAGGAAAAAGAAAATAAACAAGATAGCGAGCAAGAGTATGCACATGAAAAAGAAGTTTTCTTGGATTTATACAAGCAAAACAGGCAAGAGGAAGAGGAAAGCAGGCAAAAGTCAAGATGCTTATGGCTGAAAGCGGGGGATAAAAACACCGCTTTTTTCCATAACAATTTAAAGATAAGAAGAGCAGGCAATCAAATTGACAAAATACAAGTAGAAGGGCAGGAAATAAGAGGAATGGAAGAAATTAAAAAGGCAACACATAACTACTATAAAAATCTCCTCTCCGTAGGGGATCAGCAAGTGGACAACAAATAATTTCTTCGGCAAATTAGCAATAAAATCACCGAACAGCAAAACAGAGATCTAGAGAAAGAGGTCACAGAGGAGGAAATAAGAGAAGCAATATGGAGTATGCACCCGGAAAAAGCACTAGGCCCAGACGGTTTCACAATTGCCTTCTACAAGAACCATTGGGTAACAATCAAGAAAGATTTGGTGAGAATGATCAAAAATGTTTTCCAAAAAAATAAAGTTGGAGAAAATACCAAAGCCTCGCTCTTGGCTCTTATTCCTAAAGAACCAAATCCTATTTCCTTTGATAGATACAGGCCTATCTCTCTATGCAACTCTTCCTACAAAATAATCACGAAAATCTTGGCAAATAGATTAAAAAGAATTCTGCCATGCATCATCTCAGAAAATCAAGGTGGTTTTGTTCCAAAAAGACAAATTACAGACAATGTAATTATAGTGCAGGAGGCCATACATAGTAGTATACAACGAAAGGAAAAGGGTATGGTCATAAAGCTGGATATGGCCAATGCCTTCGACAGAGTAAATCATAAATTTCTTGTGATTGTCCTTCAAAAGTTTGGCATTTCTTCCAAGTTCATAGATATTGTTATGGCATGCATCACCACCCCTTGGATAGCACCATTGATCAATGGGAGACCAAGTAGTTTTTTTCGAAGCACAAGAGGATTGAGACAAGGGTGCCCGCTTTCCCCTTTCCTCTACATTATAATGGCTGAATCACTGAGTATACAGCTAGAAAATCAAAGGGAAAAAAGAAAAATTACAGGTATTAGAATCACTAGAGGGGTCAAAGAAATAAACCACTCTCTCTTTGCAGATGACACTCTTCTCATTGGGGGAGCCTCCAGCATTATAGCCAGACGGTTTAAAAAAGTTTTAGATGACTTCCTTTATGCTTCAGGAGGTCTTTTAAATAATAAGAAATGCAGAATTTACAGCTGGAACGCTCCAATCAACATAATGCAGAGAATCTCACAAATAATGGAAATCCTAGTTCAATTAAAATGGAGCCATTTCATATATCTTGGATTACCATTGGCAAAAGAAGTGGTCAAGGCAGAAGTATGGAATAAACAAGTAGAAAAAATGAGGGGGAAAATCCAAAGTTGGGGAATGACGTGGCTAAATCTAGCAGGTAGATCAATATTAATCAAAGCCCTCCTCTCAACATTGCCAATATATCAGTATGCCATAATTATGGCACCGGAAAGCGCACACAAACAAATGGAATTAATTACTAGAAGCTTTCTATGGCAAGGAGGAAAACAAGAAACCAAAAAATTCAGCCTTGTTCGATGGGAACAAGTAACTCTCCCATATGAAAAAGGAGGAATTTCAATCAGGATACCAGGATTGATGAATAATGCACTCGGGATCAAGTTAGTTTGGAGAATGATAAATGGGAAGGAACAATGGTGGGGCGAAGCACTATCAAGGAAATATCTAAACTGTCATCGGTCAAAGATGCTCACCAAAATAATTCCAGACCGGCCTTGTACTCAAGTTTGGAAACTTATCAAAAAAATTATCCCTCAAATTAGAGACCAAATTTCCAAAAATCTGGGGAATGGGAAATCTATCTCAATATGGGATGACAGAATCATGGGAGCAGCCCCTTTGAACCAACAGCAAAATTTAAGAGGCTTGAAAGAATGGATGGAGGAGAAAGGTATAACTTCTTTATATTCCATATCTGAATGGGAACATAATAGCTGGACAGCTTGGAGAGTGCAGACACTTCCAAATAGGCTGAAAAGGCAGTGGGAAGAATTGAAGCTCCTTTTAGTAGGAGCAGCTCCCATAAATAAAGAAAGCCAAGATAATTACATTTGGGATCCAAATGGAGGAAAATTTACAGTAAAATCAGGTTATAACTTCCTTCAAAATTACAACAATTATGACAACTGGAATTTATGGACAGTAGTATGGAAGAATGAATGCCTACCCAAAATAAAAAAATTTGCATGGTCATTGCTGAAAGGCAAGATTCTTACGGCGGAAAATTTAAAGAAAAAAGGTTTTCAAGGCCCCTCCATATGCGTTATGTGCCAAAGGGAAGAAGAAAGCACTCAACATTTATTCTTGAATTGCATTATGGCAAGACAATGTTGGAAGCAAATTATCAGTCCTTTAGAATTGAACATAGACACAATAGAGCAGCTGACAACTCTAAACAAAAATTGGGCTCAAAGTTACCCTTATGCAAAGAAAAGAAAAACAGTCATAAGTCGAATTTGGAAATGCCTTCCCTCTACTCTTTGCTGGAATCTATGGCTAGCCAGGAATAAGTGTATCTTCAAAGGACAAAAGCCGAGCATAGGGACCATTATAACGAAGACTTGGGGACAAGTTTCAGAAATGATAAGTGTAAATGGAGCATCAAGTATAGATCACAATAGACTGCAGTAAGAAGAAAAGGATTGGTTCAGCAAAGTCCTCATTGAAGGCACATCGAGGATCCAAAATCTAAACAAGGGAGGAGGAAAAATCAGAGATTGGAAGCTTCGTTGGAATGACATGGAAATGGAGGAATGGATTAAAGAACAAAGAAAACACATTCTTTTCTTCGATGGAGCTTCAAAGAACAATCCAGGAAGAGCAGGGGCAGGCAGATTAATCCTGGATCCGAAAGGCGAGACAATAACAACATATGAATGGGGCCTATGAACAATTACAAATAACAAGGCAAAGGCATATAGTTTGTTAATAGGTACCAAGATCCTAAAAAAAAATCAGATAAAAGACCCTATAATAATTGGGGACTCGGCAATTATTATAGCAGCGATGGAAGCAGGGAAAGAATTCAAAAATGCAGCCTTAAATAAAATAAGACAATGAATTCTAGATAACACAAAAAATATGGGGAAAGTTGTATTTAAACATGTCCTTAGAACACAAAATAAGGAGGCTGACTCACTGGCCAACAAGGCAGTGGACCGGCGAGCTAGAATGGTGAAAGAAAACCAAAATATCTATGAAGAACCTATCCCATAAATCGTCCTCTCAGGAGGACTGGTATGAGGATCAAAGTAGAGCATATCACATCAAATCAACAGAAGCAAGAAATCATAATAGGATCAAGAAGCAGGAGATACACCTGCACATGACAGGCAGCAAAATCACAGTCTATCCTTCTCGTGTAATGAAGAAAAGGTCGCATCGTGAATGGCACCAGACAAGAAATCATCCCCATGAGCAGAATGCAGCAGTTAAAGGTCATATCAGTAATGATCGCACTGATTTCTATCTGAATAAGGATACGGGCAAGCATGGAGGTTTTGGGGATAATCTCGTGAAGGCTGAGTAGATTCACGAGCCCAACAATCTCAGACATGTCTATAAAAGGAACCATAAGCATAGGTGCCACCAACATCAGAGAAAACACTGGAAAATTTGCTTTAGTGAGCAGTGAACAGCTAGTAAAAAAGAGTGCTTCGAACCAAAGGATTAGGCGGGATGCGTGCCAAGAGTGGTCAGCAATCTGAGGACCAATTTCACTACACAGGACCAGAACAGAGGTAAACGAGTTGCTTATTTTATCAGAGGTTATAATCACTGTAGAAATTGCTCTACTTTGCACGTTGATATTATCTGCAGGGTAGTTGTTGTATTAAGAGTCTACAGGCCCCTAATTTCATAGGCTCTGTTTCTATATCCCATCGCCAGTAGAATAGAAAATCAACTCTCATCGCAATTCACTCCACCCAGAATTCTACCTTTTCAACTCCCTGATCTATCCCATCCTGAACAGAGTCAATCCCATTCTAACAGAACTCCCGACCAATGTTCTCACTCTCAGTGTGAACTCACTGTTCCAGTTCCAGCATTACCCAGCCTCCATTGCTACGCTTTTGGACATTTGCAAAAAATCAGAGAAAAAACTCCTTTGAAATTCTTGTTGGTACTTCTGGACTTCGCCAGCCTCCTCAGCAATTCATCTAGCTGTAAAACTCAGTCTTTAAGCTCTGAGCCTACTACCCTTCCTTTTCTTATTACTCAGAAGCAGATCCCCAAATTTCTCAGCATCAGCAAGAGGAAGCAGCTTCACTGGCACCCTAACAAGAACACTACAACATTCAAGAAGAGAGATCAAAGTAAACAACTAGAAGGCCATCAAAACAAAAAGCACAAAAGCTCTTAGCCAAAGAATAGAGATCCAAAGAGTAATATAGTGAACAGTCCATCAAAGATGTCTTGCAACCCCTTAGAAAAAGTGGAAAATAATGAGAGTTGTGCAATGTGTTGTGCTAACAGATTCATGATAGGTCGATTTATACAAACTCTCAAAGATCTTCGTTCAGAGATGAAGGGTATAAACAACTATAAACAAAGTGAAATTGAGAAGCAAAGAGAAGAGATCGAAGAGCTGAAGGATAAATGCAAGCATCTGGAGGATGTTGTAGACTACATCAACTCTCTGAATCAAAGCCAGCAAGGAGAAACTTCCTCCAGATACAGTAAGAAAAAGGGACAGCAACCAGAGGAGTCAGTGAACCAATTTTGGTGAACAACATGCATCCATCCACCAATGCTATGTAAATTTTGTAAGCTGCTTGTGTAGTTTATCAAACAATAAGTATGCTTTTATAAATTTTCAGCACTTTAGAAACAAGGTCTCTCAAGCTGAGGTAGGGACTACGTTCCCAATTTGTACCTCTAGTAAAGACCATTTGCTTTCGGAATGTAATAGGACTTAGTCCTTCTTCTTTTTGTTTTATAATATCAAAGTAACCGACCGTGTTAGAAAAAATATATCTTGATTCTTCTTTCCATAAGGTTATCTAATTAAAATTTGAATTCTTGAAATTTGGTAAATAATTCATCCTTGGATTTCATTAAGTAAACCCACGTTTTCCTTGGATGGTAACCTATAAATGTGACATAATATAGATGACCTCCAACTGATTTAGGAGTCACAAGGCCATAAACATCGGAATGAATAAGATCGAAGATTTCTTTTGAGCATTAAGCACTGCTTCCAAACGGTCTCTTGGTGTTCTTACCCAATGCACATCCCTTGCATACTCCTTCATGATCTTCTTTTATTTCAGGGATTTTATCTACTATTGAATCTAGAGTTGGAAGGATTTTGAAATGGAGATGATCGAATATTCTATGCCAAAGTTCACATGGGTTGATTTCAATGTGAACTAATGCTTGAGAAAGAGGAGATAACAACCTATATAGTCTTCCTTCACGAATCCCAATTTCTCTAAAATTTTCTATGTTTGAGTTTTTACCCCATACGACAACTTTTCCATCAATGAAAGCCACTTTATCACCTTTATCTTCTAGACTTGAAATGGAGAGTAAGTTCTTATGCAAACCTAGAATAAATAGGATGTTGTAAACCTAGAATAAATAGGATGTTGTTGAGATGAATATTTCCTCCCTTCTCCAACTCTATCGATGTTGATCCAATTCCTCTCACATGATAGCTCTTATTATCACCAAGCTCTATGGAGTAAGAAGAATTTCCTTTTGACAATGTTTTTATTTGCTTGTGATGACAATTCATGTGCCTAGATGCTCCACCTTCGATCACCCAAATGTTATCATCTTGAAATGTGTCATTGAGTGTTGAGAAGAGTCCTTCATCCTTTGTCTTGGTCACTTCCTTCTTTGGAGTAAATAGGAGATTCCATGCTTCTTTGATACCCTTCTTGAGATGAATTGCTACCTTTGAACACTTCTTTAGAATCTTCAATTTAGTAGAGATTTTCATGATGCCCTTAGCCAACCTTAGCTCTGAAACCATGTTGAGAAATATATTAGGGCAATGATTAGAGTGATTTCTGTTTTATTGATAACTGCTTGTGATGTCTTTTTACTTTTCTTACTTATTTCACTTCTTTATTTATTATTATGTTTGTGCATTATCAAACAACTACCAAAACAAAAAGAGCAATGACATATGATATAGGCTGCAAGCTAGGGCCAAAATCTCTCCACTTGAGAGGAAAACATACAAATATCTTCACTTCTTATAGATTCTTCATTTGACAAATTACAAGGCCTGTAGACCAAGAATAATACCCTCCAATACCAAGTCCAACCCTTATGGATGTTGTGTTTCCTTTATCCAAGTCAAACCCTATCAAATCTCTTCGTGTAGCACAACTTCGACGTCCAGCTGCAAAATTTCAGCCTCTACTATAGGTCTAAAAATTTTGGCCCTCCTGTAGCAGTTGTTGCCACATGTGTGAGCTACTTTTGCCCTCCCAAGGCTTCCTCAAACCTTCGCTTGGCTTTTCTCTTCCTCCTAAACTCATTTCCTTCAGAGAAACTTTCACTTTGATAAGCTATATATATATATATAGAGAGAGAGAGAGAGAGAGAGATATAATAGAAGTCTTTGTGATATAGCAAGGAGGTTCAAGAAACTCCTTGACCAATTTATGGGGTACTCTGGAGGCTTGGTCAACCAGCATAAAAGCTGTATATACGGATGGAACACCTCAAATCAGGTTACTCACAGTATCGCAAATATATTTGGTGTCTCATGCAATCTGGAGTGGACTCATTTCTCTTATCTGGGCATGCCTGTGAGCCTTGGCCCATTGAAGGCTGGAACCTGGGATGGAATCATTGACAAGGTGAAGAGGAAGGTGTTGCAATGGGGATCACTATGGCTCAACCCAGCAGGCCGTCTTATTCTTCTCAAGTCCGGTATCACCTCTCTCCCCCTTTGTCGTTTCTCTCTTCATCAACCTCCTACCACTTTCCACCACAAAATGGAAGTTGTTCTACGTCACTTCCTTTGGTAAGGAGGGAAGAACGATAAAAGCAAGTTCAACTAAGTCAGCTGGAAACATGTCATCCAAACCCAAGATAGAGGAGGTCTTGGTATAAGGTCGCCTAAGTTCTTAAATCTTGCCTTTGGTGGGAAAATTGTTTGGAGGCTCATAACAGGTCCCTCATCGTGGTGGAAAAGGGTGCTGGAGACCAAATACCTAAACTTCCCCAGGCAGCAACTCCTTGACTCCAATATCCCCAACAGAGACTCCTCTAAAATCTGGCAACTTTGCAAAAAAGCCATCCCTCTCATGATTCAGAATACTTCTAAAGTTCCGGGGGGGGAGCTAGCATCAACATTGGAACTGATAAAATCTTGGGTCAACAACCTATAAACATGCAGGAAGAAGCCATACCCATCATTAATTTCTTCAACAACAGGGGTATACACCATCTGGATCAAATCTCCAGTTGGGATCCCCACTCCCATATCTGGACAGGGTGGTCCTTTCCGGAAATACCCAGTGAATTAAAGCCTAGCCTATGCTATCTTCAGACTCTCCTCCACAGTAAAGCTCCCATCAAAAAGAATGAGAGGGATGGGTTTCGTTGGGATTCAACTGGAACAAATTACACAGTCAAAGCAGGCCACCAATTTCTCTGCAACAACACCTTTCCCATGACTTTATGGAACCATTGGAAAATAGTTTGGAGGTCTGAGGCGCTCCCAAAAATAAAATTTTTCATATGGCTTCTGTTGAAAGGAAAGATTTTAACAGCAGAGAACTTGAAAAAGAGAGGCATCAACGGCCCATCAAGATGCCCCAACTGCTGCAACACTGAAGAAACGATGCACCATCTCTTTGTAGAATGCCCCTTTGCAGTTGAATGTTGGAAAAGACTGTCTTTCACTGGTAACTTACCCTGGAATCCTCAGCATTCCATAGTTGAAGCAATTCACATCTGGAGAAAAAGCTGCCCCTGGAAAGAAAAAAGAAGCAACCTGGCGAAGAGAGTATGGAACACTCTCCCTTATACCTTGCTATGGCGAATCTGGCTGGCAAGAAATCAGAGGATATTCCAAAACAAGAGCTCAGCTACAAGAATCATCTGTAACAAGGCCAAAAATCTCGCCCTGGAAACTATTTCAATCAAAACCACAGGCAGGGTAGATGCAGCAACGTATAGTGTGGAAGAGCGAGATTTTATAAGTTACATTCTGGAAAAAAATTACAATGCACAGAAAGGCAGCATGGCGAATGAACAACGCAGGCTGGAAACCAACTCCTGGAAAGTCAGATTAAAAGAGGAGGAGTTCGCCAACTGGATTCAAAATTGCAACTGCTTCTGTCTATTTTTCGATGGGGCATCAAAATCGAACCCAGGTACAGCCGGAGCAGGGGGATTGATCATCAACGCTAATGGGGAGCGCATCCTTCATTATGAATGGGGTCTAGGAAAAGTCTCAAATAACAGAGCTGAAGCGTTAGCTCTGTTTCAGGGACTAACTCAGTTAAGTAAACTAGGGATAAAATCGGCAAAGATCTTTGGGGATTCCTCTGTTGTCATCCGCCTCATGGTTCACCAGAAGGAATCGCCCAATACCCTCCTCCAGCAAGTGATCAGGCGCAATCAACTGTTGCATCAGACAATGGACGATCTGCAGTACCACCATATCCTGCGAAATCTCAACAAGCAGGCCGACGGATACGCCAACAGAGCGTGTGAAAGGTCAGTAGGTAGCCTGCATTGCAACTCTGAGGAGGTCCATCAGCCCCTGCCATGATCCGAAACAAGCTAATCTGCATCAGATCGGACAACACTGACAACAACGATTGGAATCAGCCCTACCAGACCTTCAGCAAGATCGCAATCTGCATAGGGATATGGCATAGATTCGCTCCTCTTAAAACTCTTATCAATCTCAATAGCTCTGCCGGTTTCTATCTTTTCAGTCCAGTCTCTCGGGCTATCCAGGACAGTTCTCTGATCTTCCCGTGCCTCTCTCAGGATTCCCTCTCTTTTCCCGTGATCGGCTCCCTCCTTTCTCGCCTCCCCCTATATCTTCACTCCCTCCTCCTTACTCCAGCGCTCCATCCCCTGATTTCTCCTATCTGCGATTCACTCATCCCCGTCTCTGTTTCCAGGTGGTTCCCTCTCTGCGATTCTTTCTCCCCGCCTCTGTCTCCAGGTGGTTCTGTCTCCCGACTGCTCCCCTCTGCGACCCTCTCATCCCCGCCTCCGACAACAAGTGGAACTACCAGGTCCTCAGGAAGTCCTATTTGTGCTGCGTCGCAAGCCGACTCTCCTCTTTCGCCTTTGTTTCCTGGAAGGTCTCTGCTTCCCGCCTTGTTAATCGAATCTTCTGGCAGCCTCTCTTCATTCCCATCCACCCTTTAATCTCCCCATCCACAGCATCAGTTATGGCCCGCAATGAGGATTGTTTGCATTGAGCGGACCTGCGAGTTGAGATGGAAGAAATCAGAGCCCAGCAGCATATTTTAGAGAACCAGCAGAGGATTTTGGAAGCCAGAATCAGTGATCAAAACCGCATCATTAATGACAAATACCGAGCAGAAATTGATCTCTTCTTGCACAGGGTCTCTTCACTTCATGAACAGTTCAATCATTTGTCAAACAGGTGCAGCCATGCGGAAGAGTCCATAACGATCCTGAAATACATGATGGACAAACGCAACAACGCAGCTCCAAGCTCCTCAAGCGCCAAGCAAGTAGAAAGGGATGAAAAGCCGGAGGAATCTACTGCAAGGCACATTAGTCATATAAACATAGATTAGAAATGCTCTGCAAATGTCAATATTTGCTGCTCCAATATGTAAGAGTTTACAGTAGTTTAGCAATCCTTCAAGGTAGAACAAGTAGGAGTAGGATCAAGGAGAGATATCTGTTTTGTAACTCCATTGATCCAAGCTGCCCTCAACACTCAATGTACTTCAGGAGTCTTGACTCCCCTCCTTTTTTCAGCTATTAATACAGCAACCGGCTTTGTTAAAAAAAATATAGAAGTCTTTGTGATATTGAATTGTCACTTATTCATAATATATTTTCTCAACAATTCTTGTATTGATATTTTGTTTCTGAACTTCTACTATTATTTTTGTTTAAACTCCCTAAACTCTCATTCATTAATATTCTCACTTTAAGTCGTTGGTATTCTATACCAAAGTGTTGAAAAATGTGTAACTAGGTTCGGTCTTCATAAATATGAAATGTACTTTTGATTCTTGTATATTGTAAAATGAAAGAAAAATTATTATATTTATTTTTGAGCATGGGTTTCATGCTCAAGGTCTTTTATTTCATAGTTAAAGCACACATTGAGTGCTTCTATGGTTTTTCCTAGGGCAAGAAGTCAAATGAATCATTGTCATAAGTTGAATAACCCATCAGGCACATTGTAAATTGTAAAGAAAATTATTTTTATCCTTAAAAGTGTCAAAATACCCTTCAAGACCAAGTCGGGATGGAAGCTCGAAAGTCAACCTAAATTAAGGAGCTACGTCCACCTTGAGAAGCCTATATAAAGGAGGAAAATCGACCTCCTTGGAACACATTCATCCCTCACTCATTCAAGCAAAGGAGGAAGAAGAAGAAGGCAACAAAGAAGGAAGAGGACGAAGGAGAATTGTCTTTGGAATATTTCTCTCTCACATGTGCGAAGGAAGGCTAGGGTTTCTGCCGCTAGTCTAGGGTTTTCTTATGCAGGTTTGATCTTGAAGAAGGAAGGGAAAAAAGGTCAGTGAAGGTTAGAATAAGCCATCCTCAAGGTCCAGAAGGAAGAGAAAAGTTAAGCGAAGGTTTGAGGAAGCCTTGGTAGGCCAGAAGAAGCTCACACATGTGGCATCAACTGCTACAAGAGGGCCAAAATTTTCATACCTACAGTAGAGGCTGAAATTCTGTAGCCGGAGGTCGAAGTTGTGCTACTGGAAGAGATTTGATAGGGTTTAACTTGGACAAAGGAAGCACATCATCCATAAGGATTGGACATGGTCTTGGAGGGTATTAATCTTGTTCTATAGGTCTTGGAATTCAGCAATTGAAGAATCTATAAGAAGTGAAGATATTTGCAAGTTTTCCTCTCAAGTGGAGAGATTTTGGCCCTAGCTTGCAACCTATATCATATGTCATTTCTCTTCTTGTTTTGGAAGTTGTTTGATGATACACGAACATAATAATAAGTAAAGAAGTGAAATAAGTAAGAAAAGTAAAAAGACATCACAAGCAATTATCAATAAAAGAGAAATCAGTCTAATCATTTCCCTAATAGATTTCTCAAAATGGTTTCAGAGCTAAGGTTGGCTAAGGGCATCATGAAGATCTCTATTACATTGAAGAAGTTTCTAAAGAAGTGTTCAAAGGTAGCATGTCATCTCAACAAGGGTATCAAAGAAGTATGGGATCTCCTATTTACTCCAAAGAAGGAAGTGACCAAGACAAAGGATGAAGGACTCTTATCAACACTCAATGGCACATTTCAATATGAGAAAATTTTGGTGATCGATAGTGGAGCATCAAGGCACATGAATGGTCATCACAAGCAACTAAAAATATTTTCAAAAGGAAAATCTTCATACTCCATAGAGCTTGGTGATAATAGAGTTATCTTGTGAGAGGAATTCGATCAACCTCGGTAAAACTTGAGAAGGGATGATATATTCATCTCAACACCATCCTATTTGTTCTAGGTTTGCATAAGAACTTACTCTCCATTTTAAGTCTAGAAGATAAAGGTGATAAAGTGGCTTTCATTGGTTGAAAAGTTGTAGTATGGGGTAAAAACTCAAACATAGAAAATGCTAGAGAAATTGGGATTCGTGAAGGAAGACTATATAGGTTGTTATCTCCTATTACTCAAGCATTAGTTCACATTGAAATCAGCCCATGTGAACTTTGGCATAGAAGATTCAATCATATCCATTTCAAAATCCTTCCAACTTTAAATTCAATAGTAGATAGAATCCCCGAACTAAAAGAAGATCATGAAGGAGTATGCAAGGGATGTGCATTGGGTAAGAACACAGAAAGACCATTTGGAAGCAATGCTTAGCGGTCAAAAGAAATATTAGATCTTATTCATTGTGATGTCTATGGTCCTATGACTCCTAAACCACTTGGAGGTCATCTATATTATGTCACATTTATAGATGACCATCCAAGGAAAACTTGGGTTCACTTAATGAAATCCAAGGATGAAGTATTTACCAAATTTCAAGAATTCAAAGTTGAAGTAGAGAACATTATAGAAATAAGAATCAAGATATTAAGATCTAATAATGGAGGAGAATACACATCTAAGGAAACCATAGCTTTCTATAAGGAGTATGGGATTAAGAGGGAGTTGATAGTCACATACAATCTGAAAAAAAAAAATGGAGTTGTAGAATGAAAGAATCGATCCATTGAAGAAAGTGTAAAAGCAATGTTACATGATCAAGATTTACCGAAAATTATGTGGGGTAAAGTTACAAAGACAGTTGTATACATACAAAATCGAAGTCCCCACAAATCACTAGATAATAAGACTCCCAAAGAAGTGTTCACTAGGAAGAAACCAACCATAGATCATCTTATAATTTTTTGTTGTACTGTCTATATTCATATACCTAAGGACAAAAGAAAGAAGTTAGATCCATCTGGCATGAAGGGAAATTTTGTGGGCTACATTAAATCTTGTAAGGCCTATATGATCTACATAAAGGAATGACATTGAATATAAGTCAGTTGAGATGTTATATTTGACGAAAGTATTGCATTCAAGAAATTAAAGGATCTCCTTATAGACTTTGATGATGAAGAACTTCTGACATTTGAAGAAGAATTTACTAAGGAAGAAGAATCAAACCATGAATATGAAGGTCCCTCTGAACCTATACAACCTATAGTAATCCCCGAAACTAGAAAAATACATAATTGGTTGAAGTCTACACTTCTAGATGTAGAAGGTCATGGAGAATCCCAAGGTACATTTAGGGAAAACAATAATCCCAAACAGTATTCTAGGTATGCATCCTCCATGAAAAAACTAATAGAATCAGAGTCATCCACCTTTGAAGAAGATGTCAATCACCAAGAATGGAAGGATGCCATGAATTAAGAATATCAATCTATAATAAAGAATGGAGTTTGGATGATTGTACCTAGGCCTGAAGATAAATGTACGGTAACTTCTAAATGGCTCTATAAGGTCAAACATGCAGCAGATGGAAATATAAAGGCAAGATTTGTGGCTAAGGGCTTCTCTCAACAAGAAGGCATTGACTATGAAGAGACGTTTTCTTAAACAATGAGGTATACAACTATTCGTTCATTGGTCTCTTTGGCACCATCGATGGGATGGGACATCCACCAAATGGATGTCAAGACGGCATTCCCGAATGGCATGATCGATGAGGAAGTCTATATAGAACAACCCTTGGGATTTGAAGTTAAAGATAGAAAGGTATATGTCTACAGATTAAAGAAGTAATTATATGGCCCCAAGCAAGCACCAAGGGCATGGTATGCTAGGATGGATGCATACCTTCAGAGATTAGGCTTCACAAAAAGTTTTGTTGATATGAACCTTTATATTAAGGTTGTGAAGGGAGAGTCTGTAATCATTCTTCTTTATGTGGATGATCTTCTCTTAACAAGTGTGGAAGGTCAAATTGAAGAATGTAAGAAGCAACTACCAACAAAATTTGACATGAAGGATCTAGGGTTGATGCACTATTATTTGGGACTGGAAGTATAGCGAGGACCTGATGAAATCTATCTAGGTCAAGGAAAGTTGTTATCAAGATGTTGAAGAAGTTTGACATGATGGATTGCAAACCATTAACAACCCCAATGATCACAAACTTAAAAGGACTAAGGAGTTATGAATCAAGCCCTGTGGATCCTTCCAAGTATAGACAATATATTGGCTCACTAATGTACTTGGTGAATACTCGACCAAACATATGTTTTGCAGTAAATGTTCTTAATCAATTCCAAGTGGAACCAAGGCATGATCATTAGATAGCAGCAAAACATATACTAAGATATATGCAAGGAACCATCCACTACTGCTTGAAATATGATAGGAGGAATGATGTCTACTTGATTGGATATACATATTCTGACTAGGGAGGTAGTGAGCAAGATGGAAGGAGCACTACAGGAGGATGTTTTAGTTTGGGATCCTCCATGATCTCATGGATGAACAGAAAGAAAGAAACAATTGCTTTGAGTAGTGTTGAGGCTGAGTATATTACGACGTGTGAAGTAAGCATAGAAGTTGTCTGGTTGAGGAAGTTGTTATCTGACCTATTTGAAGGACCAATGGAACCTGTTAGCACTCCTCAGTGTCCCAAGGTTGAGAAAGGAGACCGACGGAGGTAACCTCAAACCACTTTGGATCTAGTAGCTAGCCCTACGAAATCAGAGAGGGCTCTCTCAAGAATCTCACAGCCAATGAAGTGACTGGAGAGGAAATCAGATGTTAGGCTAGATATTAAGCTCACTTGGTTTTGATTTTAGGGTTTGCTGGATGAATCTCATAGATCTAGGAACTAGGCTAGGGTTTCCAATGATCAATTGCAGAGATATAATGGGGAAAGGTAGGTATGATCAGTAACATAAGTGGGTTGTCATTGTGGTATAGGGTGAAAATATAGAGGATCAGAATGAGCATGTAACCATGAATTCACTAATCAGAAGAAATAGAACACTAGCATGAAAATCTCATCAAAACAGAGCATATAACTTATGAATTATGCTTAAACACCTATGAGATGATCACAATAAAGCATAGATATGGTAGTAAGGAAAAATATATATTCAATTTGATGAAAAAAAAAAATTTGTCACAAAGCATACCACAAGAATCCCAAGATAATAGGTTTAATTGCTTGTTGTATTACTGCAAAAAAGTGTACACTAGCTCCAAGCTATGATTATCAAACATCCAACCATCTCTATGACTTAGATCAGGCTACATATAGATCAAAAACAAAATTTCCCCCTCTCAGGGATCTAATCCATCATGATAGGAACTATTTACATCAATCTTTCTAACCAAACCTAAAACTAGGGAGGTTAGAAATTAACTCCCAATTTAGCCCTAACTGATTCACTTTGACTCTCAAAGCATTAATTACAATGGATTTGACATGAAATGACTCTTACCATCACTATGACACTTCATTACATCATGTAAAATCAAAACAAAACAAACTACATCATGAGAGATGGACTTTGACTGAAGCAACTTGAAAATTTGACCTCCTGGAAAAAGCGTAGCGAATTCTCTTAGAAGCGCAGTGTGTGAGACAGAAGCACAACGTGTGGCTTGTGGAGGCCTTTTGAGGGACTTTCCCTGATCCAATTATTGATATGAAAGATGTTGGAGATAGCTTAGGATGTCTTCTAGGTGCCTGAACCTTCAATCCTACAAAAACACTTCTCTAAGGCTTCCGAAAATTGATTTTCCCAAGACTTCTCCAAAAGCGCAACGAGGGGATGAAAAAGGAGGCAGAAACATGTTTTTTGACCTATTTTTTGACTTTTTCTTTAGTTTCAAAGGCTGACATGGCAAACCAAGTCCATATCTGTGATTTACTTGCCAAGATCTATCCAACCATGCAAAAAATCCATCATTTGGAGGTCCCTAGAAGAAGCGCAATGTGAGCTCGCTGCACTTTTGTGCACCATGATCTGCAAAAAAAACACCCAAAATCACCAAAATTTGCCAAAATTTCTTCAAAATTGTTCCTTTTGCTCCCTGAATGATGAGTTAAACAATCAATGATGCATCAACAAGTAATTCAAGGTTGTCTCTCTTTTTAAGCTCTTTTAGGGTTTTCTTTAGCTTCCTTTTCATGCTCCTAACCCTAATTTTGCAAATCTGATTTCTAGTGAAGTAGTGCTTAGCCATGTGTCTCTAAAGGTTTGTGGCTTTGTTTTCCTTCCTCATGAGCTTCTCCAAATTCTAATTGACCTTCTCAAGTAAATATTCTCTATCCTTACCACTGCTTGCAGTTATAGAGTCAACGCGGTCTTTCTGTACTATTGAAGGAGATGGCTCCTTGTCTTCAACCTGCTCTTCTAAACCAATCACTGCTTTTCCTTTGTCCTTTGCCTTGTTGGGTGATGGATGACCTTGTGAGGTATCATGCTGCAACAAGATCACATTCAAAAAAAAATTCTCTTGTTTCAAGAAGGCCATCATGTGGTTTGCCTTTTCCAAGTCATCTTTGAGTGTTTGAACTTGTACGTGTTGTTCCTTGATAAAATTTTCATCTATCCTTTCTTCTTGGCCCCAAATTTCTTTTTCATGAGGCATTTCCTCCTCATATTACTGCATGGATGAGTGCCTAGGTGACTTCTCATTTCCTTCATGAATTTTCTCAGCTGAAATTTCCTTAGGCAATTGTCTAGTTGATGTCCTAGTCAGAGTTCTAGGTGTAGCTACCTCTTTAGTGATCTCATGGGCAAAAACAAATCTCTTCCCCTTATTGTAGGTTTGTGTGATCTCTTCCCTAGGTGTCCTTCTGACTGAAAACCTGCTAGATGAGCCAACCTCTTGTGGCCTTAATGGTGTTGATGGAATATTGTGACTGGTAGGTTGACTAGTAGTAGGTAAAAAAATTGTTGATCGTATGAATGTCTCCCGCGATATGTTAACCTGTGCAAGCTGGTGTAGAACAATGACTTTGACCAAGCCATGGTGGAAAAGGTTTTCTTGGTGATGGTGTGACATCACATGTCCTTTTGAGAAATGACATGATGAGGTAGTGTAATGCAGCTTTATCACTTTATTAGGCAAGGTTACATCTTATTGAGAGGTAAGTGTACCTTTGAAATCTTTCTGAACACTTTTCCCTAATTACTAGCTCCCATGATGGTGACTATGGTGATGACATGACTCCCTAAATGACTTTTGATAACCTGACCTAATGATGACACCAAATGGATATCTAATACCATGATTAAATACCTTTAAAACCTTGCAGTATGCATGACAATGATATGATGACCTTTAATGATGACCAAGACACTCTTTTGGTGACCCGTCACAGGAGTGATGACAAGACCATGATATATTTTTATGACCTTGAGTATGGAGGGAGTAGTAATGACCTAAGAGTGACCAATGATAAAATTTTATTTGAAAATATAATAATTTGGCCTAATAACGCTATCAACCATATTGAAAGAGTACATTTGATCACTGGTGACTCATAGACACTAACAGACCCTACAGTGATACATTTTAATAACACCAATTGTATTCGATTGTCTGAAGACCTAGTATTTCATGGAAATACAAAGCATATTAACAACAAGTATCACTACATTCAGAAGCTAGTACAATATGGTGTGTTGCAGCTACAATATATCTCCATTGATGAGCAGGTAGATAACATATTGACAAAATCTCTTCCTAATAAGAAGCTTGTGTATTTGAGAGACAATCTTGGATGGGTTGATGTATCCTCCTTGGTTGAGAGGGAGAGATAGGAATCTAGCATCTGATACTCTTTGAGGATGAGGTAGGGCATCCAAGCTAAGAGTAGTCGTGGATTGATATTCTTTGAGGACTAGCTATCCAAGATCAGAATAGTCCAAGGAATGTCATACTCTATGAACACCTGCGTGGGGTATGTACTTTGAGAGACAATGATGATGGTGTTTATAAATCATTGGTCTCACTAACATTGTGCTCTGATCTTGTGGAGGGATAGAGTTTTTAGTCAAGGCCTTCCTATATGAAAATGTTGGTTGATATGATGTTATACAGATGGGTTACCAATCTGACTCTTTTTATGAGATCTCTTCAAGATTGAGAATGTCCATGTACCATTTATGAATACCTCCCTAGTTAAGAGGGAATGTTGAAAAATGTGTAACTAGGTTCAGTCTTCAAAATATGAAATGTACTTTTGATTATTGTATATTGTAAAATGAAAGAAAAATTATTATTATTATTATTATTTAGCATGGGTTTCATGCTCAAGGTCTTTTATTTTATAGGTCAAGCACCCATTGACTGCTTCTAGGGTTTTTCCTGGGTCAAGAAGTCAAAGGAGTCATTATCATAAGTTGAAGGCCCCATGGGCAAAATTATAAATTGTAAAGAAAAATATTTTTTCCTTACAAGTGTCAAAATACCCTTCAAGACCAAGTCAACCTGACAGCTGGCAAGTCAGCCTAAATTAAGGAGCTATATCTACCTTGAGAAACCTATATAAAGGAGGAAACTCGACCTCCTTGGAACACATTCATCACTCACTCATTCAAGTGAAGGAGGAAGAAGAAGAAGGAAGTGAAGAAGGAAGAGGAGGAAGGAGACTTGTCTTTGGGATATTTCTCTCTCACACATGTGAAGGAAGGCTAGGGTTTCTGCAACTGTTCTAGGGTTTTCTTCTGTAGGTTCAATCTTGAATAAGGAAGGGAAAGAAGTTCAACGAAGGTCACAATAATCCATCCTCAAGCTCCAAAAGAAAGAGACAATGCAAGAAAAGGTTCGAGGAAGCCTTGGGAGGCTAGATAACCTAAACCCTTGGTTATCTCGTTTGCTTGGGCTTGAGTGTTATATCGTTGTGGTCGAGTACAGGGTTTCAAGAATTTTCGAATGTTGAACATATGATATGCTTATATGTTTTTTGTTTTATTTATAAACTTACTTCCTGTGAGGAAGTAATTACTTCGAGGCTTTACGTTTGAAATGTAATACATCAATGGGGAGAATGTATTCCCTATTTTCTCAAAGATTATTTCATTCTTTTGTTTATTTTCATAGGGTTCTTTGAAACCCTTATTGTATATTTTTAGTTAATGACTCTAAGTCATTAAACATTAGTATTTCATGGAAAATAATTCTTTGTATGTATTTACCAATTCTTAGTTCATAATTTCTATTAATGTGAAACTCTTAATATGATCTTTTTACTTACATGAATGAAATTCTTTATGTCTACTTATAAAGTAATGTGAAATTGCTCTATAGAATTTCTTTTCTAGTATGATATTCTCTGTTCTTTTTTAACTAGATATACATATACAATATTTCAGTATACTTTTCTTTATTTTTATAAGCACAACACCAATAATAACTAAATATATTAAATATACTTGAATATATCTATATATCTATATATATATATATATACATACTAGTCTTTTAACAAAGAGATAAGAAAATAAAGTTATTATAGTTATACTATTCTTTTGTACTTCTGTTTGTACCTACAAAGAAGCACTTTATACATAAGTGGAACTTAATTTTATTTTATATGTGTGTGTGTGTGGGCTCCTAGCCAAATTATAAATTATTTCAATACAAAAGAAAAAAATATATCTTATGATTAGGTTCCTTATATCCTATTCGAGTCAAAACGTTAATAACTCTAATAGTATTCTACAACAACATAATTTCTTTCACTATTATATACAAACTTATACCTTATTGCATTCTCTTTTTCTACTTTTTCATAACTCTGTAATTTAATAAAATAAAATACAACCATTTTGAAACACTATGTTCACCATAATGTTTAACTCTACCACTTTAAAATACACTGCACAAAATTATAAATAAATCGTAGTTACTTCTTTTCTTTTCTGAATAACACGATAGGTAAGAATACTGCCTTGAATTATTTGTCTGGAAAATTAATATTTGAATACTTGACTCCTCCCAACCTTGATACTTCTTCCAAAAATTATCCCATGAACAAAGGTTTGTAAATACCTTTTGTTTGTCTTATTCACTTGTTATTCTCACAGTCTCACCAAGACAACACGAGTCCCTAAGAAACAAGACAAAATAGAAATTATATCCTTTCATTAGCCATCTACCACTCATTTTGGTAATTGGTAACTACCTCCAGCTCACCAACAGGTGACAAGTAGTTACTAGCTCATTAATGAGCTTTTGTTTCCCACTCTCCTATCTTTTAGGGAAATAATAAATTAGTCAATTCCATAAATTCACAATAGATCTAATCATCCACATTATATCCCTATAACTTATTACTGGGTAATTAACATTCATCATCAATTTGCAACCTTATCTCTTTCAGCTAACTGTATTCCAATATTAATTTTCCAGGCCTCTTTATTCATTATAAACATATTAAATATAGGTTTACAATCATTCATTACCAGTAATAAAGTACTGATAAATAAATTATATTTACGTCTTTCAAACTTCAAACATTTAAAAAGGAAAACACACACACGCACATATATAAACCTCAAATCAAGGGATGTCACATCCTCCCCCGCTGGAATTTGACATCGTCCCGGTGTCTAATCATAGTCGTCTAGAATACATTCTAACTTGCTGAAAAAGAGAAGTATATGCTTATTTAAAAGCATCCTCCAACTCCCAAGTTGCCTCTTCCAGACTGAAATGTTTCCATTGAAATTTCAATTGATCTATGTCTCTATTCCTAAGCACGACTACTCTTTGGTATAGAATAGTTAGTAGTTCTGCCAGGAACTCTCCCTCTAGTTCCACCTGTACAACATTTCAATCAATTATATTAGATGAGCCATGTACATATTTATTTAATAAAGATACATGAAAAACATTGTGACCTTTTATGTTTGCTGGAAGGGCGAGCTGATAAGAAACTGGTCCAATTCTGGCTAAAAATTCAAAAGGTCCATAGTATTTAGGTGATAACTTGGCACAATTTCCAAGTCTAAGTGCGCTTTTCTTCAGTGTCACTTTTAAATACACATGATCTCTGACATTGAATTCCTTTTGAACTCTTCTCAAATTTGCATAATTCTTTTGTCAATCTTGTGCTATTTTTAAATTTTCTCTGACTTGTTTAACCACTTCCTCCATCTCCTTTAACATATTTGGTCCCAATACTAACCAATCTTCAATATGATTCAAAATTAGTGGCACTTTGCATATTTTTCCATATAGTACCTCAAAGGGACTCATCTTCAAAGAAGTTTGGTACCCATTATTATAAGCAAACTCATCTAAGTGAAGATAATCTTCCCACTTAGTTGGTTTTTCCATTGCATACATTCTTAACACATCTTCTAATATTTGATTAGTTCTTTCTATTTGACCATTGATTTGAGGGTGATAGGTTGTACTAAAGTTTAAATTTGTCCCCATTCCTTCAAATAATCAATTCCAAAATTTTGAAGTGAATTTGGCATCACGGTCTAAAATCACAGTTTTGGGCATACCGTGAAGCCTAAATATCTCTTTCATGAAAATTTTTGCTATATTAATAGCCTTAAAGGTAGATTTAACAAAAATAAAGTGTGCATCCTTGTTAAGATTATCTACCACTACCATGATAAGAGTAATGTTGTCTCCTAGTCCTTGGGAGTCCAATAATAAAATCCGTGGATATGGTTTCCCATTTACATTTTGGAATAGGAAACGGTTGCAACAACCTTGTTTGGTATTGATGGGAAGCCTTGACTTGTTGGCAATCTAAATATCTAGCCACATATTTTGTTGTTTATGTTTTCATGTTAGGCCAATAATAATCCTTTCTCAACACAATTATCAGTATTTGATACCTAGGATGACCAGTTGTTGGTTTCTTGTGTAATTAATCCAAAACAAATGTTTTCAATTATGAATCTAAAATTACCCTGAGCACATCATATTACCCCAAAGGTAAAACATTCAAACTTAGTTGAGTGTTCATTCCATTCAAGTTTAAGAAACAATGTTTGCTTATTTCTATCACTTTCCTTTTTGTTCATGTGGCTAGTTGTACTAAACACGATATATTTTGTCTTTCCTTTTTGTTCATGTGGCTAGTTGTACTAACCATGGTATATTTTGTCTTTCCTTTTTAAGTTCACATTTTTCAATTGCAGTAGGGGACATTTAACTTAAAGTATATCCAAGGTTTATTAATGCTAAAACATCTTTCTCATAAATTTTACCTTGAACTTCCACCATAGTGGATTGGTGGTATGCTTGTCTTCCATCTAATGTTGCACTAATCCTCGGAATGTTATAGGCAATGTCATTGACTATAGAGGCTTCTTGCAGGTTGTTTACTATTCCCTTTTTGTTTACTAGATTTTGTGGACAATCTCTCCACAAATGATTTTCACTACAACCCCAACATTTAATAGGTGGTCTGGTTGCCTCAGCGTGGCCTCAGCAAGATTCGTATTTCCAACTCCAACCCCTTGTCCATTTTTTTGTCTTGAATTTCTTGGCTGGTTTACACTTCTGCTATAATTCCCTCCTTTATTACTTTTAAAAGTATTTCCAAAATCAGGTTTCTTAAAACCCTTTTTCTTAGTGTTGAACTTCTCATGCTTCTTGGCCATCCAACTTTTAAAGTTGTCACCTTTCTCCTGGTTCTTATTAAAACATAGTTTTGCCTTCCTTATCGTCTCGTCCGTGGTCTTTGGATTGTCAAACTCAATGACCTCCCTATATGAAAAAGGTAAACAAACAATGAACCTTTTTATTTTGGCTTTTTCCTCCTATAGGTACGGTACATATCTCAACAGATTCATAAACTTGTTTATAAATTCATCCAGGGTAGACTGTCACAATATTAACTCATGGAACTCTCTATCATTTTCATCAAAATAACTTTCATTTAGCTGTTTCTTTTTAAATTATTTTCTAAAGAGTTTCCAAGTTAGATTTTTACTTTTGATTCCTTTTATAGATTTGTTCTCCTCCCACCATAAGGCTGCTTTACTAGTTAGTTGGTAAGTTGCCAATTCAACCTTCAAATTGCTTGGATAATTGTAGACCTCAAAATACTTGGATATACTAAGAAGCCATGCTTCTACTCCTTCTTCAGATTCACCATCAAAATTTGGAGGCCTAATATTTTTGAATTCACCCTACAGTTGAGATATAGTTCTCTTCTTCTTGGACACAAAAGTACTACTTTCAGATTTATACTCTTAGCCCTCTTCAAATTCCTGGGTCTTACTTTCACTAAAAGTTATGGAGTTAGTTGTGTGAGTTGATTCACTCCTAGTTCTCTTTTTAAGTGTTTCTATTGTTTTCTTATTATTTCTATCTTCTTGTAGTTTTATTAGCAAATAACCATTAATCTTCTCTAGTTCTTCTTTAGCTTTAGACAATCTTTCTTGATTGGCCTTTATATTTTCTACATCCGCCTTCAAGCTACGAATTACTTGCAATATCTTAGATTCTTGATTTTCTATATTACCAATTCCTTCACCCATCATTCCAATTTTAGTATCAGGTTCTTCACTACCTCTAGGTGATCCTCTGGAAGTCTACCCATTGTACTCTTCATCCATACTTCAAACTTTTCTAACAATTCTTTGGTTATTTGTTCATGACATACATAAGAATAAATGTTTTAGTTTAGGCCCATAAAAGGCCCAATTCTTTAACCTATAGCTCTGATACCACTTGTAATGAACCTCTTCTAACATTTTTTTAAAGAAACAATTAACTGTATAGGAACATAAATCTCTTCCTCCTAAACTCATTTCCTTCAAAGAAATATTTACTTTGATATATATATGTGTGTGTGTGTGTGTGTTTGCTATAATAGAGAGTAGAAGTCCTTGTGATATTGAATTGTCACATGCTCATAATATCTTTTCTTTGCAATTCATATATTGATATTTTGTTTCTAAACTTCCACTATTGTTTTTGTTTAAACTCCCTAAACTCTCATTCATTAATATTCTCATTTTAAGTCGTTGGTATTCTATACCAAAGCATTTTCCTTCTTACAAGAATTATATGAATTCCTTGTCATTCAGAGATTTGTATATTAAATTCCTTCTTATCGATGTAGTTTTTTTTCCCTTAAGGAAAAATCGTAATTTTCATTAATATAAGAAAATTACATGTAGATGCTTAAAAGCATATGTTGTAAGTTAGGTGATTCGCCCTTCAAAATATACAATATACAAAAAAAAAAAACTCCGAGTGGGAGTGTTGATAGTGTATCTGTCAAGATATACATCATAATGTTATCTTAATATATACTGTGTTGGAATTTCTTAGCCTATCCGTTAGAAACCCTCCATGTACTTTCTGATTTATTCCTTCCTACTTGTTTTGATTAATTAACAAGTTATTTACCATGTAAATACTGAAAATAAACACAAGTACATGCTCACCACATTATAGATCATCAACTGAAGGAAACAGAAACAAGCACACAAATGACACCGTTATTTTTGGACAAATGTCCCCAGAAAAACCCAACCCCAAAAAGTTGAAATCTTGATCTCTTGGTGTGTTCTCCAAATGATCCTCAAGCCTCTTCTTCTACTTTTCTCGTTGACAAATCAATGGCTAAGATTAGATCTAGCTTGATCCATGACTTTTGGACCATTCTAACACAGTTTTATACTAATTCACATTAATATTTTATTTTCCCTAAGTTTAGACTTAGGGACTCCATTAAAAATATTAATTATTTTAATATCTACCAAACTGTTTAGAATCTGCCCAAACCCTTTCTGGTATTGGAGATCTCATGCAACTTAGCCTCTCCACCAATTTTCGTGGCTAGAGCACATTCGATGCTACCCCAAATCAACATATTGTAAGGAGATAAAAACACACACACACACAAATAACAGGCCCATCGGGCCCCTATGCTTTAATGTCCATGTAAGTTCTGTGGTACTAGTGGTAGTGATCCCCGTCTCTCTACTCCAATATCATCCATGTACCCCTAGGCCGAACCACAACCTCCTTGGAAAGCTGACCAGAAATTTGATTATGTTCCCTATATATATGATGACAAACAATATAATCAAAATGTGCCTTTAAACGAAGTGCCTCATCAAAAATATGCCTCGGAGAATATGCATGACAGATAGAAATATTGTTGAACCAATTGATTATGATCTTGGAATCCCTAAAAAATTGTAATTGTCTCCACTGCTATTCTAATGAAATTTGAAGAAAATGTCTAAGGGTGATGAGTTTACCAAAGTTGTTAGTCCCATTTCCCAGCCCCATCTGGATTTTGAAGAAGTGTGTGTCAGAAAGGTGAAGAACAGCTCCCCCCCCCCCCCACATCCCTTCGCTTGTGTAGATTCATCGAACTATGCCCAAGGAATAATTTTATCAATAGTTTCAGGGATGACAGTGCGACTGGTAGTGGGAGAATCATCATTGGGAATAAGGTTATATATGGATTGTACCTTAGCAGAGATAAGGTTCCAGATAGGTGTAAGGTTACAGAATATTATTTCATTCCTAGCTAGCCAAATGGCCTAACAGATAAGGATGGGGATATTCCTGGCCTTAAGTGGCCTAACCATCATCCACCAATTGAGCCAGGCCTCCAGTATAGAGTTGCCTTGCCATCAAAAATGAATGGGGATTGTCGAGAGCATTCTTATCGATGTAGTTACTTTAGTGTTCTCGTTGAATCTAGTCTATCAACTCTAGACCCATTTATCAAGTACTTAACATACCTTTTGACATTCTATTGTATTTTTATAAATCATCGGTCTATCATTTACTACCATACTTGAGTTATATACATTGCTACACTCTTTTGCTTATACTAAGTTTATAATAATGCCACCATCGACATCGTTTTTAACTTTGGCTAGAACTTTTGTGTCTTAGTCTTATAAGAGCATATGTCATATGTCAATTACATTGAACATGCCATTTATACATTTGTTTGGTTTATAACGTATTACATTCACCTATATTAATATTTACACTTCATCACTTCAATGTGGTATTTTGTTCCATGGTTATATGCATTTCATTCGATATAGTTTATAGAGTTTATATATGAATTCTCTCTAGTCCCTTCCACGCGTATATGTGTCATTCTTTTGCACTTCCACAAATTGTCCTTTTGACCTACCAAACCGATGGTTGCATGCAATCTATAGAATTGATGATGTTTAAAGTTTTTAGGGTTTTCTTGCTATGTAATGACTACCCCAACAATTCCTGTATGTTCGTTCATTTTCTCATTGCGCTCTATAACTTACCACTTTGCAACTAAATTTCTCGAGTGTCTTTTTTTTCTTGAATAATATCATGGAATAAATAGGGTTTCATCTCTGTCATTCACCATGTTGTTAAATCTTTTAAACAAATGGTTATACATTGATTTGTTCAAAAGGTTATATCAAAGGTAATTTTCTACTATTACACCATCTCTATTGTGCTCAAATTGTTCTATTGTTAAAATTGTTAGGGTTAAACCTCTTTGTGTACTAATCATCTCATTATTGTCCTTGTTAGGTTCTTACTGTATATATATGGTGCTTCTTTGTCAAGAGTTTTCTACAAAACTTTGGTCATTGGCCATAAAAGTTTTCCAGAGTTCATAATTGCAATAATAGGCACTTTCTCTTTGCCTCGACCAATAATACCTCTCAGGTTATTCTTTGAGACAAAACCTTAGTTAATTCTTGTTTTCTTTTATGATTTTTCAAGTATAAAATTTGGGTTTTAATATATGGTATTTTGGATTGATTTATAGTGTCTCTCTCTAGAATGTAATTTCATTGGAGAGACTACCAAGGTTCCAGGGTTTTGTACTTCAAACCTTCAGTTAAACGACTTCTCAAATTCCAAGTAAAATATAAAAAGTTCTCTCTTGAATATATTTGTCATGATGTTTCTAGTCCTATGTCGCAGTTTTCCTCTATTAATGGTCATTTTATTAGTAGTTTATTTTTAGGGTTTATACCCATTTCATTTTTGACTTCATCTAATATCAAGGTTAGAAAATATCAATCTATTATACAAAACAAGCATAATAATGTTAAGATTTTTATTTTCGTTATTTTATTATGTTAAAATTTGTTTGGGGTTTAGGGATTTTCCTTTAACCCTAGGCGTATTACAACCACATACACGCCTCAACCCTATACTTTGTACTTGGGAACGACTCTATTGATATATATTAAATTTGAGTTTATAGCTTACATGATAATCCTTCGAGTTTTTCAAGATATTATTCATGCTTCTATTGAATGATTATAAATTTGCATACTAATTACAATTATTCCCTGTGTTTATATGCTTGCTCTGCAAATTTTAATGGTATACTTACTTTAGTTGTATTACACAAGTGAATGTCCAAGTCCTTCCCATTTTGATCTCTTATTCAGGTAAAACTTCTTTTTGTTTTATATTCTTCCATTATTTCTTTGGAATTCTTAGTATTTTAATGGTATTTTAAATATATACAATTTTATATGATCCTTTACTATATATATATATATATATAGAGAGAGAGAGAGAGAGAGAGAGAGAGGTCTTGGTCTCTAAATTATTTACAAACTTCTTGTGTTGATGAGGAGATTCAAGTGTTCAACATATTCACAAGAGCTTGTTGACTGTTATTTACCAGGTCAAACAACCTGAACCCTTGGTTATCTCGTCTGCTTGGGCTTGAGTGTTATGTCATTGTGGTCGATAATAGGGTTTCAAGACTTTTTGAATGTTGAGCATATGATATGCCTATATGTTTATGTTTTCTTGATAATCTTACTTCCTGTGAGGAAGTAATTACTTCAAGGCTTTATGTCTGAAATGTAATACACTTATGGGGAGAATGTATTCCCTATTTCCTAAAAAAATATTTCATTTTTTATTTTATTTACATAGGGTTCTTCGAAACCCTTTTTGTATATTCTGAGTTAATGACTCTAAGTCGTTGAACATTACTATTTCATGGAAAATAATTATTTATATGTATTTACCAATTCTCAATTCACAATTGCTATTAATGTGAAACTCTTAATATGAGATTTTTACTTGCATGACTTAGATTCTTTACCTTTGCTTATAAAGTAATATGAGATTGCTCTATAGAATTTCTTTTCCAATACGATATTCTATGTTCTTTTCTAACTTTAAATACATATATAACATTTCAGTACACTTTTCTTTATTTTTATAACCACAACAATATATATATATATATATATAGATATATGTATTTATATATATATGGTAGGTGAAAGTACTCCTTCAACAGGAACAAAAAAAAGGGGTGAGCCATGGCTAGGGTTTCTGAAACAGTGATTTGCGTCGTCGTTGCACTGCAAACCAGAGATGGGGGCAACAATGGACTAGCATGAAGCCCCCACAGAAAATCGGTAGATGGGTTAGCCGACTATGACATTCTGTCAATGGTTTGGCTTTGTCTCGAACCAGATAATGAATCCTCTGTGGTAGATCGATTCCCACTCAGGTCAAGGGTGTGCTCTCTCTTCCTGAATCGGGGTGATTTTTACTGTGTGGAGCATGGATCCATAGTATCAGGATATGGTATGGAAGATACACCCCAGCATCGACCAGATCAGCTAGACGACAACCAGTTATACCCTGATCTCTATTGATCCGTTGTGCTTAAAGACAAAGGAGAGGCGGTCTGGCCGGAATGGGCTGCACGAGTTTGGTTATGGGCCGAGCAGACTATATCTTCCTAGTTTTCTTTTGTACTGGCGAGGGTTTGTGCCATAGGTTGGAAGTTGAGATTCGTTGCTATGGCAGATCCAGCCAAAGCTGCCACGCCCTCGGAGGACCGAACATTCGTGTTGATAGCTGGTACTCTCGGCAATGTGGCCGGGTCTTTGAAAAATGATCTCCGCAAGCCTGATCTGGAGATATCACGGAGCAGACAGATTCCAAAGCTCTGTGGTGCCCTTGGGCTTACAGAGAAAATGCTCGATCCAACAAATCGAGGCCTTAACAAGGTTGTTCCACTATGTATGGAGGAAGATCTGATACAAATCTTCATCAAATCGATAGGGGGCAGACATTACTGCATGCAGCTCAGCAAGGGGATGAGTATCCAAGAGTTAAAGAGGGAAATCCATATACAACTTGGAACCCCAACAAAATACCAAAATCTGATATATACAGGACATAGTCTGCAGGACAACCATACACTTCAGGACTATGGCATCATCAAAGATTCAACTATCATTCTTAATCTAAGACTACGAGGCGGATGCAATGGAGCCAGCTCTAAAAATACAAGTTCCCTTTATGACGCAGTCAAAGGAAAGGAAAAAATGTAGAAAAAACCAGCACCAACACTGGAGCTACCAGGACCCTACATTGTGGAACAAAAACCGGAAGCTCCAATGCTTACAGTATCTTTGCCAGAGGTAACTGATCTATACACATATCTATCTAAAAATGATGTTATCTGTAGATTTAATGGTTTCTGGCCAAGATCTGATGCACTGTATCAATGGAACTTCTCCACATGGACATCTAACTGTGAAATTTACCTATGCCCAAAAGGGTTTTTCATAATTAGATTCAACACGGAACAAGAACGAGATAATATTATCAATCAGGGGCCTTAGTTTTGGGGCAATGCTGGCCTCTTCATCACCCCCTGGTTCCTTGATTTTGATGCCAATATGATAGTCTCAACAATGCCTGTTTGGGTTAGGCTACATAACCCCCCCCCTACATTTTTGGCATCACAAAGTTTTTATAGCCATTGGGAATTCCTTGGGGAAATTCCTAAAAACGGATGAAGACAGAGCTATTAGGGGTATATTCACATTTGCCAAAATATGTGTAGAAGTGGATTTGAGTCAGGTGCTACCTGATCACATCACATTGAATTTCAATAATTCTCTGTGGACACAACCGCTTGACTACGAGAACACAACATTCAGATGTCGAGGATGCTTGCAAACAAGGCACCTCTAATATGCATGTCCACTGGCCAAGAAGGATCCCAAAGGGAATAAGAAACAACAAAAAAATCCCAAAGGGTGGCAGCATACCAACCCGCTGGAAGAAGAGGACATGAAGACAAAACCTACAGGAAACAAAACAGAACTTGACACACAAATGGGACAGGAAAATACACAGGAAGAGAATATCCCGGATACTAATTTGGGGCCATACAATATGAAACAACAACAAGAATTTCAATTGGAAGTAAGTGGCATCAAACGAACTCATGGATCTGAAGGATCAAAATTTGACAAAGAACATCCAATGAACACAATGGAAAACCAGCTTGCTATTATTGCACCCACTCCCAACACCAGAGGTTGGCGAAGAGTGGAAAAGAAGAAGGGCAAAAAAGTATAGGCTAGCTGGATCTTTTTTTCTTTCTTTGTAATCTTTTGTTTCCTGTCATTACAGGAACAACTCATCTGCATATGCTTTAAGCATTTACAAAATGTAATTTTTTTCATATGAATAAAGTTACGACTTTTTTCTTATGGGAATATATATAGATATATATATACATGCTCCTAATTAAATCATAAATTCTTTCAACACCAAAGAAAAAGTATAGCTTATGACTAGTTTCCTTATTTCTTACTTGAGTCAAAATCTTAATAACTCTATTATTATTCTACAACAACATAATTTCTTTCACGATTATACACAAACTTATACCTTATCACATCCTCTTTTTCTACTCTTTCATAATTCTGTAATTTAATAAAATAAAAGACAACCATTATGAATTACTATGTTCATTATAATGTTTAACTCTATCACTTTAAAATACATCGCACAAAATTATAAATTAATAATAGCTACTTCTTTTATTTTTTGAATAACATATTAAGTAAGAATACCGACTTGAATTAGTTGTTTGGAAAATTAATATTTGAATACTTGACTCCTTCGAGCATTGATACTTCTTCCATAAGTTATCCTCCCAAGCATAGGTTTGCAAATACCTTTTGTTTGTCCTATTCACTTGCTATTCTCACAATCTCTCCAAGACAACATGAGTCCCTCACCAAGAAGTCAAAGTAAAAAGTATATCCTTTCAATCTACCACTCACTTTGGTAGTTGGTAACTACCTCCATCTCGCCAACAGGTGGCAGGTAGTTACTAACTCATTAATGAGATTTTGTTTCCCACTCCCATATACATCTTGTCTTTTAGGGAAACAATAAATTGGTCAATTCCATAAATTCACAATAAATCTAATCAACTAGATTAAATGTCTGAGAGTGATTATTGGGTAATTAACATTCACCATCAATTTGCAGCCTTATCTCTTTCAACCAAGTGTATTCCAATCATTCATTATCAGTAATAAACTACTGATAATTAAATCCTTCTTATGTCTTTCAAATTTTAAACATTCAAAAAGGAAAATACATATATACAATTATTTACATAAAAACCTCAAGTCAGGGGATGTCACAACTTCCCGCCCAAGGATCGCTCACAATCAACACTTCCTCACCACTTCTTACTTCCCACATAAACCACTTCTCCACTGCCTATAATCCACTTACCGGATTCCTCCATATCAAAGATCCACCTCTCATTGACTTAGAAACATTCTTAACCATTCAATTACTGTGAATTTCTTCAAATATTTTGATCTCGTGACAATGCTCCGAAGACTGCTACCAAATAACATTCTCCAAGTGCTCTTCGCAGCAAGAACAATCCCAAAGCTTTCCAAATTTCGTATTCCCCAATCGTCATACTTTTTCGATAATGCTAGCTTTCTCCATTTTACTAGAACCATACCTTTTTCTTTTATTTTATTTTTAGTACTCCATAAAAATCAACAACACACTTTCTTGATTGAAATTAAAATACCTTTTGGAATTCTAGCTAGTGATAGCTAAAAAAACAGAATTTGTTCTAAAACATGCTTCACCAAAATTAAGCACCCACCAATTAATAGCCACGTCTTACACCAAAGCTCTATTCTCTTTTCCACATTTCTCACAAGCTAATATTAATCCAACACTCTATAGTCATTAGGTTTGAGGTAAAATCCAAAATATTTAAATCCTCCATTAAGTGTAGTGTAACTGAGTGTTGAGAATGCAACAAGATGATGGAGCTTAGTGGAAAGGAGTCGCCTTCACTAAGTGGGCCCACAGGCAAATTTTGGCGCAAAGTCTATTTTTAGACATATGGATCATGGTCTATGAGTTGCAGGATGTTGTTTATGGATGAGTGGTCATATTGGGAAAAATAGATGGACTTCTATTTCTGGTTCACAGCGGAGTGATCAAAGTCTATTTTTAGACTATCAGGCTAAAAATAGAAAAGTCAAATATTATTGTCTCATAATAATATTTAGACTATAAACATTATCTTATCCTCTTGGAGCACTTCAGTTTAAGCTACAGATGTGGTACATGCAGCTGTCAGAAGGAAATACGCTTTCTTTGTGGGTCAGTTGAGCTATTGCATGCAGGACTTCACTTACAACTCATGTGGATGAGTTCTGTGGAGTTGGATGTGGAGTTGATGGAGTTGTGTTCAGTTTGACTTGGTTAAACTAGTTGTAATTAGTCTAACTGCAAATAGACTAGTGATGAGTGATGTGAATTAATTGATTAAATTAATTCACTAATTATTAACTCATAATGCAACTGAAGAATACATCAGTTAACTCAGTGCATGTACAGTTCAGTGGAGACAGGTGTTAGAGGTTGAGATTGCTATCAGTTGTGACTATAGTTGTGCATGAGATCTTGCACAATCAATGGATTGAGTATGCCCATGAGGATTGCCCAGTATATGCCCAGTGAAATAGCCTATGCTCACGTGATTTCCAGTGTGAGTGATTTTCACATGGTATTGTGCAATAGAGGCAGGCAAAGCAGCGGAGGAGATTTGAACCTGTGACTTGTTCGGATCTGAGCTAGTTTTGTGTGTAACAGGTGGAGATAGTGCTAGATACTTGAGAGGAGTATTGTACTATGTAATGTTACATGTTCTCAATCATTAATATACAGATAGTGTGGGGTTTTCAGCTGTAAGCTTTCCCCGGGTTACATACTGTGTTAATGTGTGCATGCGATTGATGTTTCATTGTTTTTGATGCTACTAAATTGATGATCAACGTAGAGGAGATTATGTATTGTGCATGTATTCCGCAATAGTGTATAATCAGGATAATCTCTGTTGAATAAGTGTTTATTATTCAAAATTTCTACACTGAGAGGGAACATACCTATAATAATATTTAAAGTATCTTCCTCCACATTGTCGTTGATCCCTTTCGACTTCTCCATACTAACCTCCATGCCGGATGCAATGAAAAAAACCTCAATCAAATCTTTAAAGACCTGTCATTCCTCAACACTTCCCTCTCCACTTAAAAACACACCGCCGACAAATAAAATATGAGTGATTGACATACTGGATCCAATCTACAATCCCTTCATTTTGGATTCAACTTTTGCTTCCATTATCAACCTACTCAACCCTTCTATAATAAGCAGAAACAACAAGGGCAATAAAGGACAACCTTGTCTAATACCTCTTGAGGCTCAAAAGAACTTTGTTGACTCTCCATTAATTAGATTAACATAGTTTGCAAACCTTAGTTTATGTATTAATATTGTAGTTTTATTTTTTTTACAATTAAGTTATGATGTACACAACGCTTAAAGAAGGATAATTTACAACTATCGAAAAAAAAAATAGAAGCATTTTGTGATATGTCTTTCTTTTCATGGGGAATTATCAAAGTATTGAAATTTGAAAATTAAAATTCGTTATTTATACTTACAAAATGACCTTTTGGACTTTATTTCATGAGAACATATATAGTAATAAAAAGCAAATTAAAACAACATGATTTGGAAGAATAAATGCTAATCCTTAGATTCAAAGTCAAAATTCATATTGATGTAAATTGGGGGAGTTTCCCCTCCCTAGGGAGCCCTACTAACTTCCTTTTCCTCCTCACTACAAGCCTTTTAAGCCCTAAATGACATACAAATTCTAAAACTTATAGTTTAATTGGTCTAGTTTGCTGAGAATTTTGTTATGCTAAGACCCGTTTTCTTCCATGGCACACATAACACTTGTCTTGACATGACAATATAAATCCATGATCTTTAGATATTCTGTGTTCCTACTCCTATAAAATCTTGTATCCAAAATCCATGGGATCAATTTTACATCAATTGTTGAAATTGGGTAGCATTGGGAGGTACTCTCACATGCCCTTGGTGCTAGGCTCGTGAGAGAAAAATTCTCATAAAGTGTGATTTTACGAGTGTATGGGATTTGCACGCAAGTTATCGGCCTTGTACCCAAAGTGAGTGGGCTTTGTACCCAAGGAGAGCATTTAATATTCTAATTTAATGTTGAGTTTGGTGTTGGAGGTTTCTTAATGGACAAGGGGGCTTCCAAAGGGACCTTTGGCCAAGTATAAATTAAGATGCCAGTGGAAAGTCACAAGGAGTGACTCAAATGTACAAGAAGCAATGAGATATTCTTGATTGAGCACTAAAATTGATCAAGGAACTTGCATACTTGTAACTAGGGCAATAAAGGGTTTTGGAGGGCATCTTCTTCCATGGTGAATTAGGGCCAAGGTTTGTCTTTTGTTTTGGGTTGCTTGCAGGTAGAGGAAAAAAGGTTTTGTTTCCGAGGCAACCTACAACAAAGGAGGGCTGATTAGTTGTAGGAAAGACATAGGCTGCAAAGGAGAGAGCTTGTGTAAGAAAACCAGTCAAAAGGAAGCCAGATTAGTTAAGAGAGGTAGATCAGGGGTTTGTGGCAAATCTACAGATTGTTTGGATGCATCTGCTGGCTTTTAAGGTAGGGCCAGACCCTGTGGAAGGGTTGAACCTATGGTGTTTACATGCTGTAACCACAAGGTTGGATCCGTAGGCAAAGAAGGTCAACCATAAGTGAAAAGGTTAACTGCAGGGTGTTGTGACAAGGGTTGTAGCCAAAAAATTGTAGTTCGGGCTTGTGGTTAAGGCGAGATACAAGGAGAAACATAGGTTGAGGCTTGTGTAAGGTCACAAGAGCTCATTACAAGGTCTTGAGAGCTCATGAGTTGTAGCAGTGCAGATCGAGGGCATGTTGAGGCACCTACAACCAAAAGGAAGGACCATGGAAAGCCCCAACTATTGTTGTGTGAAACGCCACAACTACAAGGCGATTCATAAGGATTGTTGCATGACAAGGAGGAAGATGAGATCCTAAGGGACTTTGCCTCAACCCAAGTATTTTGGACAAGGGTTTTGTTTTGTATTGGGCATTTTTTAGGGATTGTAAAGGGCCATTATCCTTGGTACATGAGCCTTATGGATTTCTTATTGAAGTATTAATAAGGGTTTGTTTTTAGGCATTAATTCTAGTGTACTATACATGATCTAATAGCTCACATATTTCATTGTGAAAAATCTGTTTTTAATGTTAGGCATTTTAGTGTCTTTATATTTTATGTTTTATGAAATTGCCAAAACATAGTCCAAACTTGGGGTGCATGGAATTCTAACATCAATTTAATCCCTAGAGGTTTGGCCTCTTTTTCTTGTTAACCCTATTCGCCAAGTTTTCCACCTCTTGCTTGTTGTAGAGAACTTACAATGATAAGCCTTTGCAATTTCCATAACTAGAGGGAGGTTTAACCATGTCCTAAAAGGTCATATCCTTGGTGTTGATGCTTCTTTGCATTTTTAATTTCTACCCCAATGCACGCTAGGCTAGTTTGTTACACTTGTCTTGAATTTTACATAGATTGCCATTTTTGGCTAGTTCTTTGGCTACCCTCGTCTTGAATTCCTCGTCACCTCCCATATCTGGGGGCCTATCTATAAAAAAAAAATCCCACGTGCCCAAACTAAGAGCCAAACCCTAGAGAAATGAAACAATTCCTTTCTCCAAACCCCTAGTCTCAACATTGATAATTATTTCACATGAGAAAGGAGAGAGCGCTAACATCAAATGCAATTTCCTCTAGTATATAGATGAAACCCACCACTACATTTGAATGGCCATCCTAATTTTGTAATTCATTAACATTATGACCTCCATATAAATCCACTTCCAACCATTATTTACAGACTCAGTGGACACTTTGTGGTGTGATTGTATCTCTTAGAGCTACTACAAAGAGGCCAACCTATGATAACTCAGAGTCTCTTCCTTCTCATGCCCCATGTCCCTCTTAGTGCATAGGACACCCACATATGGCATGTGTGTTTCTCCTTAACACATGGCTAATAATTTAATTTCCCATCCTAATACTCCATGAAAGGGGGCATATTGTTTAATTAATGACATGCATACTTTCAATTTTTTTTTGAATTGAATTCTCCACACACACACACACATATATATTATTTTTTGTTAATATTTTTGTTTTTTTTGTGGATAAGATAAAATATATTACTGTAGCAATTGACAAATTACATTTTTTGGGTTGTGTGGGAGAGGGAGTCCAACACAAGACCCAACATAAATCCCTGAATGGCCATGGTTTTGTCCTTTTTACAATGCAACCTTAGCAAAAATGGGTTCTGAGTCCATAGGTGGAAACATAGTAGAACCCTCTTTACAACATTCTAAAAAATGAGAGAATAGAAACAAAGAGAGGAGAAGAAAGACATAGCGAGGCAAACAAGGCGAGAGTCAATTTCCTCCGCGATAGATAGACCTCCGTGGAGGAAGAGAGACAAAAAGGAGATTGTCCAAGTCAATCCTGGTTTGTGGTTACTAGATCTTCGTCCAGACAAATGGGAGTCTCCTGAGAGCTCCCCTCCTGCTGCACGACGGTGCTCAAATGACTAGTAGAAGCCCCAACGACCTCTTTCTTGATGCTTGGGGATCCTTCAGTAGCCGAATGGACCTTCGTCATCGACTTCTTCCTGATAACAGTGTATTGTGGTGTATCCCGAGTTATGAATCGACAGTGGTGGATGGCTTCGACATACATCACAAACTTCTTAGTCAGACTATCAATCTTTGTTTCGAGTGCCTTAGTGCATTCCTCCTGATCCTACATTGCAAGCCCCATGATGGTCTTCATTTGCCACCATGTTTCGATAGTTCATGCATAGAGGTTTTCGCGCGCTCGGGTGAGGGATGGGTGTGGAATCCAGGCAAAGTCAACGTTGAAATCCTCAGTTGCGATCTCTCTTCGAAGATCATTTGCTTGGGCTTTTAAATCGACAATGCGCTACTAAGTTTCAAGATTAACCGTTGCCGCGTAGCACAGAGCTGCGCATCTTACAAAGGTCTTCGCGCGAGTGGTGAGGGGCGTACCCAAAGACTGCCAACGAGAGGCAGCGCGACTGCGCACACCTCCCTGACTGGAACTAGGGGTAGAGCATTTCTTCGGGGCCATGAGAGGAGAAGAAGGGCTTGGGAGTGAGAGGAACCAAGGAGCGAAGGACCAATGGAGAGGGATGAGGGCAGAGAGGAGAATGAGGGGGATAAGGGGGAGGGGGAGATATATAGAGGCCGGGGGATGGAGGGAGGTCGGGAGCAGGGAATAGGGGTGGGAAGGGGAAGCATGCAAAGATCTGAAGCGAGGTGTCAGAAAAATAGCTGAGCAGAGAGGATGTGATAAGGAGGTAGCAACCACACAAGGGAGAGGGGAGGTGGCAACGAGGGCTCTTGAATCAGGCAAGCCGAGGATGAGTCTGGGCACATGCGCCACACTTCTGTCCTTCCTACAGAACTGAGAATCAACCTTGAAATGATGAAGGGTACGCGAACAATTATTGTTCGGTGGAGTGGTTATCTTCGACATTGATTGATGTGCAGTGCTGACGGAGTTCACTGTCCTCCAAATCCTGCCAAGCTCGGGAATTCAGGCATAGGATCCCAACAATACCCTCATTCACCAGTCTGTCTGCGAGTTTATTGCCCTTCCTTCTGATTGCTTGAAAGTGGAGGCCTGCCATGCTGTCAATCCTCTGCTTGATCCACTGTATTATTTTGTTTAGGCACCAGTTTTTCGAAATTTTGTCCACCTCGATGCCCTGCTGAAGTTTTTTGCCAATCTAAGTGGCCAGCATGGAATCTCCTTCTACAATCAGAGGACTGAGCTTTAGGTTGTGCGCTATGGTGATGCCATTTTCTAGGGCATGAAGTTCTGCAACATTGTTTGTGGCTGAACCTATATTGCCCTCATATATCCAAATTATTTCTCCTTTTGTGTTTTTGAAGACTCCTCCAAAACCGGCTTGGCCTGGATTACCTTTAGCAGCGCCGTCGTAGTTGAGCTTGAAAGTCCCCTACTTTGGCAGCCTCCAGATGTTTTTTTTTTTATTTTCATGCCTGGAGAGGGGGGTGACTTCGTGAACCTTGATTTGAAGGAGATCCAGCATTGAGAGAATTCTCTCTTTGAAGATAGTGGGAGGGGCTTTGGTAGTCTGAGTAGGTAGAGAGGTCACTGTTTCCTGGATTGCACTTTTGATCTTCAAGATTATGATTTCCTCCTGGGTGGAGATGCCACGAAAGATTCTTGTGTTGTGCTCCTTCCACAGTGCCTAGCAGACCAAACCAGGAATTAAATTCCATGTGCGATTAACCAGAGGATGTGAGGAGAAGACATATCTCCAATTCGCGATGGTGCTTTGAATGGATGAGGGATCCCGATCTGAGTTATTGAAAACCAGTAAAATCCAATCCCATAATTTGGACACGTATGGGCATACATTCAGCAGGTGATTGGGGGTTTCTTCTTCTTGCTAGCAGAGAAGGCATCTCGAGGGACCGATGAACCCTTTTCTTCTTAGGTTGTCCCACATTAAAATCTTTCTATGCATGACTAACCATAGAAAGATAGATATTTTCGGCCAGTGCTTCCTGTCCCAGATTGAGTTCCACTTTGGGTTTGGTTGAACTTGATCTAGCTTGGCAATGTATCTGTAGGCTTCTTTTAAATTGAAATGTCCTATTGAATTTCCCCCCATCTAATCTGATCCTCGACAAAGTCAAGGAGGATTTTTCTTTTTTGAAGTTCTGATGAGAGGTCTGACCAGGCTTGGGGATTCATATGGGGAGTCCATTCCTCTTGATCCATCCAGATTCTCCATCTGTCCTCTTCGTCACTCATTTTCCAATACTGGCTGACTTTTCTATTTTGCATATCAACCTTGATTTGGTGATAATGATCTTGATCAAGTTCTGGCCTTTGTTGCCAGGCGTCCTCCCAGAAAAGAGCCTTGTTTCCATTGCCTATTTCCCAGAAACTATGATTTTGAATGATATCCCTATTCTCCCACGCTTGGTTCCAAATGACTGAACCTTTGATATTTCCATTTAGCTTGATAATTTGCTCTTGCGAGAGGGAGGGGGTATACTTTGCTTTCCATATGATTCCCAAGAGGAGTTGGGGTTTGCAATCCACCTCCATAAGTTTTTGGTTCCCAGGGCCTTTCCCAGGAGGTCTATGTCTCTAAGACCGAGGGCACCATCTTTTTTGGGCTTGCAAATTTTTTCCCATGCCACCAAAGCCCATTTCTTTTTTACCTCTGCACCTCTCCATAAGAAGTTCCTCTGCAGGTTTCTGATTTTGTTTGAAATCACTTTTGGGGCTGCCAAAGCCGAGTACAAGTAGAGCGGGATGGCCTATAAAACAGATTTGACCAGGATAAGATGACCTGCCAGATTGAGAGATCTGAAGGTCCAATTGGCAATTCTTTTCTCCAATTTATTGATCAGATCCTCCCAAGTGGCCCGGGAGAGTGGCCTGTCTGTAAGGGGAACTCCAAGGTAAGTGGAGGGGAGGGAACTGATGGGAATGACCAGGAGTCTGGCAATGTTCTTGCAGATGGGCAACGGGGTGTTAAAGAAGAACAACTTGGATTTCTCGGGGTTGATAGAGGTTCTAGAGGCAGCAGAGAAGTCAAATAGAATGGACATGAAAGAGGAAGCTTCTTTGATAGTTGGGAGCCCCATAAGAAGGGTGTCATCCACAAATTGCTGGTGCATGGAGGGGGGAGTAGAGGCATGGGGCTGGAGACCAGTGAGTTTATTAGCTTGCAAGGTAGCAGAGATTGAGCGGCTTAGCCCTTCAGCCATAATGACAAAGAGGAAGGGAGAGATAGGATCCCCTTGCCTGATACCCCTGGAAGGATTAAAGGGTTGTGAAGGGGAACCATTCATGAGGATGGAGAAGAAAGCTCCCGACACCATAGCCATGATCCACTTGATGTTGTCTTTGTGGAACCCAAATGCTCCCAGGACCTGTCTCATATAATCCCAACTAATTTTATCAAAGGCTTTGGACATATCTAGCTGAATCATCATACCAGTTTTTTTTTGGGTTTTGAGAGAGTGGATAAGCTCATGAGAAAGGATGATACTATCCATGATTTGCCTTCCTTCCACATAGCCAGACTATTGATGGGAGATAAGGAGAGGAAGGATGACTTTTATCCGATTGGCGAGGACTTTGGAGATGATTTTGTAGATGACATTGCAGAGGGCTATGGGCCTAAATTTGTTCGGGGAATCAACAGAATTTCCCTTGGGTATCAAAGTTAGGAAAGTGGAGTTAAGGGCTTTAAGGACAGACTTCTGAATGTGAGATTCTTCCACAAGGGCATGCACATCCAATTTGAGGATGGGCCAGCAAGCTTTGTAGAAATTGATAGTGAAACCATCCGGCCCTGGGGCTTTGCCATTGGGCATTCCCATGACCACATCTTCCACTTCCTGGAGGGAGACTTTCCTAAGGAGCATTGTTATGCTCCTCCGTGAGGATTTTGGGGATATGCTTGGTGATTTTTTTAATGTCTTGATCCTGGTCATTCCTTGGCTCTTTGAGAAGAGAGCTGAAATAATGATTGAGCTCTGATTCCAACTCCTCTTGAGAGTGAATGAGATGACCATCTTGGTTCTTCAAAGGCAGGATTTTGTTGTTTCTCCTATGCTGTATCATTGTTTTATGGAAAAATGTAGTATTCCTTTCCCCACATTTCAGCCAATTGATTCTGGATTTTTGTTGCCACAACTTTTCTTCCTGGATGGCTCTTTCCTCCCAGCTTTGTTGTAATCTTTGTTCCTCTTGCTTACTGTTCTCAGTTAGCCCTTCTTCAATTATGTTTTGTTGGAGAAGTTCCAATTGATGTTCCAAGTTTTTTTGTCCGTGATGATGTTGCTGAATGTTTCTCTGTTCCATTTTTTTATTTCCTCTTTGATAAGTTTTAACTTTTGTTGGAACATGTACATTTTGTTTCCAGTTCTGATGGGAGGGTAAGTCCACCATTGTTTCATTTTTTCCATGAAGTCTGGGTGATCCAACCAGAAGGTTTCGAATATGAAAGGCTTATTTTTCGGACCATTGGAAATTTGAATCTTGAGAGAGATTGGCCAGTGATCTGAGCCTGCTTGCGGTAGGATTCTCACTTCCGTTTCCCAGGAGGTAAGATAAGTTGCCTCAGATAAAAGGAAGCGGTCTAAACGGGAGGCAATTTGACGGTCTCCTCCTCTTCTGTTATTCTAGGTAAAAATGCCATTGTTGGTGGGAATGTCGATGAGGTTGAGGTTTTCAATGGTGGTTAGGAAAGCCTCAGAGTCCTTATCCAGCTTCCAGATACCTCCTTTCTTCTCAGACAAATTTGTTATCATATTAAAATCACCTGCTATGATTTTGAGAGGAAGGTGTAAAGGATCTAGGAGATTGGAGATGGTTTGGAGCATTTTAATTCGGTTTGTCACCTTGTGCAGGGCATAAATATTAGTTATGCAAATACTTTTGTTGGTGCCTATGATTCTCAGGATCACTGTTATGGAATGATGAGTGGCTAGAGAGGATATGAGGTCGAACTTGGAGTTTTTCCAAAAGGTCATTATACCCCCCGCTGAACCGGTAGCCAAGTTGGCTAAGGAGCTGTATGGCTTAAAACAAGAGTTGAGAAGGAGAGGGGGGTAAGCTGACTCTAGTTTAGTTTCTTGAATTAGAAGGATGTCAGGATGATTAGACAAGATTCTATTTTTTAAGATTCTTTTCTTCCCAGGACTGTTCAGTCCTCTAATATTCCAAGAAATGCAATTCATTGACATGGAGATGGGTTTAGAGCCAGAGATTTTACCTTTCCTTCATTGATTAATTTGGCACCTAGTTCTTGGAGGAGCTGATTGGTAGTCTTTTGACCTCACTTTCTGCTTGAGCCTTTGAGGTTGAGTCCTCCTACTAGAATATTTTCTAATATGCCCTTTGATGCTATGCTTTCTTGTGCTGGATGGTGAGCTTTGAGTTTTAAATCTTCCTGGAGGAGATAAGCGCCTTCAATTTTTTGTAGCTGGTGTTCTGATATGGCATTTATTCCATTTTGTTTCCATTCCTCTGCTATTGTTGCTAAGTCTACCCCCCCAGAGCTTCCTCTATGGCACTTTCCTCTAGTGTTTCCTCTATCTCTATTTGTTCCATTTCTGTATCCTCTTGCAAATGCTCCTTTCCTTTGTTGGTATAACCTGTGTCCCTCTCATCGTATTCTCTGTCTGCTGGGTTCATTTCGTCTTCTCCTGCTTCATCTCCTATCAGGTCGTTAGGATCCATTTGCTCCTGGGTGCTGTTCAATGCATTGAACTGGTTCTGACCTGCATCTTTAGATTGGTTCTTCTTGGGGATAGCCTTTTTCCTGTTGTTCTTGTTCCTGGAGATGACTTTAGTATATCCTTCGCTATCTTTTCTTTTACTTGCTTGCTCTTGAGATTGAGGGGTTTTGTTCATAGGACAATCTCGGAAGAGATGCCCATGCTCGTGACACTTTCTGCATCGGAAGGGAATATGTTCATAGTCTATACTTTGCAGCCAAACTTCGTCCCTAAAGATTAATTTAATTGCTTCTGGCAGGGCACCAAAGACATCTATGTATATGCAGATTCGAGCATAGGAAACATAATGACCCATTCTGGTGCCTTCAGACATTTTGATGTACTCCCCCAGCTAGTCTCCTATTGCTTTTAAGATGGAAGGAAACCAATAATCAATTGGTAAGGAGTAGAGGCGAACCCAAACTGGAACTCTCATAAAATCCTTCTTTTCTGGTGTGAAGTTGTCCTTCCAATATCTCATGTATAAACTGACTGAGTTGTAGAAATAGGGTCCTCCTTCAAATATTTTGTCTCTGTCTTCTAGGAGGTCAAAAATGATTGTGAAGAATCCTTTAGAGCCCAACTGAAGTCTAATCTCCCCTTTGGGTGTCCATTTGCTTTGTATCCACTAGTTCAGGGCTCTTTCAGTTGGTTAGATGCCCATGAACTTGCATATTACTGCATGTTCTTGCATATATTCTCTATAGACTGCTACATCGGGGTCTTGGATTTCCAGTTCTGGGATTTTCTTGGCTATGGGGTTGCAGTTATTCTTAGTCTTTTTCGTCTGATCTTGCAGCTGCTCCTGAGTTTTTGTAGGATTTTTGTCAGCGAGGAAAGGCGAGTCTGCGGCCTTACCTTTTTCTGCTCGAGTATCCTTGGTTATCCTTTTCGTTGTTTCTTCTTTCCTCTGAGGCAACTCTTTTTGCTATGGATGCGTTGTTCCTTCTTGGACAAAGTTTCCTCCTGGTGGCGTGTAGAAGGCAGAGCTTGAGGCAAACTTTGTGAAGAAGGAAACCTGGTCTGGAGGCCGACCAGTGACCATATCTTTGAAGGAGAGGGCACCAAGATGCTGATGCGATTCATCCATGGCGGTCAGGGAACCGTGAGGCCCCAATCAGATGCGAAAGGGGAGGTCGCGAAGAGCGCTGACGTAGGGATTAGGGCAAGCGCTCATTTTTGCCGCTCTAGAAAAGGAGAGAAATCACTAGGGGTGGCAATTCAATGTTATTGCTTAATTTGTTGTTGTTGTTGTTGTTGTTTTTTTGTTTGGAATATATCTATTTTGAATTGAAATTAAAATCCAACTAAAAAATTATATATAGATTAGAGGTGCCACATGTTGAGTAGTGTCTAATAATTATAAGGAAAGTAGCGTGGTTGATCCCTAGTATTAAAATAGTTTAAAACTGCTTCTAAAGCAAAACACAGTGGTAAGTAGTCTATGAAAATGCTTTTATATGCATGTGACTGTGAAATACAATAATATTAAAATAACATTTACACAGTTAACTCAATTAGTTATAATGAATTGTTTTAGGGCAAAGTTTACTGTGAGGTCCTTAGTTCTAGTTTCAGTGAAGTTTGAGTCTTGCTAAATATTATTAGATTACTTGTTGTTGTTATGGCTAGTGGTAAAATTGCTCTCCATCCAAATATTTCGATAAGGAAGAGATTTTGCAAAGTTCTTCAAAAAAACAAAAATATCTATCTCACAAATTTCGTCCTACTCTTTGAAACAAACTATTGATTTAAAAATTAAAACCTTTTTAAAATTATATCCACCTCATGACATGTATATTGGTTGAGCATTGATGTATTGAATTGTCAACCATTGGTAGGGGATACAAAATGAGCTATTTTGGACACCTTATACCTTGCTCACCAATATCTTACCATTTTGAACATGTCACACTCCAAGAGGAGATATGGAGGTAAAGAACACACTCTCTCTATATGTGTGTGTGAGAAATTTCGAAGTTTAATGTGGTGTCATTTATTTATTTTTAACCGTGATAAATTGGTAATTTGTTAGAATGACCTTAATTACACCTGCAATCAAATAGACTAGTTGCCACTATAACCCAATATTATATCCAATGACCCAAAAACTAGATATATCAATAGCTTATGACTTACCAAAGGTTGAAATGTCTAGAGACACACCCAAAGGGGGTCCTATTCTTCACGAACATCTACTCATCTAACCTTATCATATGGGCAAAATGTCTCATCAAAAATTTAAATTTAGGTAAAAGAGGTCAAAACCTACCACCCAACCATTCAAACTATTGCCCCTCATCCTAACCTAATGCCCTTTAATCATAACATGCCCCTAAAGTTAAGGTGTTTAGGCATTAGGCCCACCCAACCTACGTGCCACACACGGGACCAGACCAAAAGGTAGAGTCGCGCGTATAATGGAGCGTTGGGTATGTGATATTTCCTTCAAATACGGAAGTTTCTTATAAAATGCGAGATTGCCCCTCCCTCAAGAAAGTTCAGAGCGAGAATAACCTGTCCACGTTACCGACCCATATAAATCTGACGGAGGAGCCTACCGACGTTCGAATCGCGTGCAAATGGAGATGGAAGACACATTGAAGCAGACCTTGCAGGATTTGCAGAAGCAGCTGGGGAAGAAACAAACATTTGAATCAGCTGCAACTTCGCTGGCCTGGATTTTAAGCCACAAATATGCCTCTGCCCCCGTTGCCCTTCAGGAGATGGTAATCATCGGGTTCCTGCTTAACTAAATTTCCATGCTCTAAACCTTAAATTCTATTACATGCCCTAATTTAGAAACACGATAAATGTCCCTTCTGGTTTACAGATTTATAGAGGAATTGTTTAATTGATCGAGATGAATGGCAATTATATGCATATTTCATTGCAAAAAATTATTCCGCAGAAAAATTAATTTTTTCATGGCTAGTCAATTAGGAATTGATTAACTTATGAAGATATTTATTATAAAATTTAGTTGATATTTAAGCAAAATTTTCCCAATCCAGGCTTTTGATTCGGGGTAAAGTCATTTGAAGAATATTTAATCCTATGAAGATTTCCAATCCCATATGTTTATATTGTTTTTTAAGAAGTGCAGAAAGGTGAACATAGTTTGTATTTATCTGTTTGGGAATGAGGTTGGATTGCAGTTGTTTTTAACAAGTTTGAGGTGCAGTGTATTTACGTTCCGAGTAGATGTGTGTTGCATGTGTAATATTAATATTTTAAATTGAGAAGTGATAAAGTCTTTAGAAAATAATAAATAAATTTAAAAATAATTGACCATAATAAAAAAAAAATTGGTCTTTTTGGATCATTACTGAAGATACATCTATGCTGATATCATTTTCATGACAGAGTCGTGAATATTCCGCTCTCTCTTTGCTAAATTTATTCACATTCTGTATATTTTATCTTTCTATTTTCAAAATTCATATTTAAAAGAAATCAACACTTTTTTATTTTTCCTTATATTTTCCTTTTCTTTTGATTTTTTCCTAAAAACTTGTCAGGACTCTTGCCAAATCTCAAAAATAAGTTGTTAAATTTACCAGGTTTGTGCCCAATTAATTGTCATCAATTGACATAACAGTTATTCAGCAATACATGAATCTATTATGGGCATGTTTTTGAACAATATATGATGCTTAGAAATAGTTTTTTTCGGATTAATTACCATAGTAATTTTTGGGTCGATGATTTGAACTGACCAATGTGGTTTATCATTAAGACATAAATGAGAATCTGACCTATCCAAGGGATTAAATACTAGAAAAATGCAAAAGAAAAATGTAAATATTTCAATAGACTAATCTATAATATTCAAAAAACCAAATCAGAAGGTTAAAGAGAATCAAAATTAACCCTAAAAAACTTTTTCTAAACCTTATAAATTACAAAAGCTTGAACTCAGAAAATAATAAATATATAATGTTTTAAAAAATCAATATATTTTTAACCTTCACATTGTGGATCAATATTGAAGTCAAAAGAATATTTTGTATTCGGATAGAAAGTTATCAGAAAAGTCTCTAGATACTTTTAGTGGAACTTATGGCAAAAAAATATTAAGGCGTTTGAGTCCCGGGGAATTTATTAAGTATCAGTGAGTGCCAGTAGCTTGCGTGGGATGTTTATTTTGATTATTCATCATTTTGTGAGTAGGAGTTTGGAAAGCAATTTTGGGTTATATTGAATCTTTGTTATAAGTACTGCTCGACAGCTTGGTTCTCATCTGACTGAGTTGTCTTTGCTTGAAGATATCATCATCAAACAAACACGCGAGGCAAGATCTAAAGTAACTCTGGTTGAAATGTTTTAAGCGGTGAAATCTGAATTTCACCAATGATCAAGAATTAAGTTACAAAGATAGACTTAGTGCTGAACATTGGGCAATTCTCGTTGATTAGTGGTCTCTGACAATATCCATACAATTCCAATGAGTACGCACAGTATGTTCTAGTCTTTTTCTTCTTTTCAGTTTTTAACCCGGAATCTTTTAACTTTTATGTATTTATTATTATTGAAAAGGTTTGCAAATTTCTAACTCTTTTTAAAGAAGTTAAAAAAGTCAAAATGGGTCGAGATTCTCATAATTCTTTTCCCCTTGCACACACCAGACCAGAGAAATGTTGGAACCAAACAGCCAACCGATACTAAAGAGATCTTGGAACCAAAGAGCCTAGAGATGCATATTTGAGAAGGGGTTCGATATTTTATGAGTATTTTGCTATTCTTTAATTCTTTTAACTTAATGGAACGAAATACATCCTCAACTTTTTTATGAGAGCAGCATCATGGAAGGAAAAAGATATTTAACAGGGTACATACTTTTATGGTGAAAAAAATGAAATACAAAGGCTTTGCAGGTTTCATGATCACCCTTCATGTTTACTCCATTCTTGTTTTGTGGCTACTTTGCCAGACATCCAGAGCAAAGTCGGAGAGGGGAGTGGAAATGGTCCTTCCCAAAAACATCCTCAGAGCAAAGCGGTCGAAAGGACATCTCTCTTTCTTTATATATATATATTAAAATAATAATGGATGTCACTCCGAAAGATAAGGGTGACCTGCTACCTGGCTCGAGCTTGGTCCCTACTGCTGCATGACTCTCACTTCTGTCTATCCAGGCCAGCTGTTTAATGTAACTAGTTTGTTTTTATAGCATATTACATGGTTTAAATTTGTGCTACCAACAAATTCCTACTAAATTTCAGATAAAATTGACTGGAAAATGTACTCAGAAAAAAACCAAAACATTTAATAATTAAACTTCACTTTTTTAAATAACCTACCCACAATCACATGTAAAAAAAAACTCCCACAGGCACATGGGAAAAAATGGCAAGTGCCAAATTCACTTTGGCGGTGTACTTCAAACAAATTAAAAAAAAAGATTAAACTCCATTTGAACAATGGAAAACGTAAAAAAACAGTCTGACGGACTTTGATGTAGATAAACCATTAACAGAGCATGCAGAGGTAGTACTGCTCTAGCCCAATTGCATTATACTGCCTTGATACAACACGCGAAGCTACAGAGGTAGTACTGCTGCTCTAGCCCAATTGCATTATACTGCCTTGATACAACATGCGAAGCTACGATTGTTCTCAGCTGTGTGCAGATCGAAACCCAACACCCAAAAGATGTGCCAATCACCCTTGACAATAGTTCATAGTGATCTGCTACGCTTAACAATGTCACTGTTTTCAAAAAATTACAAACCCAATGCATAGAAATGCAACACAGATGAAGGTGCCAATAGATATGCCCATGCCAGGCCCTTCTTTACATACTTGAGAGGGATCCGGGTTCCTTGCCGTCCCTTCCAGATGTGGTACAATCAGAAATCAGGCCTTTTCAGATGAGAAACAGTGTGCAGCCACACTTTTGAACCAGCAATGGTGCTCTGCTACTGTAATACTTCTCAATGGCTCAGGCAATGAGAAGTGCATGCCACCATACCCGTGCTGAACTCAACTTACTGCAATGTCAAACCACCCTTGAGAGAAAAGAGGAATCGTTGAAAACACACAATATGCTTCTTTGTGTGGGAGCGTAAACAAACAAGTGGGGAACATGCTCCCATCGGGATTGCGCTCCTGAGGGTGCTCCTTGCAGCTTCAAGAGGAAGTGCAGTTTTAGATGAGGAGAGCACTCCCCCACAACACTGTGAGTGTTGAATGGGGATGTGCTTTTCTTTTTACCAATGTTGTGAAAAGCGCGAGCGGGATTAAATCGGCGCCGGGAATGAAGCGGAAAAAATCGGAAAAATCGGGAAAAAAGCGGGAAAAAAGCGTTTGGTACAAAAATATTCATTTTTTTTCAATTTTTTTAATATCTAAACCATCTACAACATAAAATAAATACATTGACACATAAATATGATAAAAAAACTAATATATAAGATGTTTAATATCATTTCTAGCGCTAAAATCACACATAACATTGAATCATGTCCTGAATAGTAAGTCCTGACTCCTGAGTCCCAGCTCAGCCTCAAAATATCAACAAAAAATATGATAATGTATCTCATCATGTCATAATGTCATAGACTCATATACAATAAAATGAAAGTCTAATCCTATTGATTTCCTCTGCCCCTCTTGCGAGAAAATGTCACAGCTTTCCCTTTCCCTCTAGATGTAGATGCTGGTGCCTGTGCTGGTGGAAATGGCAGTGGAGTCTGATGTGCTCTAGAAGCTGAAGAACTAGAAGTATGAGCTACAGGAGGTAGACGGAGACCACGTCCTCTACTGGTGGCAGTGGTAGCCCGGGTAGGCGGTGTCACCTCCTCCTCCTTCTCCTCCTCCTGCGCCTCCTGCTCCTCCACTACATCCTGCACTAACCAATCATCAGCAAAATCCATGAGAGGCCTCTCGGCCTCAACCCTCCATGCAGCAGTGGTGTCAATCCCATCCAATGAGATGGCATCCACATCAGGTGTCCTCTCAAGTTGCCTCACCCACAATCGAAGATTGTAGTAGACGTAGACCATGTCATTAAGTCGCTGGGACTCCAACCTGTACAAAGATCATGAAATAATAATTAATAATTAATATTATAAAAAAAATATTGTTTAATGAATTCAAAAATTTATTTGGAAATTTGCAATATTTTAAATGTTTAAGTGTTAACCTGTTGCGCTTCTTGTTGTGTATTTTTTCAAATACACTCCAGTTGCGCTCACATCCTGAGGAGCTGCATCTTTGGCTGAGGATGCATACGGCAAGCTTTTGCAAAAGGGGTACTCTGCCACCATACATCTTCCACCATGCATCTACAACAAAATTACAAATAAAATTTTAAATAAACATAAGAAAAAAATGGAATTTGAAGAGACAATGAAATTTGAAACAAAGTTACAAACTAAAAAATACCTGGCATTTTAATCGTCCTATCAGTGACAGCCATCTCAAAGCCAAATGTGCCACCTGCCATCTTATATGTCTCAATTTGTTTAGAGATCTCTATATGTTGTTCTGGAGATCGCACCATCTTCTGGACACAGGATAAGAATCTATCCATGATCTCAGCATCAAAATCAAACCCACATGCATAAGAAAATGCAAGGTTCAGGAAAAGCCCAGCAGCATGAATGGGACGATGGAGTGTGTTGTTCCATCGCTCATCAATCACTCCCCATAGAAGGAGTTGTTTCTGAAACCCATCATCTCCCTTATCATCATAGTAGGCCCGAATGGCTTCTTTGGCCCTGTCCATGGCTTCATACAAATAGCCCATTGCGGGCTTCTCACCATCAACCAACCGAAGAACCTTTACCAAAGGTTCAGTAACGGCGCACACCTCCTACACTCCCGCCCAGAAGTCTTCCTGGTATGAAACTAGTCTGCATACGGCCTCTCCTTCTGGTTTGCGGCTCATTGACATAGCACGCCACTCCTCTGAAAGAAACATTCTCTTCACATCCCACATAGAATTCAAGAGGGATTGAAGAGATATGAAACTCGTGGCAAATCGTGTAATGGCGGGGCGCACCAACTCTTTGTTGTTGGTGAATCTTCTCATCAAGCTAAGCACAGATGTATGATTATATATAAATTTTGTGATGCTTTTTGATGAGTCAACAATATCTTTGACAAAGGGAATTTTCCCTATGTCCTCTAACATCAAATCAATACAATGGGCAGCACAAGGTGTCCAAAATAAAGTAGGATGCCTGTCCATAAGCATTCTACCAACAGCAACATAATTTGCAGCATTGTCCGTTATAACTTGGACAACATGTTGTTCACCCACCTCCAAAATAAACACATCCAGCAAATCACATAAAGTTCTTGCATCTTTGATTTGATGAGATGCATCAACAGATTTGATAAATATAGTCCCCTTGGGACAACTAACCAAGAAGTTTATAAGGGTTCTCCCCTTTTGGTCAGTCCAACCATCTGACATAATAGTGCATCCTGTTTGTGCCCATGATGCCCTAAAATCCTCCAATCTTTGGGTGCAGTCACGCTTTTCATCTTGAAGAATCCGGCCTCTGAAATCATGATAAGAAGGGATTTTGTACCCCGGGCCAACACTGGCAATAGCATCAACAGTAGGTTGGAAAAATGGATTATTCCTTACAATGCTGAAAGGAATATCACTCCAGAGGAGAAATTTTGCCATCAACCTGTTTGCTTGTTCTTTTTTAGTTCTTTTTAGCATTGAACCGATAGATGGTTGTGAACCAGGTGTGGTTCGAGGAACAAAAAATGATGATGCAGCTACCGGATTGACTGATGCTGCAGTAGAACCAGTGCCACTTGGCCCACTTCCTTCAGCTGACCTTTTTAGTTGCCTTTTGAGTTCTTCTTTGGCCTCTCTAGTGTGCTCTAATTCTCCCAATGCTCTCATGGCTCTTTGAATAAGTTTAGGATTTGTATTTATACAGGGCCCCACATCATGTCCAGGGATTTGTGCAAGGTGAAACTTCAACCTGTACACCCCCCTGCGTATCTCCTTTCCACACAACTTGCAATTCAAGTTTTGTCTATCATTCGGAGCTTTAGGTTCACCATATTCCCAGAAAGGATCCAATTTCCTTGGCATGTTTGTTTTTGAATTTTGAATTTGCAAACCTATGGGAAAATAAGGATTAGGAAATAGGAATTTAGGATTACAATTTAGCATTTACAAAATTACAAGTTACAAATTTCCAGAATCCAAAGTTCCAAACCCAAGTTACCCAACCAAATGGCAAATGCCAAAAACAATGAAAAAACATAAACAATGTTTAAAAAAAATGAAAAAAAAAAAATTGGTTCCCATAGTCATACCAATTTACCCATCCCAAATCAATGAAAAAATACAAAAAATTCTTTAAAAACAATGAAAACAAAAGGAAAATGGTGCCCATATGAAGTTTCCCAACCAAAAACAATGAAAAACGATGTTTTTAAACAAGGAAAACAAAAAAAAATTAATCCACATACCGTTTTTATGGAGAAATTGGTGGTCTCCTCTTGAATTTGTCCTACAAGCACTTAGATTTGCTCACAAACCCTCCAACTGCTCTCTCCAAGACGTTCTCCTCCTCCTATGCGCGCCCACAATCCAAATGAACAAAAAAAAATCAAAAATCGGATTATAAAACCCGCTGCCTCGACACCCCACGCTTTTTTCGGAAAAAATCGGCAAAAAAAATTTAGCCGCTTTTTTCCCATAAAACGCGCGATTAAATCGTCTTAGGGAAAAAAGCGCGATTTAATCGCGCTTTTAACAACACTGCTTTTTACACTTGAGATTGATAGCGTTGGATTTAATATGAAGATTCAAGAAGTCTCTTCAATACATAGAATGCTAAGTATGAATATGTGTGTCTTGTTGAATCCTATAGGCTATGTACCATGCCATCTTCATGGTGGGTGGTTATTGCAGTTAAGGGTACCATTAAGAGTCTTTTTAAAGAAAAGAAATTTAGTCATAAGCTATACCATAAAGGTTTTTTAAAGAAGAAAGAGAACTTTAGTCATAAGCTAAGGAACACTTGGAATATTCTGTTTTTTTTGGCAACTAATTTGGAGGGCTTGTAGTTCTTCTGGTGAAGTATGTCAGTACACGAATGTACAATTGACAACCTACTAATTAATCACTATCAAAAGACATCGAATCTTTTTTTTATATGAAACATGGATTCGTGTAACTGATAAATTACAGGGTTACACAATGCAATCGATTCTATGTACACGAATGTACAATTGACAACCTACTAATTAGTCACTATCAAAAGATATCGAATCTTTTTTTTATATGAAACATGGATTCGTGTAACTGATAAATTACAGGGTTACACAATGCAATCGATTCTATTTATTTTTATATGAAACATGGATTCATTAACTGATGAATTACAGGGTTACACAATGTTATAAGCTGAGTTCACAATACAAGCTAGTTTGACCGCTTCTAAGTTAAACATTAAAGCAGTGAGACAAAAAGTTAGAATAGCTTCCTAGCACCTAAACGAAAACTAGACTAAAAGTACACTAGGAAAATAAGGCTGTTTTTCTTTCCAACTGAAGAGACACTGGGATTTATTCATACGATTTCGGAGATATTTTCTCGTTGTTTTACTCTCTTTCCTTGAAAGAAAAGGAAATTTCAAATGAATTTCCACATGTAGAATGTTCAACTTCAGTTTATGAGAGGTTGTCTGACATAGACAGTCTAAGGGTGTTTGAAGACCAACAAAGGAGAATAGTCTAGGACAAAAGAGCATCAAAGTGACTAGATTAGTGTAAGGTCTATTTTGACGGGAAATGACCTTATACTCGGTCCTCCTAGGGCTGCTGGTAACCATAGTAGAGCAGCCAAACCCTACAGCAACAGGTCTGCTCCACTTCAACACTCATTCCGTGGCAATTTTCTAGACAGCAAGGTCAACGACTACACTTTTAGGGTTGCAGACATCCTCAGGAAAAGCAGCGGGACCCTATTCTCTAGGTCTGCGGGTTATCATCAAGGCAATTCAGACTCCTATTGCAGTAAGCCAGAAGTGCACAATAGGCATTAAATTGATATAGTCCACTTGGATTTGGTTAATATACCTAGTTACAGTTGGATCTGGTTTCCTAAATTGTTGATATTGCAAAACAATATTGTACTGGTGGATATTTGGGTTCGATACATATACTGTTGTGGGCATCCAACCCTAACTTATGTGGTTTTACTGAAGAACCATAATTGCTGCAAACAATATAGTTGTAGTGTGGTCAAAACTATACTGTGCATCATTGGTTGGGTATATTCTTTGTTTCATTGGGCAGTTAGCCCTAAGACACTGATTTCATTGAAGAATTGTATTGCTAATGCATCTTTATATTCATGCCTATATGCTCTTATGAATGTGTACTACTGCTAATGATTTATTGAGGAAGACCCTAGCCGGAATAGAAACCCTAAGGGAAAAAATTTCCTGAGGATATTACAGTGGTATCAGAGTCGTGCATCCTGCCAGCTTATGATTACATGAGCCTTGTATACTTCCAGAAGATACAAGCAACTTTTACAGTAAGAAGAAAGAGGATCACCCACAATTCAACTAGAGGGGATAGGGGAGGTCAAGAAGAAAAAGATCCTAGAGATCTCTTGCATGTGATGATTCAAGGACAACAACAAATGGCCCAGTTGTTAATGCAAGGGCAACGACAGATAGCCCAAGGACAACCGCAAATGACGTAGCTCATTACCCAAGCCTTGGGAAATCTAAACAACATTGGCAACAATGCTGCTAATGTGGATAATGACACTGGTGCTGAAGGGAGCAACAACCATAATCTTGGTTCTTTTGCATAATCCAACGCAAGGGCAATCAATGGAAGTAACCATAGGCCACTACTACCTCAGTTCTTGGATAATCAAGTCGCAACAAACCAAGAAGCAACAGAAAAAAATGACTTTACAGAATATTTCCGAGAATATGCAGCGCTGGGAGAAGATGTTCGAGCACACATGATGTTTAACGAATATAGCAATATTAAATACAGGAATAAGTTGAAAGCACAGTGGAATCATGATCTAATGTGAAAAACGGGGAAGATATATATTTCCCTCCTTCGATGGATCAACCAAATGTTCAACAAGGGCTTGGGTGCAAAAATTAGACACCTATTTCTGACTTAATCCCATGCAGGAAACATAGGCTATCCAATTTGCCACATTACCTCTGGAAGGGGAGGCACACGAATGCTGTTACCATTGACTGGTCACCTTGGGGGATTCCAACATAACCTCTTATGTGGTCTTCACCCAAAGATTGATATAGCGTTTTGATTGGAAGGATCCAAATATACATTTTAGAGAGTTGGTACAACTCAAACAGACCGGAACCTCAAAAGCTTACATCGCAGAATTTGAACGGATAATAGTCACGGTGACAAACATCTTGGAACAGAGGTTGGTCATGCTCTTCGTAGAAGGTCTAGCTGAACCATTGCATGGGTGGGTCAAGGCTTTCAAACATACCACATTGTAGGAGGCCATCACTAGGACGTGAGATATGGGAAGTGCAACACCGCAAGTGAAGACTCCACCCACACATCAAATCCCTCCAAGAGACAAGGACAAGAGTACATCTCAGGAAGATGAAACTAAGAAGGACCAGTTGGATGAAGAAACTCGAAGTGAGTTGAGAAGAAAGAAACTTCGTTTCATTTGCAAAGAGCCATGGGAACCTGGTCATTGATGTTTGGGAAAGGGAAAGATTCACTATATTGAAGTAGTGCTAGTATGCGACAATGAAGATGATATGACACCAACACCAAACAAGGGGCCTAACATTTATGAAGAAACACCATCTCTGGAAGAGATTAAGGGGGACAAGAAGCCACATCGAAAAATTGAAGGAGGTACTATTGCCACCCTCTTGGGAGTCCCAAAATATCACACCTTCAAAATCAAGGGTGTCATGCGAGGACACTGAATCATAGCATTGGTTGATGGTGGAGCAACATACAACTTCATTAATGCAGTCGTGGTGGTAAGGAGAGGCATCCTTACTCAGGCATTTGAAGGTTTCAAAGCGAGGGCATCTGATGGGTATAATATGATATGCAAACAGGTAGTTCCATGTTTGAGCGTCACAATAGGTAATTATACCATTACTAATGATTTTTATGTGATAGAATTGGTAGATACTAATCTGGTGTTGGGAGTACAATGGTTGTACTCGCTAGGAAGATTCATAATGAACTACCAAGTGATGGAAATGGAATTCCGAGACTCAAATGGCAGGTAGTATTAAGAGGCATGACCAATGGTGGCCCCCGAGTTATAACAACCAAGCAAATGGAGGTCCCTAAGCAAGGCGAGGTAATTTGTATGGCAACTCATAAAAGTACAAGCCCCAGATCGTCAAGTAGCAATTTACAAGCTTATGATCTGGAATGCAAAAAGGACATTGGACTTGACATTTTCATGCTCATGAGAGATTGGAGAGCCCACTTCTTAGTAGAGTACTCCAAAAATAAGTTTGCTTGCGAATTGATGGATGGTCTTATCCATGATGACAGGTACAAGGTAGAAGATGGGATCATTTTCTTTGAAGACCAAATATATTTTGTCCTCGAATCTACTCTCAGGGAAAAGCCCCTTAGAACTACACATGATAGACTGGTTGAAGTCACATTAGAGCCTTACCCTCAAACTAAGAATTGCACAAATATGGAGCGAAGAATGGGCAAAAACAGGTCAAAGACTGATGACAAAGACCCCAAAGAAAATTTGATCACAATAACAAATTCTTTGGAAGTTGATGACAGTCTTATACAAGGGGGGAACACAAGACATACTGGTTGTAAGAACCATCGTAAAAAGCATAGGTCAAAGATTGATGACAAAGACCCCAAAGAAAATTTGATCAGAACAACAAATTCTTTGGAAGTTAATGACAATCTTATACAAGGGGGGAAGACAAGACATACTGGTTGTAAGAAGCATTGTAAAAAGCATGGAATAAGGTATGTGACAACAAAGATAAATAGGGAAAATGCTAAGTTCTATCTGAATAAGTTTTCTATTTTGTGTAAGAGCCACTGTTTACAGAGTTTGGTAAACAAAATCTGCTGATTTTCTAGGGGGACCTCATACCCTCGCACTATGTACCAAATTTGGTTATGGGATTTTTAGTGCACTCAATACCTACAATGTTGCTACAGTTCGCTATGCAACAAATTATCTTGGGATAACAGAAGCTATGCAAAAGGGGAATCTGGTCCATAAAAGTGAAGTGATACTTGAAGAAGGAAGGGTGCTACGATTATATTACATGCTGCCAAATTATTCTTACCATGGTCAGATGACCGTAAACGGAGAAGTGTTGTCATTAATCCCTCTTAGATTGATGGGTCCCTTGCACAAGGATAAAGTTATTAAATGGCTAGCCGCTAGCCATGCATAGAAGACAACACTTTAAAAAATGGAAACGGGTCACTTTCAAGTGATGTGGGGGCAACAGAAAAGCATAGACAACTGATGGAAACTATTGTGAACTTATTAGCACTAGGAAGAGAGTTGACATGGCCAAGACTATTGAAGGTTGCTACTATGCCAAGGGGAGGAACGTCGTCTAAAATGAAAACTATTTCAGGAGTAGCACACAGATGACATCCCTCACCAACATGTTAATTATTAGGTTGCAAAAACTAAGGAAGGATGCTGTAAAAATTGAAGAGGAGTTCTCATTCTTAGAGATAGTAGGACAAATGTTGCAAGTCCCAAGTTTTCCTTTGCTCGGGGACAAGCAATGTTGAGAAGGGGGGACTGTAATGCCCCCTATGAATTGATTGCCCAAGGGAGGACGAAATAGCTTATCCAACCTTGTAGGCTATAGTCTTTGATAAAGGGGGGAACCCATTATTCAATGTTTTGGGGCAAGATTGGGTAAATTTTGGGGTAGATGGGGCAAAAAACCCAAATTGGGGGTGCACATGAACCCCTCACATTTGATTAAGGAGGAAGAAACCCCATGAGGATATCTGAAAATAAAGGAGGGTTGGAATCACTTTATGAAATTGAATTGTCTTTGTTTTCTTGAGCATGAGGCTTTGAGGGTTTTAAGACCCCTTCTTCTTGATCAGTTTCGGTGGAGGTGATCCCACCCTAGCTAATCCCCTGTCTAGTTTTGGTGGAGGTGATCCACTCTATCTAGTCATTGCTATCTCTTGTTCTGACATTATATAGAAATTGGAGCATCTCTGGCTTTGTTTGGAGGATTGTTTGGTTATCAATTTGTCTAAGAAGAGTCCGCATTAGGGCATCGAAGCCCTAAGTCTACCACCAGGACCCTTCCGTGGAAGCTTCTGTTGGAAACAACATCTGGGAGTATACAGTTCATACTATTTTGTTACAACGAGTTTTCCTAGACCCCCATTATGGTGCGACCAAGCTCAGAAGCATATCAAGATAACTTTTTGAGGCTCTTAGGGCTAGCTCCCTTTAGGAAGGTAACCTAGACATCTCTGCAACGTAAGGAGAATATATTGGAGGACAAAGGTTTGGATCCTTGAGGATTCGGTCTGCGGTTTATTTGAAGACTGTTTGAGGGCGTTTGAAGACTAACGAAGGAGAACAGTCTAGGCACAAAAGAGTAGAAAGTGACCAGATTAGTTTGAGGTCTGTTTTGGGGGGCAACGACCTTGTATTCAACCATCCTAGTGCTATGGATAGTCATAGTAGGGCAACTGAATCCTATAGCAACAAGTCTTCTCCTCTTCAACACTCATTCCTTTGCAATATTCTGGACAACAAGGTTAGTGACTACAATTCTGCGACTATGGACATCCTCAAGAAAAGCAACAGGAACCTATTCTATAGGTCTGTGGGTTATCATGAAGGCAATTTGGACTCCTGTTGCAGTAAGCCAAAATTGCACAGTAGACATTAAATTAATATAGTCCCCTTGGATTTGGTTAATATACCTAGTTATAGTTGGATCTGGTTTCCTAAATTGTTGGTATTGCAAAACATTGTTGTACTGGTGGATTTTTGGATTGGATACATTTACTATTGTGGGCAGCCAACCCTAACTTCTGTGGTTTTGCTGAAGAATCATAATTACTGTCAACAATATAGTTGTAGTGTGGTCTAAACTCTACCGTGCTTCATTGGTTGGGTATGTTCTTTGTTTCATTGGGCAGTCAACCCCAAGAAAGTGTGATTTCATTGAAGAATTGTATTGTTGTTACATCTTTATATTCATGCCTACATATTGTTAATGATTTATTGAGGAAAATCGTAGCCAAAATAGAAACCCTAAGGGCAAAAATTTATGTAGGTTATTACATTCCATGAGGGTGTCTACTTATGGAAATCGTCAATAAAAGTATCCTATGCTTTTTCAGAAGTTCATTTATTAATTACTTAATAAAGTGAACCGTTTTTTTTAAAGTGATTTTTAATTAATAAAGTGACTAAAGTGGGTCACTTAATAATTTAATTAAAAGAGAGCCATTGATTTCATGGTTAGATCTCAATCGTTGAAGATTAGGTTTTTGGCTCACGTCAAAGTTATAAAAGAAAAGAGAGGACAAAGGACAAAGACACACAGAACATTCATTTCACAAGTTACTGTGAAAATTTGCTGCAATAATTGATTTATTTCTCCTACTTATTTATGATAAGTTATTTACCAATACTTTAGTAAATACCAAAATAAATTCAGTTGCAGACTTCACAATCTAGAACTGAAAATTAAACGGCAAGAGAAACATCAACATATGAACAATCACATTGACACACTTGTTTTTGGACAATCATCCCCGGAAAAACTCAAGGTGGGAAAACTTGTGTAGTAGATCTGAGGATTCTTATTATTGGCAGTAAATATATGAATACAGTCTAGGATGCTCCTCTAGCAATCCTTTATAGAGAAAATACTAGCGAAAAATCTAAGTGAGTTTTACCTCACTTTACCCGATAGAATTCTGGCTGATCCGACATAAGACTGGCTAACCCCGGCTATTTCTGCACTGGCCTTGCGTCACCTTCTCTGCCCTCTGTGTCAACTCTCCCAACTGTTTCAGCAGTTCCCGACAGTTTCGGCTGTTCTGATAGTTTTGGATTTTGCGTGACAGGCAACTTTTTCTGCGTCAGCTCTCCCGGCTACTGCGCTACCTCTGTGTCAACTCTCCCGGTTGTTCCGGCAGTTCTCGACAGTTTCCGCTGTTTCGACAGTCTTGGATTCTGCGTGATAGGCAACTTTTCTGCGTTAGCGCTCATGGCTACTGCGCTGCCTCTCTGCAAGCTCTCACTGCCTCTTTTTTCTATATTTTCCAGAAAGTCCTCCTAGATTCTCTCTGCCCCTCAGTTGTAAGATCCCCCCAATCGATTTTCCTCCTGAGAACTTTTCACCTCAGAAAATCGATTTCCTCAATCTCCCTGTGTGTTTCCAAATGAACCCCAAACCTCCATTTTATACTTTTCTTGTTGAGTCTTCAACGGCCGAGATTAAGTCTCTAATCAACGCCTAAGATTAAAACATTACTTGATTTGCCTTCTAGATGATTCTCTCCCATATTTTGATTAATACCCATCAATATTTTAATTTCCCTAAGTTTAGACTTAGGAACTCCATTAAAAATATTAATTATTTTAATAAAATACAATCCAAGTGGAATTTCACCAAACGGTTTCTGGGTTCTTTAGAACTCATGTGCCTTAGCCTCTCCACCAATTTTCAAGGCTAGAGCACTTCCGATGCTACCAAAAACTAACACTCCCTCTTAGCGAGGAAAGTGCTCTAGCAACAATGTCCATGTGCATGCTGCTCTATTTCTGAAGCACCTCCTTTTTGCACTGCTGTTACCACCAACATTGTGCTACTGTTGCTACCGTATTGTTGCCCATGACACTGCCACTGCCACTGCTGCATCTGTACTACAACTCCCTCTCAAACATTGCATCATTCTATTGAAAGGGATTTTCGAACATAAATTGAACAAACTTGGCTCTTTTTAGAGCCTTGGTGAGTATGTCTACCACTTGATTCCCTGTGGGAGTGTACTCCAACTGTACCGCTCCACGCTGAACACAGTCTCTGATAAAGTGACACTGAATATCGATGTGTTTGGAGCGATCATGAAATACTAGATTTTTAGAGAGCTTGATACAACTCTGATTATCACAGAAGATCCTTGTCGCTTCCATCCTTCTCCTAAATAGATTTACAAGCAGTTTCCTAAGCCATATAGCTTCACATGTTGCTTTGCTAGCTGCCATATACTCAGCTTTAGCAGAGCTCAGAGCTACATACTTTTGCTTCTTACTGAACCAGGAGGTCATCCCAGATCCAATACCGAAGCAATACCCAGTGGTACTTTTTCTGTCTACTGAACTTCTTGCCAAATCTGCATCAGTGAATCCACTCAATTCGATATCATTGCCCTTGGTGTACATTAATCCAAAATTTACTGTTCCATGCACATACCTGAGAATGTGCTTTGCTGTTGCCCAATGCGCTCTTTTTGGTTCCACCATGAATTGACTAAGGGTGTTGACAACATAACACAAGTTTGGCCGGTGTTGACCAGATACATAAGTGACCCAATGAGTTGTTGTATAAGGTAGGGTCCACTTCCTTGTCTCCCGAAGCATCCATTTTCTTCTAATTGGTAATCATAGGCGTAGCCATAGGTCGACAATCTTGTATTCTGAATCTTTTCAGAATTTCTGATGCATATCTTCCTTGGCCAAGGAAGATCTCACCATCCTGCTACCAAACTTCCAATCCCAGAAAATAGTGCATTAGCCCCAAATTCTTCATATCAAACTCAGTTTCCACGTTCTTCGTAAAATCCTCTATGAGTTTGGATGATCCTGTCAAAAATAGATCATCCACATACAATACCAGAGTCAACGGCTCACCTTCTACCAACAGATAATAAAGGTTGGGATGGACATTGCTCGTGATGAATCCCAACTGTTGTAAGTAGCTGTCAATTCGACCGTACCAAGCTCTGGGTGCTTGTTTTAGCTCGTACAAGGCTTTCTTCAACCTGATCACATGAGTTCTCTTTTCATGTGTTTCGAAACCTTTTGGCTGTTCGATATACCTCTTCTTCTATCACCCCATTCAAGAACGCTGTCTTGACATCCATTTGGTGAATCTCCCATCCCATCTGTGCTGCAAGGGATATAATGGATCTGATAGAGGTATATCGAGCTATTGGGGCAAAGGTTTCCTCATAGTCTATTCCTTCCTTTTGCGCATATCCTTTTGCGACAAACCTAGCCTTGTACTTATCTACGCTGCCATCTGCAACATACTTGATCTTGTAGATCCATCTCGAACCTACAACTGATTTGTTCTCTGGTCTTGGTACAATTTCCCAGACATCATTTGTCATGATAGAACTGTACTCTTCTACCATGGCATCCACCCATACCTGGTGTTGTACGGCTTCTTGAAAACTAGAGGGTTCTTTGACCTGAGCTACCAATGCTTGGTACCTGTCAGGTTGTCTACACTGCCTTTTCTCGACTCTAGGAGCTCCAATGAATTCCTCTGCGTCCCTCAAAGTCTATCGTACTTCTCGGCTAGTTCTTCCACTGGTGGTGGGAGGTTCCATTTGTTCCTCTTCTTGTACCTGCTGTGACACTCCTGACTCCTCTTCTCTTGAGGAGATGCTAGTACTGGTTACCATGCTTGAACCAGATACTTGTCTTCCTGCCAGATCTGATCCCTGTTGCTGGACTAGAGGAGCATCCTCATCCTGTTCTTCAAATGGCATCTCATGAGATTTCCTGAAGGCTCTATCTTCCATGAACTTCGCATCTCGCCTTACTACAATCTTTCTGCTGCTCGGAATGTAGATCCGATATGCCTTTGAAGTCTCGTTGTAACCTACTAGATACCCAACTTCGGCAGTCTGCTCTAACTTGCTCCGCTTCTCTTCTGGAATATGGCAATAAGCTACACTTCTGAATATCCTGAGGTGACTTACTTCTGGCTTCTTTCCCGTGAAAACTCCCTCTGGTGTCTTCTTTCCTAAAGCCCTGTGAGGAGTCCTGTTCTGAATGTGTACAGCCGTGCTGCATGCTTCTGCCCATAAAAACTTGGGTAGATTCTGATCGTATAACATCGCCTTTGCTGCTCCAACAATAGTTCTGTTCTTCCTTTCTGCGACTCCATTCTGTTCTAGATTATAGGGTGCTGTCCATTCTCTTCGAATCCCTTCTCTTGCACAACAATCAATGAAGTTCTTATTCGTGTATTCACTGCCACTGTCTGAGTGCAATATCTTGGTCTTCCTTCCTGTCAGGTTTTCCACTAGAACCTTAAACTCTTTAAACCGATCAAAAGACCTCATCCTTGGTTCTCAAAAAAATAGATCCAAGTTTTCCTAGAATGGTCATCTATGAAGGTAACAAAATACTCAGTGCCATTGATGGCCCTTGTAGACATTGGACCGCAAATGTGTGAGTGTATTAACCCCAATACACTCTTAGCTCTATTGTTGCTTCTGGAATATGCTGCTTTGGTGTACTTACCTAGCACACAGCCTCTGCATGTATCATCATGCTTGGTAGTAAGCACTGGAACCCCCGTAATAGTTTCCTTGAGCATCTGTAAGACCCCATTATGTAAATGTCCCATCCTCCTATGCCACAACTCATTTAATTCTTTTCTCCATCGACATCACTGCTTATCAGTGCCATAGGAGACTCGAGTTGCAACTTGTATAATCTGTTGCTTCGAGTTCCAATCTGGGCCCTCTTTTTCCACCTTGGATGCTTGACATATACTCTATTACCAATGAAGTATACATCATATCCCTTATCTTGTAATTGAGAGACAAAAATCAAATTCATTCCCATACCTGGCACATGCAGTACATTCGTGGCCCAAAGACTATCTCCTGCTGCTGTCTAGAATATAACGGTTCCTTTTCCTACTGGGGTGCACTTTGTCTTGTTACCCATTGTGATTTGAAAGTTCATCTGTTCCTCCTGATAGCTCGAGAAATATTCTTGTTCTCTAGTCATATGAGCTGAAGCCCCGCTATCAATGTACCAGTCCTTCATTGATGCAGAACTTGATAGGCAAGCAAACTCCTCTTCTAGCCTGGAAGCTAATTCGAAAACATTCTAATCCTGACTATTATCCATGCCCTTTTTCTTTGCTTCCATCTTGCCTGAACCTTGCTCTGATACCATGTGAAAATTTGCTGCAATAATTGATTTATTTCTCCTACTTATTTATGATAAGTTATTTACCAATACTTCAGTAAATACCAAAATAAATTCAGTTGTAGACTTCACAAACTAGAACTGAAAATTAAATGGCAAGAGAAACATCAACATATGAACAATCACATTGACACACTTGTTTTTGGACAATCGTCCCCGGAAAAACCCAATGTGGGAAAACCGGTGTAGCAGATCTGAGGATTCTTATTATTGGCAGTAAATATCTGAATACAATCTAGGATGCTCATCTAGCAATCCTTTACAGAGAAAATATTGGCGGAAAATCTGAGTGAGTTTTACCTCACTTCACCTAGCAGAATTCCGGCTGATCCGGCACAAGACTGGCTAACCCCAACTATTTATGCGCTGGCACTGCGTCAGCCCTGTGTTAACTTCTCTGCCCTATGCGTCAACTCTCCCCTTTGTTTCGGTAGTTCCCAGTAGTTCCGGCAGTTCCCGACAGTTCCGGCTGTTCCGACAGTTCTGGATTCTGCGTCAGCTCTCTCGGCTACTGTGCTGCCTCTGTGTCAGCTCTCCCTGCTGTTTTGGCAGTTCTTGACAGTTTCGGCTGTTTCGACAGTTTTGGATTCTGCGTGACAGACAACTTTTTTGCATCGACTTTCTCAACTACTGCGCTGCCTCTCTGCAAGTTCTCTCCACCTTTCAGTTCTGTATTTTCCAAAAAGTCCTTCTCCCGGATTCTCTCTGCCGCTCAGCTACAAGATCTCCCCAATTGATTTTCCTCTTGAGAACTTCTCACCTCAGAAAATCGATTTCCTCAATCTCTCCGTGTGTTTCCAAATGAACAAGACAAAGAAGACCAAAGGGAAAGTTTCCATCAAGAAGGGTGATAGTCAGGGAGAGGTATCATAGTTTGGACATAAGAGAGATATGAGTAAAGGTCAAATGCTATATCTGCCATAAGAATGACCACTTTGCTTTTTAGTGTCCATAAAGGAAGAAGAGCAGGGGGAAGTCGCATACAGTTGCAATGATAACAAACACACAATTGAGCGAGCTTGCTTCCAATTTTGAGATTGACTTTCCACTCATGTGTTGCCTTTGTACTAGCACCATTGCTAGCAATGCCTAGTACTTGGAGAATGGCGTCTCTCGTCATATAACATAGGCTAGAGAGCTATTCAGTAGTTTTGTAGAGGACGACTCAGGGATCCATATTGAGCTTGGTAATGACGCAAAGTATGCAGTGAGGGGATAGGGGACAGTTTAGTTTTAGGCTTCCAACTTGAGTGAGGAGGGTCCTTTGATGTGCAGGAGGTACTCTTTGTACCTGGCCTAAAGAAGAACCTTTTGTCCATCTTAGTCATGGAGAACAAAGTTTATGAGGTTAACTTCCGAAGGAGGCAAGTGTTCATCTGCCTAGAGGGATCCAGTCTAGAGACTACAGTGAGGATTGGAATTTGGGAGAGGTTAGCCTGCTCAAGCACTAGTGCACACCACTAAGAGCATGTGTGAGCTTTGGCACAAGAGGATGGGACATCTCCATCACAAAGCTCTACCATTACTGAGACGAATGGTCACTCGACTTCTAGACTTCAGTTTGGACTAGTAGGGGGTGTGCAAAGTGTGTGCACTTGGCAAGAATGTCAAGGCATCTTTCCTTAGTAGTGAGATTCAATCCAAAATCATTTTGGATCTAATCCATCCTAATTTAGTAGGGCCTATGTCAGTATCTTTAGTAAGGGGTGCATCTTTCTATGTGACCTTCATTGATGACTTCTCTAGGAAGACCTGGATCTACTTCATGAAGACCAAGGGTGAGATTTTCAGTCATTTCAGGGTTTTCAATGTTGATTTTTGGTAGCATCGGATGTGCTCTAAGCCTCAAATTTTGTAGGGAGGCTTGGGCACATGCATTCCAAAGAACCTAGAAACCGTTTTGGGAAATTCCACCCAGAGACGATCTTATTAAAATAATTAATATTTTGAATGAGGTTCCTAAGTTTAAACTTAGGAAAATTAAAATATTAATGGGTATTAATCTAATTGTGGGTGAAACTTCTAGAAAAAGACAGAGATCAAGTCAAAACGATTTGAGCCTTTGATTAGGAGTTAATCTAGGCCGTTGGTTGTCCAACAGGAAGATATAAGAAGGGGCTTGAGGGTCATTTGGAAAACACACCGAGAGATCAAGAGATCGAATTTCTGAAGTGAGAAGTTCTCAGGAGGAAATTTTGATCGAAGAGATCTTTTGCAGTAGAGGGGTGGGGATAGTGATCTGGAGGAAGATTTCTAGATCCGGAGAGGCAGTAGCAAGAGGCTGAGTTATTCCCAGTGCAGGAACGCGAGTGCAGACAACACGAGTGCCGGGGTTGCTTAGGAAATATCTCTGCCAGATTTTCTTGCTGTTTGGATTGCCAGTTGGGCATCCATAGATGTTCTCAGATTTCATTGCTGCATAATAAAATAAAACCCTCACTGTTGCACTGGTTTTCCCAAGTTGGGTTTTTTCGGGGACATTTGTCCAAAAATAATGGTGTCCTATGTGTTTGTATTTCCTTGCTCAGTTTCTATGTTTCAGAATCATATTTAATTTGGTGTAGGCTGCTTTAGTAATTTACTTCAATGTTTCAAGAAGAAATCTGAAATAAGTTTGTAATGTAATTTACGATCTAGGTAAAGTAGATTCAGTTGGTTGCAATAGGATTCTCGAGATTGTTAGGTCTAGGAATTTTCACAGTCAAAGCTCAGATGGAGAACATGATAGGAAGGAAGATCAAGGTGTTGAGGACCTACAACAAGGGTGAGTACACCTCTAATGAGTTCACATATTTCTGCGAGGCAGGGATCAAGAGGGAGAAGACACTGGCCTAAAACCCATAGTAGAATGGGGTTGCATAGAGGTAGAACCGGTCTGTCATCAATGTGATGAAGTCCATGATCCATGATCAGAGTTTGCCAATGTTTCTATGGGCCGAGGCATGCAACACAACTGTGTATTTGCAGAACAAGAGCCCACACCAGATTCTGGAGGATAAGACACTGAAGGAAGCATTCATGGGCAAGAAGCCTGAGATAGGACATCTCAGGATATTTGGTTGTCTAGTCTACATCCACATACCTTTGGAAAAGAGGACAAAGTTTTAGATCCCAGGTGAGAGGGGCATCTTGGTGGGATACAACGAGGATTCAAAGGCTTATAGAGTCTTCTTGGCAGAACAATGGAAGATAGTGTTGAGCCGAGATGTCAAGTTCGAGGAGAACTTGGCATCTAGGAAATCTTAGGACCTACCAACACCTGCAGAGGGGCCTTGGGAGGAGGAACCAAAGGAGGAGCCAAGAGAAGAGACTTCTTAGTAGAGATAGCCAACCTTTAGTGCAAGAGGAGAAGTCAACTCCTTCGACATCAATCAAGAGGTCTTAGGTGGGCAGAGCAGACCTTGCGAGATGCTCAGTACATGTTGAGCCTCCTAGGACCAGACTAGACCTCCACGAGAATTTTCGACGTACATGGCTTGTTAGTTTTGGTAGCGTCGGATGGTGTTCTAGTCTCGACATTTGTCAGAGAGGTTAAGAAACACTAGGACTCCGTAACCTAGAAAAGTTTTAAGGAAAATCCACCTAGAGATGCCTTATTAAGTTAATTAATCATTTATTAAATTTTTCCTAAGTCTAACTTAGGGAAAATGATTAATTAACAGTAATTAATTGAGGAAGGTGAAATTTCTCTAGAAACTCACACAGACCGGCTAGGAAATAATCTCAGCCATTGATTAAGTTTTAATCTTGGCCGTTGGAGTCCCATAGTGAGATTATAAGAAGTCAATGGGTAGATGGAGGAATACACTTGAGATCGAATTCCTTGGGCAGTTCGACTTTCTAGACAACAGTAGCAGTTTGTCAGAAGAGTTTGAGCTAGAGAGAGGATGCAAAGACAGAGAGGGGTAGAGATTGTGAGTCCAAAGGAAGTCTTCTAGTTTCAGAGAGTCAGCTACAGGAGGGCCGGATTTTCTAAGTGGGTCTGCACAGAAGCTTTAGAGGCAGAGTCTGATTTGGCCAGACAGAGGATCGATATAGTTGCTGGAGGCCGGGAGAATTTTCGGAAGGGTCCAGAGAGTCATTCTTAGAAGCTAGATTGGGCAGACAACTTGGTCAGTTGTAGTTTCCTGGTAGAGCGTATCAGTTCTTGCACAGAGGCCGACGCAGGGGTTTCGTGGAGTCCATTTGGTGCCAATTTTGGAGTTGGACCAGTGTCGGGTGAGACAAAATTTGTCTCACTAATTTTTGTGGCCAACTTTCCTGTAGTGGATTGCCAGTTTGGGCATCCAGTTGTACATAATTTTTTTTCACTGCTGCTTAATAATGAAACCCTCAGTTGTTGCACTAGTTTTTTTTCACTGCTGCTTAATAATGAAACCCTCAGTTGTTGCACTAGTTTTCCCACATTGGTTTTTTCCGGAGACGTTTGTCCAAAAATAATGGTGTTATAGTTTTGTGTGTGTGTGCTAGTATTTTCTCAGTTTCCTATTTATCTTCTGTAAAATTTTTATTTGTGAAGATTGTAGTGTGATTATTTCGTTTTTTGCCGTAGCAATAAACTGCATAATTAATTTACAGTTAGAAGAATTAATTCTATTTGTTGCAATAGAATTTCAGTAGTGAAATTTTCACATGGCTTTGATGACCAACATCATAGAGTCAGAGCTTTCCAGCTTTGAGGAAGCAACTAGCCAGTAGGTGTGGAGAGATGCCATGGTGGAGAAGCACAACTTCATCATGAAGAATGATGTCTAAGAGTTTGTGCCGAGACCAAAGGGGAAGTCAGTTGTGATTTCAAGTGGCTTTACAGGGTAAAGAATGTAGCAGATGGCAATGTGGAGAAATACAAGGCCAAATTTGTGGCTCGTAGGTTTTCTCTTAAAGAGGGAGTAGACTACGAGGAGACTTTTGCTCCTGTAGCCAGATACTCCTCTATTCGAGCAGTTCTTTTGATAGCTTCTGAGATGGGATGGAGCATCCATCAAATGGATGTGAAGACCGCCTTCCTCAACGACATCATTGAGGAAGAAGTCTACATCGAGCAACCACAGGGGTTTGAGGTCCATGATAGAGAGACACATGTATGCAGGCTTAAGAAAGCCTTGTATGGACTCAAATAGGCACCCAGGGCCTAGTATGCCAGGATTGACAACTATCTGCAGGGCATAGGCTTCACCAAGAGTGAGGTAGATCCCAACCTATACTTCTTGTTGGTTGGATCTGAGCCCCTCATTTTGGTGTTGTATGTGGATGATCTCATTTTGATAGGTGCAGAGAGATTGATTGCAGGTTGCAAGTCAGATCTAGCGTCAGAATTTGAGATGAAGGATATCGGGCTGATGCATTACTTTTTGGGACTTGAGTTTTGGCAGCAACTGGGCGAGATCTTCCTCAGACAAGGGAAGTACACTGTAGGGATCTTGAAGAGATTCAGGATGGAGGATAGTAGACGAATGGCTACTCTGATGATGACCAACCTGAAGAAGATTGATTCTTTAGTTTCAGAGTTGGCAAACTCCAAACAATACATGCAATTGATTGGCTCATTGATGTATCTGGCCAACACTCAGCCAGACATCAACTTTGCTATTAACACCATAAGCTAGTTCATGGTGGAACCAAGCGAGGTTCACTAGGTTGTAACAAAGCATGTGCTCAAATATTTGTAGGGAACAATAGGATATGGATTGTAGTACCTTGATGGAGATGGTGTGAGGTTGCAAGGGTACTCTAATTCATATTAGGCAGGTTGTGATACAGATCGAAAGAGCACCTCTGGGTGCTACTTCAGTTTGGGGTCAGCAGTTATTTCTTGGTTCAGCAGGAAGTAGACCTTAGTAGCACTAAGTTCAGTTGAGGCAGAGTACATGGTGGCCACCTTAGGTAGTTGTGAAGCCATTTGGCTTTGCAAGCTACTCACAAAATTGTTTGGTCAAAACCTTGAGCCGACAGTGTTCCACTGCGATAACCAGAGTTAAATCAAAGTCTCGGAGAATCTAGTGTTTCAAGACAGGCCAAGGTACATTGAGATCAAATACCACTTCATCAAAGAGATGGTGTTGAGTGGAACAATCAAGCTCCAATCTATTTCTATAGAGTAGCAGTTGGCAGACATTTTCACCAAGCCCTTGGTGAAGGGCAAGTTCGTCTGATTTCGAGACAAGTTTGGAGTGGTCAAGAATAACTTCCTCGCTAAGAGGGAGTGTTAGTGTTTGTAGCTTAGACAAGTATCTCCATGAGGGTGTCTACTTATGGAAATCGTGATTATAAGTATCCATTGCTTTTTCAGAAGTCACTTTATTAATCAATTAAGAAAGTGAATATTATTTTATTAAAGTGGTTTTTAATTAATAAAATGACTAAAGTGGGTCACTCAACAATTTAATTAAAAGAGAGCCATTAATCTCAGTTAGATTTCAATTGTTGAAGATTAGGTTTTTGGCTCATGTCAAAGTTGTAAAAGAAAGATAGGAAAAATGACAAAGACATAAAACATTCATTTCACAAGTCATGTGAGTGAAGGAGAAAATCAGAGATCTGATTTTCAGCCATTGGTGAGGATTTCAGCAGTATTTCAGCAAGGAGAAGGCAGTCAGTCTTCAGCAAGGACAGACAGCCAGTTAGCAGCAAGGAAAAAAAACCAATACAGCCCAGAAGAGCAGGCTGTATCATTGTTTGTACGGATTCTGTACAACCATACGAATGTGAGGGCAGGTTGTCTCGATTTCCATGCAAACTGTAATTTTCAGGTTTTCTGTTCGTTTGATTAATTCTCAGAGCCATTTTTCCCTGTAAGGGAGCTCTTGTAAGTTCTGAAGATAATTTTGAATGATGAACTGATCTAGAAGGGCATAAATATTTGTGCACTGTGTGAGATTGCTTTTCTCATTTTCTGCTGCATGCAAAAAACTACCAAAATTACCAGCAAGTAACTAGATTTAATCTGTTTGCTTAGATAGCTGGTCTTAGGATATTTTAACAGTAATGTCCTCTTCTAATTAATTTACCCACGGGAGGATGAAGTAGCGTATCCAACCTCGTAGGATATAGTCATTTGTAAAAAGGGAAACCCATTATTTGATGTTATTGGGGTAACATTGGAGAATTTGGGGTAATTGGAGGAAAACTTGTGGTAAAAGCCAATTTGGGGCAAAATGGAGGAAACTTGTTAGCCCCTCAAATTTAAAATTAGGACAGGCCCCAAAGGGATTCTATTAAAAGGAGAGGAGAATCATTTTTCTCATCATGGATTGTGGATCTTTTTGATTTTTGAGCTGAGGCCCTTGGAGGGTTTTAAGACCCCTTTCTTTCCGATTGGTTTTGGTGGTGAAAGATTCCACCTTCTCTGTTTAGCAAAATTTCTGAGGCAACACTCATCTGTCTTGTGTCACTTCTGAGGCAGCAAGTGTGGAGCAGCAAGGGTTGTGAGGTATTGTTTGAACAGGAAAGTATCTGAGTCAGTGAAGGCATTTTCTGTGATTCTAGGGTAATCATTGGCAGCAAAATACCCCTTGTTCCCTCTCCCTGAGGCTGCGGTCCATTTGGATGTTATATTCTGTGGCAGCGTCTTCACCTGAGACTACAGATGGCATTTCCTGAGGCTGGTAGGGTTTCTTGAGGAATGACTCTATGACAGCAAGGGTATCTGTCACTGTATGGTTAGTGAAGTTATTCTCTGAGCCAGTGGCCCAACCCTCAAGTACTTACCTGTGGCAGTGGAAGGATTCTGGGCAGCAAATAGGACTAATTCTGTAACTGCGTGGGCCTGTTCTAGGGCAGTGAGGAAGCATACAGCCTTATCTGAGGCATGCGCTCAGCTCGGAGGAGATTTCTGTGGTAGCGAAGTTGTTTAAGGGGAATAAATCTTAGCAGCAGGGCTGCTGAGGCCCTATCTGAGGCTGCGGCTAACTTGAAGGAGTGTTTATTGTTATAGTGGAGCACCAACAAGGCAGTGGAGGTGTTTCCTGTGGGACTAAGGCACTAACTGGCAATAAAATACTCCTGATTCCTTCTCCCTGAGGCTGCAGCCCATCTTAATGGCAATTCCTGAGGCAGCATAGGGTTCCTGAAGGGTATCTCCTCGTGGCAAGGGCAGCTGTGTAGTCTCCTGAGGCCCGGTCTGTGCAGTGAGGATTTGCTGGGACAAATTCAGGCTGATTCAAGAACAGCAGCATCATCTCTGTAACCATCTCCAAGGAGTCCTGTGGCAGCGAATTGTGGCCAATGAAATCTGGCTGGTTGGCCACAAAGAGGTATCAAAAGGCTGGTTGAATGTCAGACCCAGAAATATTTGGACAGTAGGGTTAGCTAATGTAATAGCAAATGTTGTGAATTTACACTAGTGTGAAATTGGGAAGACTGTGAACTTGAGCTCTTTATGTATTGTTGGATTAGTTTTTCGTGAATGAGCTGTTGAATAATGGTTACACTATTATTGCAATATTGTCTGTGGTTGCAAAATTGAAAGAACATTATGATACTAGCGAGAATACGAATCTTGTCATATCAAAACCCAAGGGTAAATTTTCCCCAAGGGATATTACATTTTCATACTTTAACAGAATTTTCTTTAGTTTTCCTGTTACAAGTTGCTGTTAGATGACTGTAGTGGCGACAAATTTTGCATCTGATTGCATCATTCTCATTGTCCAGTCTCTATTTCCATGACAACCCATTAAAAGCAGACTCAATGTCCTCCACAAGTCCTTTTCATCCAGAGTAAATACGTTCCTTAGAGCACTAGAATATACTATTGACACAAGCTTGCCCTATTGTTTGCATACCTATTCAAGAGCTCCTCTAAATCAGAGAAAGGGAGGTAATCCTTGTTTTCTCTTTATGTTGGTTTTGTGTATTTGCCTCCAATTTGTGATGACTCCTTTATAATAATACCCATCATCTGTTGAGAGAAGTTTGATTGAAATTGTGGGTAAATTTGATTGAAATTTGGTTTCTATTGCAGATGTATGCTGCAGTTTGCAGGATGGCAACACTTCTGCAAACTAGATATGTCGCCCCTGGTTTCTGGATAATTGGATTGAAGGTCTTTGAAGAAGCTGAGAAATCGGTTACTAAACTTTCTGAAAAAAATCACATGAAGGCATGCATTAGTAGAGCTCGTGAACATTTGGGAGAGACAGGAGATAGAGAAGACGCCTCAGCACATCAACAGCAAAATACAGGTGAGATTTTCAATTTTTTTGCTTTCATGATTGCTATTTGCTTCATCTGTTATATATAGTATCTCTGTACATCAATGCTATTTTAATCGGTACCTTTTTAAATCAAGATTCGAGAACCAGTGAAAATGCAATGCTGAGAGGAACTGCATGTAAACATCCTATTTCCTGAATATCCTAGTAACTTTTTTTTTCTATCTTTATAACTTATAGGTCTTGAGAAAACAATTCATGTATTCGTATAAGCTTGTAGTACCTGTAAAAATTTGTCATAGGTGGAAGATCGCATCCTAGAAAATAGGCACACTGCCCAAGTTGCACTGTGGAACATCAATGGCAGCTTGTCATTATTTTAAAGGTATTGCATGTTTGTTATATACCTGAGAAGGTGACAATGGATAAACATAGTAGGAATTTGCTAATATATTGAAAACATACTTTCTGAAACAGCTGGAAAACAAAGTTTTCAGTCAAATCACATTAATATTATTTGATTACTGACCTTCCTAATGAGCAAGAGATATTTTCAGTTTGAAAAACAGATAACGAATATGTTCTGAAATATCTGAAGCTTGAAAGTGAAATTTAATTTCGGAATGAGATGATCAATATTTGAACGCAATGAAGAACTACACCAAAGTATTTGTGGAAATCTTTGACATTGATATTGACTAATGTTTCAGACAAATTGTTAGGATGTGTCCATTTTTTTTATGTAGATAGGTTTTTACCATGCCCATATCCCAGAGTCATGTTTCATGATTGGTGTACATGTCCTTACTGACTTGTGTCAATGTCTTGGAGATATGCATAGAGGCATCATCTGAATTATAAAAGCCGTGTGACCTGTATACTCATAACATTGCTAAAAGCTTTTCCTTTAAATTCATATACGAAAGAAAAAGATTCGATATATACAAAACATAAAAACTGCTATATACTAATATAGAGATAAAAAGAGAGATACTAGATTTATGCATAAATAGAAATACTATAAACAATAATCAAAATTGTATTTTCTGTACAAGTTGAGTCCTGAGTTATATGAAGTTGAGTGTGATTATAACCTATTTTAGATTGATTTTAAATGACAAAAAAAATTACACTCCCAGGGATTTGATCCTTCTCTGTGTTTGATAGATCTGGGGTTAATAAAGATCTACATTGTTTATACAATCATTAATATACATATATTGTATACTATTATTATATACACACATTATATAATGTATATTTTACTATATTATATATGGTATACTGTTAGGCCAGGAGGTAACTCCTCAAATGAAATTGTATTATTCATTTAGGTTGTTCATTATTATATACAAGAGGGAGTGACTGTACAGTTTCATCTCCCGATGACTCTCCATTTCTTCTATTATTTATTTACACTAATTACAATTGTTCACCCAATCCCTATGATTAGGTGTCAACATTCCCCCCCTTAATCTGAAAGGATGTTGGTGAGTCCAAGCATCATTTTGAATCTTTCAAGCTTTTCTCTTCCAAGCACTTTGGTGAAGATGTCTGCAATCTGCTCATTAGTGGAACAATGGCAAAGATGGATTGTTTTGGCCTCAACATGACATCGAATCAGATGATATTTTGCATTGATGTGCTTTGTTTGATCATGGAACTTTGGGTTCTTGGCCAACTTTATTGCCGAGGTATTGTCAATCATGAGTGGAGTCGATTGTACTTGTTTTACTTGCAAATCTTCCAGAATTTTCTTGAGCCACACAATTTCTTTTGTTGCCTCAGCCGCTGCCACATATTCTGCCTCTGTTGTGGAATCTGCTGGAATTGATTGTTTGCGTGATTTCCAGGAGACAGCTCCTGATCCAAGACTCATAGCATAACCTGAAGTAGATACCCTAGTTTCTTTGTCTCCATCGAAGTTTGAATCAGAGTATCCAATCAAGCTGAAATTGCCCACATGTGTATATTTGAGTCCAAAGTCTGGAGTTCCGTTCATGTACTTTAGAACTCTTTTTGCAGTAGACCAATGTCCCTCACAAGGCTTTTGTATAAACCTGGAGAGGATTCCAACAACAAACGAAATGTCTGGTCTGGTAGTAGTCAGGGAGTTGAGACTTCCTACAAGCTGTCTATACTTTGTTGCATCCTCAAATTCTTTTCCTTCAATGGGTGTGAGCTTTAAGTTTTGTTCCATTGGAGTAGTCAGAGGATTGCATTCAGTCATGCCAAACCTGTTCAACAGATCTCCAATGTACTTCTTTTGAGAAAGGAATATGGACTTCAGATGTTGAGTTACTTCAATACCAAGATAGTAATGAACATAGCCCAAATCAGTCATTTCAAAACCTTTCCTCAATTACTTCTTTATGGATGCAATGTAGCTCTCATTGTTCCCTGTCATCAAAATATCATTTACATATACCACAAATTATACAACTATTTTGCCAACCTTCCTGACAAAGAAAGTTGCATCATCAAGATCATAATGTTTGAAATTGAGTTTCAGAACATGCTCAGTTAGTTTTTCATACCAGGCTCGCGGTGCTTGTTTGAGGCCATACAAGGATTTCACAAGTTTGCATACTTTATGCTCATGTCCTTTCACAACAAATCCTTCAGGTTGGAACATAAAAACATTCTCTTTTAGATCTCCATTCAAGAAAGCAGTTTTTACATCCATTTGATGGACTTTCCAACCATTCTGAGCTGCTAGGGCAAAGAGTGTCGAGATGGTAGCCCATTTTGTTGTGGGGGCAAAAGTCTCCTCATAATCGACCTCTTTCTTTTGTGCAAAACCTTTTTCCACAAGCCTGGCTTTGTGCTTGTCAAGTGAGCCATCAGCTTTATACTTGTTCTTGTAGACCCACTTGCAGCCAATTGGTTTGGTTCCCAGTGGAGGATCAACCAACTTCCAAGTGCCATTCTTTATCAAGGCATCATACTCCTTTTGCATTGCTTCTTTCCATTCATCATGGGAAGCAGCTTCTTTGAAGGAAGTTGGTTCAAAATCTGTAGACAAAATCAATTCACAATCATAAGAAACATCCATATCAACAGGTGAATCTCATCTACATCACCTCCATTTTGTCGCGTTGAATTTCTAGTTCCTGTCTTTCCAACCTCATTTAGGATGAACACTTTCAAGTGTTTTTGTCAGCCACTTTGGGGGACCTTTCTGAGATGGTCCAGGCTGCTCCGTTGATTGAGTTGGGACCAGTGTAGATAATATCGGCGAAATATCGCCGAATAGTGTAAAATATCGCGATATTTTCGGCGAGCCGAAATATCGCCGAGAAAATATCGCTATATTTTCGGCTCCCAAAAATATCGCAATATTTTCGCTATTCGGCGATATATCGGCAAAATATCGCGCAACGATAGAAAATATCGCCGGGCGTGTTTTGCCGCGGCTAGAAAAAGGAAAACTTGGTTTTTTTTCTTCATTTTTGTTTCTAAGTGTTGGAGAAGGAAGGCGAAGAGTTTTGTGGTGGTTGTCAAGGAGGTTTTGAGGATCAAACAACGATTATCACCACCAACTAAGGTTTTTTTGTGGATCAAAGATTGAAGAATAGTGAGACAAACTTCATTTCTTCCATTAACAAGTATGTTCTTAAAAACCCCTATGTTAATGATTTTTTCATAGATTTAGGGTTATGCTTGCTTACCTCTTTGCCTACCAACATTTTGTTTCTTTGTTTTTTTCCATTTGCTATGATTTTCATGCCCATGAACCAATGCAAGGGTTTTCTCCATATTTGGACAGCAAGCTTCATTTTTTTTTCAACTTTCTTATGCACCCTCTTATTGCCATTTTTCATTCACATTGCAAAATGCAAATAATGTAGTAATTTTTTTTGAATGAGGTGGTTATTACTTATTATTTTTTCATTTTGTGTTGGGGGGTTTAATGCCAATTTTTTGTTTTTTTTGTGCCCTAGGTTTGAATTAGCTCACTACAAATGTCAAATATGCCAAAAGCCTTGGACCCATTTTGGGAGTATGGGGAGGTTGTTGGTGGGGCAAATCAGGCATATATATCATGCAACTTGTGTGGGACCAAGATGTCAGGGGGGGTTACACGATTGAAATACCATTTGGCTAGACTCTCTGCATATGATGCAGATGTAATGCCTTGTATGGTTTCTAGTGCAAAGGTTACACAAAAAGCTCGTGAAGCAATTGCTAAACAAGACAGAAAGAAAGCTGCTAGGGAGAGGCCAATGGTCTCAGATAGATAGCTGCTAGTTTTACTTGTTTTGCAACTTTTGCTACATATAAGTCAAATATGCCAAAAGCCTTGGACCCATTTTGGGAGTATGGGGAGGTTGTTGGTGGGGCAAATCAGGCATATATATCATGCAACTTGTGTGGGACCAAGATGTCAGGGGGGGTTACACGATTGAAATACCATTTGGCTAGACTCTCTGCATATGATGCAGATGTAATGCCTTGTATGGTTTCTAGTGCAGAGGTTACACAAAAAGCTCGTGAAGCAATTGCTAAACAAGACAGAAAGAAAGCTGCTAGGGAGAGGCCAATGGTCTCAGATAGATAGCTGCTAGTTTTACTTGTTTTGCAACTTTTGCTACATATAAGTTTATATCTCGTGATGATGAAATACTTTTAAAGTTTTATATATGTGATTTTATTTTGTTTGAGTCCTTGATTGGACAATTATCACTACCAGGGATCAGCAGGATATGTGATGTTATTTTGTTTGAGTCTTTGATTGGACAATTATCAGGGATCAGCAGGATTTGGTATTGCCTTTGAAGTTTGATGTATCATTTCTATTTGACATCATATATATTAGTGCCTTCTTGATATTTATGTGCCAATGTGTTTAGTTCATGTTGTTATTGCTTTATATGTTTAGAAATCTGGAAAAAAATGAATATATTAATATATTATGCATTTTTTATGCTTGCTGATATTTACCGATATTTTCGCCGATATTGCCGATAAGATATTTTCTGGACCCTTGCCGATGTTTTGCCGATACCGATATTTTCAACACTGTTGGGTCTGAATCAAGATTGAGTCTCCCAATTTTGTCAATCACGTCACTCAAAGTATCATCCATTGTTGGAGTTTCATGCGGGGGAGAGAGTGCTTCAGAAGAAGATTCCACGGTTGATCTAGTATATGAATCCCCCCTTCAAGATGTGGAATTTGATTATCAAATTCTTGAAATGATTTTGCATTTGCAAATCTATCCAAGCGATCAAGTTGCCGCTCAGCGACATTGTCATTTTTGGATGATTTAAGAAAGATTACATCTCTAGATACAACAAACTTTTCATTGACTTCATCATAGAGATGGTATGCTTTGGAGGTGTTTGAATACCTAGGAAGATACACTTACGACTTCTTGCACCAAGTTTGTTTCTATGTACCTTTGGTATCAAGGCATAATAGGTGGAACCAAAGACCCTGAGATGCTTTATCGAAGGAATGTGCCCATACCACATTTCATAAGGAGTCTTGTTTCTAATAGCATTAGATGGACATCTATTCTTTACATATACAACACATAGAACTGCATCAACCCAAAACATCAATTTTACATTTTTGAAAAACATCATGGAGTGCACCATATTTAAGATTGTCCTATTCATTCTTTCAGCTACTCCATTCTGTTGGGGATTATAAGGCACAGTTGTTTGATGTTTGATCCCATGTTGGCGAAGATAGTTTTCAAATTCATTTGAAGTGTATTCTTTTCCATTATCAGTGCGAATAGAGCCAATATGAGATTGTGCATCATTTTCAATCCATGTATGAAAGTTCTTGAATGTTTGAAAAGCATCAGATTTGTTCTTCAATAAATAAACCCAACACATTCTGGTGTAGTCATCAATAAATGTCATCATATATTTATTTCCATTTGCAGAAGGAACAATGATTGGACCACATAAATCTGAATGAATGAGTTGAAGTTTTCTATGTGCTCTGGAATGTGAATCATGAAAAGACTATTTGCTATGCTTTCCTAGAATGCAAGCATCACATTGCTTAAGTTTCCTAGGAATTGTAGGCAAACCAATAACACCATTTTTCTTCAACAAGTGGAGGCTGTCATAGTTTAAGCGTCCAAATCTAGCATGCCATAATAAACTTGATGGAAATGTACCTTCTTCATAATGAGAATTGTATGAGAAATTTTGTGCACGAGCAGAGGTACCCTGCAGCTTGAGAAGCCTTTCTTCTTCTATCCCTGTCATGACAAGTCAGTGGTCTAATGCTTTTCTCACCTCAAGCTTGCCATCAAACATATACATGTAGTGTCCTTGTTGGCGGATGTGGACCAAGGACAACAAGTTTCTCCTCAGCTGTGGGAGATATAGAACATGATGCAGAAGAAAGTCTGGAAGACTAGGCAATTTAACCCTGATTGTGCCAAGCCCTGATGGCTTGAGTTTTGATTTATCTGCAAAGTATACTGCTCCATCAACATTGTCAGTAAATTCTTCAAAAACAATCTCTTCTAAAAGTCATGTGGCAAGTTGCTCCTGAATCAAGCAACCAATCATTTTTCCAACGAGCAAGTGAAGTATTAAATAAGTCTTCATTTACTCCAATATTATAGTGTGCCACAACATAGTGAGCGGATTCAAGTGCTTTACCTTTCTCTTTGTCATTAGTTTTACCTTTGGGTTGGTTTCTTTCCTACTCAATTCTGTCCCAAGGCAACTTGCATGTGGATGCATCATGTGATCCATCTCTTTTGCAGCGTATGCAGTGCAAATCTGACTTTTCTCCTTGAGAGTGTCTGCCCCCCTGCCTCTGAAATTTCTTCCTCTTTCTCTTCGACCACCTCTTCCTTTGGAAGAATCTGGAGCAAGATTCTTCTCTCTATGTGCAAGACACACTGCCTCTTCAGAAGACTGAGGAGCTGTCTTCTTCCCAAAAGCTTTCTCTCTTTCAACAAATTTTTTCTCAAGGGAGTCAAAAGTGTAATATCTTTGAGGTTTCCATTTGCTTGCAATGATTCAAGATAATTTGATTAAGTGGGATAAAGTGCCTTGAGAAAAGCTATCAGAGGAATGTCCATTTCAACATTAGTGACTTTGATATCATGCATAATAGATTTTACTTATGATGCAAATGCAAGAGGATTATCATTTTGTAATTCAAGGGTGAACAATTTAATCATGAGTTGAACAACTTCAAGTGCAGAGTGTGAGTCATAGAGTTCCTTCAGTTTTTGTAAGGTTTCAAGAGCATTTGAAAATGGTGAAATATGGCGACTCACCTCTTCATTTACTGATGCTGCAATCAATTCATAAGCCTTGCTATTCTTATTTTCCCAAATGGCGAATTCCTTGTCTGAGGTAGGTTGTTCTGGCTCTTTGGCTCCGTCTCCAACACACACTCCTTTACACAGCTCATTAAAAATGAGAGTGTGTTTGATTTTTCGAGACCACTAAGGATAATTTTCCTTGCCGGTGAGAACCACTCTCACAATAGATATCAATGAATGCATTTTAAAAATATGTGTACTGTAAAAATTTACTTCTGCTACCAATGTATAAAATTTGCATTTCTGGTGGTATAAAATGCAGTTCTAGTGTAAAAAATTACAATCTGATGTATAGAGCAGAGGTATTATATGGGGTGGGTATTATCTAGGGGAGGGGTTATTATATGTGGGAGGTGTTATTTGGGGGAAGACTTATATGGTGGAGGACATATATGATACCAAGGAGTCAACGTATGACCGGTGCATTGTTTAAGACAACAAGTGGTATTAGCTGTGCGAGAGTATGGAGCGTATTAGCTGTGCGGGAGTATGGAGGTGGTATTAGCTATGCGAGAGTATGGAGCGTATTAGCTGTGCGAGAGTATGGAGGTGGTATTAGCTGTGCGGGAGTATGGAGCGTATTAGTTGAGCGACATTAGAGTCTGGTGGAGCGGTGTGATGCCACACCATAATATCACAACACAGGAGGTGAATACACAGTCACGTGGTATTGCAGTGGCATGTGGTATAGCGAATGGGTTGGCAACCAAGTCTCGTTGTTTGCAGAGTGTGGTATGGCAAGTGATACCATATGGTTCTGTTGCGAAGTGGAGAGGAGTTTAAAACTGGTGAGGAAGTATGGGAATGCAATACATGAGGGCGGTGCAAAGCCAACATTCCAAAAGTCGACAATTCGAACTCGGATTTCACAATAATGGCTAATGAACAGTCAATTTACCAACACAAACACAGTCACTACGCCATTCAATCGACTATCAAAAAAACTTTATGCATTCACCATATATGCCATCGACCATCAATCTTCTTCAATGTATGAGCTTGTTAATGGATTCTGATCATTGAAATCACTTACCAAATGCCATCAATATTCGAACATAGTCGACGCAAAATGCACATTGTAGTCTCACTATTCAACACAACACGTCCAGGTTTCGACCCAGCTCACAGTCTTTTAACACACATGTTCCATCTCTCAGCACCAAGGCTTCAACGACTTCAACTACTGTTTGCAGGTCCGCTCCAAACAACTTCTATGAGAGTTATTCAGCTAGAGGTTAACTCAGCAATCCTTGCAGTCATCGCAAAGATAATTAAAAAACGCATTGAATGCAGATGGTCTGTCCAAATGCAGAGATTCGGCAGAGAAAAGAGGCAGAGGGCAGGAAACTGACAGGAGTTACAATGCGGAAAAATAAAAATAGAGGTTGGCTCTGATACCATGTCAGGCCAGGAGGTAACTCCTCAAATGAAATTGTATTATTCATTTAGGTTGTTCATTATTATATACAAGAGGGAGTGACTGTTCAGTTTCATCTCCCGATGACTCTCCATTTCCTCTATTATTTATTTACACTAATTACAGTTGTTCATCCAATTCCTATGATTAGGTGTCAACATATACTATAAATTATGATCATAAATATTATATGATATATCATAGATAAAATTGTTTTGAGAAATACAGAGCCAAGGGGGATAACTACGGATACAGTGCTACAAAGATGTAATTTCACTACTTGAAGTGGAAGCATGCTTCTGAAAAATTTATCATGTTGATTGGGGTCTGACTGATGATCAAGGCAGAGTAAAAAAATAGTGTTTGCACTTTCATGGTTTTCTTTTTTGATGATTTTGATGCCAATTTCCTTCCTGCTCAGTGCTAAGTAGTTCAATAGTCATGTTATCCCTAGTAAATTCCTAAGTATGAGCGGTCCTTTTGACTCGCCCCTAGAACAAAAATCAGTCATTCTAGGGTAAGGGGAAACCGCCGGACTTGAATGGATTGTCTCGTGAGCTTTATCTAGCTCTTTTGTCCATGATTGGAAAATGATATTTTTGAATGTGTCAAGAGGCTTTGGCTATAGGTGCTATGGGGTATCCAGTCAATGCAGGGCTCATTAATTTAATTTCTAAAGTGACACAGGACACATTAATTGGTTCGCAGCCTATCACTCATATTAATTTTCCTTATAAGGCAGCCTATCGCTCTTTTTCATTTTCCTTGTAAGGTAATAGATAAGTTATGTCACCTGCATAAAAAATGCGGCTGCCTAAATCATTCAGTCTGAGGAAACAGTTTATTAAAGGTTGCATCGTCTTTAACAATTGTATTGCAGGCTGGGAATGTCTTGCTTAGGCAAAGGACACCATTCAAAAGGTTTGTTTTCAAGATTGAATTCGACAAGGAGTTTGCTAAAATCAAGTGGGATTTCGTTCTTGGTATGCTTTTTTGGCTTAGATTTGGAAATATTTTCATTAGCGTAGTACGAATTCTCTTTTCAGATGCCTCCATCAGGAATGTGTGAACATCCAAATGCAGGAATTCTCTTTTCAAATGCCTCTACCATGGTATTTGTCAACATCCAAAAGGTTCTTTTTCAAGGTTGAGTATGATAGAATTGGGTGGGATTCCATTCTTGATATGCTATCCTGGGTTACTCTCTTGAGTCATTTTGCTTGCATGGTCAGAATTCTCTTTTCGATGGACAATTATGATAAGAGATTTCACTTCACTAGTCTATCATGTTAGGATGTAATGGTCCAATGTAGGATATGATTTATTGTACGTAAATAAATTTAATGTAGTATTGTCTGGACGAGTAGGGATATGAGGTGTCAAGTTAAGAAGTTGATATGAAAGGCCTTTTAAGTTTTTAACCATTAAAAGCATATGTATAAAGCATATGTATCCGTATAGGGATGAATTCTCCTTCCAAATGATAAAATTTCAACTAGTTTATATCTCCTCTATTCACAAATGTGTGTCCATTGGACTCCATCCTCTGAAATTTAATTGGTATCAGAACATTAAGATTGGAATCCTTTGAATCGAGTAACAGCCTGTTAAAAGAATTAGCATTATAAATCAAGGAATAACGAATGCTTATGAACCGAGGAGAGAGAAGATACAAACAAAAGTCACACCTGCTGGATTGGAACCAGAGATATTTTGCTTATTAAATGGGTTCTTAACCAGAGATCTTTCACTTGTTACAAGTGTTTAAAATAAATTTTGTGTGAAGGATTCTCAATACTTGGTAATTAATAATGTTCACTTTTGTTGCTGGCAGATTCAAGATTCCTTTTTGAAGGGCAGTTGACTGTTGGAGAAGAGCCGCCACCACCAAGATGGCTTGCTGCTCAAAATTTGCTAACAGCTCTTGCCATTGGCAGTCAGGCAAGTAGCACAACAGCAGAATCTTCTGAAAATCTTGCGCATGAGAATAATGCATCACAGAGCAATGAAGAAGGGTCCACTCAAAACTTTCTAGAGCAAGTTGTGAACAATATTCAAGGGATCATTAATCTTGAAAATGATCTTGACAGTGCTATTGAAGCTGCTTTGCAGGTATAATTTGCTTTATTTGATATTTGACATGGTTTGTCCCTTTTATATTTGTTAGAATTGAAAAGATTAGAGCAATATAATAATATAATTAAGCTTGACAGCTTTAGTATGTCACCTTCTATTATTTACTGGGAATTGTTATGGCCGAATCCATGTTTTTTGGTTTTGCGGTAAACTATAATGTCTTTCAAACATGATTTATGTTTTTTTGGTCATCGTATATTTGTATCTACTAAGGCTATGAATTAATGAAAGTTAGCTTCTTAGCGTTTTCTGAATTTTGTGCTATATTTTTTCTTCAAAGTCCTTCAGGGAAGTGTGTGTATATATATATATATATATATATATATATGTATATATATTTTAATGAGCTTTTCTAATATTTATAATTATTACTGCAGGGATGCTTCTTCATTACTTGCAGATATATCCATGATATATATTATCAATTTTTGTAACTTAACCGTTGCCTAACTTGTTCCATACATTCTCATAGATAACGTAGACGAAAGTACAGCAATAGATGAGAGAATAATTGCTTGATTAAAAGTGGTTAAGATTGACGCAATGTCTCAGTGCATGCTAGGACAGGAAGGATTGCATTATTTATCTCCTGAATACTTAATTATCTAATGATTCAATATTACATCACTTTATTAAAAAAACCCTTAACCTCTTTACCTAAGTTTTTTATTATAATTTTATGACAAAACTACATTTAATGTATGCAAATCTAATTTTAACCATTATATTTAACACCCTATCATAATGGTCATATTACATAGGTTTGCTTTTCCCAATTTTTTTTTTCATAGTTTTGCTTTTTTCAAAATAAAAACAAAATCTCTGAACCACAGTCCTCTTTTGAGAGATGTCTTCAATCAACTACTGGAAATGCATTATATCTGGCATGGTTGATGAAGTACAAGTCATGTTACCAACCTTATTTTTGACCATTCACTCGTGAGCTGGATCAAGGTTACTTGGGAGCGGGAGCGAAAATGGGGAGCGGGAGGGGGAGCAGGAGTGGGAGCGACATTTTCAGAAGCTCCCGGTTTGGGAGCGATTTTGGGAGCGTTTTTTATATAATATATATATTTTTATATTTTTTATATTTTGATGCATATATGTCAACAAAAGCATGTAGAATGATGACTTAGATATAAAAAACATAGATTGAACCATTAACAACAATAATCTAGAAGTTATAATCTTCATCAACCACATCCACAAGTTAGTAACATAGTAACATACAACATATTGAGTCTCATGATTCATCAATCTTAAAGTTTCAAGCTTTCAAAATTCAATATATAACATTTATCATCATTGATCACCAAAGTTGTACTTGTAAGCTAAGTGTAACCATTACGACAAATAATATCTAACATGAAATGAAATGTTATAAAATGAAATCAAATGAAACAACTTTAAGCTTTCACGAAGCATCATATTCATAATTCATGAATCATTACTAATGAGTTATAATTGCCAACTTCAAACTTCAAACTTAAATTGTCATATATTGTTTACAAAAAATATCATAATAAATACGAAAGATCAATAGTTATAAAAACTACTAGAAACTAGAAAAGACAAGTAAATCTATTATCTATTGCTAATGCTTGGGCATCTTGCCACCACGAGAAATGTCTAATTTTTTAGTCTTGTTGGAAAATCAGGATCTTTGTCATTAATATCACCCTCTAAGCATTAATATCTAGAGGTATCATTGTCATTACCTCTGATCTGTATAGGGATCTTTGTCATTAATATCACCCTCTAAGCATTAATATCTAGAGGTATCATTGTCATTACCTCTGGATCTGTATAGGGATCTTTGTCATTAATATCACCCTCTAAGCATTAACATAAGATAGAAAAAGCATAGCATGTCAAGTCAAGATTTTGTTTGAGTGATGCGTACATTTTTAGGTCATGATAGAGGAGTTCGACAACCAATGTCACTAACATCAAGGTACATAGAGGGATTGGTGCTCTTGATTCAATACGAGTTCCATACCCTAATACATGACAAAATCTAATGGAAACATTGCGATCCCCCTAATCTTGAAATCTTGAAAAATTGATAAGTCTGTTGGATTTTGAATGAAATCCATTGAGGTCGGAACCACTCTCAAACATCTCGAGTCATTTCATGGTAATGTTAAAAATTTAAGTAAAAGAATATCACTTTTACTTTAAGAATTTAACATTACCATGAATCACATATCAACACTAGGGCGATAGGCTTGATCATTAGGCTGCCCCACTCAAGACTTATTTGTTTCTTTGAAAAAAATGCATTTGGAATATTACTGCAATTTTTTTTTGTAAAAAAGACTAGACGCTCCCGAAAACCCAGGGAGTGTTTTTTTTTGCTCGAAGCGCGAATTGGGAGCGAGGACATGGGGGGGAGGGTGCTCCCTCGCAACCCTGGGCTGGATAAGATCAAATGTTCGCCAAGTAGTAAGCCTTTTCCACGATCGATGTAGAATTTGGTTTGCATTCTGAACTCATCTTCTTTACAACATGGTAGCCCAACATATCAAAATTTTTCTTTCGCTTCTTTGTGGAAGTACCATCTTGCTTAACTGTAGAACTTCATCTTCAACATCCCAAAGGGTCATCTTCTCTTCATATTTTCATAGGCATAGCAGATAAAGCATAATAAATATGATGTTTACCTTTGTCTTTCTGATCATTAGACCATTCATTGTCCAAATTTTTTTCTCCCCATCGTCCACTTCATCATATTCCAATTAGAAATAACCTTTTTCTTCCACAACTATAGTAATTGTCTTTTCTCTTTTTTGTCAACAATAAACATCATTAGAGGGGTGGCAGGAGGGGGAGGGATTATATCTAATCCCGAAGGAAAAATTGTTGCCAAATACTCTTGAGGGATGGGTAGGAAAACCAACAATCAAGCCAAAATGTATGGTTTTTTATTGGGTCTAACTCTAGCTCATGACATGGGAATTTTTGAGCTAATAATCCTGGGAGACTCTATGATTACTATAGAACATCTAATTAATGGCTCCTATCCAAAGGAGAATCTCCTCAACCTCCTCAAAAGAATAAATTGTGCTTTGGACCTCCTACTCTCAAAGTCTCTCTTCCATATCCTCAGAAGTGAAAACTCGGAGGTAGATTGCCAAGCCAATCTTGCCTGCCTCTTAGATGTGGGTCAAAGGGAAGTTAATGGAATCAAAGATTGGCATACTATACCATAATTTCCTCAATGTGCTCTCTCCACCCCAAGCAACCATCCCCATGCCGCCCCCTTGGATTCACATTAAGGGGCAATTTAAACTTTGGTATTAAGTTATTTTGGGCCAAACTGGCTGGCATCGTGGTTGTAGCCGAGCGTTTGACTCATGCATGAGAAACTCTATTAATTTCGCATAATCTTGCTCACCTCGTACAAAAGTGCCTACCTTGTACAACTCCACCTCCTCGCAGAGTGATGAATTTGGAGAAATTGAGCATGATGTGTTTTAATGGAGATTCGACTGTCACTATGTGTGAGGGCTACCATTCTAGTGTTAAATCCTAGGCGTGGTTCATGTTGAAATATGTAACTAGGTTTAGTCTTCATAATATCTAATGTAATCATGATTTTTTTTTGATGTAAAGAGAAAAATAAATTTATTATTGTCATTCTTGATGCATGGGTTTAATGCTCAAGGTGAATTTCTTTATAGTTCAAGCACACTTTGAGTCCTTTTAGGGCTTTTCATAGAGTCAACAAGTCAATTGAGTCATTGTCATGTATGGAAGACCCTTTTGGGCTTATTGTATCAAGTCAAAGAAAATTTATGTAAAGTCAAAAGTGTCATATAGACCCTCCAAGACCTTGTCATCATCCAAAGAACAAGTTGGCCGCCAAGAAACTATTCGACCTATCATCAACCTCACTTGAATGACATCAATTCAGCTCTCAAGAAGTTCGATCAAGGCAAGGAAGAAGACCAAAAGAAGAGCGAGATAGAGGAGAAGAAAAACAAAGTTTTGGATCTGTTTTGGGCTATATCTCTTCACATGTGCGAGATCTAGGGCATCATCCTGCTGCATCTAGACCGAAATTTATAGTCACATTGGAAGGCTGAAATTAGGTATCTAAAAGAGCATTTTGCAAGCTGAATTGCTAAGGAAGAAGAAGATCCCCAAGCAAAGGAGAAAGAAGACATAATTTACCATCTTCCACCCACACGTGCGAGCTAGGGTTTCTGTAGTAGCCGAAAATTGTAGGTCGAAATTGCAGTCTTAAGTTGCAGGTCCAAAATCTTGATCAAAGGAGAAGTTGCAGTTATTATAAGGCAAAGTTTGACTTGGGTTGACTTTGTGAGAAGGAAGTTCTTCAAGAAGAAGTTTGACTTGGTCTTGGAGGGGTGTTTGACAAGGGTCTTGGAATTCGTCATTTGAAGTTCTATAAGAAGAGAAGAATTCTTGTGGGTTTTCCTCTCAAGAGGAGAGGTTTTGGCCCTAGCTTACAACCTACATTCTGTGTCCTCTTGTCTCATTGATCTTTATTGTTTGGTAGTTGTTTGATGATAGACAACACAATAATAATCAAGATAAAGAAGAAGCTAATCAAGTTAAGTAAAAATACATCACAAGCAGTTATCAAAGTAAGAGAAATCACCTAATATAGTTGCCTCTAGTTTTCTCAACATGGTATTAGAGCTAAGGTGATAACAACAAGGAAAGGCAACTTGAAGAAGATCATCAATTGAAGAAGGATACCTAAGGACCAAGTGCAAGAAGATCATCAAGGACTACTCCACACATCATCTTAAAGGAAGGAATTAAGGAGCATCAAAGAGGACTACCCATCTCATTACAAGGATCATATCATCTAGAAGGATCAACACTTTGTAGAAGAAGAAGACCTCAAAGACCCTACCTCATTCAAAGAAGGACTCTACACTTGAAGCATTCTTGGGAAGCTCACATCATCCAAAAGAAGCAAAAAGAAGCATTGCCATCATCAAAGGAATCAAGGCCATCTCCCTCACATTGAAGAAAGAATCACATCTCCAACATCTTTGAAGAAAGACATCTCCAATTATCAATATCATCAAGAAGGCATCAAGTTGAATATATCATCTTCAAAGGAACATCTTCACTTGACAAGTAAGTATCTTTATATTTATGTTTGAATCTGCTATCAACATGACTTCATTCTACAAGGAGAGCAACAAATTGGCCGGGTCATCAAATTTCCTTGCATGGAAAAAGAGGATAGATTTGATCCTCATAGAGAATGAAGTTATTGAATATGTTAAGGGTTCAATCTCCAAACCATCTCAAGAGCAAGCTCAAGCACTATCAAAGTATATGAAAGGGGAAATAAGGGCTCAAAGAATCCTCATAGAATCAATCAAGGATTCCCTCATCCCTTATGTAGCAAATTTGGAGAAATCGAAAGATATCTATGAACAATTGGTAGAATTTTTTCTGTAAGCACTGCAGGAGAAGTTATATCATTGAGAACCGAATTATACAAGATGAAGGTATCTAAGGAAGAAGGGGTAGCCTCATACCTTATGCGGGTATCTCAAATAAGAGATCAACTACAAGAACTAGGAGAAATAATGTCTGAAAAAGAAATGACCACCATTGTGCTCAATGTACTACCTGATGAATGGTGCACCTTTGTATTAAGTATCTATGGAAAGAAGGAAGCCACTCCATTCAGTGAACTTTGGTCATTATGTAAAATTGAAGAAACTAGGTTAAAGGCAAAGAGCGATGTTGGATCAAATGAACAAGTTCAAGCTATGCTGCCATGGCTAGGAGAAAAGGGAAGTTTGGAAAGTTTGATCCTTGAAAAAGAAGAAGCTTGATATGTCAAAGATCCAATGCTACAAATGTAATGAATATGGGCACTTCAAGAAGAATTGTCCTAAACTCAAGAAGGACAACAAGAAAAGAAAAGGTAAAAATGAAGCTCATATCAATGATGAAATAGAAGAACCTGAAAAGAAGAAGTCAAAGAACGAGGAAGTGAAAGACCTTTATTATGACTGAAATAACTTCCTTCACTTTGTTTGTAAGAAGATTGTAGTCATGATAAGAATGATAAGATGCATTATAGCTAAGATAGAGATGGCATCATCATAGAAGCAGGATATAGCTGAAGTTGAAGTCTATATAAAGCAGTCATCATGATAGAAAGGAAGTAGCTCATGGTATCTTCATTGAAAGCATGAAAAGACAACTGAAATAGTAGTATATATGGTTGGACAAAGTCATCTAGCAAGATAAAAGATAAAAGAAGTCATCATACATCATCATTATTAGAAAGGAGCATTTGTAGAATGGGGATCATCAAGATCCTCCACTAGAATCTTTATAAGAAGGTTCACCTCTACTTAGAAGAAGCAAGTGCCTCATAGATAGTCCACATTCCACCTTGTGTGGGATCCATTGGTAAGGTATGATGACGAAGATATGCAACATGTTGAATTGGTTGAAGTGCTTTCATCTTCAAGCAAGAAATGGAAGGAAAAGGTATGTATATATTTGATAGATAAATAAAGTCATGTCATCATATAGTTGCACATAGCATGATTGAATGCTCTACCTCATGAGCATGATCAAAGAAAAATGATCTCTTCCATGAAAATGATGCATGAAGGCATTTAGGCAATGTGATTTGAACTCTTCTACATATTGATAAGATGAAATGAACATAATATGACCTCATATGGAATATGAGGTGGTTGACAATCATGGTTCCTATGTTGAAAGAACCATGTAAAGAAGATCCCGAGGAAAGCAATATGTGAAAAAAAGAAAAAAATGATGAAAGAAGAGTTTGTGGGAAGATGCATCTATAAGATAAGATAAGTAATCAACATCTGATAACTAGAAGAATTAGCTATGACACCTCCATGGAAGAAGAAGGTATGAAGACCCTGATATGTATATTGCAAAAAGAAGAATCTTGGGAATGAATATCTTGGAGATGGATTCATACCTATGCAGGATGTTGATGTTGCAAGAAGCTGATGTCATGACGAAAGGCCATCATAAAGAGGTAACTTTGATTTATTGTCCATTTTGATTTTTGAAAGCATTTGGTTAGGTTGTTACAGGGCTACCGAAAGAGGGGTGTAGAAAGTCACCTATAACCTATACTCATGAGATTGGATGGAAGATCCTGAAAGAAACATGATTTGGAAGAGGTAGTTGTATGAAGGAAAGCCAGATGTGGATTAGAAGATCAATTTCCGCTGAAGAAAAGGATGACATGACTATTGGTTCAGCCCTATGGTTCATTGAAGTGAAGTGAAGTGATGGAGAAAGATGGTTGAAGGCTTGAAGCCCTACAAAGAAGTTATGATGAAGAAGGCTTCATAATGAAGAAGATGAAGTTCATGACATGATAGAGAAAGAGCAGCCCTACAAGCAGCTGATAGTACCATGATCTCCTTTAGAGTAGAGAACAGAAATGAGCTGATAGTACCAAATAATAAAGTGATAATACTAAGTTGCTACTAGGTCGAAGTTGCTATTGGGTCGAAGTTTCTGCTGCTGCTACTGGGTCGAAGATATGTTGCCGCATCTAGGTCGAAGTTGTTGCTAGAAGGTTATCATCTGCAGAAGAAGGGAAGGGCTGACTTGGTGGTTGAGGGAAGTCTGTGTCTAGGTCAAGGAGTCTTGGATTATCTCGCGAAACTATTGAAGGAAGAGTTGTTGACTGGGTTTTCCCCTATATTGGGGTTTTTCCCTGGCTATCCGCTTACATCTGGTGTCTTTGATCTTCGTGTTATGATTTTGGTAATTGCTTGATGGACTAAGATAAAAGAAGAACACAAGAAAATTAATAAGAACATAAGAATATCACAAGTAATTATCAACATAAAGAAAATCTTTTTGCCTTTCTGATTTTCCAACACTTCTTTGCCACTCAAGACAAAAGAATCAACGCTTGATCTCTCTTCTACAAATTAATGTACCAATATTTTGGATTAGTAAAATGCCATGATGCAATTGAATCAATATAAAGGTCTGTTTGTCTTATTCTTTATGTTCAACTACATTGGCATGTGTCTTCCCAGATTGATCTTTGGAAAAAGGTGTTGATTTGGGGTAGCATTGGATGTGCTCTAGCCATGAAAATTGGTGGAGAGGCTAAAGCACATGAGATCTCCAAGACCCTGAAATGGTTTGGGGAAATTCCACCCGGTTAGAGAGATATTAAAATAATTAATGTTTTTAATGGAGTTCCTAGGTCTAAACTTAGGAAAATTAAAATATTAATGGGTATTAATATAAAACTGGGTGAGAATGTTCTAAATGACATGGATCAATCCAAATCTAATCTTAGCCTTTGATTAGAGATTTAATCTCGGCTGTTGAAGACTCAACAGAAAAAGTATAAGAGGAGGCTTGAGGGTCAGTTGGAAATACACCAAGATTGATCAGTCAGTTCAATTTTCCGGAGAGGGGTTTGCTGAGAAAATTCGAACAAGTGATCTGAGTTGCAACGAGGGGCAGTGAGTGCATAACAGAGAGACAGAGATAGTGCTAGAGGGCCAACACAATGATTGAGGAGGCTACGCAGAGCCAGCAGGAGCCACGCTGAAGGCCAGAGAGACTGTGCAGAGGCTAGCAGGGCTTGCGTGGGTGACGCAGAAGGCCAGAGAGACTGCGCAGAGGCTAGCAGGGCTTGCGTGGGTGACGCAGAAGGCCAGAGAGATGAAGTAGAGTATAAGAGGGCTGACATAGGGGGTTCCAGAGCTATGCAGAGGCTAGTAGGGCTAACGTAGAGTCTCAGAGAAGCGTTGGAAGGATTTTCGTGGGGCAGACTTGCTGAATATCTACTTCCGAAGAGATGTATTATTGCCAGATAGAAATCTCTATTGGGTGAGCCAGTTTGGCACCCTAGTTGTACGCAAGAAAGCTGCTTAATAATAAAACCCTAAGAACTGCTGCATCGGTTTTCCCAAGTTGGGTTTTTCCGGGGACGATTGTTAAAAAATAACGGTGTCCCTTGTTTGTTTGTCTATTATTTCAGTTGATGATCTGTAGATGAGTTGAGACTGCATTTGTGTTTATTTTCAGTATTTATATGGTTAAATAACTTGTTAAAGAATAAACACGTAGGTGAAATAAACCAGATAATGCAGGAAGAATTTCTGACATGTTAGACTTAGAAATTCCAACATGGTATCAGAGCATTGCAGATCACAGGAGAGTTGAAGGCACCAACTAAATCAGAAAATTTGCAGCAGAAACAACCGTCTCGAGAGACAGCGATGTTCCTAAGCAGAAGGCAACAGTGAAGGAGTGACGCAGAGGGCCTACGTCATCATTTCGAGCCAGAGAGAGGCCAACACAGAGGCAGAGAGACGTAGAAGAGGCTCACAAAGAGCCACACCATCCTACTTAGTCAGGTAGGCCTGACCCAATTGGCTAGAGGAGTGATTCAACCTTGTCGGGATTGCGCAGAGCTAAGAGGCTCAGTTTCGTTAGTTGCCAGGGCCTAGGGAGCTGTGGGTAGATTGTGGATTGGGAAGCTGATGGGGTGTTGTTGCCGTCGAAGCAGAACAGTACCTAACGGGACAAAACCAAGGTAGAGGGAGCCGCTGCCTTGAGGGATTTCTAGCCAAGAAATTCAGATCCGAGTTGCAAAGAGGATCGAAGAGGAACGGATCGACAATTGGCAGGAGGATTTCCAGGAGGGAAATCGAGACTCAGAGGGAGTCTAGGAGAGAACTTCCAGGAGGGAAGTTGAGACCTAGAGGGAGTCTAGGAGAAGAGCGGAGATGGCAATGAACGCACTGAGGGATTAGGACAGGTTGGACGGGGCCTCCAACTTTGTCATCTGGAAGGCCAAGATCCTATCTGTTCTGGATAGACATCGCATCAAGGGCTTCACCTTGAGAACCGTGGCTATCCCAGTTGACCCAGCTGAAAATGAAAGGTATGAGGATGCAATGGCCAAGGCAAAGTGCATAATCCTTGATGGGGTCAAGGATCATGTAGTTCACATATTGCTGAGAAGAACATGACAAAGGAGATGTGGGATACCTTGACGACATTGTATCAAGGCACTTCCGTGCAAAGGAAGATGCTACTGGAGAATCAACTACAGTTATATCAGATGCAGAAGGGGGAGCAAATAGATCTATACCTCAACAGGTTGCAAGAGATTCGGGGCCAACTTACTTCCATAGGGGCCACGCCGGATTAGGAGTTCATGGTGAGAACTGCCTTGAATGCAGTCTTCGAGGATTGGGAGAGATTTGTCCAAAGCATTTTGGGCAGAGCGACTCTTCCAGGATGGGAAGAGATGTGGGCAGCACTTCGCTAAGAAGAGATCATACGACTGACCAAGGCGGGGAGTAGCAGCAAAGGAGGTTGAATCAAGAAAGAAGAGGAGGAGGATGCGGCTTTGGCATGTGCGGGACAGCAGGGGAAGAGGAAGAAGAAGGACATCTCTAAGGTAAAGCGCTTCCATTGTGGGGAGCTGGGTCATTATGCAACCCAGTGTCCCAGGAAGAAGAATAAGGGAGATGCTTTTGACTCCAAGGTAGCTCTGGCTAAGGCGGAGAAAGAAGTCGAGACGAATGAGCACTATGCCATGAGTGCTCATGCAACTCTAAAGAAGAGGTGGGGTGACATCGAGCTGTAGTCAGGAGGACTACAAAAGATGAGGGGTAGGATCCTTGAGGTACCCAAACTCTTGGATCATATCTGGCTACAGGAGCCCCAAGTGACATTAGTAGGATGACGGATGTCGGTAGGAGCAAGATGCGGATGGAGCAACAAGGCAGTGCTAGAGTGCAGTGGTCTCTGGCAGCGCAGAGAGGGTTGCAGTAGTGCGAGAGGCACAGAGGTGGTTGCAGCAGTGCAGAAAGGCACAAAGGTGGTTGCAGCAATGTGAGAGGCATAGAGGTGTTGCAGCAGCGCAAAGGCAACATAGGGAGCACAGGATAGCAGCAGAGGTAGCTCCAGCATCAGGGGGCTTCTAGCCTGACAAGGGTGTCAGTAGTTGGGCAGATCAGGTACTTCTCAGTAACTGAGTTGCAGTGCAGCAATTAGCAGTGGTAGTGCTATGGACAACACGATGCAACACGATGAGAGAGAGCTACAGTACAGATGCAGTGTTGGGAGGAATGACCAACAACAGCACGGATGCAGAGGGAGCTGCAGTACAGATGTAGAAGTGGCAGTGGCAGAGCCATGGGCAGCAGTACAGGAGGCAACAGTGTAGAGGATGTTGGGCAGCAGGCCAAGCATTAGCACAGGTACCGGTGCCGGATGATCAGTGTGATGTTCAGTGGTGGAGCATTACTAGAGCACATTCCTCGCTAAGAGGGAGTGTTGATTTGGCTCTAGCCATGAAAATTGGTGGAGAGGCTAAAGCACATGAGATCTCCAAGACCCAGAAATGGTTTGGGGAAATTCCACCCGGTTAGAGAGATATTAAAATAATTAATATTTTTAATGGAGTTCCTAAGTCTAAACTTAGGAAAATTAAAATATTAATGGGTATTAATATAAAACTGGGTGAGAATGTTCTAAATGACATGGATCAAGCCAAATCTAATCTTAGCTGTTGATTAGAGATTTAATCTCGACCATTGAAGACTCAACAGAAAAAGCATAAGAGGAGGCTTGAGGGTCAGTTGGAGATACACCAAGATTGATCAGTCAGTTTGATTTTCTGGAGCGGGGTTTGCTGAGAAATTTTGAGCAAGTGATCTGAGTTGCAGCGAGGGGCAATGAGTGCATAGCAGAGATAGTGCCAGAGGGCTAGCGCAGTGATTGAGGAGGCTACACAGAGCCAACAGGAGCCATGCAGAAGGCTAGAGAGATTGCGCAGAGGCTAGCAGGGCCTGTGTGGGCGACGCAGAAGGCCAGAGAGCTTACGTAGAGTAGCAAAGGGCTGACACAGCGGGTTCCAGAGCTACACAGAGGCCAACAGGGCTGATGCAGAGTCTCAGAGAAGCATTGGAAGGATTTTCGTGGGGCAAACTTGTTGAATATCTGCTTCCGAAGAGAGGTATTACTGCCAGATAGAAATTTCTATTGGGTGAGCCAGTTTGGCACTCTTGTTGTACTCAAGAAAGCTGCTTAATAATAAAACCCTCAGAACTGTTGCACCGGTTTTCCCAAGTTGGGTTTTTCTGGGGACGATTGTCCAAAAATAACGGTGTCCCTTGTGTGTTTGTCTATTATTTCAGTTGATGATCTGTAGATGAGTTGAGATTGCATTTGTGTTTATTTTCAGTATTTATATGGTTAAATAACTTGTTAAGGAATAAACACGTAGGTGAAATAAACTAGATAATGCAGGAAGAATTTCTGACGTGTTAGACTTAGAAATTCCAACAGAAGGATCTTGGTTGTTTTTCTTTCCACAACCGTTTCCTTCAAACTTGGTGTGGTGCCCTATCTTGCTATTATTTGATATCTTTTCCAAGCTTTTGAGAATCTGAATCAACATGCTTGTAGCCATTTTCATACCCATTTTTACACTTGCAAGGCTTTCCTTTACCCATGAACTTTATAGCTAAGGCTACCTCTGATTCTTCTTTTTATATTGCTTCTAGCAAATTGCTTTTTCCACCTATGATTTTGCAAAGGTTTGTTTTTCAATTGCTCAAATGTCAGATCCATATCTTCAGAAGCTAAAATATCTTTGTTGAGCAATCAAGTTTATATATATAAAATCCATGCTTACATTCTCTAAGTGGCTTGAAACTACCTGGTCCATTCTCAGGATTGCATAATGATTGATCTGTAGATGGTGGGTGTATGGCCTGTCTGTCTTACCAACATGGATGTTTAGCACAGAATAAAAATACTGTCTACTAATCATTGTTAGACTGTAAATGTGCTTTACCACACTATATTCGCTGATATAAAAAGACTGCCCATTGCCTTCCTATGCTTGATCGGTTATAAACAGTGTTGCAAACATCCTGATTTTATTGTGATAAATCGCGAAAGCACAATTTTTTGGCCTAGTTGATGTTTGCTGTGTTTTACCAATATTTTGGTGGTATCTTAATTTTGTCAATTTTTACTAATATTTCCTGATTTTCACGATATTTTGGTTCTCCGGACCCTTGCTGATTTTATCCAGATGCCAATGTTTGCAACATTGGTTATAAAAACCCCATGAGGTCCAGATATGAGATAAAAGATACCTTGCCACTGATGGTGTAAATGCACTTCACGGTGCCTGCTCTGTCTTCAAGCTTGGATCTTGGTATTTCAGTTGCATTGTACCTTACCTTCGTGAGGTTGATTGGGTGGTGAAACCATAGTGTGCTTGAGAATAGCACTTGTACCCATGAAGTGTTTGATGGGTTGAAATCCTAGTTGCTCTTGTGATGAGAGTATGCTTTTACTAGTGATAGATGGTAGATCCATCACATAGATGGCTATCATAGATTATTTTTAATTGTTGTGATACCTAGGAGAACCTGTGATAGGTGGTTGATTTCTTCTAGCTGTTACTACTTTGATTTCACCTGTGTGAGAGGTGGCCAGTTTACATGATATTTAGCTGTTATGGATTGATTTTGAGCAGGTGAGATGCCCAGGAGGATCTGTGATAGTTCGTTGGTTTGTGATAGTGGATAGTATTGTGTTTTATTTCATTTATGGATGGCATGGGTTTACTTTCAGTAGGTGTGAGGCCCAGGAGGACCTGCAAAAGGTGGCTGATTTGTTCTAATTAATGCTAGTGTTTGGAGTGGATTGATGCCTGCAGTCAACATGCTTGACCATTTAATGGGTTGTTGATTTTTGGAGCTTGGAATGGGCTTTTTCACTCTACAATAGATGGATGACTATTGGCTCATCTGTATTAGTTGAGTTGTGACTCAAGGGTTTATAAGAATGACAACCTTGCTCATGTACATTTTATACATTTGAGGAGAGAATAATCATGGATGTATCATGTGATAGCTGGTGTGATGCCAAGCTATTGGTGAACATGTGCATTTGTACTTGGAGATGGGTGCAAAGCATATGGTGGTGGAATTAGTGATTGTTCCCAAGCCTGTGCAAGATGGGGGTGCTGATGAGTATGGTTGATAGATTTGTTGGATTCTCTTAGAGAGAGGAAATTGACCATGATCATACTCTTGCTTTTGTATTCTTTCAGTGAAAGGGACATGCCCTTGTTGAGATTGTTGTTTTAGTTGTAGGAGGTTTTGAGTAGAATGAGAGGGATTCTCAAGTTCATACTTTGATGATATTCTTTACAAGTTGTTGATATCTTTACCTTGAGTTTGGTAGTTCAAGATCGATTAATTGAGATGTATACAAATTTTATTTTGTATTTTTGATGGATCTGATCCACTTGTCTTGGTTGTGTTGGAGATGTGATTCTCTTTGCTGGATGTCTTGAACAACTCTTGATGTGGTGCCAAGAGATTTTGGCCTATGATGATGTCTTTAAGTTTTGACAATTTACTGTTTATGTCTTCTTGTTTTGGAGCAATTACAGTTTGAAAGGAAGCAATGATCAAGGGTTATGTTGCTTTAGTTTCACAGATATATATTGTTCTTTTGGAGTTCCTAGCAGAGGGGAAGAGGGAGTAGATTGGTTTGGCCGTGTAAACCAAGTTGCCTTGTTGTATTCTCCTTGCATGTTCACTATCCAAAGGTTGAGTTGTAGATTGCTTGAAGGGAGACACTTGGGGACACTTGTGTTGTTACAATGAGAATCTAGGTAGAGTGAACTTGAAAGAGCACATGACTTAGGAGGAGTTATAGAGTTTGTGTGGGCTTGTGGTAGAGGAATGTGGACATATCTTGTGTAGTGACATCTTTTTGGAGCAATGTTATCAGAATTGTATAGGTTATCAAACTGGTCAACTCCAAAAATGTGAACTAGACTGGAGTTGGAAAAAGGAAAACAACAGAGCCAGAATTCTGGTCAACCAAAAAATATGTAAAGTATTCAAATTTTGAATGTGTGTGTGTGTGCATCCATATGGATCCAAACCATTCTACAGAAATATGCAAAATTTCTTACATATATAGCAAGGGTGCTTATATTCAAAATAGCACCGAGTGCAATCCATCTTTGAACCAACAATACAATGACAAGGAGACTTTAAATGTGACCTCTAGAGTCCAAGAAAATCATGCTAAAACAAATAATTACATATCATCAAAATCATTTCCTATATTGGGATTCTCATCATCAATCACCTTGTAAGCATTAAAATAACATCGAGGTACATGGAGGGCTTGGTGCTCTTGATTAAATGCTAGTGCCATATGCTCATACATTATAGAATCCAATGGAAACATTGTATTCCCGTCAATCCCAAAATCTTGAATTTTGAATGGGATCTAAAATTCTACTTTCTATGTATGAAATCCATTGAGGTTGGAACCACTCTAAAACATCCTGAAACAATTAATGGTAATAAAAATTTAAGTAAAAGGAGGGTGATTGAACTGCAGTTTGGTGGGGGGTAGGTGGAGGGGTTTCTCCTTACATAGCATTAGTAGGGCCCTACAATAAGTTGCCACAATCATAAATTATTTTGTTAATAAAATTTCGAAATCCATGTGTCCTTAGTTGTGTTGTATGGAATTAGTCAGTTTGTTGCCTTAAGGCCGGTATGGTTCCAAACCTCCAATCAAATAAGTTTTTCCTAAAAATTGGTCGGATTGATTGGTTTTGATAAGACTGCCTTGGAGCCTTGGTTGTGTATGACATCACCTTGGAGGTTGACATGTGCACAAGTGGAGTTGAGCACTTGACATGTGTGGGCCTTGCATGTTTGTAGTAGGTTGCTTATAAGGGTTTAGGCCCACTTGCTTGTTTGTAGTAGGTCGCTTATAAGGGTTTAGGTCTCCCTTACCTCTCATATGTATAGAGGAAGAGAGAGTCCTTTCTTTCACTTGTTCATCTTGTGTTTAGAGATGGATTGCTAGGGTTTCATTATGAAACCTTAGGAAGGATGTGGTGAGAGGAGATTTTTGATCTATATCTCTCTTTGGATTTCTTCTTTGTACATTACCTTTTGTCTTGGAAGCTTTAGGGTTTTTTGGAGGATCTTGAATTACCAGGGTTAGGGTTTCATTGCTTGGAGTTTTGGAGATTAGGGTTTTGTGATTAAACCCTAGGTGGTACTTGTTGAAAAGGATAGAGATGTCTTGTTTGGAGCCAAGGAGTCTTGCTACTATAGTATTAGTTTGTGGAGTATCTTTGGTGAAGCTAGGTTTTCATGAGGAAACCCTAGGAAGGATGTGGTGAGAAGAGTGTTTTGATCTTTGTCTTTCTTGGGATTTCTTCTTTGTACATTACCTTTTGTCTTGGAAGTTTTAAGGTTATTTGGAACATCTTGATTACCAAGGTTAGGGTTTCATCGCTTGGAGTCTTGGAGATTAGGGTTTTGGGATTAAACTCTAGGTGGTACTTATTAAAGAGGATAGAGGAGATGTCTTGTTTGGAGCTGAGTCTTGCTACTATAGTATTAGTTTGTGAAGGATCTTTGGTGGAGCTAGGGTTTTTCATGGTTTTCCTTATTTAAGGTTTTGGAGAGCGATACTAGCCTTGGGATGAGGCTATGATATGTACATGTACTTCATCTTTATACATATATTTGAAATTTCCAGCTGTCCAAATTGTTTGAATTCCAAATTTGATTTTCAGCATTCATTATCTTCTTGGTTTGGTAATTTCAAACAATAGTTTGTCATGCTGATTTGAGGAAAGTGAAGGTTTAAATTTTTAAGTGATTTAATATTAATATAGAAGATAATACGATTTAATGCTATAAATTTGTATTGTAGTGAGTCCAGATCTGATTTTATGCTTGGAAAGTGTGCCTTGAAGGTTGAAACATGTTGGCAAATGTTTGGTCTCCTCACTCTTAAATTGACTAGTGGATTGGGGTTGAAGTGAATCAAAATATCATCTGCCGTTTGTTGCTGTAGTTCATATTTCAGAGCAGCCATAAGGCTGAATATTCATAGGGTTTGGATCTGGGAAACCTTTGATGTGTTGAAATTTTAGAATTGCATTAAAAATTGAAATTCAAAATTTATTACATTATGTTGCCTTGTTTGAATAATTGGTTACTGTTAAGGCATAGGATTTAATTTTCATTCATGATTGCGTGTATTGACTTTGGAGATAGTCATCTTAGTATAGCGCTTGGTAGGTCCAGGCTACTGAATCACAATTTGGTGGAATTCTTGTGAATGATATCCCACAATAAAGTCCTCGACAATGTAGGTGGAGGTACTCAGCTGCAGGGAATATTAGTATTACTGTATGAAGGCAATGCTTTGTGTTGCTTTGACCTCTGGGAAAAGGAATGCTGTTATTTAAAAAAAAAGTACTTGACTTCAGCATGTGCAGGTTTGACAAATAGGGTTTTGGCTTGTTGTTGCCAATGTGGTACAATATCTTTTTTGTTGAACAGAGAAAAATAAGCCTATTGATCTCAACAAGTCACATGGTGATTGCTGACAATATTATAATTTTTAATAGGAAGTTGGCAGTGGACCGCGTGTTCCACCTCCAGCATCAAAGGAAGTGGTTGCGAAATTGCCGATTATAGATGTTACAGAGCAGGTTTTAGCACGAATGGGAAAAGACACAGAATGTGCTGTATGCAGGGAGGACTTGATTGTCGGTGACAAGATGCAGGAGTTGCCGTGCAAGCACTTGTTTCATCCCAATTGCCTCAAGCCATGGCTGGTATGGAAAACAAGATTTATTTTCTGTACTCAGTAAGTTTCATCATTCAATTATGTTTATGTTTTTTTTGTTTTTTAATTCACGTGAAATGTATACATTGTTTTTGCAGGATGAGCACAATTCTTGTCCCATATGTAGGTACGAGTTGCAGACTGATGACCTTGAATATGAATTGAAAAAAGAACGTGAAAAGGAGGCTGAAGAAGAAAGAAAGGGTGCTGCAAATGCTATTCGTGGAGGGGAATATATGTACGTGTGAAGGGATCTGTCCAAGCAACTGTTTGTTAAAAGTTTGCTGTATTCTAATTTTTTTCAAAAATAGCAGTGTCTATGATCGAGGACCAGGACCTAATTCCTATGCTGAAAACATAAGAACAGATGAATGCCATGAATGGCATGGTATGTGTTATGCCATTTGTGCTGAACAGATCAATGGCACATGAATAAATTGCAAGATTCAGCAACTACCTATGTATCTGAACGCTCAAGAGTCTTCATTAATTGTTCTTGATCATTGATTAGTTTAAACGATATGGAAATTGTCAACCTCGTGGTTCTTAGTAGAACTTTGTCACAAGCAACTGGGTTTTGATGGAATAATATCCTATTTAAGAAACATTTTGCAAAATGATGGACTTATATTATTCTACAGGCCTGCTTCAATATCATCTACAAGCAGAGGGATATTGCAGTCATTTGTCAGGTCTTTGGGCAATTTGTGTATTGCAAACTGACTTTTGCGCTTTGCTTCCTACTTTTCACATGGATTTTGGTTGTACTGAAACTTGGATGTATTCTACCTAAGCATATATAGCAAGCCTAAGTACTAATGAATGAAAGCAACATCGCACAGATCACACATTGTCATGTTTGTCGTCAAATTTGGTCAAGACTGATCATATATTATTTCATATAAAAAATAAATGCGTCGAGAGTGCACTTTTGAAGTAGGTTTTAAAAAAATCGTGAACGGACGCTTTTAGGAAGAAACAAAGATTAAAGAGTCCACCGCAACGTTGCGTTAAAATATAATCTCCTGTTCCAGTTACTGTTTAGGAGTGTGGCCACGCGTGGGATCTATAGTTTTTCTAGGTTGCTGCTGATTCACAAACATGTCAGTTTATTTCAGTGTTCCATGGGAGTGCATTCCGATCCTTTGGGGGGACACTCTAGAGGCTCTCCATGCTACCTGAACATGGGAGCATCATTGAGAATGTTTCTGGCACTGGGGATGTGATGAAAACATTCGCTGCTCATGGCGGAACATTTCCTTTTTAAAATGGTTAGCCGAGACATTCCCAGTGCTTTTGGCTGGCGGGGATAGTTCCCAAGCACCGGGGATTCTTAGGATTACCCTGAAACTAAAAAGTAGGAAAATGTAAAAACAGTCTCGAGGAAAAAAAAAATCTTAAGGAAAAGCCCGTTCAATAGGGATTACCCTGAAACTAAAAAGTAGGAAAATGTAAAAACAGTCTCGAGGAAAAAAAAATCTTAAAGGAAAAGCCCGTTCAAACCCTAACGACTCTAATTGAAGCACCTAAACTGTCCATCCACCGTTCCATTCATCATTCAAGAGCAGGGGCACAACAAGGGGATAGAGCACATTGGCATAATATATAGGAAATGAAATGGAATGGTAATTTAATGTGTTTATTGGAACATTATTTCCTCCCATACTTTTCTTTGATGTCTTTGAACATATCAGATTCCAAAATCACTTATAAAATATACACTTTTCAATATATAATGCGTTGTTGTAATTCATTTTGACTTGGACATGGACAATGAATGATTAATTTAATATGTTAAAATGGATTTCTCTTCTTTTCATTATTATTATTTAACTCAATTGTACAATTTCGAGATTCATAATAATCCTGATGTATTATAAAAATATAATACTTATATTATTATTATTTAACTCAATTGTACAATTTCGAGATTCATAATAATCCTGATGTATTATAAAAATATAATACTTATGTTTTCGTATTTTCTTTGATGTCTTTGAACATATCAGATTCCAAAATCACTTACAAAATATACACTTTTCAATATATAATGCACTTACAAAATATACACTTTTCAATATATAATGCGTTGTTGTAATTCATTTTGACTTGGACATGGACAATGAATGATTAATTTAATATGTTAAAATGGATTTCTCTTCTTTTCATTATTATTATTCAACTCAATTGTACAATTTCGAGATTCATAATCATGATGTATTATAAAATATAATACTTATGTTTTCGTATTTTCTTATATTTGTGTACAACATATCAGATTCCAAAATCACTTACAAAATATACACTTTTCAATATATAATGCACTTACAAAATATACACTTTTCAATATATAATGCGTTGTTGTAATTCATTTTGACTTGGACATGGACAATGAATGATTAATTTAATATGTTAAAATGGATTTCTCTTCTTTTCATTATTATTATTCAACTCAATTGTACAATTTCGAGATTCATAATCATGATGTATTATAAAATATAATACTTATGTTTTCGTATTTTCTTATATTTGTGATGGGTACATACAAGGTTATCTATGGAGAGGATCCATGTTCTTTATTTGGGGTTACTCACATGTATATGTACATTCCCATATGCCAGTGAAACATTGAAATTTTATGATTAGAATATATTTAATAAATAAATTTGAAATTTCTAATGGTTGATTTTATATATTTTATTTAATAAATAAATTTGAAATTTTTAATGGTTGATTTTTCATATATCTTTTTGTATATGTATATTGTCATATGCCATAAATTTGGTGAAACATTGAAATTTTATGATTAGAATATATTTAATAAATAAATTTGAAATTTCTAATGGTTGATTTTATATGTTTAATAAATTTATTTGAAATTTTTAATGGTTGATTTTTCATATATTTTTTTTAAAGATAAGAAATTTGATTTAAAATTAATATGTTTCTAAGATTTAAGATGCAATTGTGGTTTTATGGATAATTCAAACTCTTACAATTTGATTCCATGTTCTTTACATGCTATCATTTTGTGGGGTATCACTAGAAATCTACTGACATGTGGATTATTAGAATAAAGAAGCATGAAATTTATACTCTTACATAAGAGTGCCATTCTTTGAAGGGGACAAATCATGCACACTATGTCATGAATATAATTTCTTTAGGTACAACTAGTTGACAAGTCCCAAAGAGGAGAGTCCCTTCATGGTCAACTAGTTCGTAAAACTTTTTTTTTTGATGACAAGGTGTCCATACTAGAGGGGTTTCAGACCTCTTAGGTCCAAGTTCCTCCTTTGCTTGATCATAAATGGGAATTGTCACTTTGACTATACATGCAAGGTTTGTTGCAACATTCGTATTAAGTGTTGTCTTGCTTTTTGATAGTTTTAATAGTTGTGACATTCTTCAAATTTTAGTTGCTTAAGTAATACTTTGAAATAGAACTATCAAGAGAAGGTTGATGTCAAGTTGCACTGATGGAACCTCACATTCAATTTATAAAATTGCTTCAATACCACATGTTAAATGAAGGTGGTGTGAAACCTTTTGTAGTTGGAAATACTGAGAAGGGGGGGTGAATCAATGTTTTTTAGCAATTAGCACTTTTAAATCTTTTCAGAACATTAGTTAATCTTCAATTATTATTAATGTTTATCCCGTAACAATAGTAAACAACAAAACATAATAGGCACAAGAATTTTAGGTGGAAAACCCCCTTTCGGTCAAAAACGACTGAACGCTTTTCTAATAAATTATTTAATCTTAAGCCCCAACTGAAATGAAAGTTACAACTTCCTAGAATTCTAGAAAAACATTCTTCTCCAGCTCCCACTGGATGGATGCCCCAACGCCCTGCTTTCTTGAGTAGTCAACTGAATGGATGCTCCAACATCCTAGTCCAACCTACCACCCTGAAGTGTTCACAGGCTCCAACCTGTAGACGACTTCATGTACCTGCCTAGCACCTTCTTGCCACCCTATAATGATCACAAGTGAGACAAGAGTGTGGACTCCTGTATTAGGGACAATGATCCACGATGCAATATGATTTACAATGATTTTCTTGTACTTGACCGAACACCTAATCACACTATGACCTGCAACCCAACCATGACATCATCCCAACAGTGACTCCTAGACCTCCCAACAGTGACTCCTAGACCTCCCAACAATGCCTCTTCGACTCTAGGCAGATTGACTCTTTTACAATAATGACTCTTTTACAAATTTACAATGATGACTCTTTTACGACACTAACTTTTTGACAAGTCCTGACGCTTGACTCGACATTGCTTATTGGATCACTTGCAACTACTGAGGTATTGTTGTGCTTGCTTCAAGTAATGGTACTTTGGCATTGCATGTCTTAGTATGTGTCTGAGTTGTTCTAAAGTGTCATCCTTCTTGCACATGCATTAACAAGCAAGACCCAAACAAATACAAAACAATATACTTATGTTTTCTTGCAAAAACATATGTAAGAGATTATATTCAAAATTCAAATGCAAACACTAATCATACATATCTTGTTGTAGCAGACTTACCCTTGACTGTTGATGTGTGGTTCTTATTACAGTGATCCTTGAATGCATATTTTTTCTTGCCTTCTAGGAGCCCATAATGAATATGTTGTATCTATGTAATTTCAAATCTCGAAGGTCTGAAATTTCGTCTTGTGGTAGCCCTTTGAGTCCTCTTTCTAACCCCATAGGTCTAATTGAGATTGGATTATTCAAGAAAGAGTTACGCCCAATCTCCCACCTGATTATAGACTGGTTCAGTAGAGCAAACTTGTACGAAGTGCCATGTGTCACTGTTTCGACCTTCGACCCTAAAAACGATACTTAACAAACTACAGTCCATCCTCTTTTTGTCAATGTTTATGAAATTTGAATGCAATGCCCAAAGAGAAAGTTATGACAATTTTTTTGAGGTCATCTATTTGACATGGAATTCGGGAGCCTGCAAAAACCCTAACTTTCTCAGATCATATCTCTGAAAATATAGTGAACCGAGATTTGAAATTTGGTCACGAGGTTCATCAAGATTTTGGCTCAAACGGGTTTTAATTTCAGTGTCTTAAGCTTCGTAGAAAAAAAGTTATAGCGAAAATGCCACGATGATCTGTTTGAAGCAACAAAATCCTAAAATCCAAGGCTCTAAACTTGCTTCAAAATAGACCTTCAAACTTGATCATAATTTTGTGCACTAACCAGACCTCAATGAAACCTTAACTCCCTGCAATAGATCCTCGCGTTAGAAGCTCATGAGGGCCGAAAATTCACAGAGGTCTTCTCACAACATAGTTTGTTGAAAAGTCTTACTAGAGGAGGATATGAGGGTCACTATTTATAGAAATGTCTTGAGTTGAGAGGGTCCTCAACAAGTGAAAGTTGGAGGGCTTTTAGGAGCATAAAACATTATTAATTATTGACTATTCAATTACCACAACCAATGATGAGTGCCATGCCACAACCCCATGGGGTTTTAGTCCACTAACTGGGGTTACTAACTTCAAACATGAATAACTCTCAAACTGTGAAGAACTACGTGGCGTACCATATATCAAAGGAAACATCTCGACGAGTAGAATCCATCTAGAAGATCTTTGCCGCGACATATTCTGCTTCTGCTATGGATAACAAGATTGACTACTGCTTTTTACTTACCAAGAAACAAGGCAACCACCTAGATAGAATGCTGCTCCATTGGTACTCTTTTGATCATCAACACTTCTTGCCCATTCTGCATTTGTATAAGCTTGGATAACTAGATCATTTCCTTTGGGATACCATGAACCATATTCTGCCGTGCCCTTAAGATATTTGTTAAACACACATGGGCAACAAAGGAATCTGAAGGATAAACAGGAGAGTACAATTTTTATTAACGAATGATTTACATTTATAGTACAATATCTGACCGTTGGGTTCCACATCCCAAGGTCTCTTGGACTCCTTTTGTCCATTCAGCTTCCACACTAACCCATTGAGGATTAGGTGTCCAACATTCCCCCCCTTAATCCGAAGGGTTATGTATGAGTCCAAGAAGAGAGCTGTAATACAAAATGTGCAAATATGCATGGCAGCACTAGGCTGAATGTGCTCTATGAAATGTTGGTATAAAGAGCGGTGGTTTAAGGATGACCACCAACACTGGAACACTTAGTGCAGTTCCTGAAACTCTTCCAAAACTGGCAAGAAGCTGAAGTCTTCTGCTAGAGGAAGTGCTCCTATTGTTTTGAAGAGGGAAACCTTCAACCAATAAAGGGAGGTCTCACCCCACATAAAAGGGAGAACTTCAACCTGAAAAGGGAAGTCTCAACCTGTGATGGTTTAAGGATGACCAACAACTCTGGAATGCTTAATGAAATTCCTGGAACTCTTCCAAAACTGGCAAGAAGCTGGAGTCTTCTGCTAGAGGAAGTGTTCTCAATTTTGTTCATGGAATTCTTCCGAAACTGGCAAGAAGCTGAAGTCTTCTGCTAGAGGAAGTGTCCCAGATTGCCAACTGAAGGCATGTTTACGGGCATCTTTGTTTCTGGCTACAACTCTGAAACTGGTGTGGCAGGTTGTGGCTCAGGCTCGCTTGATGTGACTTTGAAACTTGTAGATGACCATCATTTCCCCCCCTGTCAGATACAAGGTGAGATGATGGAGAAAACTCAACTGCAAGACTGTTCAATACTCTGGAACAAGTTCTGACATGTGTTTGGAATATCTTCTTGGCTGTTGATGCCCATTGCCAAGAAGCGATCCATCCAAGATGAATCTTTGTTCTTACAGGACGTTTGTTGCTGAAGCATCTGTGTGAAGAATGGGTGGTTTTATGACAATGCTTACATGGATGAAGATCAAAACAGTGATCTTTCAGATGGCCAACTCAGTCACAGTGTTGGCATTTTACAATCTGTTGTTGTTGCTGTTGCTGTGGAAGAGGGGCAGAATCTGGAACAACTGAAGGTGAACTGTCATGAATGAATCCAGCACTTTGAAATTGAATGGGCTTTGAGTAGTCTGGAATATGAAAGGACAATTCCTTCTCATATCCAAGACCAGTTTTGTGCTTGTTGTGGACAAGTTGTTCCCAAGGTCTGATGATGGGCTTGGGAAGTGCAGACTGAGTTTCTGCATCTGCATGTATAGCTGCTACTTTATTGGGCACTGGATCTGAACCAACTTCAACAATATTGACTTGCTGTTTATGGGAGTCTGTTTCATTGTTCTGAACAGAAACAGGTTCAGAATGATGACTCCTCTGTTTTAATTCTTCTTGCTGTAGCTGAGTTTCGAGCTGCAAAAATTCTATCTTCTCTTGTGCATTTTGTAAACAACTGTGAATATCAGTGAGAAAATCCTTGCTGATTTTGATTGTATTATCCATAGTAGAAAGTATTAGATTGTCCAATGACTCTAATATTGCACCAATTGGAGCCATCCTCAAAAAATAGTAAAAAAATGAAGATCTCAACGCACTCCAAACTCTAATACAATGCTAAGACAAAGAAGCTCTCAATAATCTCCAATCTCCAAATTAGTTCAAATATCAAAAACCCCACATGCTATTCTGTCCATAAAATGAATTGATAATTTTTCATTAAGATAGAACATGGATTTTTTTAATTTTTTCTTTTACCACCATCCAAAAATCTCATTATATAACCATTATATGCCACCATTCAAAAGGACCACCACTGTCTTTAAGGGAACTTAATCCATATGAGTGATGGCTTTAAAAAGGATTTACCATATGTCTATTATAACTCATATACAACCAATTCTAATCCATTTTCTGTATGGTTTCAAGGTATATTTGGCACCATCACACAACTTCAATCAAAACAAATACATACCAATTTCAACGAACAACGATCAACAGAGGGTTTGGCGCCATATGATATCCGTTAATGTGCAGAAATCATCAATGAACAACGTTTCAACACTTATTTTTTTTTTTTTAATGCGCAACAACATGCATATCCATTCCCTGCTCTTCAGTATTAGTTGAAATCTGTTGCGGTTTTTATTGTTTTCTCTGGAAATGGCGTTTCTATGGCTGGTTTCGTTAAGTCTCCTTTCAATGCTCCGAGCTGCGCATGGTTCCGGATGGACCGATGCTCATGCTACGTTCTACGGTGGGGGTGACACTACTGGCACAATGGGCGGCGCTTGAGGTTATGGCAATCTGTACAGCCAGGGCTACGGTACCAACACCGCGGCTCTGAGCACTGCTTGTTCAATAATGGTGCCTTCCCGGCTCTATCGTTGTCATTGCTACTAACTTCTGGCCACTCAACAATGCGATTCCAAATGACAACGGTGATTGGTGCAACCCTGCTCTGGAGCACTTTGATCTCTGGGAGCCCGTTTTTCAGCACATGGGTAAGTTTCAACCAGAATCAACAGAGGGTTTGAATCTTTAATGCTATCAACACATATGGTCAGATTTTCCTTTATATGCCATGGATTATTGTCGAATTACAAAGCACAGAAGCTCAATTTCACAGCGCAAAATTTATTCAGCTCTACTATCTGAAACCCAATCCTTATAGCTGAATTCTTTCGATATGGATCACATGGAAATTTGAATTCAAAAATCTAACAGAGAGAAATAAGTGATGTCAGGAGACAGGTCGCAGGGTCATGTCTCGACGGTGCTGCAACTGCTGAATGAGGTCGTCAGGGGATCGAGTGGAATCCCACGGGATTGCGCGCAACGTTTTTCTGGATATGTGAATAGACTGGAAGTAATAATAAACCAAGTGGACAAAATTTCATCAAAGATGCTGCCTCCGCCCGTCCAAACAGGTTTGAAAGGTATAGCGACCGATTTGATCAAAGTTGAGGCCACGATAGGTGTTTATAACAACAAATGTAGGATTTATTTACTCATACACTATAGAAACCGCGCAGAACCTTGGGAAGATAATACCATCCCTCGTAAAAGCTAGAAACGGGAGGTTCTAAGATCGAAATTGATGTCTGACAATGTAAAACATTCACACAGAAAAATTGAATGAATTATAATTCAATAAATCAATCCCTCTCAATTATATGGAACGAGTGAAACGACTGAGGTGGAGGAGTCTAAGTGACTACAATGGAGGAATAGAAATCACTGTTCGTTTCATTTATGCGGGGTGAGCTGTAAGCACAGTAAGCTCGTCGAATTATGAGCTGAAAAAGATGTGGATGGCTCAAGAGAATGACAGGTCCTCGTTTGAGAAGATTGAGTCGATACCAAGAGAGGGAAATGAAATTAGCAATCAAGCATGGCAACTCTTCATCAATTGTCTTCACAGCTGTCTGGAACAAAGCCAGAGACTAGGCGTTACATATGGGATGCGTTACTATGCTCAGCAGAATGGTAGCCAGAATGGCGCTGACCAATGTTCAGATTCAATATGCTGCTCGGTCTTTTCTACGCATCCGTCTCCCAACGTTCAGATGTAATAAGTGCAGGCTTGAGCCCAAGAATAAACATCCTCTTAAAATAACTAAGTAATCAGACCATATCAACGCGTTATTCAAGGAGGCTCAGACAAGCTTGGCAGGGAATGACAACATGTCAGAGAATCTGGCGTTATCTCAGGTCGTAGAAGATCACATAATGGTAGATGTGAGACATGCGCAAAGAGTTGAGAAATTTTTCAGCCTTTTTTTAAGGAAAACACCAGGCCAACAGAAGATTGAAAGACTGACACTGAAGAAAGAGCGTTTCTTAGAAGCTGGAAAGAACATTAACCTCTACGCCTTAGTCGCTGCCCAAATGCAGAAAGCAACCCAGATTCTACAACTGTTACAATAAAAAATACCCTTCCAAACTGTCCATCTCAAAATCAGAAAACAGGTATCCACCATCCAATTCTAAGTTGTTGAATGAATACAAATAGCTAGAGACACAGGGATGCATAGGTTTACACAGGCCACACAAAAACAGGTGGCTCACAAAAGATTGAGCATATTATGAACAAACTTGGCTCCGATACCATGTTAAACACACATGGGCAACAAAGGAATCTGAAGGATAAACAGGAGAGTACAATTTTTATTAACGAATGATTTACATTTATAGTACAATATCTGACCGTTGGGTTCCACATCCCAAGGTCTCTTGGACTCCTTTTGTCCATTCGGCTTCCACACTAACCCATTGAGGATTATGTGTCCAACAATATCGAAGAATTCTTTGATGACAATAATATGAGAGTCTTTTGGTGCTTCTTGGAATCTTGCTAGTTGTCCAACTGCTTGCATTACGTCTGGCTGAGAAGCTGTCACATATAGAACACTGCCAATCATAGATCTATACAACCTCTGGCCCACATCCTTTGACGATTCTAAACTTAACTTGCAACCTATTACCATTGGGGTAAGGCCAGGCTTGCAATCTTCCAACTTGAATTTCTTGAGCATTTCCTTGATGTACTTGGTTTGATATATAAATATTCCTTTATCCTGCTGAGATATCTAAAGCCCTAAAACGTATGTCAGCGCGCCAAATAGAGTCATTTCAAACTGACTTTGCATCTTTGTGGCAACGTTTTTACTTAATCTGTCATCATTGCTTCCAAAGATTATATTGTCCACATATACCTCGATAATTGTTAGGTTATCTTGATCCACTTTCACATAGAGATTGCTGTCGGTGCTTCCTTTCTTGAATCCTTGTTGATGTAGATATCCATCAAGATCAGCATACCAAACTTTGGGAGCTTGTTTGAGACCATATAGTGCCTTCTTTAATCTGCAAATGCAGTCTTCCTTGTCAAAGAGTAGAAAACCTTTGGGTTGTTCAATGTAAACTTCTTCTTCCAATTCACCATTTAGAAAGGCTGACTTAACATCTGTTTAGTACACCTTGATTTTTCTCAAGCATGCATAAGCGAGAAACATCCTTATAGCTTCCATTGTGGCAAAAGGAGCAAATGTTTCTTCAAAATCAATTCCTTCTACTAGTGCATATCCTTTGCAAACTAATTTTGCCTTATTCCTGGTAACCTGTCCGTCCTCATTCAATTTGTTTATGAAGACCCATTTAGTTCCAATAACATTCTTATCCTTTGGTCATGGAACCAATTCCCAAGTGTCGTTCTTCTCAATTTGATTCAATTCTTCATTCATAGCTGTTACCCAGTGTTTATCTTGACTAGCTTCCTCAAAAATGCTAGGCTCAAAAGTTGCTAAAAGAGCAAGGTGGGCTTGCTGTGATGAACGAAGCTATCGACTTATTCTGGTTCTAATTCCTTCATTTATTTTTCCGATAATTTGATTTGACAGATGATTGTTTTGACACCATTATTTTAAAACTTTTGGAGAATTTCTTGTACATCTTGCTGATCATTTCTTATTTTCTCTTGGTTGACTGTTGTTTCCTTATTTGATTGGTCTTGTTCTAGAGCTTCTTCTTCATCCTTCACAAATTCTACCTCAAGCCCCTCAGAGACTATCTCATTGTTATCCTTTAGAAAACAGTCTTCGTCAAAAGTTACATTTTATGCTTTCAACTATTTGTTTTTGCCTTAGATTGTAGCATCTACAAGCCTTTATTTTGCGTGAATAACCAACGAAAATACCTTCGTCAACACGAGAATCGAACTTGCCCAATTTTTTGTCTTCTCTTTTGATGTAGCATTTACTTTCAAATATTTTGAAGTATTTGACATTAGCCGATCTTCCCTTCCATATTTCGTACGAATTCATGTTACAATTGTTCCTGAGAAAACCTCTGTTTATAATGAATACGACTGTATCGATTGCTTGAACCCAGGATTCATCATCCATTTTTGAGTCATTTAACATTGTTCAAGCCATTTCCTATACTGCTTTTTTTTTCCTTTCAACAATTCCATTCTGTTGTGGTGTTCTGATTGTTGAGAATTTTTTATTTTTATTTTTATTTTTTTTCCTTCCATTTTTGTCATAGTATTGCTGAAATGCTTTGGACGTGAATTCTCCGCCATTATCTGATCTTAGACATTTGATCTTCAAATCAGTTTCATTTTTGACCAATTCCTTGTAGATTTTGAAACATTCGAATGCCTTAGATTTTTTCTTTAAGAAACTGACGACTGTCATTCTGGTGTAATCATCTATCATTAGCATAAAGTATAATTCACCGTCTAAACCTTTTGTTCTCATAGGACCACATAGATCAATATGTATTAATTCCAATGGACGTGATGCAAAGTGTTCCTTTGTCTGTTTTCTGTGTTAACAAGATTCACATATCATATTGGTAGGTTTTGAAAGTTTAGACATTTCTCTTACTACTTCCTTTTTGCTGATCCTGACCAAATTTTCGAAAGTTATATGTCCCATTCATTTGTGCCATAACCAACTTTCATCTTCTTTTGCCAAAAAACACCCTTTAGGCGTTTCATCCATAATGTATATGTCATTTGGAGCTCTGCTTGCTGTAGCCACAATTTTTCCAAATTTGCCTTTTCTGATTTCACATTTCTTAGAGTTGAATAACATCGTGTGTCATTGATCACACATATGTCCAACACTGAGCAGATTATGATTCATATTTTCAACCAACAACACATCCTTCGCTAATGTATCCTTACTTCCAAGTGTGACTGTACCTGCTTCTATGACGTTTGAAGACCTGTCATTTCCAAAAGACATTGTTCCATCCTTCTTTTCCTTCAAGGATATCAACTTATTTTTATCTCCAGCCATATGTGTTGAGCAACCATTGTCAACATACCAAACGTTTATGTTGTTTTGAGCCTTGAGAGCAATAACAGATTTTTCAGTCTTCTTTTTCCGTACTTTTTCATTCTAATTTTGCGAGAATTTTTTTGAAGAGGTTCCAAGTATGCAATCTTTAGCCAGATGTCCAAAATTGTTACATTTGTAACATTCGACATCATCTCTCAAATGATAAAATCTGTTGATAGTTTGCTGAGTTCTGGAATGTCCATTTCTAAAAGATCTCCTAGAACTATATTCATTCTAAACATACACACGACATTCTACAGCGCTAGGTCTCCACATGAATAACAATGACCATAAAAGATAGTTTGATACATGGGAGGAAATCTTCTTCGAGGAATTGTTTTCCATGGTTCTTCCTACGAGTCTTGATCTCTTGATTTCACTGAGAGATCTACCTGCTTGGTAGATTTTTCATATCCATCTTATTTTGTTGTCATAGAATGACTTGACTCCTTTTTGGATTTTTCTTTGTAACCAAGACCACTCTTGTCACTGCATGATCGTTGATTGCTGATACGTTCTTCCAATGCCTTTGCGCTGTTGGCGTAGTTTTGAAGAGTTTTTCCATTTTTTACTTCCTTTTGTAGAGAAACTATTTCAACTTCCAATGACTCTCTTTCCTTGTTTCTTTCCTTTAATTCTTTCCTGAGCGATTCTTCAATTCGTTTGTATTATTCAAACTTGATTTTAAGATTTAGGACCTGTTCCCTTTCTGTCTTTAATTTGTCTTCAAGAGTGTTGATGTGCTTCTTTTCAGCCTTGAGCTCTTTGATAGCCTTGATCACTTCGTTTTGAAATTCAAGCTTAGTCATCTCTTCTTCTCCTTCTTTGTCAGATGCCTCTTGCTTATTGTGCTTGGCCATAAACAATACTCTTCCGTTGATTTCTTCTTCGTTATCACTGTCTTCATCAGATGAGGAGCTATCTTCTTTGGAGAAGAAACTCTTCTTAAACCATTTCTTCTTGTCTTGCTTGCTGTACTTCCTAGGACCTTTCTTTCCCTTCATAACAACCTCATTTTTGTGAGGACACTTGGCTGCAAAATGCTCAACCTCACCACAATCAAAACATATTAATTGAAGTTTACCTTTGAATTTTCCCATACCTGTTCTCATTCTCTGTGTGAAGTAGGCAAATTCTTAATCTGAAAATTCTTCTTCATCTTCTTCCTTACAACTGCAAGTTTTTGCTTTCAGAGTCTGCTTGTCCTTGCTAGTCTTCTTTGATGCGGCAAATGTTGTTTCTAAGTGAGATGTTCCATCCTCTATCTTCCAAGACAGATACCTTTGAGTTGAATCTTGCTAGCAAGGTTTTGAGGATCTTTCAGATACAAATTTTGGTGTCGACATGTTCTATCAAACCTTCCAATGTATTTGTTGTTTCATCAACATGCTGAAAGTATGCAACAATATCTTCATCTTCCTACATTCTGAGTTGCTCAAATTTTGCCCTGAAAATTTGAATCTTTGCTTCTTTCACATGTGAGTCACTTGCATATATATTCTCAATCTTGCTCCATACCTCTTTAGTAGTTTTGCAACTCAATACCTTAAGATAGATAGATTCGATAAGCCCACTGTTAATAAGATCTTTAGCCTTTGCATCATATACCATATTTTTCTTACCTTGTTCATCCAGGGCCGATGTGAAACCTTTTTCAATGATTTCCCATACTTCGTATCATTGTGGCATGAAAATGAACCTGCATTCTTCCACTCCAAAGTGCATAGTTATTTCCGTTGAACAAAGGAAATCTATTCTTGGTGTATTCCACGATCTCCTTCTAGTTGTTAGACTGCTATTGAAGGAACCAAGCTCTGATACCAATTGTTGGAAATACTGAGAACGGGTGGGGGAGGGGGGAGGGCTGAATCAATATTTCTTAGCAATTAACACTTTTAAATCTTTTTAGAGCATTAGTAAATCTTCAATTATTATTAATGTTTATCCAGTAACAACAGTAAACAAAATAATATACTAGGCACAAGAATTTTAGGTGGAAAATCCCCTCTAGGTCAAAAACCACCTAACGTTTTTCTAATAAATTCTTTAATCTTTAACCTCAACTGAAATGAAAGCTACAACTTCCTAGAATTCTATGGAAACATTCTTCTCCAACTCCCACTGGAAGGACGCCCCAATGCCCTGGTTTCTTCAGTAGTCAACTGAATGGATGCCCCAACTTCCTAGACCAACCTACCACCCCGAAGTGTTCACAGGCTCCAACTTGTAGGCAACTTCATGCACGTGCCTAGCACCTCCCTGCCACCCTATAATGATAAGAAGTGAGACAAGAGTGTGGACTTCTGTACCAGGGACAATGATCCACGATACAATATGATTTACAATGATTTTTTTGTACTTGACCGAACACCCAATCACACTATGACCTGCAACCCAACCATGACATCATCCCAACAATGACTCTTATACCTCTCAACAATGCCTCTTTGTCTCTAGGAAAATTGACTCTTTTACAATAATGACTCTTTCAATGATGATTCTTTTAGAAATTTACAATGATGACTCTTTTACGGCACTGAATTTTTGACAAGACCTAACACTTGACTCGACATTGCTTCTTGGATCACTTGCAGCTACTGAGGTACTGTTGTGCTTGCTTCAAGTAATGGTACTTTGGCATTGCATGTCCTTCTAGTATGTGTCTGAGTTGTTCTAAAGTGTCATCCTTCCTGCACATGCATTAACAAGCAAGACCCAAACAAATACAAAATAATATACTTACATTACTCTGCAAACACATATGTCAGAGATGATACTCAAAATTCAAATTCAAACACTAATCATACATACCTTGCTGTAGCAGACTTACCCTTGACTGTTGATGTGTGGTCCTTACTGTAGTGATCCTTGAATGCATACTTTTTCTTGCCTTCTAGGAGCTCGATATTGAATATGTTGTATCTATGTAATTTTGGATCTCCAAGGTTTGAAATTTTGTCCTGTGGTAACCATATGAGTCCTCTTTCGAACCCCACAGGTCTGATCAAGATTGGTTTCTTCAAGAAAGAGTTACACCCAATCTCCCACGATGGCCTGATTATAGACTAGTTCAGTAGAGCGAACTTGTACGAAGTGCGGCGTGTCATTGTTTCGACCTTCGACCCTGAAAACAATATCCAACAAATTAAAATCCATCCTCTTTCTTTCACTATTTATGAAATTTGGATCCAATTCTTAGAGAGAAAGTTATGACGACTTTCCCAAGGTCCCCTGTTTGACATGGAATTTGGGAGCCTGCAAAAACCCTAACTTCCTCAGATCAAATCTCCGAAAATATAGCGAACCAAGATCTAAAATTCAGTCATGAGGTTCCTCAAGATTTTGGCTCAAATGAGTTTTAATTTCAGCTTTTGAAGCTTCGTATCAAAAATGTTATAGCGAAAATTCCAGGATGACCTAATTGAAGCAACGAAATCCTAGAATCCAAAGCTCTAAACTTGCTTCAAAACAAATCTTCAAACTTGATCATAATTTTGTGCCCTAACTAGACCTCAATGAAACCTTAAATACCTGCAAAAGATCCTGCATTAGAATCTCATGAGGGCTGAAAAATTACAAAGGTCTTCTCACAAGATAATAAAGTGCTTACTAGAGGAGGATATGAGGGTCACTATTTATAGAAATGTCTTGAGTTGAGAGGCTCCTCAACAAGTGAACATTGGAGGGATTTTAGGAGCATAAAAAATGATTAATTATTGACTATTCAATGATCACAACCAACGATGAGTGCCATGCCACAACCCCATGGGGTTTTAGACCATTAACTGGGGTTACTAACTTCAAACATGAATAACTCTCAAACCGTGAAAAACTACATAGCGTGCCATATATCAACGGAAAAATCTCGACGAATAGAATCAATCTGGAAGATCCTTGAGTCAAAATGTGATGAGTTTTAAAGTCAAAATTCCCATGCAAGATCGGGGTAGCCCTTGGTGCTTCTTGGGTTGACATCAATGACAACCACTGATCATAAATTTTACCAAGGTTTGGTATATGTTTGTAGTGTCAAGGAAATTTGGTAATGCTAGTTGGACTTATGTTTGTCAATCATTTATTTGGGCACGTTCTTTTAGAATTTTATTAATTGATTCTACTTGGTTGTTTTCTCACAAAATGTATAGGGTTGTGAAGTGTGAATTTCAAGTTAGAGGCTAGGGCTTCTAATTCTTCATTCTAAAAATGTATTGATGATCCAACAAGAATTATTTAGATACACCAAACCTATAAATGAACTGGTTGAAAAGAGATCTTGTCATGTATTCATTGTTTCAAAATGTGGGCATGGCTTTAGACCACTTTGTGAAATAATTGATAGATACAATGATATACCCATGTCAATTAGCAAAAGTTGGGTGGCATTCCATAAACTTGATGCCCCATTTGGTGGAGTTTATAATGACAATAGGGTGTAAAGGTGCAAGATAAGCGATTCTTAACAAATATTTGATATTGATTTTAATACTTGATACCATTGATATAGCCTTGAAAGATAAAGGGTCTAAAATATCCAACACTTTTTTTTACAGTGAACCATTTAGACAAATGACCAATGCAAGCTTTGTTATGACAATCATTAAGGGTGATCTTTACTACTTTGCACGTTGCACATTGATGGAGAACATTGTCCACTTCTACCCATACAAAGTCTTACCTATGATAATGAGAAAAATAAGTTCATAGTGATCATCAATTATCATTGTTGAGACAAGATGCAATTTTTTGCGTTTTAAGGTAAATGATAATATTTCCATACCAAGTGTCATCAAAGGCTGTGAGGAATGGAGGTTCATATGGAAATGAATAATTAAGAATGAAATCCTTAATGATTGAGGGTAACTTTTAACTTTTTAATCGCTTTTGCAATGGTAATGTGCTTTTGCATTTGGTGAGCAGGAAATAAAGGTAAAAGTTTCAGAGGACTAACCATCATGCATATTTCACATTGACTAAGGATTTATTGAGAATGTATTGCATTGGATTTGAATTCTCCTTAAACTTGGTTGGCCTAAGAAATATGTAGTGATAAAGTCCTCAGTTAGCCTAAAAAATATGTATCAATGTGAACCATAGCTAAAGACAACTTCTTAGATGTTAAAACAATAAAATGAAAACATGATAAATTTTGGAATAAACAATGTGTCGATGTGTTAACCTCAATAACACTTTTTGTTACTAAAGGGTTAAGGTCCAGTGAGACTCAGTCACACTAGTCTATTTCTAGACGCTTCATGGCATAAATATTGATTAGAGGACCTTATATATTAATTTTTCTCAGTTCTCAGGAAACTGCTATTTTGGATTCGATATTCAAACCATCAAGGTCTCACACATTAGATTTGACTACTTCTTGTCCTTAGTGAAAAATCAAGTCTAATGGGATTGTTTTCACTTGTATCTAGAATGGTGATTTTTTCCTTTGCTTTAGTGCTTTTTTGCTTTTATGGTCCAATATGTCTTTTGCCCAAAACTTGTGTTTTTTTGTTTTTTTGAGGAAGGTTACCTTTTTAGGCATGTATATAATTAGTAAGTTTATATATTTGGTAGATGCAAGTGTTGGTCGTGGTTCTTGGCTATCAATTGAGGGGTGATCTGAGCTTCGTTTGCATGGAAAGTGTGGAGTTGAGTAACATCTTTGTCATTGACTTTTGTTTTGAGATGACACTTAGTGTGGATCTAAATCACATCTTTAGGTAAATTTTCAAGGATTATGACTTCAAAGTTATAAGTTGTGAAATAATTAAACAATTAAATATTTATTTAAATATTTAATCACATGGAAAAGGAGTCAAATATTTTAATGAGAGAATGGGAGCTTTTACTAAATGTCTAGTAAAGATAGAGGAAAAACAAGATTTTTCCAAGTCATTGAGGAGACGTGAAAAGCAAATTTTGTTGATGTTTTCACTCAAGAAGTGAAGCAAAAAAAACAATTTTTGTTTTTGCCAAAATAATTGAAATTGGAAAAGGAAAAAAGAATAGCTTTACTTACAAAGCTTTTGGCCTTTCCAAATTTTCCTTGTTTTGAGCCATTGGATCAACTAGTTTGAGAGATGAAATGTTTCTTCCATATATGCATATTGGAGTACTAATACAAGGGTTGGAAACTTTTTCTTAGATGATTTGGTAGCAAAAGATATCTCACCTTTCTATGTTCTAGTCTCTGAAACCACTACTTCCACTGTAATTGAAGGAACTCACAATGACCTGTCACTCAATACTCATTATGGGGCAACCAACTATTAGGTAATTTGTGATTTCATTCAATTATGTTTGATTCTAACTCTTTGAATGTATTGGAGGCCATTGAATGATTTTTTTGCAATGTGATGGTATATTGAAGTGCACTTGTTTTGTATTATTTCACTCGAGGTGCACATTCATTTCTCGCATCACTTTCAATTCCTTCATTACTACTACTCTCAGAAATTTCAACCATTATAAATCATCATTCTCAAGATACTTCATTTTTGGTTGCTTATCGACAAGTCAAAAGTGAAGCTTTTCTATGTGCTAATCAAATTGAAGTTTTACGCAAGAATATTAAGTGGATAATAACATACATCATCTAGGGACACCACCCATAGAGTAGAAAACACTAGTCTGAATGAAGAGACTTTCAAGTGTGATAGGGTTGACTCTTTAAAAGTTTAATGCAGCTTTGTCAGTACATATTTGCGTGATAACACACTGTGAGGGCATACTTTACAGATTAAAAGGATCTTTGAGCTCGATCATCTCATATGAACATGTTATCCTTACATATCAAGTGAAGGAAATCATGAACAAGCTCAACATTTTCAGGGACTAGTCTTTTGAGCAATTTTTCCTTTTCTTGTAGACTTTCATGTTGTTTCATGGTTTGAGGTGGAGGCACTTCAAAATTTGAGTGGTTTAAGAGTGATCCCTTGCTTGGATATAATGAAACCCAACAATTTGTTGGAAATATTGAGAGCGGGGTGAATCAATATTTCACTTCAATTAATTAATTTTGAATCTTTAGAGCATTAATTAACATTAGCATCAAATAAAAAACATAAATCAATAACACCATTCAACAATGCACAATATCAAAGACAGTAGACATGATATTTTTAGGTGGAAACCCTTCCGAGAGAAAAACCACTGAATGCCTTTTAATATAGGTCTTCAGAGATTACATTAATAGGAAGCTCCAACTTCTAAGGTTTTTCAGCTACAACTAGAAGGAGGCTCTGACCCCCTGATTTATTAGCTACAACTAGAAGGATGCTCCAACGCCCTGGTTTACCAACTCCAACTGGAAGGACACTCCAATCCCTTGGTTTGCTCCGACTGAAAGGATGCTCCAACAACCTGATTTAACAACTCCAACTAGAAGGATGCTCCAACGCCCTGATTTTATCAACTTTGACTAAAAGGACGCTCCAACACCCTAATTTACTAGCTCCAACTAGAGGAATGATCCAACACCCTGCACAAGCTCCAACCTTCCCTAGCATCACCATGAAGTGTTCTCAAGCTCAAATATGAAGGAGAATCCAATCTCTGTCTTACACCACCCTGCCACCCTGAAGATAGAAGATAGAAGAACAAAATAGATTACTCTGGATACACTGCTTAGCTACTATATCTAACCACTATTGTCAATCCCTGATATTACTGCTGTCACTATCTTTGCCTCTTTTTGGTCCAACTATTGTAGTAATATTTGTTAATATTACTGATGCTACAAGTGAGACAGAGAAGTTGCGTCACTGCCGACTCTACCCCATATGCACACTCCAATGTGCCACAAATCTATCCTGTACCTAGCCTCAATTCGTCTCAAATTTCGCCTTAGAAGGCATAGGATTATTAATCCTAATCCACTGTAAACTTTCATCAATATGGAATTTGATCATCAATGGTTCATAGTGCATCACACTTAGCAACAACCTACATATAACAACTTGGCCAAAAGGCACCTGCAATCTTAACTATCACTATTATTTGGTTGAGTCACATATCATCACCATCAACCCAAACTCATAGTCATATAATTATCCCTGAAACTGGAGAATCAAATTATAGCAGTACAAAGTAGTTCTAATAACAAGGAAAAATCAATAATGAGACTTTTATGCAATGTAACTCAACATACTTCAGTGACGAGATTAGTGTACATACCCAACGATCTTATATTACTATAGCAATAGTCATTGACATTTTATCACTATTGAATTTCCAAACTTTCACCAGCTCAAAAGATTATCAAATATACTTACATTAACAATGAAATGCTAGAACGTTGCCAAACCTATCATCAACTCTGCTCATACACATGTCTCTATCTCAGTTTGTTTTCATGCACATTGTAGAGGTACAAGTTGTCAAGATCAAATGCCACATTCATGTCCTTGACTTAGAAGCAAGTTCATGACTCAGTCTTGATCATGTATTTTGTTGACCTCTCAAAAGATGCTATAAGTATACTTTCAAATTAGCCCTCAAGTTTGCTTCATTGAAAAGTGTGCCATTGATTGTGCCTAGAGATGTCACTGATTTATTTTGAATGTGCCTATGATTGATATTGTTTCCCTTAATTCTATTATAGATGAAACCCTATTCTAGGGACATAAACTTATCAATGATCTCATAACTACTGTGGCCAAACACTCTTAGATTAGTCCACAAATAAATAATGAGGATATGCTACTCAAATGTGTCCAACACAAGAACAACCTAATGAACCCCAACTGAAGATTAGATATGTCAACAAAGAGAATTCTTTACACAACAAATTTCCTCTGAAATTACACTAGATTTTGCTTCAACAAATATCAAACATCTAAACTAGGCCAACAAACACTTTGCAAAGGATGCCTCAGAAAAATGCCACTATTCTAGGTAAACATGTCAAAGAGATGTCTACTCTAATCACAACCTGCATCACGTTACAAGTCTACCATCAAAAGAGACTTAATGAATGAAAGACACCTAAGATCTGATCCCAAAATATAAAAAATAAATGTTGCACGAAGCTAATCAATAGGCCAAATGCCACAATGATGAAATGCCTTAAAAAGGGAAATCACAACAATGATGTATCTACTCACATTAGGGCTTAAATATTTGCAGCGAAAAATTGCCTTGGATGGAAGTCTTGTTCAACCATAAAAAGATCCTCAATAGTCCACACAAGGTGTTAGGCACAGTCTCAGATTAGCCTTATAAACTTAGGCTTGTCACATAAAAGTTTTCACAAGAGATGACCAAAAAAGTGCTATGCTCTAGATCTGTCAGGAAGGTCAAAACACATAAATTATGCCATAGATTTGTGCCCTTGGAGGGCCGAAAAACTTCAGACAAGACTGCCTCAACAAGCGAGTCCTGAAAATTCCACCAACAAGATCCAAAGAGGTTGAAAACATCACATATATTGCGTTGATAATCCTTTAGAAAACCTTGCCTTAAGTGCGAGTTGATAATCCCATGGATCCCTGCCTTAGAGGTCCAAATATTCATAGAAAGATAGCCCTTATACTACGTGGATGTTTTCTGTCTGAGGGGCCGAAAATGGTGCAGAGAAACCCTACTCAAACCCAATCAAAATCCATAACCAAACAAAAATTAAACCCAAAATACTCCATAATTGGCCTCCTTCTTTGGCTTGGCATGACTCCACAAGGCCACAGATAAACCTCAAAGATATGCGTGAGAGTTTTCTGGCCATTGGAGGGGAAAACGAGCCTTAATTTATAGTAGTTGCGGAGGCTTCTAGGAGGGGCTTCTATAGGAGACAACCTATTAAAAAGGAGGGACACTGACTTGATCATTTGGAGGGAAAAATTCAAATTTGAAATAAACTTTTGGAGCCAAAACCATTTATTCGTGGAGGTTGACTGATTTAATTAATTTTCCATTCCTCTTTAGTAAGAGAAGTTGACTAGGAGGCCCATCATAATTTAATTTGATTTTATTGAATTAAAATGTCACTAATAAGCCAATCCATACGCTGCTTGTAGAATCTTATTTGGGGATTTTAACCACAAAATGGGGCTCCAATCTTTAAAATTCCATATCTTCTCAGCCGAGAGGACCCATGTGACATGCCACCTACCATTGGAATCATCACGACAAGAATAATCAAATGATGATGGTCTCGTGATCAAAGTCACTACCCTTTACATCTATTTTCCTCAACAAGTGTGGGGCATCTAGGGTTTCCCTTCCTCTCTTCCAGGTCTTTAGAGCTTCCAATCAATGGAATCTAGACGAATATTAAGAGTGTTCAAGGACCAATGTTGGCATCAATGACAACAACATTCAACGATCTCCCCCTTTGTCATTGATGGTAACACACATACTCCCCCTGCGATTACTTCTTCCCCTGACTCCATGCCTCTAATCTTCCTTCCTAATTTCTCTCTCCCTTTGACATCATTGGCAAAGGGTTACTCCCCCTGACGAAATATATTCCTCTTTCTTCCTGATAGACTGTCTTTCCCCCCTGACATGCTATGCCATTTACGACTTGCTATAACTGATTCCACTTGTATTAACACAAGTCCTCCTACAATTTTTTTCATGACTTTTCTTGCTATAAGTCTGACTAATCTTCCCATAATAGAAACTACCGCTCTTACAACTTCTTCACATCTGTCATCTACCAAATCAAACTGCTGAAGGATAGATCTTCAAATTCACAATCATTGCCACTTAGACTCCCCCTCTTCAATAGGACAGGGAGTCTCCAAGCTAGATTGTTTAGAACAATATATGAACCTGCCTTGTTGCAGGATCATTTTGAACCTTGACATCTTCCTTCTCATCAGTGGATTCATCATGGTTTTACGACTTCACAAATCCTGAGAGCATGACTGCTGAGATTTATTCATTCACTTGATCTTCTTACTTTTGTTTTCTTCTCCAGAACTTCTTGTTCTTGATATTAGAATTCTCTTTCACGGAGGATTCCATCTTGTATCTGTATCCATGAGCTATATATCTGTAGTTATGGAATTTGAAACATTCTATATGGTACCTAAATGATGAAGCAACCAACATATACTTTTTGCTGACAAATCTATTTGAATATATGTCTTGTGATCTTGCAATCTTTATTCTAGGGTTTTGATAATGTCTTTGATAACTATCCCTATCATAAGCTTTGCAATCCCTATCCTTATGCCCAAAATTAGTACTTTAAAAACAATAACCATTAAACGTGATAAGATACTTCGATAAAATGGCTTTCTTTGGTGATCTTCCAAAGAAATCCTTTCTTGGAGGAGGATCAATCCTTTGTTGTTCCTTGTCCTTGGTTACCTCAACATGAATTCTTGGAGTAACATCACTTTCAATATTCTTTTTTTCTCTCCTTGATTTGACCTTTGATGGATTTTTCTATCAGACCTATCGTCATTTTTTCTTTGTGGCGGCTTGGAGCTTGTGCCTTCATTACAAGGAGGTTTACTTGTTTCTTTTTCCTTCATCTTCAACTGAGTAATATCTTGATCCTTCTTATTAATGACATGATATTTCTTTTCGACATCTTGCAATTTCTCCTGCCATTCCTTGAACGAGTTTATTTCATCTATAGCCACATCAAGTTCCTTTTGTTTTTGACAAATTTTTGCCTTGTACTTTTGAACAAATTCCTCTAATTGGCTTGTCAAGTTTTTCTCTTTCTTTTCAGCTTCCTGCACTTGAAGTCTTAGAATGGAAACTTCTTCTTCGAGTATCTGATTTCACTTCCTTGCTTTGTTAAGATCACATAAGATGCTAATCAATTCTCCCTCCATGTCGACCACTGCTTCTTCTTTTTCTTCATCTACTTCATCTGAATCACAATCATCATCATCAACTTCATCTTCACTTGCATGCTTCTTTGAGTAGAGATTGTGAAGCTTCTTCCAAATCTTTTTGGTTGATGAGCATTGATTCACTTTGGCTTTCACAAAATATGGCATACATCACATCCATGAGCTTTCAAATAGGCTTCCATTTTGGATTCCCATATTTCATATTTGGCTTCGTCGAACATAGGAGCTAGATAACAAACTTGACTCTCATCGTTAGCTATAACAGATGTGGAGACTATTGCAATACCAAAGACTTCCTTTGATCGTTTTGATGCCTCAATGGACATGTCTGTTCGCACCCCTCTGGACAGTGTAAATAGAAGATGATATGAGCTCGTTTGGACACACTTGGATGTGCTTTTTGGTCTGAAATTTTGTAGAAGAAGAGAGATGAAGTGGAGGGACAAAGTTTGAAATAGAATAAGAATTTCTTCTTGAGATGGAATACTTCGAAATTCGGCCTTGGTACTTCTTTTGTTGATATCTTGATGACAAATTTGTTGAGTAGAATAGAAGGTTTGACTTGGCATCTAGATGTGGATGTTCTTTTGTCGTCATTGGTCTTGGATGTCTCACTTTAATCTGATTTATAAGAAGAGATTTTCACTGGGTTTTCCCCTAGGAGAAGGGTTTTGCTGTGGCTCAAAGCCTATATTATGTGTCCTTTTGTTTTTGTGATTTTCATGTTTATGATATAGTAATTGTTTGATGAAACAAAGAAGAATAAATATTAATAAAAAACCAACTAATTCACAAGCAGTTACTATGAAAGAAAAATCTAATGTAAAATTGATAAGCCTCCTCATTTCTCAACATGGTATCAGAGCTAAAGCAGTGTAAAGGGGAAGGCTGAAGATCACTATTCTTAATGAAAATCTCTACGGAAACCTTATTCAAAGATTCGATATTGTGAAGCCTGCACTAGTGTTATGATCTGTGACTTTTTTTTGGCTCGTTGTTTCATATTCACCTTGGTTCGGATCTCACGGAACTGTTGATAACAGTGGCTCATATAAGTAACTCGTAAGCTCCTGTATACAGTGTCGTAGAAATTCAGAATTGTTTTTATTTCTTATGATTTGCGTCCTCGTTTTCTGAGGCGTCACTATACAAACCCTCTCTTAATTTGTGTGACTCGGTTAATTAATACATATGGTTCGCAACACATACTGTGGCTCTCGATGCTTCGGTCACGTACTGTCTTGATGTGACTTGTCCAAACTGTTGAAATGGTTGGTATATAGTATGATGCTCGCACTCTCTGTGGCATGTCACAATGACATTACGAAGTATTGAAAGTTCGTTCAAAATCTGCGGATCACAATTCACCCTGTGGTGGACGCTAAGAAATGTATCTTTTGAAGCTCGCATATCTACGATCTATGTGGCCTTATAATTCAATGAAACTTATTTCATATAGCAGCGAGGGGTCGCATCGTTACAATGGCTCCGTCTTGTGCCATTCGCAAAGAAGTGGCTGTAACAAAGATACATGACAATGACATCACAGAGTATTAGATCAAAGAAGCCTCATTATGACTGAGTGACATCGCATTTTCTCGGCTCGCTCTAAAGAATGGCGTCAACAGAAAAATGACTCTAATATCGCACTATTCTGTGGCTCATTCTGTGGGTTAAACAGTGACTTGGATACATTGCCATTGTGGCTTATATTGGAATCAGACTATAGTCACTCTAGATCGCATACGGAGAGGAATGACATTTATTTAAACTAGCATTTGCATCAGATGTTGCAAAGGAAATGCCGCAAGGCATAAAATAAATGGTCATTGAAAATAAGAATTAATAAAGGAAATTGCATGCAAAGGTGGAAGATAAAGCTAAATGATTTACATTATCTTATGGTTGTATTTCCACATTTAAAATTAGATTACAACTTTATAAATGATGCTTTATACATAGATCAGACACTTACATCTATATCCCATGAGCTAGCTCTTGATCATCTAAAATGTTTTTTAAATTTCAATAAAAAATTACAAATAATAGATTATAATGGATATAGTGCCCGGTGGCTTTCTAGCCTAACACTAGGAGAATCAAAGAGCAGAATCACGGGTGTGGTTAGGCTAGCAGAATCAAAGAGCAGAATCACAGGTGTAACCTCTAGAAATGGCACACCTGCACGATGAGCGAAGCAGAGATCCATGGGTCCTCGAAATTTCAGAAAATTCAGCTGAACCAGATTCAGGGTCCCTCGGTTATGCGCAAGAAATGCCTACCTGAGGGGCGTGTAAGCGCCCAAAAGAAAACTAAACTGTGTGCCAAAGTCCACCATGGTCTTCCGACACCTGCGTTGTCTGGCAAGAAGACAGTTGGTGGGATTGAGAGCAACCAACATCCAACCTTGATGCCGTAGAGCTTGACAGTGTAGGCCACTCTGGCAGAGTTGCACAACAATGGCTTCTTCGAGCTGAAAGATATTTCCATGGATAGAGGCACAATCCTTCAACAATCGTCTTAGAGAGAGGCAGGAAACATAGGTCTTTTTGGTGCATTAACTGAAGAATGGAATGCATATATTCTTCAACTTAAGGGGGGATTTTCAAAACATTTTGACGGAATGGTATCTTGATCGGAAGGGCCCTGAAGCATAAGCAGAATTCCCTCTAGGCACAGATGTCATCAACAAAAAGCTGATGCAACCGTTTGAAAAGAAAATTGTATGGGTTTCCAGAACGAGTCTATGGGAGGAATGTCACCATTGAAATCAAACTCCCAATAATTTTGAAAGGTATGTTTCAGAGATTTTGGAGAAAGCAATTAAATATTAACTAAAATTTTTGAGCTTGATGAAGATGGTCACTAGAGAGGTAAAGAAAATTACTAACTTGGGAAACATTGAACTAATTTTTGGGTTAAATAATAAGGGCGCATTAGTCTTTTTAAAAGCTTCACGAGTCAACTGTTGATCAGAGGCTAGAATTTAACTCGCTATGTGTTTGCTAGTGAAATTCATCGGTTGCAGAGATGACTTGTAGATGAATTTTCAGAGAGTAGATTACCTAAGTGATGAAATAAATTGCTCCTCAAACTGATTTTGTTTCCTAGGACCACAAATGCCACTATGAATTAACGCAACATCTGCGTTGCTCTAAATTTAGATATTTCAAAGCTATCCATCTTCTGCTTTCCAAAAACACGTCCTTCAGCTCTGATTCCATGTTGTCAAATTGAATCACATCAGCATCATGTTATCATTGGAACTAAATCGCATATATACTATGAAATGAGACACTGACAATTTTATTACAAAGACAACGAAAAAGCAAAAGGATTTGGAAGTGCGTAACAGATAATAGAGCTTTTAACACTAAACATTCCAATTCCTATATAATTTTCTTGTTATTAATAGAAATAAAGAGTCAGTGCATAGCCTTCCACACAGAAATGGATCTAGAGACTTGTAAGACCAAACCACCAGAGACACCCATTGGACCACGCTTTAGAACTATAAAAAGGTATGGGTACTTGCAGCAGTAAGATCAATGTAAACCTGATCCATACAATGTTACTAATCCAGTCTAATAATAGCTACCACTGCAAACCATAACAGAACAATCTACAAATATCATGCCACATGGCAATAAACACCGTACTTAAAGAATGACAGGAATCCTCTCTAATAATAGAGACCACTGCAAGCTATTGTTGAGAATGAAACAAGATGATGGAGCTTAGTGGAAAGGAGTCGCCTTCACTAAGTGGGCCTGCATACAAATTATGGCACAAAGTCTATTTTTAGACTATGTCTATTTTTAGACATATGGATCATGGTCTATGAGCTGCAGAGTGTTGTTTATAGATGATTGGTCATGTTGGGAAAAATAGATGGACTTCTATTTTCAGGTTCACAGCAGGAGTGATAAAAGTCTATTTTTTAAACGCCAGACTAAAAATAGAAAAGTCTAATATTATTGTCTCATAATAATATTTGGACTATAAACTTTATCTTATCCTCTTGGAGCACTTTAGTTTGAGCTACAGATGTGGCACATGCAGCTGTCAGAAGGAAATACGCTTTCTTTGTGGGTCAGTTGAGTTGTTGCATGCAGGACTTCAGTTAGAACTCAAGTAGTTGAGTTTGGTGGAGTTGATGGAGTTGTGTTCAGTTTGACTTGGTTAAACTAGTTGTAATTAGTCTAACTGTAAATAGACTAATGATGAGTTGTTAAACTAATTATTAACTCATAAAGCAACTAAAGAATACATCAGTTAACTCAGTTGCATGTCAGTGCATGTACAGTTCAACAGGGATAGGTGTTAGAGGTTGAGATTGCTATCAGTTGTGACTATAGTTGTGCATGAGGATTTGCACAAGCAATGTATTGAGTATGCCAATGAGTATTGCATTGATTTGCCTAGTAGAATAGCCTGTGCTCACGTGATTTCCAGTGTGAGTGATTCTCAACAGGTTTATGCAATAGAGGCAGGCAAAGCAGTGGAGAAGATTTGAACCTGTGACTTGTTCGGGTCTGAGCTGGTTTGTGTGTAACAGGTGGAGATAGTGCTGGATACTTGAGAGGAGTATTGTACTATGTTATGTTACATGTTCTCAATCATTAATATACAGATAGTGTGGGGTTTTCAACTGTAAGCTTTCCCCGGGTTACATACTGTGTTAATGTGTGCATGTTATTGATGTTTCATTGTTTTTGATGCTGCTAAATTGATGATCAACGTAGAGGAGCTTATGTATTGTGCATGTATTTCGCAATAGTGCATAATTAGGATAATCTTTGTTGAATATGTGTTTATTATTCAAAATTTCTACATGGTATCGGAGCTGTTGATCATCAGATCTACTATCAGGAAGTGTTTACATTCTATTTCTTCAGGCAGAGTCTGTAATCGGCCCAGGTAGCCTTTGGATTCATCATTCCTTTGGAAGGTGAGATATCCGGTAAAAGCCCATACAGTCAATCTCTGTACGAGAAATAATTTGTTCTCACGAATCTTAGATCCGAGGCAGTTGAGTTTGGAGCTGGTGGAATTCGAATTTGCAGCAGTGTTTTCTTGGTGTCAACGTTGCAATGTCTTTCAACGGATTGCGATTGGAGTATGCTCTTGAGGGCAGCTCAAACTATATTGCATGGAAGGACAGGATGGAGGCAGTATTGGATGATAACGGGCTGAAGGAGTTCATAGAGGCTGATGTCCCAAAGCCTACTGATGCTACTCAAGCTGATGCTTGGCAAAAGAAGACAACAAAGTGTCGAAGGATTCTGTTGGAGGGCGTGAAGGATCACATTGTGTCCAGCCTGCATGGAAAGACTTCTCCATACTTGATGTGGAAGGCTTTACCAGATCTATTCCAAAGCAAGAGCGATCAGAGGAAGCTAGCGCTTAAGGATAAACTCAGAAACATCAAATGTGAGAAGGGTGACAGTATGCCCAAGTATCTCACGAAGTTCACTCAGTGTCGAGATGAGCCGGGAAGTGTGGGGGTTACTGTTGATGATGAGGACTTGGTGAGCTTGGCTCTCCTTGGTCTTCGGAAGAGTTGGCATTGCTATCAGGACTCTGTCAATGGTCGGGAGAAATTGCCAGGATGGGAGAGACTGTGGTCAGATCTTGTGCAGGAGGAGATCAGGCGGAGTACCAGGGACGGATCTTCATCAAAGGGAACTGATGAAGAAAATTGCGCTTTGGTTGCCAAAGCAAAGAAGGGGAAGAGCAAGAAAGCTTCCCAGTCTGGGGTGAAAGGCAAGAAGCAGGACATGTTCAAGGTGAAGTGTTTTCACTGTCACCAGCACGGACACTATGCCACAAATTGTCCGCAGAAGAAGAATAAAAAGCAAGCTACTGGATCTGCAGCAGGGGAGGCTCTAGCCTCGCAGTTTGAGCTTGATTTTTTATTGATCACATGCTTGGTTTCAAGTGTGATGGGATCGGTGTGGTTCTCGGACAGTGGTACGTCTTTTCACATGACAGGAGATCGAGATTTGTTTTCTGATCTGGAGGACAAAGATCTTGGAGTGCACATCGAGATGGGTGATGATGGTAGATACAGTGCGACCGGTATCGGTACCATTTCCTTTGAGAGGGAGTCTGGTAAACCCTTCGTATTGAAGGAAGTCATGCATGTTCCAGGATTGAAAAAGAATCTTATCTCTATGGCGATGTTAGAAGACAAGGGGTATGATGTTGTTTTCAGCGAGGGAAAGGCTTTCCTGCGCAGCAAGACAACTGGAGAAACTCAGAAGATAGGGGTTTGAGTGAGGAACCTGTATCAGTTGCATGTAGATGGATGCGCAGCAATGGCATGCAAGGCAGAAGGATTGGTGAGCCGAGATGATGGCGAGTTGTGGCATAGGAGATTGGGTCACCTTCACCATGGAGCCTTGAAGATACTGCAGCAGATCACTACAGGGCTTCCTAAAGGCACTCTTGCACAATCAGATCAGTGCAAGGGGTTTACTTTGGGAAAGTTTGTGAAAGCCACCTTTCACGAGAAGGATAGTCGCGCCACGACGATCCTTGAGAGAATTCACACAGACGTGTGTGGATGTTTCTCAGTTGCTTCGATAGCAAAACACAGGTATTATGTGATTTTTGTTGATGATTTCTCTCGTAAGTGCTGGATCTTCTTCATGCAGAAGAAGAGCGAGACATATTCAAAGTTTTGTGAGTTCAAAGCATTGGTCGAGAAGGAGTCGGGGAAGAAGGTGAAGGCTCTTAGGAGCGATAATGGTGGTGAATACATCTCTGATGAGTTCAAGGATTTCTGCAAGGCAGAAGGGATTCGAAGAGAGCTCATAGCTCCCCATAACCCACAACAGAACGGGGTTGTTGAGCAGAAGAACAGAACGATCGTGGGTGCTGTACGGGCGATGTTGCATGATCAGGGCCTACCCCTTCAGTTGTGGGCGGAAGCATGCAATACAACAGTTTATGTGCAGAACCGTTGTCCTCACAGGATACTTGGCATGAGTACACCCGAGGAGGCTTATTCTGGTAAGAAGCCTGATCTTTCTCATTTGAGGATTTTTGGTGCTAATGTTTACATGCATGTGACGAAGGATGTCAGGAAGAAGTTGGAGCCGACTGCAGAGGTTGGGATATTTGTGGGGTACACTGATACGCCCCACAACTATCGTGTGTATTTGCCAGATAGTGGTAAAACTGTTGTACGACGGGATATTAAATTTCATGAGGAGAAAGCCATGAAGTGTTCACTTGAGAGGGAGCTACACTTGCATGCAGATGAGGAGCTATTAGTTCCTAAGGATGAGCTTCAGGATGTGGATCAGCCACAGGACGAGGTTCATGGAGTGGAAGAGACCACTCATGCATCGCCAACCATCAGAGGGCGAAAGCGCTTGACAGAAGCTGAGTGACTGGCTCAAGATGCAAAGAAAGTTGTAGGACCACCTACAGCCCAACGCAGGCAGAGACAATCACCTGATCGGTACACTAGATACATGGCTCTTATGAGAAAATGTGTTGTGACTGAGCCATCCTCTTTCGAGGAAGCTGTGGAGGATCCCGCATGGGTAGACACCATGGTGGAAGAGTATGATTCTATTGTCAGAAACAGTGCACGGGAGATTGTTCGTAGACTGGAAGGGAAATCAGTGGTGGGTTTGAGATGGATCTACCAAGTTAAGCAGGCAGCTGACGGCAGTGTGGAGAAGTACAAGGAAAGATTTGTTGCCCGAGGCTTTTCACAGATAGAGGGGATCGATTATGAGGAGACCTTTGCACCTGTCGCAAGGTATTCTTCCATACAGATGATTCTTGCTCTCTTAGCGTAGATGGGATGGCACATTCATCAGATGGATGTGAAGACTGCGTTCCTCAACGGAGTCATTGAGGAGGAGGTGTACATTGAGCAACCCGAAGGTTTTGAGATCTTCAGCAGCGAGTCGCATGTGTGCAAGCTCAAGAGAGCGCTGTATGGGTTGAAACAAGCACCACGTGCTTGGTACACACGGATAGACAGTTATTTCACCGGACTTGGATTCTCCAAGAGTGAGGCGGATCCTAACCTATACCAGATTGTGGTGGAGAGTAAGTTGCTTATCATTGTACTTTATGTAGATGATTTGATTCTAACGGGTGATGAGCTGTTGATACTTTCATGCAAGGATGATCTTGCTAAGGAGTTTGAAATGAAGGACTTGGGCTTCCTTCATTATTTCCTGGGATTGGAAATTTGGCAGCGCAGTGGTGGACTGTTTGTTTCTCAGGGTAAGTATGCTCGGGAGATACTGGAGAAGTTCAACATGCATGGCTGCAAGCCTGTTGATACTCCTCTTCCTGGAGGTTGGAGGGAGGAGGATGCCACTTCGGCAGAAGAAGTGGATGCCACTGTTTATCGACAGTTGGTGGGGTCGCTTATGTATCTGGTCAATACACGACCCGATATATGCTATGCAGTTAACCAGCTTTCACAAGCTATGGTTAAGCCTACCAAGCTCTTCTGGAAGGTGGGAAAGCATGTATTGCGTTATTTGAGAGGCACATCGGGATATGGATTGTGGTACAAACAGGAGGATGAGGTGAAGCTATGTGGCTTCACAGATGCAGATTGGGCAGGGAGCCCAACAGACAGAAAGAGCACATCAGGAGGGGTCTTCAGTATCGGGTCGACAACAGTTTCTTGGTACAGCAGGAAGCAGAGATCCGTGGCACTCAGTTCAACAAAGGCCGAGTATATGGCAGCAAGTTTGGCTGCATGCGAGGCTATATGGATGAGGAAGATTCTAGTCAGTTTGTTCGGTTCTCACTTGGATCCTAATGTGATTTACTGTGATAACCAGAGTTGCATTAAAATCTCAGCTAATCCTGTATTTCATGATAGATCTAAGCATATTGACATCAGGTACCATCATATCAGAGATTGTGTGCAACAGAGAATCATGTTACTTTCATACATTCCAACGGAGGATCAGGATGCTGATATTCTAACGAAGGCGCTCACCAGGAGCAAATTCGAATACCACCGAGGCAGGATAGGGGTTTCTGATAATCCATATCTTATTGAGAGGGAGTGTTGAGAATGAAACAAGATGATGGAGCTTAGTGGAAAGGAGTCGCCTTCACTAAGTGGGCCCGTAGGCAAATTATGGCACAAAGTCTATTTTTAGACTATGTCTATTTTTAGACATATGGATCATGGTCTATGAGCTGTAGAATGTTGTTTATGGATGATTGGTCATGTTGGGAAAAATAGATGGACTTCTATTTTCTGGTTCACAGCAGGAGTGATCAAAGTCTATTTTTAGATGCCAGGTTAAAAATAGAAAAGTCTAATATTATTGTCTCATAATAATATTTGGACTATAAAATTTATCTTATCCTCTTGGAGCACTTCAGTTTGAGCTACAGATGTGGCACATGTAGCTGTCAGAAGGAAATATGCTTTCTTTGTGGGTCAGTTGAGTTGTTGCATGTAGGACTGCAGTTAGAACTCAAGTAGTTGAGTTTGGTGGAGTTGATGGAGTTGTGTTCAGTTTGACTTGGTTAAACTAGTTGTAATTAGTCTAACTGTAAATAGACTAATGATGAGTTGTTAAACTAATTATTAACTCATAAAGCAACTAAAGAATACATCAGTTAACTCAGTTGCATGTCAGTGCATGTACAGTTCAACAGGGACAGGTGTTAGAGGTTGAGATTGCTATCAGTTGTGACTATAGTTGTGCATGAGGATTTGCACAAGCAATGTATTGAGTATGCCAATGAGTATTGCGTTGATTTTCCCAGTAGAATAGCCTGTGCTCACATGATTTCCAGTGTGAGTGATTCTCAGCAGGTTTATGCAATAGAGGTAGGCAAAGCAGTGGAGAAGATTTGAACCTGTGACTTGTTCAGGTCTGAGCTGGTTTGTGTGTAACAGGTGGAGATAGTGCTGGATACTTGAGAGGAGTATTGTACTATGTTATGTTACATGTTCTCAATCATTAATATACAGATAGTGTGGGGTTTTCAACTGTAAGCTTTCCCCGGGTTACATACTGTGTTAATGTGTGCATGCTATTGATGTTTCATTGTTTTTGATGCTGCTAAATTGATGATCAACGTAGAGGAGCTTATGTATTGTGCATGTATTCCGCAATAGTGCATGATTAGGATAATCTCTGTTGAATATGTGTTTATTATTCAAAATTTCTACAGCTATAACAGAACAGTCTACAAATATCATACCACATGACCCTAGTTGGTTATTAGAGCATGATGGAATTTATCGTCTGTCATATCTTCACTTTTATATAGAGACTTCTGTGTATGCAAGTTCAGCCTTTTAGAATCTGAAACACCCATCAAACTTCAAAGTGCCTCTGCATATCATTGATCACAAAAAAAAAGTTGAACAAATACATGAATACACACTAAGAAACAAAATCTGCATAGTATATTGGCAGAATATCGAATATAACAAAAATTATTATGCATTCAACCTTTATATATTATTTTTGAAGCCAGCCACAAATAAAAAAATCTTTCATGTCCTCAATAATGGCGACTAAAGTAAAAATATGTTAATGAATGTCAGCAAAAATAAACATGTGTATAACATGTTCATGTAGCCACAGTCCCAGCATCTGTGAATACCTTCACTTGGATAGAGAAAATAAATGGCCCTTTGTGGGTTCTTTCAAAGGATTTCTCTATGCAAGAACAATAGAAGAATGTTGTTACAAATATTAAAATCACTCACAAAGCAGAGAATGATAAGAAAATACGCAAATCATATATACATACCAACAGCCCTAGCCCTAGCCCGTTTCAATCTTCTACCAAGTATTGTTGCATTTTGGAATTAGTCCTCTATCAGTGCTTTCCTGTCACAATGGTTTGCAAAGAACAAGGTATTGAAATCTCTCCCCTTCTATATATTATGGGGCATTTGGCATATGAGGAACGCTAATATTTTTTACTAGAAAGATATGGATGTAAGGGTGTCCATCATCAAGATTACTGCCTTTTTTTATGGAGAAAGGACTTGTCACAAAAAGATTTCCAATTTTGCTACTTTCCACATTGCACTCATATTGACCTCTTTCACAACCCTTTTATCTAAAATGCCTTCAATATTTCCTTCGCGAATCATCGATCTTCCCTGCACACAAATTCAGATCCACAGCACCATTAGAATTCTAATTCTCCAATAACTTCATACCCACAAATACAAATATAGTTGCATTAACGAAGCTTACCCACGAGACGATATGACTGTTTTCGCCAGAAACATTTGTATCCACTGGTTCTCTCCCAAATATTATCTCAAAAGTCACAACTCCAAAGCTATATACATCACTTTCCTCTGTCAAATTGTGCGTAGTGGCATATTTGTTCAAAGTAACGGCCCTATGAAGATCGAAGAATCCATTTTCTCTTTTGATTTTCAGTTCCAGATAAATTGAATGAAACAACAGAGAGAAAAATTGAATGGGAAATGTGTAATATTCAGGATCAAGGTATCCAAATGTACCCTTCACATCTGTTGAGACATGGGTTGCTTCGCTTGAGGGGCCAAACCTAGACAACCCAAAGTCTGATAGTTTTGCTTCCATCCATTCACTTGAAAGAATATTAGTAGTTTTGATATCTCTATGAATTATGATAGGTTTACAACCGACAACGATTATGCAAGTATTCCAGTCCTGATTATTATTTTTACAGAGACATTGACATTAGTCAACTCATTTACATAAGATACAAAGTCTAAATTCATGGTTTTTTCAAGAGGGAAGGACACTCACCTTGAGATTCATTCAATACAATGTCAAGCCTTGTTTTCCAGTCAGCCAACTCCTGTAAAGCATTTGGCTCTGTACAACAAGAAAATAATAGTTAAGAATACACACACACACACACATATATATATATACACACACACACTGTACAATAAGACAACACATACATATAAATAAATTGAAATTGTTTTTCCAGATTAAACACAAGACAAGATAGCCCAGGATTTGACCCATACCATGGAGAATTCCCCTCAAGTTTCCCTTGGACATATCCTAGTAAATCAATTTCTGATTTCCTCCTTCACAAGAATATCCCACAAAGGGCACAAGATTTTTACGGTGCACTTTCGAAAGTATAGTAACCTGTATTATACCTTTCTTTTCAGTGAGTCACAGTGCCCTTTGCACATATCTCTTTTTAAAAATTCTGAAATGTTTCTCTAGAGATAAAAATATTTTATCTTTAATTAAAAAAACCTTTCTTGTTTATATATGAAAATGTGAAACGCTGATGAATTAAGCACCATTTTGCAGACGACCATAGAATACAGGCCCAAATCCTCCTCTACCAATTTGCCTTCCAAATCTACTAGTTATTTCCTTGACCTCATTATAACTAAATTTTCTTCATTGAGGTGATGATAAGTCATGGCCCTTTGTGGCTTCTTTCAAAGGATTTCTCTCTGCAAGAACAATAGAAGAATGTTGTTACAAATATTAAAATCACTAACAAAATATGTAGGCCAATAGAGAATGATCAGAAAATACACAAATCGTATATACATACCAACAACCCTAGCCCTCGCCTATTTCAATCTTCTACGAAGTACTGTTGCAACAGTAATTGAAAAAAGCATTAATATTATCCCTCCAGCGACTGACAAACTGATTATAACACTTTTACTGATACCAGGTTTTGATCTAGTGCATTGATTTACGTCGCCTTCACAAAGAAGTGTCTTTGTGGATTGCCCGAACACTTATCAAACATAAAACACAATTAGAATATTAAATCTCAAATTTAGAGATCTCTATGATAAAACTATACTAATTTTCAGTAAAATTATCCATGTTGGAGAAGAGAATTAACATGATCGATAAGTTTTTGTTGTTTCTTAAAATAGCCGGCACTGAAACAGTTAGATTATTGTTCTCCAAATTCTTGGATTGCATCTCTGAATATAAGCCGTGCGTATGTGAATACAAAGGTAGCCTTACCAGATAAATATAACATCTATCAAAGAGAAATTCTACTCACAGTTCTCTCAAGTTCGTCAAATTAGCCAGAAATTCTTGTATTTGTCCAGTTAAATTGTTTTCAGACAAGTCGCTGCACAAATATAATTTTCAAAGAGCATAGTGATTAGAGTGCATTGTTGATTTATATATTGAAATTCGATTCTAACACTAAGCAAGAATTTCCACTTACATTATAACAAGGACTATGAGATGGGTAATACTGGAAGGTATACTTGTAATTCCTTTGCTTGAGAGATTCTTGAAATCGAAATCAATCAAATGAAATGCAGAACATATTTCTAAGATCTAAATAAACTAACTAAATATATAACTTGTAAAATTTTAGAAATTGGACCAATGGAAAACCCAGAAAAGCTGGGTTTGAATTACTACTCACAAGGTTTTGATTTGGGGGGATACATCGTTGTTATAGCCTAACCAGTCCCACAAAAAATTAACGGGTAAGCATGGATCGCCAGCTGAAGGATATGTGAAATTAATATCCAACTGAATTTCTCTTAAAGCATGCACTGTAAAATTGAACAACGAGATAATTTCAATAGATCCATCCATAAGATTTTTGGGTTTTGACGAGAAGAAAAAAAAATGACCACTACAAAGAAAAATTGAACTGATAAAAGCTTCTTATAAATCATGGAATGCATACCATCTTGAGAAAATGTGCCATTTTGACACAGATCACATTTATACACTCTTAATAAAAGTATTAAAAGCATCAACATTCAACCATTTTCCTATGCAATGTGACCATGAGTGCTAAACAATATTTAGTTGATCAATTGGTGTTGCAGACTGCCCTGGAAAATCCAATGCGTGAGTTCTGGGGAGTTCAGATTCTATCCACAAATTCTGCTGGTGGTAATTGCCAATGATATCATAACTAAATTTTCTTCATTGAGGTGATGATAAGTCATGGCCCTTTGTGGCTTCTTTCAAAGGATTTCTCTCTGCAAGAACAATAGAAGAATGTTGTTACAAATATTAAAATCACTAACAAAATATGTAGGCCAATAGAGAATGATCAAAAAATACACAAATCATATATACATACCAACAACCCTAGCCCTCGCCTGTTTCAATCTTCTACTAAGTACTGTTGCAACAGTAATTGACAAAAGCATTAATATTATCCCTCCAGCAACTGGCAAACTGATTATAACACTTTTATTGATACCAGGTTTTGATTTAGTGCACTTATTTGCGTTGCCTTCACAAAAAAGTGTCTTTGTGGATTTCCCGAAAGCTTATCAAACATAAAACACAATCAGAATATTGAATCTCAAATTTAGAGATCTCTATGATAAAACTATACTAGTTTTCAGTAAAATAATCCATGTTGGAGAAGAGAATTAACCTGATCGATAAGTTTTTGTTGTTTCTTAAAATAGCCGGCACTGAAATAGTTAGATTATTGTTCTCCAAATTCCTGGATTGCATCTCTGAATATAAGTCATGCGTATGTAAGTACAAAGGTAGCCTTACCAGATAAATATAACATCTATCAAAGAGAAATTCTACTCACAGTTCTCTCAAGTTCGTCAAATTAGCCAGAAATTCTTGTATTTGTCCAGTTAAATTGTTTTCAGACAAGTCGTTGCACAAATATAATTTTCAAAGAACATAGTGATTGGAGTGCATTATTGATTTATATATTGAAATTCGATTCTAACACTAAGCAAGAATTTCCACTTACATTATAACAAGGACTGTGAGATGGGTAATATTGGAAGGTATACTTGTAATTCCTTTGCTCGAGAGATTCCTGAGATCGAAATCAATCAAATGAAATGCAGAACAGATTTCTGAGATCTAAATAAACTAACTAAATATATAACTTGTAAAATTTTAGAAATTGGACCAACGGACAACCCATAAAAGCTGGGTTTGAATTACTACTCACAAGCTTTTGATTCTGGGGGATACATCGTTGTTATAGCCTAACCAGTCCCACAAAATATTAACGGGTAAGCATGGATCGCCAGCCGAAGGATATGTGAAATTAATATCCAACTAAATTTCTCTTAAAGCTTGCACTGTAAAATTGAACAATGAGATAATTTCAATAGATCCCTCCATAAGATTTTTGGGTTTTGACAAGAAGAAAAAAAATGACCACTACAAAAAAAAATTGAACTGATAAAAGCTTCTGATAAATCATGGAATGCATACCATCTTGAGCGAATGTGCCATTTTGACGCAGATCACATTTATACACTCTTAATAAAAGTATTAAAAGCATCAACATTCAACCATTTTCCTATGCAATGTGACCATGAGTGCTAAACAATATTTAGTTGATCAATTGGTGTTGCAGACTGCCCTGGCAAATCCAATGCGTGAGTTCTGGGGAGATCAGATTCTATCCACAAATTCTGCTGGTGGTAATTGCCAATGATATCCAGATACATGGGCACAGAGTCAGAGTTCCTGAAGCAGTAAATTGTTTTGTTATTCTACACACCTGTAATCTCCTTTGGCACTGGATACAGTGCCTTGTGGCTTTCGAGCCTAACACGAGCGAAATCGAAGAGCAGAGTCATGGGTGTAACCTCTGGAAATGGTGCACCCACAGGATGAGCGAAGCAGAGATCCAACCCTCCAGAAATGGTGCACCCGCAGGATGAGAGAAGCAGCAACGATCCATGGGTCCTTGAAATTTTGGAAAATTCACCTGAACCGGATTCAGGGTCCCTCAGTTATGCACAAGAAATGCCTGTCTGAGGGGCGTGTAACCGCCTAAAAGAAAACTGAACTGCGTGCTAGAATCCACCATGGTCTGCCGGGTGCCCATGTTGTCCTGCAAGAAGATAGTTGGCGGGATTGAGAGCAACCGTCATCCAACCTTGATGCCGTAGAGCTTGACAATTTAGGCCACTCTATTAAATAGGGCAGAGGAATGGAAAAAAATTTAACGGTGGAAAAACATTTAATCGTCTAACAATGGATCTGATGGTCAGGATTATGGCAGAAAGGTACTTGGGGGAGTTGATTTCGAAGGGGAATGCCTTACGGCGTAATGAATAATAAAAGTGAAAACGTAGCTAAAGTCTTGATCTACAACAAAGAACTATATAAGGCATGGATATCGGTTGGAAAAACAATCATCATGAGGAGAAAAAAAAGATCTTTGAGAACAATGTATTTTGTTGATGATTGGACTTGGCATGTTATTGAAGTTGAAAGAATAGACAGGCTCACTCACATAGAAGGACTAGATCTTTGGAAGCACGGTGATATTGCAGAGTGGCTCGATCTCAATCTTTGAAGAGCGCATTCAAATTTTTTTGAGGTTCGTTTGGTTCGGTAGCTCGAATTGATAATCAATGGCATGACATCGTTATGTATCAAAGACATCACAATATTTGGCATAGACCTGTATAGCAACATCATGTGAGGACTATGACATGAAACCTATCAATCATGGCATCATACACTCTGTGAAATCAATGGTATGAAAACACTAAACAATAACCTTGCAAAGTTGTGGCTTAGAAGTTTGTGACATAAGACTACAAATTGCAAATAATGAGAAGTCCATCTTGTGGGAAGCACTAGTATGAGAAGCTACGACGTTGTCTTCATTCCAAATTCACAAACAGTGGATATATCAAGGAAGCTGACCTACCAATAAATTTGACTAAGCAAAATGAATGGCTATATTAACACACTACAATAGCTCGTGTCAACATTTCGTGAAAAACTCATTATACTATTGCTAGTTTGATTTTGTTGACAACATTGATGACAAGGAGAATGATGATCTTGGTTGGCAGCAAATTAGCAATATGACTTGAAGACTATGACAGTAACCTTATTACAGAAAGAAGCAATAATGGAGAATGGGAGTAATACCAAAGCCAATTTGAAAGGACTTTATTGAAGAATTCTTGAAGACATCAAGGAGCAAGTCAACTTCTAAGGTAAATTTTGCAGAGGTACGTATAATTACTAAATGCATTTCTTGTTTGTATAAAAGATAAAGGATCTATAATGTCATTAAGGTCTTTATAAGATTCTTGAATTTTTCATTTGTGATAAGTTTTAATGACTATATGACTTCTAAGGTTTGTAGTCTTCTAGGGTTTCTATACCCTAGATTGAATTAACCTTAGAAGTATAGGATTAAGCTAGAAAACCTTTACCCTAACCAAGTTGTTCCCTCTAAAGAAAACCCTACCTTTTGAGATATGAGATCTAGGGTTTATAGATTTTACATTTTTGAAGGTTCTTGGTATCTAGGGTTTGTAATCCCTTGATGGGACTTGAATTTGAAAATCCTAACATAATGAAAACCCTAAATCTAAATTTTGTTCCCTCTTATAAAGCCCTAACTCTTGACTTCTAGGGATCACAGATATAATCTAAGGTATGTTGTAAAACCTTAGCGAGATTGATGTAAAAGTGAAACCTAGGGCTTGCATGTCAAAACCCTAGGTGTAGAAGTTTCCGTTCTAAGTAAAAAACCTAATAAGGATTAGGTCACGGGATATCTAGGGTTTGTAACCAAAACCCTAGATGCAAACTTCTTAGACGTCATGATAATCCCAGATTGACAAAATTGGCATCATGCTTTTGTACATATGTATTTTGCTTAGTTGTACTTGTTGATGAGAATTGTAGGTACATTGATGATGGCTATCAAAACCGTGAAAACAAAATGAGAAATATGTAAGAACAAAACAAAAGCAGATCTCGTGCTTGATGATGAATTTTTGATGGAAGAGGGAGTTGCAGAAACTTTGATGATATTGACGTTTTTATCCAATGAGCATATTTTAGAGACATTTTAATGATTGAAAGATGAAACCGAACTTGTTGCATTCGAAGATGCGAGCAAAAGAATGATGACTTCAGAGGAAGCTTTGAATCTTGAAAGGGTTGTGGACTTTGAGGAAGCAGTTTAACTCCAAAGTCTTAAGGTATGTCTTTAAGTTTGAAGAGGATGGCTTCATGATGTTCAAGAAGGTTGAATTTCTATGATGATATGAAAGGAGCCCATGTAGCTACTACTACTATGATCTCCACTGAGTAGCTAATGTTGGGAAAAACTCCCTAATTGAGAGAGAGTTTGGATATATTCCCTTTGTGTATATCCTCCCTAGTTAAGAGGGAGTAATGATGGATAGACTTCATGTGTGATGCACTAGGCTTGGACTAACAACCGTAAGTCTAGTGAAGGCCATGAGGAAAGAATGGGTTTCAAAGGATTGGCTAAGCATCTGAGATTGGTACTCCTTAAGGATATATGTTTAGAAAAGTTTTACTTTGGTGATGGAAAACCTGTACTAGTCTATATACCATGCAGTTGAAGCACAGACTACATCTTGGTGACAAGTTATTGTACCTTAGGCAGAATAACCTGTATGATGTTACTGTTAGGGTTGGTATCTTGGCAAGTAGCCTTGATGATACCTAGATCCTTGGTTGGGTTGGTCCCTTGGTAGGTAACTTAGATGGCACCTAGATCCCTGGTTGGGTTGGTACCTTGGTAGGTAAATTAGATGGCACCTAGATCCCTATTGGTATCTTCGCAGGTAGCCTAGATGACACTTGGATCCTTACTGAGCTGGTGTCTTGTTAGGTAGCATAGATGACTTCTGGATCCTTGTTGAGTTGGTGTCTTGGCAAGTAGCCTATATGACACCTGGATCCCTATTGAGTTGGTGTCTTGGCATATAACTTAGATGACACCTAGATCCCTAATGGGTTGGTACCTCAGCAAGTAGCCTAGATGGTACCCAGATCCCTTTATGTGTTGATACCTTGGCATTTAGCCTAGATGGAATCAAGATCTCTAGCATTGTATATGTTGATTGTGATACTCTTATGAGGACATTTCAACTTGAAGTCATCCTTGTATCGTTTGTACAAAAATGAATACCTCCCTAGTTAAGAGGGAGTGTTGAAAGCTGTAACTAGTTAGGTCTTCATAATTGTACCTTTATGTATTTTATGTAAAAAGAAAAAAGAAAAAAAAGAAAGAAAAAAAATCAAGCATGGGTTTCATGCTCAAGAATTATTATTCTTATTATTATATATTTTGCTTAGTTGTACTTGTTGATGAGAATTGAAGGTACATGATGATGGCTATCAAAACTGTGAAAAGAGTATGAGAAATATGTATGAACAAAACAAAAACAGATCTCGTGCTCGATGATGAATTTGTGATGGAAGAGGGAGCTGCAAAAACTCTGACGATATTGAAGTTTTTATCCAATGAGCATATTTAAGAGACATTTTAATGATTGAAAGATGAAACCGAACCTTGTTGCATTTGAAGATAGAGCATGCAAAAGAATGATGGCTTCAGAGGAAGCTTTGAATCTTGAAAGGGTTGTGGACTTGGAGGAAGCAGTTTAACTCCCAAGTCTTAAGGCATGTATTTAAGTTTGAAGAGGATGGCTCCATGATGTTCAGGAAGGTTGAATTTCTTTGACGAAATGATGATATGAAAGGAGCCCATGTAGCTATTACTACTATGATCTCCACTGAGTAGCTAATGTTGGGAAAATCTCCCTAATTGAGAGAGAGTTTGCATATATTCCCTTTGTGTATATCCTCCCTAGTTAAGAGGGAGTAATGATGGATTTCAAAGGATTGGCTAAGCATCCAAGATTGGTACTCCTTAAGGATAGATGTTTCGAAAAGTTTGACTTTGGGGATGGCAAACAAGTACTAGTCTATATACCATGAGGTTGAAGCACCAACTATATCTTGGTGATGAGTTATTATTACCTTAGGCTAAATAACCTGTATGATGTTACTGTTAGGGTTGGTATCTTGACAAGTAGCCTTGATGATACCTAGATCCCTGGTTGGGTTGGTACCTTGGTAGGTGGCTTAGATGGTACCTAGATCCCTATTGGTATCTTGGCAGGTAGCCTATATGACACTTGGATCCTTACTGAGCTGGTGTCTTGGTAGGTAGCCTAGATGACACTTGGATCCTTGTTGAGTTGGTGTCTTGGGAGGTAGCCTATATGACACCTGTATCCTTGTTGAGTTGGTGTCTTGGCATATAACTTAGATGACACCTAGATCCCTAATGGGTTGGTACCTTAGCAAGTAGCCAAGATGGTACCTAGATCCGTTGATGTGTTGATACCTTGGCATTTAGCCTAGATGGTATCAATATCTCTAGCATTGTATATGTTGATTGTGATACTCTTCTTAGGACATTTCAACTTGAGGCCATCCTTGTATCATTTTTACAAATATGAATACCTCCCTAGTTAAGAGGAAGTGTTGAAAGCTCTAAGTAGTTCGGTCTTCATAATTGTATCTCTATGTATTTTATGTAAAATGAAAAAAGAACAAAAAGAAAGAAAAAAAAAATAAAGCGTGGGTTTCATGCTCAAAATAATTATTAATATTATTATTTATTAGAGAAGCATGTTCTTCATGCTTCTAGGTTTTGTTGAGTCAAAGAGTCAAATTCCTATTTGGACCTCTTGAAAAGAAAAAGGAAAAATAAGCTTATTATGTAATTTTGGGTCAAAAACCCCCTTTAGATGCCAAGTCGGCCTACATGACAAGTCGGACCTGCCCTAATGTACATGTCTATTTGTACCCCTCTGGATAGTATAAATAAAAGATGATATGAGCTCATTTGTACACAAACTTGGATGTGTTTTTTGGTCTGAAATTTGACAGAAAAAGAGAGATGAAGTGGAGGGACAAAGTCTAAAATAGAAGAAGAGTTTCTGATTGAGATGGTATATGTGGAAAATTTTCCTTGGTACTTCTCTTGTTGATGATATCTTGCTAATGAGCTTGTTGAGCATAATAAAAGGTTTGACTTGGCATCTAGAGGTGGAAGTTCTTCTGTGGTCGTGGGTCTTGGATGTATCACTTTGATATGATTTATAAGAAGATATTTTGACTGGGTTTTCCCCTAGGAGAGGGGTTTTTCCTTGGCCCAGAGCCTATATTCTGTGTTTTTTTTGTGATCTTCATGTTTATGCTATAGTAATTGTTTGATGAAACAAAGAAGAATAAATACTAATAAGAAGCCAAATAATTCACAAGCAGTTAATGTGAAAGAGAAATATAATGTAAAATTGATAAGCCTCCCGATTTCTCAACAGTAAGGAAATTGGTTGTGATATCCATGGGTCTCAAACAAGTTGCAGTTTTGACCCCCCCAAAAAGGGTGGGGGTGGAGGGGGATGGTTGGCTGACGTGCTACTAGGAGTAACAATTTTTAGTTCTTTGTTGATTTATGCTTTTCATTGCAATGTTATAAGTTGCTAAGGACATCATGATTTCAAAGAAGTTGTAATTTTAACCTTGGGGAAAAAAATAAAGGTGCTGTTGTTGATGCATTTCTTATTCGAAGGTTGATTTTAAGGTTTTTGTTAGAAACACTATGAGGTTTTTAAGGCTATGGTTGCAAAAGATGGTAATTTTGAACATGAAAAATAGGGTTCTATTCAACAATGTTTTCCAAAATAGATGTAAAAACAATGATTACATGCTACCTTTAAAAAAACAAGAATTTTGGAGGGTTCTCGTCAAGGTGGTAACTATGCTTTTGGGATAACTAGAAGTATCATATGATATGGTACTAGATTTCATGCATTTTAGACTACACTTTGGTAGAATATGGACAACAAGTTGAAGAGATATACAACTTTCCATCCATAGGAAAACAAGCAAATAGAAGTAGTCAATAAGACACTGGTTCAACTTTTATGGGTTATAATCAAAAGCATTCAAAGACTTGGCATGAAATTTTGATTTGTATTCAATGCTCTTAGACTAGTCCACATTTATGCTGATAAACCCTCTTTTGAAACATGCTTTAACTACTGTATATGGATAGCAAGGAGGAGTGAAAAAAGGCATCATAGGAGATGCATTGAAAGTAGAAAAAATTGTTGAAAATATTACGCAAATTTGTTTGCAAGTGCAAGAGACATTTAAGAAATAACAAGAAAAGTAGAAGGTCCAACATAAATTAGCACACAATTGTGAAATATTCAAGGTGAGAGACATAATTTGGTTGCATATTGAAAGGTTACAAGGTCCTAGTAATAAGATCAAGGTTCTATGGTATTGTCTTTTTGATGTAATGGAGAAGGTAGGTGATAATTCTGACATACTTGGTCTACTCTCATATATGCACATTTACTTAGTGGTAGGGAAAAATTTAAGGATGTAAAATTTATCATGGAGTTTATAAAGGGAGGTGAATAATGTATTCAATGTCCATTTTAAGGTAGGCAAATCATTCAATTTTTTCCAGGGAAAAGTATACCAACTCTACATATAATTCAAGATTGAAGAAAGCCATTAGGAAAAATTTATAATTAAATTATTTACTTTGAATGTATATTTATGAACAATGTTTCATGTGTTTAAATATTGTCATTATTAATTTTCTTGATGTTATATCTAATATGCATATTCTATTGCAATTTACTTCTTATATGAGTGTTTATCATTGTAGTCTTACATGTGCACATTTCAATATAGGTTTGAATGCCCATGGACATTGCTATAAATAATATTATGAAATAATTAAATTTCAAAATATACTCCAAAACAACTCCTAATTGAAGGTCTAATGGAAACATTATTTATTCAAGTAAAATCAATGATGTTTGCTCAAGTAAAATCAATGAATTGCAAAACTATTCAGAAAGTACCAAACCTAAATTAAAGTCCATAAAGTTAAAAATTCAAAAGCTGAAAAAATGCATGTAACCACAAGATATATAAAAACTCACAATTTAAGAAAGGAAAACTTACCTAGAGGATATATATTCGTATCTTCTTAAGACGAATATACATGTCTTTGATTATGGATTAAAACTGAAAAATGATATGATACATAACAAAGTACATACATACAATTTAGGATGTGTAATGACATTAACAACATAAAGTGCGATCCTATAAGAAAATGATTTAATAAGAAGTTAAAATGCATTCAACATATAAATTTGGCCATTTAAGTTCTCTCCAACACATTGTGGTATGTTCCTTCTCATTTTCATTAAAATCATTAAAATTGAAAAAACACATGTAACAATAATTTATATAAGAACTCATAATTTGAGAAAATATTTGTAATCATAATTCATATAACATATTAGTGTAATAAATAAAGAAGGGTTTCTCTAGAGATATACATTTTTATCTTGTTATTATCCTAATCCCTGCTACCGTAAAAGCCATACATGTGTGTGTGGAATATTATAGATAACAAAGGCAACATAACACTCTTGTAACTATAATAGATATCCTTCAAAACGTTTTATAACAAAAAGTCATCACTAACCTCCCTATAAGTATTTAAAGTTTTTACTATATAAACTATAAAATATGAAGCTCCATGCTAAAATTATTGCTTATTCAAGTAAAACAAATGAAATACTAAGCTATTACTATAAATCCATTATTTTTCTCCACTGAAATTATAAAAATTCTTATATTTATTTTTCACAATACTTATTTAGAAACCTTAAAGATATAAATCCATCCATATTACTTAATTAAAAATAAAATAACCTTGGATCCGGGTGCTCCATAGATAACCCACAGTAATGATCACTCCTATGCCAGCTCACTCTAACACATTTAAGGTTGGGGAATGGTAGTGCTCCCCATTTCCTATCAATATCTAGGAAATGCCTTCTAAGTCTCTGTTATTTTGTTGTCTTTTTTGCATGCTCGTCCAACCTTTTGATGATAAAAACTAGTCTCATGACATTCATAGAGACCATCTAGTTTCCCACATAAGGGCAGATGGTCATTCCCAAGCTAGCTACTGATTAGACAAGATTTTTTGTTTGCTAATCATGCTCAATTTGAACACGGTCCACCAATGTTTCTACATGCCTATACACTATGTAAATTCTCAGTAATCTAATGGAATTTTACTTGCTTGCGAAGAAATATATATATAAATAAATAAATAAATTATTGATGTAGAAACCTAATTAGAAATAACATTCTTTGTTCAAGTGGAAATTTAATTAGAAACAACATCATCAAATAACAAAGAGGTTGGGTACCTCAAGGATCCTACCCCTCCTCCTTGGGACGATCACTCCACATCACTCCACTTCCTACCTGGAGGTATGGCTACGTGTGATCCCTCAGCCCACCTGGCTCGAAGTTTCCCCCTACTGGAGGTCTCCGTATGAGTAGATGTCTCTACTCGATCTCCTCTCAGCTTCCCCTGTTGTGGCTGCTCCAAAACCTCCTAAAGTTGTTGCACCAATCGTGGCTCTTCCACAATTGTCTGAGACTTCTTCTGGCGTTGCATGTTGAGAGGTAATATACTCTCCCTCTCAACCACCAATTCTCCATCAGTTGCCTTGTTGCTCAAGGCTTTTCATGCATCTTAAACCTCAAGAGCATACAGGTTCTTGGCCTGTGAACCAATCTGCTTCACCTGTCTAGTGATGATGTGTCTAAGGAAAACCTTTCCCTTACTGAAGATTACATCATAGCCTTTGTCTTCCAGCATCGCGATCGACACCAAGATTCTCTTCAGTCCTGGTACATACTTGACATCGGTCAAGGTAAGATGAGCTCCATGCTCCCTCTATAAAAATAACCGTGCCTACACCTGAGACATTTTACTTTTCATCATTAACCATTGCTATGAGTATCTGGAGATATTTCTCCTCCAAAGTACTGAACAAACTCTTATCACCAGTCGTGTGGAAAGAAGCTCCACTATCAAGAAACCAACCACTTCCCACCATGGATGAAGCCATGCATGCGAAGAGTGTGAAATCCAACTCGAACTGTGAAGCAAGTGCCTCACCTTCAGATCCTTCCCCAGATCCCTTCTTGGATTTCCTTTGTGGACAATTTGTAGCAAAATGGCCCACCTCATGACAATGAAAGCATCGCACTTTTGATTTGTTAAACTTCTTCCCACCATGGGAAGAACTAGATTCGGAAAGAGAAACCTTCTCCTTCCCCTTCTTCGCCTTACTCGCTAAGGCACAATTTTCTTCATCCTCCGTGGATGAAGAACCATCTCCGGTGCTTCTTCTTATCTCCTCCTACATCAAATCCAACCAAAGTCATTCCCAATCTAACAGTTTCTCTCTTCCATTAACCTAGTCCTGGTAGCTATGCTAGCTCTTAGGTAGATCGAGGAGTGAAAGACTCACCATGTCATCATCAGTTGTCACGATCCCTACACTTCCAAGCTCATCCCTGCATGAGGTGTGTTTTTTCAGATACATAGAGATCATGTCACCCTTTTCACACTTGATCTTTCGAAGTTTGTCCTTCAATGCCAGCTTCCTCTGATCACTGCTATTCTGATAAAGATCTTTCAATGTTTTCCACATCAAAAACGGAGTCTCCTTCCCATGGAGGCTTGAGACAATGTGATCTCGAACTCCCTCTAGGAGGATTCTCCTTGCTCTAGCCACACACTTTTTCCATTCTGCAAGTTGAGTAACATCAGTCAGTTTCTGGACTTCTTGATCAATGAAATCCTTTAGACCGTTATCTTCTAATACTGTTTCCATGTGATCCTTCCAAGCTATATAATTCAAACTGCCATCAAGGGCATATTCGAGTCTCAAACCACTAAACACCATCAGTGAAATAGAGATGTGATAAGAACTCAATTTCTATATTCAGGAATCACAAACTTCAACTTCTCCCTTCTTATATATTGTTCTTCCTTGATCACCTGTGCTCCGATACCAAGTAGAACTTTTTCTACAAAACCTCGCTTTGATACCATGTAGAAATTCCCACTGTAGATCACCTAGTAATGTTATGTACTAAAGCAAAACACTTGATCTACTTCTACAAACAATTTAGCAGAAGCTTAATCAAACATGAGCAACATCAATAAGAAACATATAATTGATAAGAAGGAATCAATCACACATAACACAGAAGAATTTACCCAGGGAAAGCCTCAGCCTAAAACCCCAACTCTATATTATCATACAAGTGGAAATATAGCCAATATTACAAAAAGAATCAACTCAAAAGCTATCATGCTCTCTCTGCAAGACCTATGCTACTCATAGACAGTCAAAGGCCTCTATCTAACCTCTGGTCTGCCCTCCAAGCCTCCTATTTCTTTGCGCAATTTTGATTGGGGTCCAGTGCAGCCTCTTGTGTGAATTGGCCTCTTCACACACTCACTAACCTCTGATCCAACTACGCAGTCCTGAAGGAGATAAATCCTCATCATGGATGAGCTTCCTTTATAGGAAAAATATTCATCCAATTGATAGTACATTTTCCCTCCATCTGATCTCAACTGGGTCTCTGACTGAACTGACATGCATGATTTATCCATGAGTGAATACTCAATTATCTGAATTACAATAGTTACATGCATGCAAGCATTAACTAACTGAACTCTCATTAATTTAACAAACTATTAAATTAATCTAACTGGACTTGACTCGGTTAACTGAGCCAACTAATGACAACTCAAATTAGAACTCATCCTTATCTCTTTAACTGATGGATAAATTCCTCAATTAATAGAGAAACTGTTACATGTCCTCACATAGACTTCATGTTTGATTTTTCACAACTAATTAACTCATGGAGAATTAATTAATTTATTTTCAAACAGCTGTTAAGTTCAAATTCGAATTTTACTTCCTATTTTTAGTCCAGGGACTAACTAAAATTGGAATCCATCCTGAACTGCTAAAAATAGAATGCTATTTTTGGCACTTCCACTTTTAATTCCCTGTTTCCCAATCCAGCACTGGTACCCAAACTGCTATTTATAGCAGTGCTATTTTTAGCACTTCTATTTTTAGCATTTCTTGTTGCCATTTTCAACAGTTACAAAGGAGTTAGAGGGAATGGGTAGAGAAGTCCTCGATTGAGTCAAGGGGTTGATATTGGAGGAAGACGGGATAGATGAAGAAGGTTCGAAATGAGGGCACTCAGGTTGTGTAGAGGATTTGCTGAGATTTTTGTTTTTCCCCTAGCAATTTCCCATTATGCATCATGGACCTCTTGATATTCAATTGTTGATTGAATTGAACATCTATTAGAGAAATAACCATATTCATGGCATACCTTTCATTTTAATGGAATTTGTTCATAGTCAAGTTGTTGAATGTGCATCCAACTATCTACGTTGGTCTTCACTGCTTCATGGAGTCCTTTGGCTAGATCAAATTCTACACAGATCCTTGCACATTCATGCATGTTCTCTTTTTGGTTTACTTAGATAAGTGTATTTTCCGGTTACATTCCCTATGGTTCTTACCGATTTGTCTCCACAATAGTGGAGAGGAAGGTGGGGGAGGTGAACCTAGACCAGGACTACGCTAGGGATATCAAGCTTAGGTTCAAAGTCTGGAGTCCATTGTTGAAAATGCAACAAGAAAATCCTAATTTAAATTTGTCCCTGAATTAAATTAAGAATAAAATTGTAATTCCACACCATATCACATGACAACTTGTATTAGTTAACTAAGCTTATTTGACTTAGTTGGCTCATTTAATTCGAGTTGAGGGTCTAAATTAAGTCATGTAGAGTGCCTCCTACATTATAGGAGCCATGGTTGAGTCTATTTTGAGTTTTAATTAATTAATTCAATTTAACTGAGTTAAAGTCAGTTAAACTGGTTCTAACTAATTGAGGAACTAGTAGGAGGTCAGACAGTGGGGTGTTGCTTCATGTGTTCAACCAGCTAACTGATGATTCACTCATAAATAACCCATGCATGTAAGATTTGAGAGTTACCCAGTTGATATTGGAGTTCAGAGACAGTGTACTATCAGTTGTATAATCATCTGAATTGTACAGGTGGTGCATGTTGTCAGAGGAAGGCCTATGATGGATTCCGCAATGCCAATTGAGGAATTTCCCTAATTAATAGGGGCTAATTCCCAAGGAAAAAATGCAGAGAAATAGGGACTTAGGCAAGTGAGAAATTGTTTAACTATTGGCCTAGGCTTGTCTAGGAAGTTGTGAGGCAGATAGAGATAGTGCAGAGGTTGCTCGGGCTGGAGAAAAGCATTGTAATCTTCTCATATTTTTTTACCAATGCAATATACAGATAGCAGGGGTTTTTTTAGTTGTTTCTTTCCCTAGGAAATCATTATGTAATGTGTTGATTGAATTTTTTCTCTTGTATGTTTCGTGATTTCGCGATCATTTAATTATTTTCGTTGATGAGTAGAGTACATTCAAGTCTATTGTTTTAATAAATTACAATTAGAAGTTTGAATCTACAATGAATTTCTACATGTTATCATAGCATAAATCACTTTAGAAGAGGAGAATATGAGTTTGTTTTTTGCAAAGGAAACTAAATTAACTATAGCTCTCTTCAGAGTCAGCATGATGGTCTACGGATTAAGACTCGAATATACACTAGAGGGTATTTCGAACTATATTAGTTGGAAGGACATGATGGAGGAAGTGTTGGAAGACAATGGGCTGAAGGAATTCATAGACACTGATATTCCTAAGCCAACTGATGCTCAACACCTAACAGAGTGGAGAAAATGTGTTGCAAAGGCAAGAAGGTTTATCCTATAAGGAGTTAGAGATCATATTCTCTAGAACCTCCATGATAAGGAGACTCCATATGCAATGTGGAAGGCCTTGACAGACCTGTTTCAAAACAGAAGTGACCACAGGAAGCTAGCACTGAAGGACAACCTCAGAAAAATCAAGATGGAGAAGGGTGACATAATACCAAATTACTTTACCAAGTTCACTCAATGTCGAGATGAGCTTGGAAGTGTTGGTGTTACAGTTGTTAAAGATGATTTGGTCAGCCTAGCATTTCTAGGCCTTCCCAACAGTGAGCACAACTACTAGGATTTGGTAAATGGGAGGGAGAAGCTACCAAAGTGGGAGCGTTTGTGGTTCGACTTGGTGCAAGAAGAGATTCAGCGAAAAACCAGAGATGGAACCTCATCCAAAAGTGATGATGAGGAGAATTGTGCCTCAGCTGGAAAGGCAAAGAAATGGAAAGGGGAGTCATCCCATTCCAAATCAGATACTAGTTAGGGCGACAAGAAGAAGGACTTGTCGAAGATTAAATGTTTTCACAGTCATGAATTGGGACATTATGCCACGAAGTGTCCGCACAAGAAGGTTGGCAAGAATCCCTCAGGAGGAGTGACAGGTGAAGCTCTTTCTTCACAATTCGAGTTGGATTTAACCCTCATTGCTTGCATGGTGACATCGATGATGGGTAGTGTATGGTATCTAGATACTGGATCCTCATTCCATATGACCGACAATAAAGAATTCTTCAATGACTTCAAGGAGAAGGAACTCCATATGCACATCAAAATGGGAGATGATGGAAGGTATAGCACAACCAACATCAGTATTGTTACTTTTCAGAAAGAATCTGGTTCTCCTTTCACATTAAAAGATGTCATGTATGTTCCAGGTCTAAAGAAGAATTTGGTTTTAGTTGCTATGCTGGAGGACCGTGGCTATGATGTGATATTTAGCAAAGGAAAGTATTTCCTTTGTCACATAGCCTCAGGACAAGTGAAGCGAATCAGGGTTCGAGTGAAGAACCTTTACAAATTGGATGGAGAATATTGTGTTGCTTTGATCACAAAAGTAGAGAAGGTACAAATCCAAGACATCGGTGAATTGTGGCATAAAATATTGGGCCACTTGCACCATGGAGCTTTGAAGATCATGCAACAGATTTCTACAGGACTTCCCAAGGGTACAGTAGAGTAGAGAGATACATGCAAAGGATGTACATTGGGGAAGTACACCAAATCCACCTTTCATGATAAGGACAGTCGAGCGCAAGCGATCCTCGAAAGAGTTCACTCAAATGTGTGTGAATTGTTCTCAACAGCCTCCACGACCAAGCATTGGTATTATGTAATATTTGTAGATGATTTCTCATGTAAGTGTTGGATTTTCTTCATGCAGAAGAAAGATCATACGTTCTCTAAATTTTGTGGATTTAAAGCACTTGTTGAGAAAGACATTGTTAAGAAAGTGAAGGCTCTCAGTAGCGATAACGATGGAGAATATGTGTCAAATGAATTCAAGAACTTCTATGCATCAAAAGGCATCGACGAGAGTTGATATCACCCCATAACCCACAAAAATTGGGTGGCTAAAAGAAAGAATAGAAGTATTGTGGGAGTTGCACGAGTAATGTTACATGAGCAGGGCTTATCATTGCACTTGTGGGTTGAAGCATGAAACACAATTGTATATGTGCAGAATAGGAGTCTTCATCGGATTCTCGAGATGAGTACACCAGAAGAAGATTTTTCTGGTAAGAAACCAAATGTGGCACACTTCAATATCTTTGGCTGATCAGTTTACTATCATGTTACCAAGGAGGCAAGGAAAAAGCTAGAAGCAACAACTGAGTTGGGCATATTTGTGGGGTACACTAATACACCTCACAACTATTGAGTATAAATTCCATCTCACAGGATGAAAGTGGTTCGTAGAGATGTGAAGTTCGATGAAGAGAAGGCCATGAGATGTTCCCTTGAGTGGGAGCTTTAGTTACATGCAGATGAGGATCTTTTAGCTCCAAAGGAAGAACCTAAGGATGATGTGGAGCAACCACATGCAGAGGAGCAGAGAGTGGAAGCACACACTCATGCAAAGACTTCCAGAGATGGAAGGAATCACACAAGAGAGGCTGACAGATTGATGCATAATGCTCGAGAAAATGTGGGAGCACCCACATCACAGCGCAGGCAGAGAAGGTCACCAGATCGGTACATTGGATACATGGCTCTGATGAGCAAGAGTGTAGAGATTGAGCCATCCTCATTTGAGGAAGCATTGAAGCAACCAATATGGGTTGATGCCATGGTAGAGGAGTATGACTCCGTCATTAGAAATAGTGTTGGGGAAGTGGTCCCAAGACCAGCAAACAAGTCATTGGTGAGTTCCATATGGCTTTATAAGGTAAAGAAAGCAACAGATGGGAGTGAGGAAAGACAAGGCCATGTTTGTGGCTAGAGGGTTCTCTCGGGTGGAGGGAATCAATTAATAGGATACCTGTGCTCCAGTAGCAAGGTACTCTTCAATCATATCTATTCTAGTACTTTCAGCACAGATGGGATGGAAGATACATAAGATGGATGTGAATACAACATTCCTCAATGGAGTGATTTAGGAAGAGGTGTACATTGAGCAACAGGAAGGATTTGAGACCTTCAACAGAGATTTGCACATGTGCAAACTCAAGAGAGCATTGTATAGATTGAAACAAGCACCCTGTGCTTGGTACACCAGGATTGACAACTATTTCACCAAAAGTGAAACAGATGCAAACCTTTACCATATTGTTGTTGAAGGTAAATTGTTGATTATAGTATTATATGTCGATGATTTAATTCTAACAAGTGATGAGAAGCTGGTAAAATCTTGCAAGAGAATTCTAGACGAAGGACTTAGGGCTCATGCATTATTTCCTTGGTATGGAAGTATGGCAAGGAGATGAGGAACTATTTGTCTCTCAGGGAAAGTATTCCAACAAGATACCGAAGAAGTTCCACATGGAGAGCATCAAACCCATGGAGACTCCTCTACCAAGAAATTGGAAGAAGGAAGATGCTACTTCAGGTGAAGTAGCAGAGGCTACTATTTAAAGGCAGCTCATGGGTTCACTTATGTATTTTGTGAACACACGAAAAAACATATGTTTTGCAGGTAACTATCTTAGTCAAGCAATGGTTAATCCAACCAAACTCCATTGGAAGGCAGCTAAACATGTGTTAAGATACCTCATAAGCACCACTCAATTAGGTCTTTGGTACAGACGGATAGAGGGAGTGAAGTTGCAAGGGTTCATAGATGTAGATTGGGCAGGGAGTCCATCCGACAAGAAGAGCACATTAGGGGGAATCTTCAGTATTGGTTCAGAAACAATTTCTTGTACAATAAGAAGCAAATACCAGTTGCACTCAATTCAGCAGAAGCAGAGTACATGGTTGCTAGTCAAGCAGCTTGTGAGGCTATTTGGATGAGGAAGATCCTTATTGGGTTATTTGGTCAGTAGATAGATCCTACAATGATCTATTGTGTCAACCATATTTGTATCAAACTCTCTAAGAATCCAGTTTTTCATGATCGGTCCAACCATATCGACATCCAGTATCACCATCTACAAGATTGTGTGTAGAGGAGAATCATGTTGCTGGAGTACATTCCTACAGAGGAACGTGATGCAGATATTTTGACAAAAGCATTATCAAGATGAAAATTTGAGTTTCATAGAGGCAGGATCAGGGTAGCAGATAATCCCTCTCTTGTTGAGAGGAAGTGTTGAAAATGCAACAAGAAAATCCTAATTTAATTTTGTCCTTCAATTAAATTAGGAACAACATTGTAATTCCACATCATATGAAAACTTGTATTAGTTATTAGTTAACTAAGTTAATTTGACTTAGTTGGCTCAGTTAATTCAAGTTGAGGTTCTAACTTGAGTCATGTAGAGTGACTCCTACATTATAGGGGCCCTGGTTGAGTTTATTTTGAGTTGTAATTAATTAATTCAGTTTACCTAAGTTAAAGTCAGTTAAACTAGTTCCAACTTATGGAGGAACTAGTAGGAGGTCAGATAGTGGGGTGTTGCTTCATGTGTTCAACCAGTTAACTGATGATTCACTCATAAATAACTCATGCATGTCAGATCTGAGAGTTACCTATTTGAGATTGGAGTTAAGGGACAATGTACTATCAGTTGTCTAATCATCTGAATTGGACAGGTGGTGCTTGCAGTAAGAGGAAGGCCTATGATGGATTGTGCAATTCTAATTAAGGAATTTCCCTAATTAATAAAGGTTAATTCCCAAGGAAATAGGGACATGGGCAAGGTAGAAATTGGTTAAGTATTTTCCTAGGCTTGTCTAGGAAGTTGTGAGACAGATAGAGATAGTGCAGAGGTTGCTCGGGCTTGAGAAAAGCATTGTAATCTTCTCATATTTTCTAACTAATGTAATATATAGATAGCAAGGGGTTTTTAGTTGTGGCTTTCCCTAAGAAATCATTGTGTAATGTGTTGATTGAATTCTTTCTCTTGTATGCTTCATGATTTCACGATCATTTAATTGTTTCTGCAGATGAATAAAGTAGATTCAAGTCTATTGTTTTAGTAAATTACAATTAGCAGTTTGAATCTACAAGGAATTTCTATATCCATCTATTTAGATAGAGTCCCCTCAAATCCATGAAGTATAGTCCATTCCTAAAGATTATATCATGATCTTCCTTGGATTCGATATCCTCTTTCGCAAAAATGAGCTGAGATTTGCCCTTGGATTTTTGGATACCAATTGTGTTATATCCATTTTTGCACATATTTTAGGGAGGGCTAGAGTCTAGTGAATTTTCCAGCCTGTCCTAGCTCATCAAGAGGGAGAGTTTATTTACAGGGAATGGTGGGGGGCACATCTGTCTCAGGAATAGAGTCTAGGTGCTTAACAAATTTGGAGATTGGTGGGCAATCGCGAGGCAATCCAAGCGAAGAGATGAGAATCATGAAGGCACGAGCAGCTAGATTGAGTGGAGGAGGAGTGAGTCCCCCCTTGAGAGGTCTCTGAAGGTATCATGGGGCCAATCAGTTTCAAGGATCGGGTTGGATGTCAATGCAATAGTGGCATCAGAGTGCGGACTTATGTATTTTCTCATTATTATGTTAAAGAACTTGATGACAAAGCTTCTACAAAATTTAAAGTTAAAAGGGGGTCCCCAATTCCAAAAAAATGGGGCTAGTTGATATCTTAATACAACATTGGATTGATATCTAATAAAAGGACACAAATTCCTAGTCCTTATTACTTAGACACCACTAATGCAAACTTGTTGACTAGGATTACGTGTGGGTGTCTATGCATCACCCACTAGGTCATTATATAAAGGGTAAATAAATACAAATTTGATTAGTAAAATATGAAAAAATCACAACAAATAAATAGATGTAAACTAAATAAAAATAAATTAAATTATATAAATACAATTATCTTATATCTACCCCTCTCATCCCATGGCTCAATAGGAGGACATTCTAGTCCATTGCTAATCCATGCTTGCATATGGATACTATACCATATATGAGTTTGATGGGAACCTTGTGACTTAAAAATCATAAGAAACCAATAATTACAGTCCACTTCGAGGGGAAACCTCCTCTTACAATGAATACAATGTACAAAACAAGATTTTTGATCCTAAGATTAGGTCTCCTTAGTATATATATCGAGGAGATAAAGGGTACAATTAAAATAAAATGGGACCATGAAAGGTTTTAACAAACTTTCTAAAATAACAATTAATGAGTCTTTATTAGGGCCCAAGGGCCATAACATAGCCCCCCTATTAGGTCCCTCTAATACTAGTGTATTCCCTTATTATTATTGTCATCGTACCCCTTATTGTTATCGTTGTGCCCATTTTGTCCCCATATTGTTATTATTGTGCCCCATAGAAGCCCACTATTGTTATTGTTGTGCCCTTACATTATTATTGTTATGTCGGCTCTGATTATATTGTGACCCCTTAGACTCTTATATATAGAAATGAGGTCTTGTCATTTGTATCATCCACAAATTGTTCATTTGTGTAATGTAAGTGAGATTTCCCCCTCAAAGAGACTAAGTCATTGATCTATCTCTTTCTTCTATTTTGTGAGTTGGTTGCATAACAATTGGTATCAGAGCTTTGGATTCTAGGGTTTCGCTGCTTCAAACAGGTCATCGTGGCATTTTCGCTATAACCTTTTTTCTACGAAGCTTCAGAAGCTAAAATTAAAACCCATTTGAGACAAAATCGTGATGAACCGCGTGACTGAATTTCAGATCTTGTCTCACTATATTTTCAAATATATGAACTGAGGAAGTTAGGGTTTTTCTAGGCTCCTGAATTGGATCTCAAACAGGTCACCTTGGGAAATCGTCATAACTTTCTCTCTAAGCATCTGATTCAAATTTCGTAAAAATTGACAGAAATCAGATGGAATGTAGTTTGTTGGGTATCTTTTTTCAGAACCTAAGGTCGAAATAGTGACACGTGGCACATAGTACAATTTATCTCTACTAAACCAGTCCATAATTAGGTCATTGCAGGAGACTGGGCGTAACTCTTTCTTCAGGAATCCAATTGTGATCAGGCTTGTGGGGTTGGAAAGAAGACTCAGAGGGCTATCACAGGCCGAAATTTCAGAACTTGGAGATCTGAAATTACAGAGTTACAGGCATTTCAAGATCGATCTCATACAAAAAAAACTTGGCATAACTCTTTATTCAGGAATCCAATAATGATCAGACTTGCGGCTTAGAAAGAAGACTCAGAGGGAAATCGCAGGCTGAAATTTCAGAACTTGGAGATCCGAAATTACAGAGTTACAGGCATTTCAAGATCGAGCTCATACAAAAAAAAAGTGTGTAGTTTTTTTTAAATTTGCATAAGCCTTGTTTGAGAAAGTAGTTTGAAGTGATTCAAAGGGCATTGTGAAGCATAATTATTATTCATTGATGACCCGAAGAAAGAAAATGGAAACACCTAGTAAGCAACTTGAAATCTCTACTATGACACATGAAGAAAAGGAAGAAATACAACATGATATATCAAAATTACAAGACCAAGTGCAACAAATTTCGCTCTCACAAAAAGTAACTGAAGCTAAGATGGATGGTTTAAAGAATGGAATGGAAGCTAAGATGGATGGCATAGAAGCAAAACTTAAAGGCAACATGGAAGATTTGAAGATAGATTTGACAAAGTTGCTACAAGAAATGCTTACTAATGGCGAAAGGGTAGTAAAGGAAACTTGTGATGAGAACAAAAGAAATGTTAGTCATGATTTCATAGACTGTAATGTTGGATTGAAGACCCGCCATCTTCCAAAGATCGATATGAGGAATTTTGATGGCAAGGATCCCGTAACATGGATATTATAGATGGAGCAATATTTCAATCTCCATAATGTGCAAAGCACACAAAAGGTACGCATTGTGTCTCTTGTCTTGGCTTGTCTTCTGTTGTTTACATTTATATTCTATCTGCATTTTACTATCATGCTGATGTGATTGCAATACTGGAAATTGATTGCAATACAATGTCTTTTGTTGAAGTAGGAATTGAAGACTATTGTGGTCAGTTCGGATTGAGAATTACTTCCGAGAAAGTATTGGCACCATTTCGTTAAAGCATGTATGATGGCGAGCATCTCTTTTTGGTATGTTGATTTCAATCCTTCTCATTTATTAAGTTTCCTGCTCTCGAATGTTATAGGGTGGTTGTCCTGCATTAATATGGCTCCAATTCTGAACCATGAAGCATCACATTCAACTACGAACGGTTTGGATAAATCCAGTCGCTAGTACCGGTGTGGTTGACATTACTTCTTTATATTCTCGAAACATTTGTTTGCTTGGTTATTCCACTAAAAAACATTCTTCTTTAACAAGTTGGTCAGGCATGCTGTCAAATGTGCATAATTTTTTATAAATCTTTTGTAATACCCGGTTAGACCTATAAACCCTCTTAGCTTGGATACATTCTTGGGTTTGGTCCATTCTTTGATTGATTTAATTTTGTTGGGGTCCACTTTGACTCCCTCCCTGGATAAAACGTGTCCTAGGTATTCAAATTCTCTGTGCCCAAAGGTACATTTTGATAGCTTAGCATAGAATTGATTCTTCTCTAATTCAAATAGTAATTCTTCCAGATTCTTGAGGTGTTCCTTCCATGTCTTACTGTAAACGAGGATATCGTCAAAAAAAACTAACACAAACTTCCACAAGTATGGGTGGAAAAGTTCATTCATGGTAGCTTGTGTTGTTGTCTGAGATAATTCTAGGTTAATTAATCATGCCAGAGCATCTAAAATGTTTTGGTGTTTTAAGGTTTTTTGGATGACCAATGCTATGAACAATTAAAGACAAGTGCTTAAACCTTAACAATGCTGAATTTTGTTATAGATCTAACCCAGAAATATATGATAATGCGAATATACTTAGAAATAATAAGATAGAAATAGATAGAAATGCTTCTCTTTATTAATATCAGACCCTTAAGGTAAGGCAACACCATACTTTCACTCCTTAAGGAAGTAGAACACTCCACAAGCCATATGCTTGTCCATACAATAATCCTTGACATCTCTCAATGTGGAGTCTCTAGCCTCCACATAGGCCTCATACATACAATACCATAGGTCATTACCATGGTTCATTCAATACCATCTATCTAATACCATGGGCCCATTACATTATTGCAAACTACTTGTGGTCCCTTACATGATACGGGTTAACCACCTTATTTATTACTATGGCCCATCCCATTATTACATTATTCCCTTGGGTACCTCCCTTTGTACCCCATATTATTCCCCCTAGGTATATAACATTCCACCCCCTTTAGCATGTTTCGTCCCCGAAACATGGAAAGAACACAAATAATAAGATCTACTCAAAAGAGTAGTCCACTGGTACCATGCACGTGCATCTAGCCATCCAAGAGAAAGGTGAACCCTCGATCTCGTTGGTGCCTCACTCACTTGAGATGGAAGTTGACCGTTGTAGCTCTTCTGTGTTGATGTATAGTAGGTGGATCTTTGCTCCTCTCTATATGTCCTGCGGGCATTGTTGTCCTTGTGACTAATTAGTTGCCATCTTGTTGGTTGTTGTCTTGCGGGGTGATGTGGGTGATGATATGTTGAAGTTTTAACCCATGGTGTCTTTTTCTTTAATTCACCCCTTACTGGAGCCTGACTGTTATCTAGTGCATGTTGTGGTGCCTGCTATGGTGTCTTATCTTCCAATATTACTTCAACCACTGAGCCCTCATCTAATGTATCAGCACCTGTAACCTTTTCTGCTTCAGCCTCTGTTTGTGTTTGATTGTCGATCATCACTGGCTCATCATCTGATATGTCAGTCCCTGGAACATCTTCTGCTTCAGCCTCCTTGGACTCTATCTGTTTATTAATGGAAATATCTTGTAATGTAATTTTCTTCTTTTTATACCAGAGCTTCAGGAATTTCTTCTGCACATTAATATTGATAGTACCCACCAATTCCATCCAAGGGTATCCCAAAACAACATCCATGTTATCCATATCTGAAGTATAAAAATCACCATGAAACACATACTTATCCATAGAAAGCTTCAAATCCTTATAAACTTGAACATCCTCATCATCAACCTGTGTGTTTTCAATGTGTTTGGTTGGAACTTGCAATTTTTTTGCCAAATTAACATTGATAAAATTATGCCTGCAACTAGGATTTATAGACACAACAATCTTCTCCTTCTGAATCAATCCATGAACCTGCACTAAGGAGACATCCGTCGAAATAACTCCTTACATGTCTCATTCTCCTTTTTTCTTTCCCGAGACATTTGTCTAAAAGGACTCTTTCAAATTCTGCACCTGAAATTTTGGTCAACTGCTTATTGTCAATTGAGAACCACCATTTGGTAGCCTCATCTTTGAAACCAAATCACACTAAATTCTTCGAATCTTTTCCATATATGATCTTTCTTTGTTTTATGACTTCTTCAATAGTAGGACCATTATCTTTCCCTGTAAAATATAGCATCTCCATGAAGAGGATTTGAGAAAAATTCACTTACTTGGTGAAAATTTGAAATGGTCACAATTTCGTCAGTATTGCTCAGAATCTCTATTATGACTTGTTTTCGGAAATGGAACAACCATTCTGCATCTTCCCATGTGGTAGAAATCCCGATCTAGGCACTGGAATTTCAGATCCGCGCTGCAACTCTCCCGCCATCACCAAAAACTCTGAAAAAAAAAAAAAAAAAAAAAAAAAAAAAAAAAAAAAAACAACAACAACAACAAGGGAGCTAATTTTAAATCAGCGATATCTCCCTCATCCGGACTCCAATTCTACTAATTATTTTTTTTGAAATCGGGTATTTTTTTCACAAAGAATCCAGATCTGCAATTAGATTTTGCAGATTTTTCCCCAAAACATACATATCTGCGCTGTAAACTCGCTGCCCCGAAAAAATATCTGCAACACCACTGATTTTTAGATCAGCGATATCTCCTTCATCTAGACTTCAATTCGGCCGATTTTTTTTGAAATCGGGTATTTTTTTCACAAAAAATCTAGATCTGCAATTATATTTTGCAGATTTTGCCCCAAAATGTATAGATCTGATCTGCAAACTCGCCACCCCAGAAAGTTCCTGTAAAAAATTAAAAAAAAATAAATAAATAAAAAATAAAAAAATTCTCCACTTTTGCCTAAGAAAGTGCTCTGATACCACTTGTTATAGATCTAACCCAGAAATATATGATAATGCGAATATACCCAGAAATAATAAGATAGAAATAGATAGAAATGCTTCTCTTTATTAATATCAAACCCTTAAAGTAGGGCAACAGCATACATTCACTCCTTAAGGAAGGAGAACACTCCACAAGCCATATGCCTGTTCATACAATAATCCTTGACATCTCTCAATGTGGAGTCTCTATCCTCTATATAGGCCTCATACATACAATACCATGGTTCCCTCAATACCATCTATCTAATACCATGGGCCCATTACATTATTACTAACTACTTGTGGTCCCTTACATGATGTGAGTTAACCACCTTATTTATTGCTATGGCTCATCCCATTATTACATTATTCCCTTGGGTACCTCCCTTTGTACCCCATGTCATACCCCTAGGTATATAACAAATTTAATGAAAGGGTTGTTTGTTTGTCTTTAAACGGTCAAATGATTTTTAGTTGAATGAATAGCAGAGTTGAAAGGGTTATAACTCACTAAATATAAAAACTAAGTATTTATTTAATTATAAGGCAGAATTCAGGTAAACAATGTTCACCTGCTCATAAAATGTATTTAATTTTATGAAGATGGGTGTGACAATTTATAGATATAGAGGAGTTTATAATAACATATAGTTCTATAAACTAATATCTAGTTATTGATTATAATTTCACCGGGGATTTCAGATAAACTGACATTCAATTTAATCTTACCCAAGGTTCTCCATTAAAACCTAAATACATGAAGAATAACATAATGAAATAAAAACATGAGAAAAACTGTTATATACCTAGGGAAATAATATGGGGTACAAAGGGAGGTACCCAAGGGAATAATGTAATAATGGGATGGGCCATAGTAATAAATAAGGTGGTTAACCCGTATCATGTAAGGGACCACAAGTAGTTAGTAATAATGTAATGGGTCCATGGTATTAGATAGATGGTATTGAGGGAACCATGGTAATGACCCATGGTATTGTATGTATGAGGCCTATATAGAGGCTAGAGACTCCACATTGAGAGATGTCAAGTATTATTGTATGAACAGGCATATGGCTTGTGGAGGGTTCTCCTTCCTTAAGGAGTGAATGTATGGTGTTGCCCTACCTTAAGGGTTTGATATTAACTAATTCTCAAATAGTTTGTACCTCCTTTTGTACCCCATATTATTCCCCTTAGGTATATAACAAAAATTCATAAGGAAACAAACTATTTGAGGCAAATTCAGAATATTTTCATTAATTTGAAGCAAATCTCGAGTTGATTACAATTCTGCTTTGAAAACCTCATCCAAGGGTTCAACCCATAATAACTCGAAGGAAGAGTTATTTATACAAAATATTGATTTTCTAGAAAGATCCATTAACAAAATATAAAAATAGTACAAAAATATAGGAATCCTGAAACCGCTAAGCTGCTGGCACTATCTTCAAGGAAGTTGTTGACGATCTGGCCCCCAAAATGTGTTGCCTTGTTGCCTATCAATTGGTGATGAAAGTTAATAATTTCACACAAGTGATCCCATCTATCTTCACTTGGTATAAAAAGATTAATTAATTTCCTGTAGACTTCATCCACCTCGGTATACTTTTCAAAAGTAGGCTTATTGACAAAGATATGTTTAATTTCATGTTTGATCATTAAATCAAAATTCAAAGCCTCTAAGAAAGCCTTCCCTGTAAGATGACCTTTGATACCTGCAAATTTAGATTTATCAGTTGCAATTGTGTAAAGATTTTGGCAATACTCCTCCAAACTGATCAATCTGTCATTAGGTGCCACTAATCCTGGCAATCCTCTTTGGTTGAGAAATTTAAACTTAAAATGAAACCTCTGGACAACAGTTTTCAAAGTCTGGCACTTTGTCTCCAACTGAGTCATGAGATTTTTCTTCTGCAAAACTTTCTTAATCTCAAGAATGGTTTTTGTCCTATCTGCAATTTGAATTTCTTCTAATTCAGCTTTAATTTTTTAATTGAGCACCTTAATCATATTTGTGGCCTCACTTGGTTTATCTTTAAGAGCTTCTCTGACCTCTTCAATAGTTGTCTGGCATCTAGTAATAAGCTCTTCATGTTCAAAAATAATTTGTACAGAGGGCCAAATTTCAGTTATAGCTTGACTTATATCTGCCCAAATGTTTTCCTTGGCTTGGGCCAAGGTCTGAGCCATTAATGACTCATCTTCCAACTCTTGAATCTTCTTGTCAGTCTGTGGGTCTTCTGTATCTCTTCAACATAAAGAGTATCATTCTTTATCTTTTGTGCCTCTAGATTTTTGAATTTCTTTTGAAGCCTTTCAATTTCCTATCTCTAGAGAGACAACTCCTGTGTAACTTTATTCAGATCACCTATAGTTGATGTAGACTCTGTTATTGTTGATGTTGATTCCCCTGTTGTCCTTGCCACTGTGATTAGTATAGTTGTAATTGGAGCTATGGACAGTTGTGCAGACTGTTCCTTTTCTTTGAGAAAAGTTTCTATATGTTCCTCCATCTTCTTTATTTGTATATTCTTCTCAATGATTAGTTTGAGCATTTCTTCTTTGTGTTTCTCACTCTCTTCAATCTCCTTGGTTTGGGGATCCTCTATAGAAGGTAATTTGAGTTGCTTCCTTAGCGCTATGATGTATTCATTCTTCTTCTTGATGATTTCCTCTACATCCTTAACGTCAGTAGGATCATATCCAATCTTGATCACTAAATCTTCTAATGATTTAGCCCTATTTTTCTTTGCTAAGGAGGATATCTTCTCTATCTTCAACTGTGATTGTACATTTGAAAGAGTTGTTCTCAATTTTGACAGTGCCATGGAAGTGTTAGTCATGGTAGAGAAAAGCATCTCCCCAGACTATCTATGCATGTCCATTTGGTCAATAGGATGTATTTGATTTGCATCAAAAGAAAATATGGTTTTCTTATAGTCTGAAGAAGCCTTTGGAAAAGGCACTTGAGCCTGTAAGAATGCCATTTGCATCCTTCCCTTTTCACTGTCAAAAGTTGTCAACAATCTGTGCTAAGAAGTAGAGGTTTGCTTCTAGAATTGAGCATAGACATTGGCCTTCAAAGATTCATTCTTTTGCTTAATTTCAAGAAAATTTGTGAAAATGTTTGGCTCCTCTTGTTCACCTGCTCCTACTGACTGTGTAATTTCCAATAAATTTTGTGAAACTAAAGAGGAAGATGGAGTGTTAAGGATAGTTTCCTCTGATCTGTAGAAACCTATGAATCATCTAGATTAATAACTATGGGCTCTTTCTGACCCTAAACAGTAGTAACTTTAGAGTCAGTCTTGCACTTATTTTGATAAATGAGAAACTCTTTTGCACCCATTGTTGAAGATGATGATTCTTCTCTCTGCCTCTTATCCTGCTTACTTTGAGAACTAGGAGTATAGACGGTGTTGAACCTCAGAGTTACCTCTCCTTGACAACTTTTCTCACTTCTTTTCCTTGCTTTTCCAAAAGATTACAGATCCCCATCAATGATAATTGATAGATTTTGTCTTAAGGAGAGCATTAAATGATTAACATGTTATATTTTTATTTTTTCTCTATTTGAATAAGTTTTTGCAAATTAGCTACAGAACGTAGCCTATTCTATAGCTAACTATGTCTTTCGTAGCTATTTCCATGGTCTCGTAGGTTCCAGGTGTCAAACAAAGAAACCAGACACATGGGCATCTCTGGAATCGGCTCCACATGAATCCTATCCTAGTCACTCAGCCCATATCGATAAGAAAGCCAACTCAAGACCACAGTCAAAGGTGGAGTCAAACATATGAAACCCAGAAGCAATAGGACACTTTGTCTACTCTTTCGTGGTTAATTAATAAATCCAACAGTTCTATTGCAGCATTAACTCGGATCAACCACCTGTGTTAACAGTTCTGAGCAACCATCTTGCTCGAATTCAAGTCACCTGTAGCTGATCAAACTTTTACGCATTCTTGTTGTGATACCTATAGACCACCTGTAGCTAAATCTCCTCAAAGACAGTTATGAACATTTTCTTTTAAATACCAGTTGTACAGAACCGAGAAGGGTTCGAAGTTTTTCATGTATTAAGCTCAAACTTTCAGCTCTGTAATTTTGAACGTTTGTTCCTTTTTATAATATAAAGTCATGTGTTGACCAATGATCGTTTGAAAGAGTATTTTCAACTAGTTAGCAGCTCAACCCAGTCAGTTGCAGAGGGCCCCTGCACTGAAGGAGGTTTTCTTTTCATTTGTTTTATGTTCAGTTTTAATTTCATCATTTGCTTATAGCAATGTTTCTAACTTAGGTTGATTTCTTGTAGTTTGATTTCTTTTAGTTTTTATCAATAGCATAATGTTAGAATTCAATTGTGCAATCTTATTTCTCCAATCCATTTCATAAAGGAAACAACTTTGTTTCTAAACAGAGTAAGGTTGAAAGTAATGAGAATGCATTGTTGACTAGTTTACTCATTGTTTTTGTTATTTATTTTCTAGTTCAGATTGTCAATGCACTGTGTTAACGAATGTTTTTTATCACCATTTTAAGTTGATACCCATCCTAAACTAAATGGTTAACATTCACTTTACACAATGGTTTAAACCGATCAGTTACCTTCTGCACGTTTTTATTTAGTTCTCTAGATCATGAAGTACAGAAAGTTGTTTGTATTCCATCTCAGGAAGGTTACCTTTCAAAATTGAAGGTTAGAATAACTAGAAGTACTTCAGTTAATTTCATTCTTTGTATTTATTTCAGCGTGCCTCACAACTTCACCTCTTAATTCTAAGAATTAGATTCATGACTTAGGATTAATGACAAGATAGGACAAATGCTCTATTTTCCTTCTTTTAACTTAGATTTTGACTAGTTTTAAGCTCTTGGTTCACCTTTAGGAAGTTTAGATTCAGTTTCTCATAATTCAGTTTGTACATCATTAGGAATCAAAGAATAGAAACCCCCAAAACAATATAAAAATACAAAACAATGAAGTAGGAAGGGTTAACTAAGCACATATAGTGCACTACACTTCATCAACTTACAAACCTCGATTGATAATTCATTCAAGCAATTTAGGGCACTAAATTGACTAAAAATTTTGGCGTTGTTGCCAGGGAAGTGTAATTAGGTAACCTTATCTCTGACATTCAAAAAAAATGATATGCATAGAGAAAGAGACTCTAGGGGTAGATTTATAGCTAGAGACAGGAGTTCAATTCCTACAACACCACCTACTCCACCAAGAACAAGAAGAGATGCAACTCCATCTCAAGCTCATACTCCTAGCCATAGAAATCCTGAAGTTCTAAGGTCAGAAATCCAATCAAAAGGATCTCCTATTTCATCTACTGAGGAAGTCCTAAAGGAGAAAAATCTTGGGTCTCCAACAGAAGGAGTAGCCTTTTTTACCTCCACGGGGGAGCACGTTTTAGTTGAAGAATTAGGAATACCTAGTGAGAAAGAAGAAGTAGAACCTCTCTCCCACATACCATTAATATAGGAACCAGAGGAAGAGAAAGTAACCTTGCAGGCTGAACCTTATACTGACTCTAAAGAAATTATGGCAAAATAAGGAGAGGATGGAGAATTCACACTGTTTGGAGGACGGGGTAGAGGAAGAGGTAGAGGAAATAATGGAGGAGGTAGAGGAAATAATGGAGGAGGAAAAGGAAATAGGGAAATAGATAATTCTTTTGGATTCCCTATAGTGGATGAAGAAACAAATGCCACAATGAAAAATATCTCACCTTCTGTCCTCCCAAATTTCCATGGATTAAAAATTGAGGATCCTCAAACATTTTTATTTGAGTTTGAAATCTTGTGCAGAACCTATGATTACTTAGAAGACTCTCAAAAACTTAAGTTGTTTCCTTCAACATTGAAAGGAGTTGCTTTGAAGTGGTTCGTGGGGTTAGTCACTCAGTCCATTAGAACATGGAATGACATGAAGAAAGCATTTTTGGATAGGTATTTGGATTATTGCATGCCTACCAATCACAAGGATGAAGTGTTCAAAATGATACAAAGAGAGGATGAAAATTGGAGGATTTAATTGAGAGATTCAAATATAACCTGAAAAGAGAAAAGATGGACAATTTAGATGAAGATACCTTAAAAGCTCTTTTATTAAAAGCCATTAGAGATGATTGGATAGATATCCTTAACATGATGGAGAAGGGAGATATCATTAAGTGACATAGGAGAATTATGTGTTCATCTCTCAAGAGGGAAATCCAACACTGGGAAAGGTCCAAGAGATTCTTCTCTTGTTAGAGTGAATAAATCTGCAACTGGATCAGTGAGTAGGGCAAAAATTGGGAATATGCTTGATGAATTCAAAACAGATATTCTAGGGAGCCTTAGTGAGTAAATAGACACCCCTAAGTTGCAAAACAAGTAGAAAACCTAGGCTGATGCTTTAGCTATTTTTTGTCCCAAATGTAGAAAAAAACATGCTTTAAGAGAATGTCCTTTGGATGCAAAAATCATAGAGACTTGTATGATTTTTTTAGAAAACCATGAGACCAAGGGTTGTCCTTCAATTCCAGGTCTTAAGGTTGTTTTTCAAGAAGAAATAGTTCCAAATTTAGCAGAATCTCTTTGCTTTGTCTCTAGAAGACCTTGGCAAGGGCCACAAAATCAGGGATTTAATAATCAAATGTATCTTTAGCCCCCACCAAATTGGAATTCTTGGCAGCAACCTTGGCCTCAACCTCGATCTCAATCTCAACCTTGGGCTCAAGGAGTACAAAATCCTTATGGAATATTTTCTCAATATTATCAATATCCTCCATCATATCAGAATTATCCTTCCCACACATTCCACAACAAAATCAACAGCCACAACTTCAAAATCAGAACCCTCAACTTTCACTACCATTTCCACAACAAAACCAAAATCCTCAACTCTTACTACCATTTCAGCAGAGACCAAATCAGCTACCTACCCAACCATTACCAAACCCCAACAATAAAAATCCTCAAAATACTTACATGGTGGAAGGAAAACAATTTCCAACTTATATGATCACTCCTCTAGATCTCAATGATGTTCAACTAAGATCTAGTAGGATATTAGAAAAGGAAAGGCCTTTTGTAGTTATTCAAGAACAAGACAATTCTGAGGAAGATTCTCTACAACCCAATAAAATTTTTGAAGGAACATCTCTTCAAAACCAAAATACTAAAAATGAAAAATAGAAAGAACCAGTGAACTCAATTGCTATCATTGAGCAACCGGTATCTACTTCTGCAACTCCTTTTCCTAAAAGATTACAAGTTGATAGAGGAGTAGAAAAGCATATTATGTTGCCTAATTAGGATTTTCTAGATGAATTGAAAATTTTCTGTATCAAAATCCCTTTATTGCAAGCCATTAAGGAGATTCCAATCCTAGCGAAAACAATAAAGGAGTTGAGCATAAAGAAACCAAGAAGAAAAGAAAAATAAACAAAAAGAATTCACCTGGTTAGAAAAATAACAGATATAATGATGGGAAAAATTGCCATACAAAAATATGTAGATCCAGGAAGTCCAATTGTGAAAACACATATCAATGGAGTTGAAATTCGAAATACATTGATTGATTTAGGAGTAGCAATAAACATCATGAGCAAACAAACCATGGAACATCTCAAGCTTCCTAATATTCTTTACACACCTACATTACTGCAATTAGCAGATAGATCTGTTATCAAACCAGATGGTGTGTTAAGAGATATGTCAGTATCCTTAGATTCTTGGGAATATCTTGTTGATTTTATGATCTTAACCCCCAAGAACAATCTAGGAGGACATCCACTCATATTAGGAAGACCTTGGTTGGCCACAGCTAATGCTTTCATTAGTTGTAGATCTAGTGACATGTATATTTCTGATGGGAATTCAACAAAGAAATTCACTCTATATCCTCCAGCAAGAAAAATCCCAGAAATAGATGACAAAGAATGGATTGATGATGAAAATTACATTTAGCCTCTCTTTACTATTTCAGACATTAGTGAAGATAGTTGAATCTTGAATACAATGGAAAATTTTGAATCATCTCGAGAATATGAACATGATCAATTCCAAGAAAAATCCAATATTGAATATTTGTCATCTATGCAGATGTCTCTTTACTATATGGAAGAATTTGGTAGCTCTACAATTGAAATCTTTCCAGGAAGAACATTGAACATAAACAATAACTTGGAGAAATTACAACAGGAAAAGCTAATCAAAACATTACAACAAAATTCTGCTGCATATGCATGGGAATATACTGACATGAAAGGAATTAGTCCTAAGACTTGTATACATCACATCTACATTGAGGAAAATTGTAGACCTATCAGACAACCTCAAAGAAGGATGAATCCAAATCTTAGGGAAATTGTGAAAGAAGAGCTGCAAAAACTACTAAATGTAAATTTCATTTACCCAATTTTAGACAGCCAATTGGTTTCCCCTTTAGTGATTGTGCCTAAAAAGAATGGTAAATGGAGGGTGTGCATTGATTATCGAGAATTGAATAAAGCTACCCTTAAAGATCATTTTCCTTTGCCCTTTATAGATCAAGTGTTAGATACATTAGCACGTAAGAAGTATTTCTCATTTTTGGTTGGTTTTAGTGGTTATAATCAGATTCAGGTGGCACCTGAAGATCAAGATAAAACCACATTTACTTGTCCATGGGGAACCTATGCCTATCGAGTACTTCCTTTTGGATTATGTAATGCACCTGCAACATTCCAAAGAGCAGTACTAGGAATTTTTTCTGATCTAATACATGATTGTGTAGAGGTATATATGGATGACTCTATAGTCTATGGGAATACATTTGAAGAAGCTTTGGAAAATTTGGAAAAAAGTTCTTAAAAGATGTAAGGAAGCAAACTTTTCGCTAAGCCATTAAAAATCTTTTATGATGTTTACAGAAGGGATTGTTTTAAGACATCACATTTCAGGAGATGGAATTAAAGTTGATCAATATAAAGTTGAAGTCATCTCTAAATTATCAATTCCAAATTGCCAAAAGGATGTAAGAAGTTTTCTAGGATTTACAGGATACTATAGAATATTTAGAAAAAATTTCACTAAAATAGCATCCCCACTCTTCAAATTACTCACCAAGGATTGTGAATTCAATTGGAATCCTAATTGCCAGTTAGCATTTGAGACTTTAAAAACAAAAATTTCTGAAGCACCCATCTTGAGAGGTCCAAATTGGAAACTACCTTTTCACATTTCAACAGATGCTTCAGATACAACTCTGGGAGCTGTATTGGGACAAAAATATTTGATTCCTATGCCATCTACTATACAAGTAAGAATTTGACTCTCACTGAGTTAAATTATACTGTAACTGAAAAGGAACTTTTAGTTGTTGTTCATGCAATCAACAAGTTCAGACATTATATAACAGGCTATGAAACCTTTTTTCATACAGATCACTCTACAATTAGATACTTAATGAATAAATCTATTACTAATGGCAGAGTTACAAGATGGCTATTACTCTTGCAAGAATTCAATATTACTGTGCTAGATAGACCTGGAAAACAAAACACAGTTGCTGATTTCTTGTCCAGAATTCAAAATATCAAAGATGACACTCCGATTGAAGATAAGTTTCCTGATGAATATCTTTTTGCAATGACTACTCAGACCCCTTGGTTTGCAAATATTGCCAATTACTTAGTCACAAGGAAATTGCCTTCACATTTGTTTCCTGGAGAGAAAAGAAAAATCATTCAAATAAGTGCAAGATACTCATGGATCATTAATGAATTGTATAAAACAGGTCCAAATCTCATGATCAGGAGATGTGTGAGGGAAGATGAAATGCCTGAAATTCTTAAGGCATGTCATGAGCAACCATGTGGTGGACACTTTGCTGACAAGAGGACAGCCTATAAAATCCTTTCTTTAGGATATTATTGGCCATCCATCTTCAAAGATGCCAAAGAATATGTCAGGAGGTGTGACAGCTACCAAAGGGTAGGGAAACCTGCTCCTTCAAATGAAATGCCACTACAAATTCAGGTACTCATTGAACCTTTTGAAAAATGGGCCTTGGATTTTGTTGGACCAATTAATCCCCCATCTAAGAAAAAGAAGTATATATTGGTATGCACTGATTATGTCACTAAATGGGTAGAGGCTAAAGCATTACCTTTTGCTAATGAAAAATCTGTAGTTAATTTTCTTTTTGAGGACATCTTCACTCGTTTTGGTGTTCCAAGAGAAATTGTGACAGATCGGGGATCTCAATTTACATCTAAAATGTTGAAGGGTCTTGTGGAAGATTACAAGATCAAACATAGGAAATCTACTTCCTATCATCCACAAGCAAATGGTCAAGTTGTATTTACAAATAAGGGATTGAAGGAATTCTCACTAAGACTATGCATCTACATAAAAGAGATTGGGCAGAAAGGCTTCTTGAAGCCTTATGGGCTTATAGAACTACATGGAGGAACACAATGGGACATACACCCTATGAACTTCTTTATGGGAAACAAGTCCCGTTCTCTATAGAGTTTCAAATCAAAACCTTCAAGATGGTAGTCCAATTGGGACTGGATTTATCATAGGCACAAAAACATAGCTTGAAGCAACTCAATGAGCTTGATGAAATCAGTCAAGATGCAGTTCAAAGAACTAGTATAGTCCAATAGCAGAGGGCTAAATGGCATGATAAATATATCAAGGAGAAGAAGTTTCAAGCAGGAGATTGGGCACTGTTGTTTGATTCAAAGTTCAAATATTTTCAAGGGAATTTTCAAACTCATTGGCTTGTGCCATATGAGATTGAAGAAATATTTAATAACGGAGCAGTAAGGATAAGGAAAATAGATGGAAGCAAAATACCTCTTCTTGTGAATGGTCATCGGTTGAAGATATATCAGAAACCAATTTTAAGAGAGGAGTTCATTAAGATTTTCCATAATAACTCTGAAATGAAGCTAGTGAATAAGAATTCTTCTTCTCCACTAACTTAGTCTTTATTTTTCCTAAAAAAAATAATAAATAATAAATTGTATGAGTTTGAAAACCAATCATTGATTGGCATACTTATACAGAAAATACAGGGTGAAAATCAGAGATTTCTGACATCCTATATTTTCCATTTCCTTTCTGTAATAAGTAGTGACAAAAAGCTACATTTATTTGCAGTTTAGAGTCTACAAATTCATAGTCTCATTCCATCTCATTTTGTTTTCATTTTATTTTACAGTTCCATTTCATCTCACTGTCATATTCCATTTACATTTTATTTTTATAGTTTTACTCCATTTCACCCTATTTCCCATTTTATTTTACATCTCATTTCATCTCACTGTCATAACCCATTTCCATTTCATTTTCACACTCATATTCCATAGCCATACTTCACTTTTCCTTCTTTTCACATTCTGTAGCTAATCTGATTCTGCAGCTACAACTTACTTATCAGCTCTGGCACAATTGTACAGCTCACAAATAAATCATGAATGCAGGAAATTCAAGAATCAAGTTTTGGAGACCAACCATGCTAAAAGTACTTGCGGATCAACACCAAAGGAGTTATCAAGCAAAAGGTTAAGTTCTAAAGGTAAAATGCAAAATTTATTTCAAATAGCAAGTTAAAAACATAAGTCATATATAATATGAATAATCGTATGTCTCCTTAACAAGTCATCATTTGATTTGATTGCCACTTCATTATACCACATCTTCCATACTCGGTACCAAACGGTCCATAATAATTTCATCATACCACATCTCCGCTACACTCTCCATACTCTGTACCTAAATGGTCCCTAATAACTCCATCTGTTAACGGTCAAGACTACGATGTGACCAACGTATACATGCCTCTCCAAACCCTCACCGTCTACTTATTCCACACAAACCCGTAGTTCTTTTTCACCATACCCGCAGTCAGTCCATTTCATAAACTAGGAGAGTAATTTTGAAGGTTAAAAGAAATTATGCAAAACAGAAGCCATGGGACTCATTGTCAGGATAGAGCCAGTAGGAGCAAAATATATGGAGGGATTCCCACAACTCAAGGAGATGTTGCAGAAGGCTGGATGGCTCAATTTCATTGAAAATTTTGATGGCTTCCACAAAGAGATCACAAAATATTTTGCTAGATCATTCGATGGTACAGAAGTGGAAATTGGAGACATTAAGTTTGCAGTAACAGAATCCTACATAGCAGAGGCTACAGAACTGCCAAGACATGGTGAGAGATGGTTCAAAAACAAGGAATTCCACAGTGAATCATGGAAAGTGATCCTTAGGAACCCAGGTATGGATGTCTCTGTGTTTAGAAAAGGAATTCCTATTTCAACACTTAAAAATAAATGGAGCATCATGCTTTTGATATTACACAAATGCATTACCTGTGAGGGGAGATTCGGGTGCATGTATGTCTATCATATACGTTTATTGATGAAATTTCTAGAAAATGGAGACATCAACCTCCCTTTCTTCCTACTAAACAGTTTAAGAAGGATGGCTTCAAATGTACAAAAGAAAATAGAATTCCTAGACACAACCATGTACCATCATGGGTTGGTAAAAATATTGGTTGAGTTTCATTTGAAAAGAATAGGAGATACTTGGGAAAATTTCCTGATAAGAAACTATTTCCAAGAGGAACCAGAATCACCTGAAGAGGGTAATGTCAGAAGGAGTAGGAGGAAGAAGATCGGTATAACCATTCAAAGCAAACCTGAGTCCTCCACACAGAAAAATGATGAAGAGCTAGTCTCTGAAAAATTGACAGAGATCAGGGAGCAGATCAAGCAAAAAGGGAAGATGAAAAATGAAGTTGATTACTAGAAACAAACCTGAATCTTCATTACAACAAGATGATGAACAATTAATCTCTGAAAATTGACAGAGATTAGGAAACAAATCAAGAGAAAAGAAAAGATAGGAAAGGAGAAAAAGGGTACAAAGGAGGAGAACATAAGCCCTCTACAACTTAGAAGGAGCTCTAGACTCCGAGGTATGGTAAAGAAGGTATCATCAAAGGGAACAAAGTTCATAAATCTAGAAGAAGAAACCCCAGTACCATCTCCTGATAATGTTCCATTTACACACAGTCCTCAAAACTCTCCTAAACAGTATTTCGAAGGCAGCCCCAGCAGAGGATCTCCAGGCATAGACCCAGTGCAGCAACAAATTTATGATTATATAGAATCATTGGAGAAGAAAAGTGCCTCAATGGATCCAAAATCCTCAGCTAATCCAAAACTCTCTGTCAATCCACAAGAACCTCTAACTGACTCTCTCAAACAAGAAATCTATGAGTTAGAGATATTGAACAGACACATCAAGAAAGAAAATGAAACCCTGAGGGAACAAAGTAAATTGGATAAAGCTATTCATGATAATACAATACTGCACCTAGGGCTATGGTACAAGAAGAATAGGAAGTTGAAGAGGAAGAATAGAAGCTTGAACAAAACAGTCATCAACCTTAAATACAGGCTTCTTATGAAGAAACCCAGGATGGCAGTCACTTCAAAGAGGAGCAAAAGAAGAAAACTAGATGTATTAGCAGAAGTGTCTGAACAAATGCAATAGGAAAGAAGAATTCACATTTTTGGCAAATTGCATGGGGACATGTAATGATTTTGCAGTGGGGGTATGTTGAACCTCAAAATTACCCTCTCCTTGACAACTTTTCTCACTTATTTTCCTTGCTTTTCCATAATATTACCGATCCCCATTAATGATAAATGATAGATTTTGTCTTAAGGAGAGAATTATATGATTGACATGTTATATTTTTATGTTTTTGTTATTCGAATAAGTTTTTGCAAATTAGCTACATAACGCAGCCTATTCTGCAGCTAACTGTGTATTCCGTAGCTATTTCCATGGTCTAGCAGGTTCTAGGTGTCAAATGAAGAAACCGGCCACATGGGCATCTCTGGAATTGGCTCCACATGAATCCTATCCTAGTCACTCAGCCCAGATCGATAAGAAAGACAGCTCAAGACCACAGTCAAAGGTGGAGTCAAACATATGAAACCCGGAAGAAATAGGACTCTTTGTCTACTCTTTCGTGGTTAATTAATAAATCCAGCAGTTATGTTGCAGCATTAACTCGAATCAGCCACCCGTGTTAACAGTTCTGAGCAACCATCTTGCTTGAATTCAAGTCACCTGTAGCTGGTCAAACATTTACGCAGTCCTGTTGTGATACGTGTAGACCACTTGTAGCTAATTTTCCTGAAAGACGGTTATGAATATTTTCTTTTAAATACCAATTGTACATAACCGAGAAGGGTTCGAAGTTTTTGATGTATTAAGCTCATACTTTCAACTCTGTAATTTTGAACTTTTGTTCCTTTTTATAATATAAAGTCGTGTGTTGACCAATGATCGTTTGAAAGAGTATTTTCAACTAGTTAGCAGATCAACCCATTCAGTTGCAGAGGGCCCTTGCATTGAAGGAGGTTTTCTTTTCATTTGTTTTAAGTTCAGTTTTAATTTCATCATTTGCTTATAGTAGTGTTTCTAACTTAGTTTGATTTCTTGTAGTTTGATTTCTTTTAGTTTTGATCAATAGAATAATGTTAGAATTCAATTGTGCAATCTTTTCTCTCCAATCCATTTCATAAAGGAAACAACTTTGTTTCTAAACAGAGTACGGTTGAAAGTAATGAGAATGCATTGTTGACTAGTTTACTCATTGTTTTTGTTATTTATTTTCTAGTTCAGATTGTCAATTCACTGTGTTAACGAATGTTTTTTATCACCATTTCAAGTTGATACCCATCCTAAACTAAATGGTTAACATTCACTTTACACAATGGTTGAAACCGATCAGTTACCTTCTGCATGTTTTTATTTAGTTCTCTAGATCATGAAGTACAGAAAGTTGTTTGTATTCCATCTCAAGAAGGTTATCTTTCAAAATTGAAGGTTAGAATAACTAGAAGTACTTTAGTTAATTTCATTCTCTGTATTTATTTCAGCATGCCTCACAACTTCACCTCTTAATTCTAAGAATTAGATTCATGACTTAGGATTAATGACAAGATAGGATAGATGCTTCGTTTTCCTTCTTTTAACTTAGATTTTGACTAGTTTTAAGCTATTGGTTCACCTTTAGGAAGTTTAGATTCAGTTTCTCATAATTCAATTTGTACATCATTAGGAATCAAAGAACATAAACCCCCCAAAACAATATAAAAATACAAAACAACAAAGTAGGAAGGGTTAACTAAGCACATATAGTGCACTACACTTCATCAGCTTACAAACCTCAGTTGATAATTCATGCAAGCAATTTAGAGCACTAAATTGACTAAAATTTTTGATGTCGTTGTCGGGGAAGTGTAATTAGGTAACCTTATCTCTTACATTCAAAAAAAATGATATGCATTGAGAAAGAGACTCTAGGGGTAGATTTATAGCTAGAGGCAGGAGTTCAATTCCTACAAGACCACCTACTCCACCAAGAACAAGAAGAGATACACCTCCATCTCAAGCTCATACTCCTAGCCATAGAACTCCTGAAGTTCTAAGGTCAAAAATCTAATCAAAAGGATCTTTGATTTCATCTACTGAGGCAGTCCTAGAGGAGAAAAATCTTGGGTCTCCAACATAAGGAGTAGCCTTTTTCACCTCCACACGGGAGCACATTTTAGTTGAAGAATTAGGAATACCTAGTGAGAAAGAAGAAGTAGAACCTCTCTCCCACATACCATTAATAGAGGAACCAGAGGAAGAGAAAGTAACCTTGCAGGTTGAACCTTATACTGACTCTGAAGAAACTATAATGGCAGAAGAAGGAGAGGATGGAGAATTCACACTGTTTGGAGGAGGGGGTAGAGGAAGAGGTAGAGGAAATAATGGAGGAGGTAGAGGAAATAGGGAAATAGATAATTCTTTTGGATTCCCTATAGTGGATGAAGAAACAAATGCCACAATGAAAAATATCTCACCTTCTATCCTCCCAAATTTCCATCGGTTAAAAAGTGAGGATCTTGAAACATTTTTATTTGAGTTTGAAGTCTTGTGCAGAACCTATGATTACTTAGAAAACTCTCAAAAACTTAAGTTGTTTCCTTCAACATTGAAAGGAGCTGCTTTGAAGTGGTTCATGGGGTTAGTCACTCAATCCATTAGAACATGGAATGACATGAAGAAAGCATTTTTGGATAGGTATTTGGATTATTGCATGCCTACCAATCACAAGGATGAAGTGTTCAAAATGATACAAAGAGAGGATGAAAATTTGGAGGATTTAATTGAGAGATTCAACTATAACTTGAAAAGAGAAAAGATGGACAATTTAGATGAAGATACCTTAAAATCTCTTTTATTAAAAGCCATTAGAGATGAGTGGATAGATATCCTTAACATGATGGGGAAGGGAGATATCTCTCAACTCCCATTAAGTGACATAGGAGAATTATGTGTTCATCTCTCAAGAGGGAAATCCAAAACTGGGAAAGGTCCAAGAGATCCTTCTCTTGTTAGAGTGAATAAGTTTGCAACTGGATCAGTGAGTAGGGCAGAAATTGGGAATATGCTTGATGAATTCAAAATAGATATTCTAGGGAGCCTTAGTGAGCAAATAGACACCCTTAAGTTGCAAAACAAGTAGAAAACCGAGGCTGATGCTTTAGCTATTTTCTGTCCCAAATGCAGAAAAAAACACGCTTTAAGAGAATGTCCTTTGGATGCAAAAATCATAGAGACTTGTATGATTTGTTCAGAAAACCATGAGACCAAGGGTTGTCCTTCAATTCCAAGTCTTAAGGTTGTTTTCAAGAAGAAACAGTTCCAAATTCAGCAGAATCTCTTTGCTTTGTCTCTAGAAGACCTTGGCAGGGGCCACAAAATTAGGGATTTAACAATCAAATGTATCTTTAGCCCCCACCAAATTGGAATTCTTGGTAGCAACCTTGGCCTCAACCTCAATCTCAATCTCAACCTTGGGCTCAAGGAGTACAAAATCCTTATGGAAGATTTTCTCAATATTATCAATATCCTCCATCATATTAGAATTATCATTCCCCACACATTCCACAACAAAATCAACATCCACAACTTCAAAATCAGAACCCTCAACATTCACTACCATTTCCACAACAAAACCAAAATCCTCAACTCTTACTACCATTTCAATATTATGCAATCTTAGAGAAGGCAGGAAAATCTCAAAAGGACATGTAGATGATAAGACAACTATTGGTATATTATAGAAAAACCCTCATGTTAAGGAAAAATCAAATAAACGAACACCACTTTTATAAATATTACTAGCATAGGTTTATTTATTTTAAATACGGATTTAATCTAGGCTAAGAGGAGTTCAGGTTAATAATTCAACCATAATATTCCAACCACCTCCTCCTCCTGCTCATATGATCATTTACATTGGCCACCTAGGGAAAACATTCAACCATCGTGCCCACCGCACTCGCAAAAAAATTAGTCTCCTAAAATGTGTCAGCATGAAAATCCTCCACGTTAAAATCAACATAAATGATGGGCTCATGTAATGAGAATCATAACCAATGGATCCCAAATGACCGTATAGACGAAATATATGAATATAGTTCAATCACCACCTGTCTGATTTCATAACCAATGGATCCCAAATGACCATATAGACGAAATATATGAATATAGATCGATCACCACCTATCCGATTAAAATAGTGGATCCATCCATGAACACATGACGTCTATGTGTATGGATAGATGAATGTTTTATCTCATTAATGGAAACATTCAAATAAGCTACCATGAAATATTTTTGATATTTCCCAGATCCGGAGGTTAGAAAGGATGACATTACATCGACTTAATCCCATCAATAATAGATCTCAAATTAATTACCCGCTCAAAGACCTGTTGAAAGACCAGAAACCAGATCATCCCCAAAAAATGGTAACAGGAAAAACCGGTATATGCATTTGTTCCTCAACTGGGCTTGCCTTCCAATGAACTGAAATGCTCTCCCCGTAACCAAAAGAAATACCACTTTAATCATTGTAATGTATCTCATACCCATACCACAATAAGAAATCGATTTGGAAGGCAATAGAAGGTCCGATAAAGGATTTGCAAAAATTGAATGATTGCTCAAAAGCAAAAGATTTCGCTGAACTCCAAGCAGAATATTTAAAGTGGGGCTCAAATATTCTTGCATCTCACATTACAAAAAATTTCAACAACATCATACCACAGGGGCTCCCAAAAGATTTGACAACTAGTCTCGCAAGACCTCTTTTCAAGAGCAGAGACATCAATAATCCCTCCAATTATAAGACCATCCTGATAAATCCTTTGTTTGCAAAGCTATTTGGAAACATGCTAGAAAATAAAATTAGCAAGTGGGCAGAAGAAAGAGACAAACGTGCTAAAGGGAAAGTGGGCTTTAGACCTAAACATTCCACAATTGATCATTGTATAACTTTAAGGCACATCATTGAAAAAGTTTGGGAGAAAAAGGAAGAAGACTTGTGTTGCTTTGTTGATTTCAGAAAAGCGTTTGACATAGTTCCTAGGGATAAGTTTTTCCACATAATGGAAGAACTTGGGGTTCCTAAACATTTGAAGCAATGGTGCATAGGCTATATGAAGAGGTGAAAGTCAAAATTAGAACTTCAATAGGCATTTCTGAAAGTTTTAGAAGCGATATCGGGGTCAAGTAAGGTTGCCCACTGTCTCCTACCGTTTTTCATTTATATATCGACAAGCTTGGGGAGTGGTTAAATTCGCAAGGGGGTGATGGTATTTATTTGGGTAAGTTTGTTATAAGGCTTCTTTTGTATGCAGGAGACCTTATTCTAATTGCTAAATCAGCTCTTGGTTTGCAAGAGCACTTACTATCCCTTGATCATTTTTGTAGAAGTGTGGGGATGCAAGTCAATATCAGCAAAACGAAAGTAATGGTTTTCTCTAAAAAAAGAAAACATAACCAACATAAGTTCTACTTTGAAGGCAACATTCTAGAAGAAGTTGTGGATTACAAATACCTCGGAATTTACTTTAACAAAAATCTAATTTGGGATGGTTGTAGAAAGAAAAGAACTTTTGGGGTTGGAACGCATTTTATGCTTTTCCAAATAGGTGCAGAGAGGCAGAGTTTTGGGACTGGAAAACCACTCAAACTCTTTTTGGGCTTCTAGTGATTCTGGTGATGCTCTATGGTTGTGAACTGTGGGCCAGCAGTACATCCGACATGCAATGGAAACAAATTGAGAAAATTCAGAAGCGTTTGATTACAAACAAATTCAAGATTAAAAGTGCAATTCCTTATGATATCTTGTTAAGTGAAACAGGGGCTTCTCCTATTGAAGAAATTGCTATGGTGCGAGTCATGAGGTATTTAAAAAAATGACCAAATGGAAGAGGGTAGATATCGACATAAATAGTTTATTTACATCTCTTGTTGAAATATTTTTGAAAAGTATAAGATTTAAACATCTCATCCACACTTTTTGTTTACTTCTAATTATTTTACAACATATTCATTTTTTTTAATTACAGCCAACATTATTTTTCTATTTATAACATTATTTTTATTTTTATTTTTTATTTTAAAGAGCATGGACGGACAGAAAAACTTACACAACCCCTCATACTGAGCTGTAGAATGAGCCTCTCAGCTCAATAACTGTTAATTTAGCCCCGAGCGTTAGCTCATTGGTAGAGTTCTGGTCGTTAAAAGCACCTTGCTAATGGGAGGTCAAGGGGTCAATTCTCCTCGATGCCCTCGAGGTTAGCCTCTGATAATGATCTATTAGGAAGTGATCCCTTCACGTAGATCTTCCTGGATATTACCATGGATGTATAGGCAACCAATCTCTAGTACGTGAACCGCAATAAAAAAAACATAATAGTTAATTCACTATGACAAAATTACACTTGGTTATTTAGAAAAATAATGTGTAACTATGTGGCATGAATAATAACAATGAGATGTGCCCATCTCATGGCAGCATGGAACAACTTCTATGACTATTAAATATCTCTTCCTTTTACTCCACATTGGTTGTAAGGACTAGTTTATAATAACATGTGAATCATGATATATCATAATTCTTGTGTTAATAATGGTGTTCACATAGGTAGTGTTGTCTTCTTAATATAATAGTTGATTAGATGTAAATGATTATGTTTATATGTTTAACTTTCGTACGCGCGTGCGTGTGTTGCCTAACTGTTTTATGTTTTGACTTTTTCGGCTTGAATTCGATGATACAATTTTGGGTGAGATTGTGATATATATTGTGTGTGTGTGGCCTAACTATTTTATGTTTTGACTTTCTTGGCTTGAATTTGATGATATAATTTTGGGTGAGATTGTGATATTTTGTTATTTTAAATGTGTTTTTTTAAATGCATAAATAGATTCAATGTCCTCAAAAATATTTGGAGCATTGGAAACTACGCAACTCAAACTTATGATTTTAATAAATTGTTGTCACATTTCGAGCAAAATCGACAAGAAAATATGTCAAAAAAAAACCAAAACATAAATGAATTAAAATAATGTTGTATATGTTGAGAAATAAACTAATTATAATAATACGAGTCATAATACTACTTATATTTTAACATAGTTCTCATGTAACATTGTATTTTAGTTATGAAAACTGAATCACAAAATATATAAAGCCTACTATAAGCCTATGGTAATGTAGACATCATAAGAATAGCAAGTGAAATTAGTAGTAAAGGTGTTTATACTTGCCTTTTATGTGTAAAAGTGTGTATTTATGAAATTCCTAAATAATATATTTTTTTACTTAATTTTATAAATTGAGAAAACAAATTAGTAATTTAGTTTGTTTTATTTTTCGATTAAATTGACTATGTATTTTATCAAATTTAAATATTTTAATATGATTAAAAAATATTTAGAAGGTTTTTCTTCTCAAGGAAAAATCATAATTTCCATTAAAGAAGAAATGAAAATTACATGTAGTAGATGCATTACATGCATATCTATCTATGCAGAACCATATGTAAATCTGATTTCTGTCACAATGCGAACAAAATAACAATGATTCTGTTAGATAGTGTCACATAGAGTCATATTGTCCAGATTATACATCAATACCAAAAATTATAAATTAAAAAAATAGATCGTCAAAAAAGTCATGCTCAGGTTCCATGTATCAACATATAAGCATAAAAAGAACTAAGTACTATTGTGTTTTCTGTGCCAGATAATTTGCATGAGGACTGTTGTGGAGGTAAATCCTCTCTGCGGACGGAGACGACCCCTACTAGCCCAGACCGGGTCTAGCAACAATCACACAATGCTATCACGCAAGTTCCTAATTGCAAATAAAAAGTGGATGGTGAGAACCTACTTGGATTCCAACGCTAGTGTTCGTAGAAGAGATGTCACCCTCGTTCCTTTGCCCCGGCCGGTCACGATCCCCACGATCTCCGTGATTGGACACCTGCACATGCAAAGAACAACACGAATACAAGCATAAAATCTAGTAGATGCAATTATATATCAGTCAGAAAAGATATAACTCAACATCAAACATAAGACAATGAGAGTGGAACCATAATGATAGTCATCTATTATTAATAAATAACAAAGAAGAATACAACCATTGTTCTGACGTCAAATCGTCCTTTGGCTGGGTAGTCAGCTACACAAGTCTTGCAAAGCTTGTTGGGATGAGGAACAAGCCTCTCTCTCTTTGGGTGACAAGAATCTCCTTACTTAGATTTGGCCTTATGGGTGCAAAGAAGGCTCTTGCAGCTTCAAACTCTCTATCACTATGCTGGAACTAGAACTACTGTAACTAGCTTGCTCAAGGCATAGAGGCAAGCTTTTATAGATAGAGAAGAAAGAGATAGGATCAACCACATTATTCATGGGATTGGCTTTATCACTTGGAAACTTCCATGAAAGGTGGCAAACCACTTTCCCTTCTATGGAGATTCGAAGCCAAACCATCCTAGCTCAACATAGATTCAGTTGGTGAATGGGTTGAAGAGAACCTTCGGAAGCTTGTTGGTTAAAAACTTTACTCAATTTGGTTGGCGCGAGTGCGACTCTGGGACAGAGCGCCAATGGCGCGCCCTTTTTAGAGGATTTCCCTCATTGGCGCGGGCAGTGAATTGTGGACCCGCGCTAATGCAAAAAGAGTTGTTTTCATGGGTATTTTGCAGGAGATGTCTTCAGGGCACATAAAGATCATACTTAGAGGAATATGATGCAAGTGGTTTCAGGTCATGTCACTTCTCACAAGTCCCTGAATGAGTCCTCCAGTGTGCGGTTGAGGGGTAACAGGGACGGTGACAAATGGTGACAAATTGTTGTGTAACAGATCCCCCCTAAAGCATGAGGCCCGAGGGAGAGAGAGGGGTGAAATGCTTTACAAGAACATGCGTAACTGAAAACACGGCCGCCGGAGAACCTGCATACAACTGATATCTCAAATACATGATGTATGTGGTATGGGCGCAGCCATCCATAGTAGAGTACATAATAATCTAGATCCAAGGCATGGACGCAGCCATCCAGAGAGGATCGATAAATAGACTCAGGCATGGTCGCAGCCATCCAGTGAATGAGTCATGTAATGATCATAATAATCCACAAATCGCAACCTGGATTCCAACAGACAAAATCCAGGGTCTTGCGCTCCATCTCGACCCGAACAGAGTACAAGTCCAAGCATGTGAATACAGGAGTTGAAGTCGAACATGCATGAACATCGTCTAATTACCAGCCAATAGCGAAAGCTGTTAACAGACGCGAAAGGTACCACCAATAATGACAATGGCCCTCAAGGTACTATAGGTACAATCTACGGCATGCGAATCAATGAGCTGGCGTCGAACACTCGTAGAATCATTCGATCGGAGGCCAATGATGAAAACCTCTCGTCGAACACGAAGAACCTGCATTGAGGCATGCAGGCTCCAAGGCACCGAAGGGAGTCTCTAGATGAGCTTCCTGGATAATGAGCTGAAGTCGATAGGAAGTGACCTTGATCAAAGGTGGGCCATAGTGTTTCCCACATCAGTGACACGAGACAGAGGAGGAATGTTGTGGTGAATCAAAATTATGTGAGGTATCAGAGGAGGTTGTACTGCTGCAGAGGTCAACTTCTCTTGAACATATCGGCGGCACGACGGTGGACTTGGAAATATTTGACATCAAATGAGCAGAGGTCATGACGACAAGGCAATGAGCAGATGAGAGGTCAAATAGGATAACCCAAACCCATGGAGGCTAGTGTAAAACAAGATGAGATGTCCCCACCCAGACACGAATGCAGACTAGTGCCATGTTCAAGAGAGACATACTGCCGACACAACAACAATTATGGGTCCATTTTCCCCACCATTTCTGGCGAGTACCCCAGTTATTTTTAACAAGCTTGATGGGGATAGCATATGCTTGTGAGTGTCATTACGACGGAACCCGATGTCATTAAGTTTTAACGAGTCTGACAAAGGAAGAACTCGGCGTCTTTTCCTGTTTAGAGAGTCTGAAAAGACGACAGAAAAGAAAACTCCAGGGGGGTCCTTTTTCGTAAAGTTGTGTCTCCCGAGCCCGAAAAAGTATAAAACAATGCTCGAAAGAACCGCCCGACCATTACGATCGAGGAGTACTTTTCATTTATAGTGACATCGATCTGAAAAAGTAAAAAAGCGATCAACATCACGTCGTTTCGTAACCATTAACGAACCTGAAACGACAAGGGTCCGACGATCTTTTCGTTTTTACACAGTCGGAAAAGGGTTTAAAGACGACCGCCTCTTATTTACATTTAACGAGTCAAGAGGGGTAACTCGGCAATCTTTTCGTCTTTAAACGGTCGGAAAAGAGCTGAAAGCATAACTCCATTTTTATTCTCTTTAATGAGTCAAAAAGGGAAAATACTCGGCAATCTTTTCATATTTTACAAGTCAGAAAAGAGCTTAAAGGTGACTCGTCCTGGAGGAACGAGTGATATAAAGGGTAGCAACTGGTTCGAGTAATGGTGGAACTACTCAAAACATGTAATGGTTAAGAGGTTGGATAACAAAACCACTCATCGTTGCGGTTCCTCAGGAAATGATAAACAACCAAGTGAAAGGATATGATCGGCGAAAGAGATGGTGGCGATGGAATGAAAACAACCAAGGCTCATCTAGCAGAATTTAGCGGATAAACAGCAATCACGAGATGTAAATCGGGTATGGGTTCATTTTTACACAAGCTTGAACCATAGAGAACTTTTCTTGGATTCGGTTTCATGTTTACACAAGCTTGAAACGAAAAACTATGCTTGTTATAAGTTTGCATGCCCCCAGCATAATGATGCAAAATGAGGTACATGCCCCCCAAGCTTCATTGCATTCAACAAAGTGGATGGAATGAAGGTTCACTTTCGAGATCTTGGAAAGACTCGACTTGGATTTTACGAGATCTTAATCAAAGACTCGATTGGGAAAAGGGGTTGTTTCATTTTTTAATGAGGTTGACACAGTAAAAGAACTATCCTCATAACCCTTGTTTCATTTTTTAATGAGCTTGACACAAGATCAGGAACTATGCTCGAAACACTTTGTTTCGTTTTTTAATGAGGTCGTTACAAGATCAAAACTATCCTCAGGACACAAGCTTGAACCAGGAAGGATTCTGCTTGTTGGAAATGTGCATGCCCCCAGTGCAATGGCGCAGGATGAGGTACATGCCCCCCAAGCTTCATTTCATGCAACAAAGTGGATGGAATGAAGCTTTACGAAATCTTAATTGAAAGACGCGATTAGAAAGGGGAAATTGTTTCATTTTTTAACGAGCTTGACACAAGATCAAGAACTATGCTCGGATGGAACTTCACCATAATGAAGAGGAAGTTGAGGCTCCCAAGAGTGTCACTCCTGATGGAAGGCCAACATCTTGGAAGTCAGGGCCCAATGCCTCCAGGACACTATGCACGACAGCGGCATCACTGGATCCAGGCACGGGATAGGTGGCCACGTAGTTGATCTGTGATGGGGAAGATGCAATTGGTGGATGAAAACTAGGAGGGGATGACAACTGCGTAGAAGGCACTCGGGGACGGACGAGCGATAATTGATCTATCGTTACTATTCTTCCATCGTGTGGAAAGCAAACCACCCGGAAAAGTGAAGAGACCAGGGCCCCCATGGCATAAACATAGTCACGGCCAAGGAGAAGACTGAAGTCTAAAGCACCTTGGGTAACCGATACGTCTATATAGACGGTCTTGCCTCCCAAAGTAACAGGGAACTATGGAAGGATTCCTAATGGTTGACTAGTTCCTCCGTCAAAAGCCGTCAGATTCGGTGCGACTGGCACAAGCTGTGTGGAACCCAAGGCTTGCCAAGTAGTGGCAGGCATAAGACTAACTGATGCTCCCTCATCCAACACAGTGCCCGGTAGCGCCTTATTATAGGCATGTACTGTGACCCAGAAAGGCACATGGGATGGAAGGGGGGAGGTAGTCAAACAACTCCAGTCGAAGGAAACGATTGAACTACTTGGTGGGGGAATCATATGATTGACCCCTTGCTCTAAAGGAACTGAAGCAGGACTCTCGGGAGCAGCTGGGATAGGAGAGTCATTTCCAGACGCAGGAGAATCTGAGGAGATGAGAATAACATGGGAGTGATGCTCTTCCGAAACAGAGTGATCGACAGGTGGTGGACTCGAGTCGACACTCTTTCCGACCAATGGTTGGTTTGGAATAGGCTAGGCACAGCCAGGTTCGGGAAGAGGAGGCTGGACAAGAGAAGAATATGAATCGATCTCTTTGTCAGCAGGGGAACGATCTACGGCTACAGAGAGACGTTGATAACCAACGGGGAGTTGGGGTGAATGAGCTGTAAGACTTTCCAAGACAACGGAGGCTTTATCCATGAGTGGACAAAGGTGAAGGGGATGATTGCCTTCACAAAGTCTACAGGAGATTCGAATCTTCCCTTTTCCCTTACCATTCCCGACTGATAAGGTAGCATCGCTGTGAGCTTCAGAGAACGATGAGGGGTGGGCCGGATTGCGAGACCATACTTCTAATACCCTGGGAATGCCAGGACAATCACGAAGAAGATGGTCCTCCTTGCATAATCGACAAGGAAACTTGACCTTCCGCGGAGGAGCGGAAGGGGGCCCGACTTCAGGTGTACTCGAGGGGGTAGCTGCACTTGTAACCTCTCCCTTAGGAGCCTTCTTCTTCTTCTTAGCCACCTGGTTACTCGAATCTAGACTTTCACCAGGTGAAGTAGAAGATGAGGACGTATAAGTGGGCGTAGAAGGGGAGAGATCCACCTTAGACTCAACATGATGTTGTTCAGGTGGAGGGACAGATTGACTAGACGGTGAGATGGCAGGGACCAAAGAGGTTGAGAACAACCAAACCGGCAACCCAACAGTTAACCCCGGGAGGGACAACGTCGCCATATAAGGAGCGAAATGACCAAGGTTCCCGTCAGAGGGGGTCCCTGGAGTTAGAGTCGGTCTTGTCGCCCTCCATCAGCGATCAAAGCTCTTTGCATTTGCATATGTAGGTGTCTCATCAGTGTTAATTTTTGCATCCCATTAGGCATGCCATAACCCTGATGGAGGAGCTGGTGTCTTTGTCCCCCTCCTGGCATTGCTGGATCAGGTCATTTCAGTCATTAAGCTCTCTCAAAGCTTGTCTTGTTTTGTCATAAGGTCAAATTCCTAGGTCTAGGGTTTTGGTCAAGATGGTTTACAAGGTCATGTCTCTGAAGGTCAAATGGTGCCCAGCAAGCCAGAGGGATGATTTTAAAAGGTGTTTCTTCACAAATTTCAATATTGTACAGTTAATTTTCACCTTGGATTTAAAAACTCTGTTTTTAAAGCCAAGGTCATTTTAAATTTTTGTAAAAAGTGATGAAATTTCAAAAGTGTTCAGCGGACAAAATGCAACCCTGGTCCCCTTGCCTAGATCCCTCAGATGATCTACCTGCAAAAAGAATCAAGTCAAAGCACTAAATGAGTCAATTTCAGGACAAAGGAAGCCAAAAAGTCAGTTTTGTAAAGTGTCAATGAGAAACTTTAGAAAGTGGGTTTGAGCATGAAATTTTTTCAAATGGAGTTTATAAAAACCCAATCTCCCTCTTTTTACTCTCATTATGCATCCAAGGCATTGGCAAGTGCGAGTGAGCAAGTATCCAAGAGCTTTGGGCAAAATCTGGTCAAATTCGGGCTCAAGACAGGCGCGCGACCTGTCAGGCCATGTGCGCGACCCGTCAGGTGCGCGCGACCCGTCAGCGAGCATCCAGCAGTGTTGTTTTGTAACGGGCGCGACCCGTCAAGCGCGCGCGACCCGTCAAGCGCGCGCGACCCATTGGGTAAGGCGCGCGACCCGTCAACGTTTCCCCTGCAAACTCAACTCAAAATCGCTCAAACTCCCTCCAAATCTTCAAGTTGTTCGAGGTAGGCCCTCTACACTTCAATTTGGTTGTTGGTTATGATTGAAGGCCCTCATGCTTGTGTTTAAGAATCAAATTGTGCAAGTGGAAGAGGCTTCATATGACTGCAATATTAATGGTTAAAATGTGCTAGGGTTTGTGTTGTTTCAAGGTTTTTTCCTTTTGTAATTGTTTCCCTCCTTCCCCTTTCCATTCATATTTGTATTTTCCCATACTATTTTATAAATAAAATGCAAACCCTACCCCTCTCCCAAAGCATCGAAAAACTCAAACCCTAATCTTGCTGCACCATATGCATGTGTAAACACAAGAATTTGTTGGTGAATATGTAAAGAGTTTTGTAAATATGTTTCCCTATCTTCCCCTGTTAATGCATGTATTCATATTCCCATATGTTCACTTTCTATATATGTATTCCCATATGCAGTGATTTTTGTAAATGATTTCCCAATATTCTTGATTATAAACATGTATTCCTATATGCAATAATTGTTTGCAATGTTTTCCTTAAATTCCCTGTTATATTCATATATTCCCATTTTCCCTTTAAAAGTGTCCCTCCCCTAACATTCCCTTCATGCTCCTTGTCCCCTTGAAACAGCATAGAAATCAGCATTTTATAAAGCAGAAGCAGCAGTACATTTTGTCCACTTTTCTCTTTTAAACATGTCAGAAACCGAAACCTATGAGCAAAGTGATGACCAGTCATCAGCTTCAGAGATTGAGGTACAGAGGAGGCCTCATAAGGGTGGTAAGGGTGGACATCATAAGAGAGAGGAGCCCACTTCTTTAGCAGAGTTACAGGCTTGTCCTATGGCAGTCACATGTTTTCATTATATGTCTTGCTATGAGTTTTGTGAGAGGATCTCACGGATTCAGCACCATAGAGAGTTGGCTCGCCTATTTGTCTTACACTTGCATGATGGACATGTCAACCTTGCAGGGGTAGACTTTACATTGACACCTGAGGTGATTGCACAGGCCACAGGGATACCTAATGTTGGAGAGGCTGTTGGCTAAGGCCAAACAAGATAAAAAGTTGCTGAGGAACATGAAAAACCATTATTGGGCGCGAATGCATGTGTGCAAGGCAAAGATGAAGATGTTTCAAAGGCGGTTGACCGAGGCACTAAAACAGAGAAAGAGGCCAAATCCCCTCCGTATCTTGGCTGAGGCTTCACTCAAGGATCAAGGCACTAAATAGCCTAGCCACAGCACAAATCTCAAGCAATTTTGAGAATTTTGGGTGAATTTTGGCATTTTTTGGCAATTTGCAGGTTTTTCTCATTAACGGGTCTCACCCCCCGCGCGACCCTACATCAGGGCAACTCCTTTTGACCAAAACTCAGCATTTCCAGATTTGTCATGCAAAGTTACATATGCTCATGGATGGACTTGAGATTTGGTGAAGTTTTAGGCCTCCAGAAAGTCAAAATACATGCAAAAATTGACTTTCTGCCACTTTTTTGAATTGCAGAAAGCAGTCTTGGGCGATTTGAGTTTTGACAGGGCAAATGAACTCCAAATTCAGAAATTCTAGTTGGGTTGGAAAGTAGACTCATAGACCTTTCCAACAAGCCCACTTTTGCTCAATTTGGCCACCTGCAAGTGCCCCAAGCATGGCTCCAAAGGTGCGCGACCCGTCAGGCAGGGGCGCGCGACCTGTCAGGCAGTTTTGTCCAGAAATGCACTGTACAGCCCAGAAAACGCAGATTTGACTCAGCTTGACTTTTTGAGATGAAATGTGATCCTCTTTGATGTAATTATTGTACTTTTTAGACACTTTTACTCTTATGTAACACTTCTAGAACATTCATTCATGAAAAGGGTAAATATTAAATGAATGAATTGGTTTCCAAGTTTATAGAGGCAAGTTGTTTTGACTGCCTAATTTGTAGTGCTTAGTTTAGAAGTGGTTGAAACAGCTCCTAGGATAGTGAGCTCGACCCATGGAGGCAGGGAAAGAGGTTAGATCATCTATATTATGTACTTTCTTGCTCATTTTCATGGTTGGACTCTTGAGGGAGAAGCTATCATTGTATTATTCACTGTAACTCTGCAATTTTTGGCTAAGGAAGACCAGGGTTTTGCAGTCCTCTTTGGGATTCTTGTGGACTCATGTGTTGATGGTGTGTTTCTCAATGTACTTGTAAGCTTGTTATGTGATTCATTTCCTTTCTTTTACTTCTGCACATTAAACAAATGAAGTGATAAAGTAAGAATTCATGCCTGCCATGCTCTGGTTTTAAGTTTGTTTAATTTCAATGTTTTCTTCTGTCTGAAGAGAATTCAAAGTTATTGTTTGCTCTCTTTAGCTCTTCATCTTTCATTCCTAACCATCCACCTCAGTTAAAGGCATCAACACTGTCTCCTACCTCGCCCCAAGGAACCCCCTGCAGAAACTGTGTCCAATCCCCGCACCCGAAATTGCCCTCTCCTCAATTTGCCACCAAAAACCCAAAAAACCCCAAATCAAACTCTTTGATCAGTTTACTAGCCTAATATCGGTGTTACCTTGTTGGTCATCTCATCCATTGAAGATTTTACCGAGATAGACCGGAGAGAGCCTTCTCCTGCCCCGTAGGGCTAGCTACGAGGCTAAATGGTTTGATGTTGCCTTGAGGTTTACCTTTCTCAGCCTGAGGTGAAATTTCAAGCGCTAACACCTGGGTTGGTGAACCCCGGAAAAGTTGCCATCGTGAACGAAAAGAAGCCTACTCAAGCTAACGCACACAAGATCTAACCAGGTAATGTTAATCGTGGCCAAATGAATTTTAAGACGCAAAGACACAACTTGACCTTTTCATGTTTTAAGAGTCGAGAAAAGGACAAAAAGGTGACTCTAGTCGCCTTCGAATGTTTTGTGAGCCCGAAGTGACAAACTGCTCAAGTGAGCCTTTTCTTTTAAGGAGTCTGAAAAGGATCAAAAGTGACTACTCTGGAGAGACTAGGCAAAGGGTTTACCAAACAAATCCGTAAAACTGCATATACACCTTGGCAGTCATATGAAAACCAAGGACTTCCCGTACGGCAGTCAATCTTCCCGAATGCTGTGTTCGGTGCGTTACGGCTTGTAAGGCGGCAGACACAGCTTCCTGTGGATAAAGGATGATAACCTAGTGAGGTCTCCCCTATATACGCGACAGTACGTGGGAGCTCAAGTCCGTGCTAGACCACTATCGAGTCACAAAAGGAGGAATCACCCAACCGTAGTGTGAAACAACAGTGACTAGGTTTAACGACGCCGGAGCACATCTCTAGCTTAGACCTCTAATCAGTGAGCGTTATGTTCCAATGCGTTTTTAAGTTCATTCAGTTCATTTTACGGTTGATCTTTGATTAGGTTTCGATTTCCAGGTCCTACTGTATGTAATCTCTCACAATTCCCTAAATGCAAGCTATATGCCAAAAAGTATCATTTTGTTCGATGAACACTAACTACGAGAGAGTTGAGAAATTTCCAATCAAACAAAATGACCATAAACAATCAAGAACCACTCTAATGCAGCTAATGGCAATAAACGAAACTTTTCTTTAAAGTCACTAATCAATGAAAAGCTCTAATTTCCATTAACTAATTCAAAGCAAAAGAGACTGTTCGTTTTCTTTTCACTGGCAAAGTGCACTAAAAAAAATTTGAGAGATAATAACACCGAGTAAAAGAGACAAATTTCACTCAATGAGAATGCAATCAAGTCCCCAAAACACCAAGACAGTCCTTCAAACCAAGAAGAAAACACAAAGACCTCTACGGGCTATGTAATCTAAGCCTAAACAAAGTCAAGCGAAATCCAAGCGGAAAAGGAGAAAATCACTTGAATACCAACAAAAGGCTTTGACAACTACTGAGCAAGCAAAAAAAGTAATCACAAAGTCGACTGGACGATCAAAGAACCCAAGACTCCTACGGAAGGCTCGACACACAAAGCCACTAGATGCCCTAGGGCTAAAATGTGAAATCGATAGAAAGAGGCAAACACCCGAAGGATGAAGGTCTAAAACCAGTCAAACAAGGATCAAACACACTCCAGTAATTGAAAAAGACGCGGCAAAATACAAATCCAAGCTCAGAGGGCTTGAAGACAAGCGAACTGGAAAAGTTGACAGGCCTGGCGCGACTGTCAGGCTGCAACTCGCGCTTTTATGGGATTGGCGCGGGTTGTCTTTGAGCAACTTGTGCCAATTGGCACGAATGTAAGGCTAAAAAGCGCGCTAATCGAGTTTGCTAAGTCAAAAACAAAAGCAAGCAATCCAGGGCTTGAAAACAGTATCTAGGTAAACCAGGAAGCAAGGAACAGCAAGAAATCCAACCCAGAAAGCTATCTAAGCAATCAAACGAGAAACCAAAGAGACAAGACTCCCCAGCGGAGTCGCCAAATTGTTGTGGAGGTAAATCCTCTCTGCGGACAAAGACGATCCCTACTAGCCCAGACCGGGTCTAGCAACAATCACACAATGCTATCACGCAAGTTCCTAATTGCAAATAAAAAGTGGATGCTGAGAACCTACTTGGATTCCAACGCTAGTGTTCGTAGAAGAGATGTCGCCCTCGTTCCTTTGCCTCGGCCGGTCACGATCCCCACGATCTCCGTGATTGGACACCTTCACATGCAAAGAACAACACGAATACAAGCATTAAATCTAGTAGATGCAATTATATATCAGTCAGAAAAGATATAACTCAACATCAAACATAAGACAATGAGAGTGGAACCATAATGATAGTCATCTATTATTAATAAATAACAAAGAAGAATACAACCATTGTTCTGACGTCAAATCCTCCTTTGGCTGGGTAGTCAGCTACACAAGCCTTGCAAAGCTTGTTGGGATGAGGAACAAGCCTCTCTCTCTTTGGGTGACAAGAATCTCTTTACTTAGATTTGGCCTTATGGGTGCAAAGAAGGTTCTTGCAGCTTCAAACTCTCTATCACTATGCTAGAACTAGAACTACTGTAACTAGCTTGCTCAAGGCATAGAGGCAAGCTTTTATAGATAGAGAAGAAAGAGATAGGATCAACCACATTATTCATGGGATTGGCTTTATCACTTGGAAACTTCCATGAAAGGTGGCAAACCACTTTCCCTTCTATGGAGATTTGAAGCCAAACCATCCTAGCTCAACATAGATTCAGTTGGTGAATGGGTTGAAGAGAACCTTCGGAAGCTTGTTGGTTAAAAACTTTACTCAATTCGGTTGGCACGAGTGCGACTCTGGGACAGAGCGCCAATGGCGCGCCCTTTTTAGAGGATTTCCTTCATTGGCGCGGGCAGTGAACTGTGGACCCGCGCTAATGCAAAAAGAGTTGTTTTCATGGGTATTTTGCAGGAGATGTCTTCAGGAAACATAAAGATCATACTTAGAGGAATATGATGCAAGTGGTTTCAGGTCATGTCACTTCTCGCAGGTCCCGGAATGAGTCCTCCAGTGTGCAGGTGAGGGGTAACAGGGACGGTGACAAACGGTGACAAATTGTTGTGTAACAAGGACGATGGTAGAACAGATAGTATTATGTTCTGTTATGCTCGTGCATTATCCATGAGCTCAAATTCTTTTGCGCCCCTTCCTTGGATAACTAATCAAAAATTGTATTTCTCTCCCTATAAATGTGTGAACATACAATATCATCAAATTGTTCTTTAAGAAGATGATTCTCCTCTAAAATATTATTTACAGTGTGTGTGTGACAGTGGGTTGTCTGATTGAACCAGTCAATGACTAATTTTGAGTCTCCAAATACTTGCAATTTTTTACATCCCTTCTCAAGCGCAAATAACAGGAGAAGTTTCAACCTCATTAATTCAGCGAAGTTGTTGGAGCCTGACCCAAAACGAAATCTCATTTTGAAATAATGAGTTTCACTTATGTACACAATAGCGACTCCTCCATTGTTATTTGTATTGGTAGAACCATCGAAGTACACCTAGGGCTTTGAGTGGTCAATGACCTAAGCTATGATTACTCAAGTTGAACCAGGGGATGGTTCATTAGGAATGAGATATATAGTGAGCAATTTGGCACCAAGTTTTTCTGGAGTGAACCCCTGCTCCTTGAAAACCTTTTTTTTCCTCGCTATCCATATTGCCCAATAGATGAGACTCCGCAGGTTCCACAACTTTATGGGTTTTGGTTGTTGGCACCATTCCTACCACGCAACCTCAATCGATCCTCCTTGCCATTTGTATCCAATACGAAGAGATTGAGTAACCAAGTTCCAAAGACGTCCAGCTGGCAGACATGAAATTAATAGATGAGCTACAAATTCTTCAGCATTTTGACATATGGCACATCGTGAAGGTCCCTGAAGGGATCTTTTATTTAAATTGTTTATTTTAGGAATCTTGTTTGCAAGTATACACCAAAATAATGGTTTGGCATTTGGGGGGCTTTTTAATTTCCAGATATTTTTCCACCACCGACACATTATATTTGTCTACCTATGCTTATATGCAGTGAGATAGCCTTCTTTGGGATTGTATACACCTTTTTTGGAATGAATACAGATCAGCTCATTTGTAGAAATTCCTTGTATATTCAAACTGTTAATTGTAATTTACTGAAACAATAGACTTGAATCTACTCTACTCATCAGCAAAAATAATTAAGCAATCGTGAAATCATGAAGCATACAAGAGAAATAATTCAATCAATACATTACACAATGATATCATGGGGAAAGCCACAACTAAAAACCCTTGTTATTTGTATATTGCATTAATCAGAAAAATATGAGAAGATTACAATGCTTTGCTTAAGCTCGAGCAACCTCTGCACTATCTTTATCTGTCTCACTCTACTTCCTAGAAAATCCTTGGCCAATACTTAACCAAATTCTCGCTTGCCCAAGTCCCTATTTCCTTTAGTTATTTCCTTGGGAATTAGTCCCCTATTAACTAGGGAAACTCCTCAATACGAATTGTGCAATCCTCATAGGCCTTCTTCGAACTACATGCACCACCTGTATAATTCAGATGATTATACAACTGATAGTACATTATCCTTGAACTCCAATCTCAACTGGGTAACTCTCAGATCTGACATGTGTGATTTATTTATGAGTGAATCATCAGTTAACTGGTTGAACACATGAAGCAACACCCCATTGTCTGAACTATTATTAGTTCCTCCATCAGTTGGAACTAGTTTAACTAACTTTAACTCAATTAAGCTAAATAAATTAATTACAACTCAAAATAAACTCAATCAAGGCTCCTATAATGTAGGAGACACTCTACATGTCTTAAGTTAGACCCTCAACTCGAATTAACTAAGCCAAATAAGTCAATTTAACTTACGTAACTCGTACAAGTTATCTTGTGATGTGGAATTACAATTTTATTCCTCATTTAATTCAAGGACAAAATTAAATTAGGATTTTCTTGTTGCATTTTCAACGCTCCCTCTCAACAAGAAAGGGATTATTTGTTACCCTGATCTTGCCTCTATGGAACTCGAATTTGTCTCTTAACAATGCCTTAGTCAACATGTATGCATCATGTTCCTCTATAGGAATGTACTCCAGCAACATGATTCTCCTTTGCACACAATCTTGTAGATGGTGATACCAGATGTCGATATGCTTGGACCGATCATGATAAACTAGATTCTCAGAGAGTTTGATACAACTCTTATTTTCACAGTAAAACACTGTAGGATCCATCAGATGACCAAATAACCCAACACTGATCTTCCTCATCTAGATAGCCTCACAAGTTGCTTGACTAACATCCATGTACTATGCTTCTGCCGAATTGAGTGCAATTGATCTCTGCTTCGTGTTGTACCAAGAAACTGTGGCTGAACCAATACTGGAGATTCCCTCTGATGTGCTCTTCTTGTCGGATGGATTCATTGCCTAATCTGCATCTATGAAGCCTTGAAGCTTCACTCTCTCTGTCCATCTGTACCAAATACTAAATTGAGTGGTGCCTCTGAGGTATCTCAACACATGTTTAGTTGCCTTCTAATATATTTTGGTTGGCTTAACCATTGTTTGACTAAGTTGGTTAACTGCAAAACATATGGTCGGTCATGTGTTCACCAAATACATAATTGAACCCACAAGTTGCCTATAAATAGTAGCCTCCGCTACTTCACCTAAAGTAGCATCTTCCTTCCTCCAATTCCCTGCTAGAGGAGTCTCCATGGGTTTGTTGCTTTCCATGTGGAACTTCTTTAGTATCTCATTGGCATACTTGCCCTAAGAGACAAGCAGTTCCTCATCTCCTTGCCATACTTCCATACCAAGGAAATAATGCATGAGCCCCAGGTCCTTCATCTCGAATTCTCTTGCAATATCCTCTTTGCAATATTTTACCAGCTTCTCATCACCTGTATATCGTAAAGGTTTGCATTTGCTTCACCTTTGGTGAAGCCCAACCTAGTGAAATAGTTGTCAATCCTGGTGTGCCAAGCACAGGGTTCTTGTTTCAATCAATACAATGTTTGCTTGAGTCTATACACTTGCAACTCTCTGTTGAAGTTATCAAATCCTTCCAACTACTCAATGTACACCTCTTCTTCAATCACTTCGTTGAGGAATGTTGTCTTCACATCCATCTGATGTATCTTCCATCCCATCTACGCTGAAAATGTTAGAATAGATATGATTGAAGAGTACCTAGCTATTGGAGAAAAGGTCTCCTCGTAATCAACTCCATCCACCCAAGAGAACCCTCTGGCCACAAATATGGCCTTTTGTTTCTCCACACTCCCATCTGCTACTTGGTTTACCTTGTAAAGCCATTTTGAACTCACCATTGACTTGTCTATGTGTCTTGGGACCACTTCCCAAACATTGTTTCTAATAATGGAGTCATACTCCACTACCATGGCATCAACCCATATTGGTTTCTGCATTACTTCCTTGAATGAGGATGGCTCAATATCTACACTCTCACTCATCAAAGCCATGTAGCCAGTGTACCAATTTGGTGACCTCCTTTGCCTGTGTTGTGATGTGGGTGCTCCCACATTCTCTCTAGCATCATGCACCAATCTCTGGTGTGCTTTCTTCCATCTCTGGAAGTCTCTACATGAGTGGGTACTTCCACTCTGTTATCCTTTGCATGTATCTGCTCCACATCATCCTGAGGTTCTTCCTTTGGAGCTAAAAGCTCCTCATCTCCATGCAACTAAAACTCCATCTCAAGTGAACATCTCATGTCCTTCTCTTCATCAAACTTCACATATATACAAACCATTGTCATCATGTGAGATGGAAGTTACACCTGATAGTTGTGAGGTGTATCAGTGTACCCCACAAATATACCCAACTCAGTTGTTTGCTCTAGCTTTTTCATTACATACTTCATAACATGATAGTAAATTGATGAACCAAAGATCTTGAAGTTCGCCACATCTAGTTTCTTACCTGAAAAAACTTCTTCTAGTGTACTTATCCTGAGAATCTGATGAGGAGTCCTATTCTTCACTTATACAATTGTGTTGCATGCTTCAACCCACAAGTGCAACGGTAGGCCCTGATCATGTAACATTACCCATGCAGCTCCCACAATACTTTTGTTCTTCCTTTCAGCCACCCCATTTTGTTGTCAGTTATGGGGTTCTATTAACTTCTGTCGAATGCCTTCTGATGCACAGAATTTCTTGAATTCATTCAACACATATTCTCCACTGTTATCGCTCCTGAAAGTCTTCACTTTCCTGCTAGTGTCTTTCTCAGCAAGTGCTTTAATTTCACAAAATTTAGAGGATGTCTGATCTTCCTTTTGCATGAAGAAAATCCAGCACTTACATGAGAAATATTCTACAAATATTACATAATACCCGTGCTTGGCTATGGAGGTTGTCAAGAACAATCCACACATATCTAAGTGAACTCTTTCAAGGATCACTTATGCTCGACTATCCTTATTGTGAAAGGTGCCTTTGGTGTACTTTCCCAATGTAAGCCCTTTGTATGTATCTCTCTACTCTGGTGCACCCTTGGGAGGTCCTGTAGAAATCTAATACATGATCTTCAAAGCTCTGTTGTGCAAGTGACCCAATACTCTATGCCACAATTCACCGATGTCTCGGCTCTGCAACTTCTCTGGTTTGTGCTCAAAGCTGCACAATCTTCTACATATAATTTGTAGAGGTTCTTCACCTGAACCCTGATCTGCTTCATTTGTTACGAGGCTATGTGATGAAGGAAAGCCTTTCCTTTGCTAAATATCACATCATAGCCACGGTTCTCCAACTTTCCAACTGAAACCAAATTCTTCTTCAGACCCAAAACATACATAACATCTTTTAATGTGAGAGGAGAGCCAGACTCCTTCTGAAAAGTAACAGTATCGATGTGGGTCGTGCTATACCTTCCATCATCTCTGATTTCAATGTGCATCTGGAGGTCCTTCTCCTCCAAGTCACTAAAGAATTATTTGTTGTCATTCATATGGAATGATGCTCCACTATCGAGATACCAATCACTACCCATCAATGATGTCACCATGTAAGCAATGAGGGTGAAATCCAACTCGAATTGTGAAGCAATAGCTTCACCTGTCGCTCCTTCTAAGGGATTCTTGTTGGCCTTCTTGTGAGGACACTTTGTGGCATAATGTCCCAACTCGTGATAGTGAAAACATTTAATCTTCAACAAGTCCTTCTTCTTTCTTGCCTGACTAGAATCTGTTTTGGAATGGAGTGACTTCCCTTTCCCTTTCTTTGCCTTTCCAGCCAAGGCACAATTCTCCTCATCATCATGTTTGGATGAGGATCCATCTTTGGTGTTCCGTCGAATCTCTTCTTGCAACAATTTGAACCACAAACGCTCCCACTATGGTAGCTTCTCCCTCCCATTTACCAAATCCTAGTAGTTGTGCCAGCTCTTGGGAAGGCCTAGAAGTGTTAGGCTGACCAAATCATCTTCAGCAACTGTAACACCAACACTTCCAAGCTCATCCTAACATTGGGTGAACTTGGTCAAGTACTTTGGTATTGTGTCGCCCTTCTCCATCTTGATTTTCCTGAGCTTTTCCTTCAATGCCAACTTCCTGTGGTCACTGTTATTTTGAAACAGGTCTTTCAAGGCTTTCCACATTGCATATGCGGTATCCTTCCCATGGAGATTCGAGACAATATGATCTTGAACTCCTTCTGGTACGATACTTCTCGCCTTTGTAATACATTTCCTCCACTTTGCCAAATCTTGAGCATCATTTGTTGGAGGCTTAGGAATATCTTTTTCTATGAATTCCTTCATCCCATTGTCTTCCAACACTGCCTACATCATGTCCTTCCAAGCAATATAGTTCGAATTTCGCTCAAGTGCATATTCGAATCTCAATCCTTAGAACGACATCTTGTTGGCTCTGAAGAATGATACAATTCGATTTCACCTGCAAAATACAAACTCGTATTCTCCTTTAATATAGTGATTTATGCTCTGATACCATGTAGAAATTCCTTGTAGATTCAAACTGCTAATTGTAATTTACTAAATCAATAGACTTGAATCTGCTCTACTCATCAGCGGAAACAATTAAACGATCGTGAAATCAAGAAGCATAAAAGAGAAAGAATTTAACACATTACACAATGATTTCCTAGGGAAATCCATAGCTAAAAACCCATGTTATATGTATATTGCATTTGTCATAAAATATGAGAATATTACAATGCTTTGCTCAATCCCGAGCAACCTCTACATTATCTCTATATGTCTCACTCTGCTTCCTAAACAACCCTTGGCAAATACTTATCCAATTTCTCGCTTGCCCAAGTCCCTATTTCATTGTGTTTTTTCCTTGGGAATTATCCCCCTATTAATTAGGGAAATTACTCAATATGAATTGTGCAATGCTCATAGGCCTTCCTATGACTGCATGCACCACCTATACAATTCAGATTATTATACAACTGATAGTACATTGTCCCTGAACTCCAATCTCAGCTAGGTAACTCTCAGATCTAAGATGCATGAGTTATTTATGAGTGAACCATCAGTTAACTAGTTAAACACATGAAGCAGCACCCCATTGTCGGACCTCCTACTAGTTCCTCCATTAGTTGGAACTAGTTTAACTGACTTTAACTCAATTAAACTGAATTAATTAATTACAACTCAAAATAAACTCTACTACGGCTCCTATAATTAGGAAACACTCTACATGACTCAAGTTAGACCCTCAACTCGAATCAATTGAGCCAACTAAGTCCATTTAACTTATTTAACTCATACAAGTTGTCTTGTGATGTGGAATTACAATTTTATTCCTAGTTTAATTCAAGGACAAAATTAAATTAGAATTTTCGTGTTGCATTTTCAACATCATCATCCTTGTCAGTGAGCCAGACATGTGAATTTGTTAATGCATTGTTATAATCCTGCAAATTATGAAGCCATTAATCTGGTATGTTTAGGTCGTATGTTGTCATCCATCCCTGTCCCCATATGGATGAAGCTTACAGGTTTGAAATTTTATTAATTTTTTTGTAATGTTCCTAATGGAAATTTTACAATGATAACAAAGACATGCAAAAAAAATAACACAGAAAATTTCAGAAACAAATACACATGAACTAGAAATTTATGCAAATCTCAAAATTGGCCAAGATTTTATTAATAATATCAACTTGTGGTAAAAGGAGTTGGAGAAAGTGCACCTGGGCTTACACAAGGCAAGCTACAAGCACCAATTGATGAGTACAAGAAAGCCCAACAGCTACAATAACAAACTCCTCCAGAAAACTACGGTGTTGCTCCAAAACTGCACTGATGTCTGACTTCGCCCCCTAATTTGCCCACTCTAGAGTGCCCAAAAAATTATAGGAAATTGGAATTGTGATCCTTGCCCAAAACCCAGAAAAAAACCTAGAAAGGGTTTCCCTTGGTTCCAACCTTCAAAAATTGACCCTTCACAGCTTGGCCCTCCTCCAAATACGAATTTTGTTGTTGTGACTGATCTTGTCAATCTTTGCACTCCCAACTCCAACAATCCTCCTCAAATGGCCCTCCAAATTATCTCCTAGCTCCCCAACTCCAAAATCCCTGGGATAATGTTTCCCCAACAAATTTCACTCCAATAACTATGCAATCCCTGCGCTGTTGTTACTCTCCCTACTCCTTGCTGCTATTTTCCTGTTGCAACAACTTGGCCCTCCTATTGCTCCTTTCCCTATGGTTGTAACTCAACCTCCTTGCTATTACTTCCCTTGCTGCTATAACTCAACTTACTGTTGTTGTAACTTGACTCACAGTTGTTGGCACGACTTGGAACGAAGTAGAACTCTGTCCTAGGGATGGCACTCGAAGTCCACCGAAGAAAGGGTTGAGATCTTCTCTTGGAGACACTCGTGTGCTAAACAACACAATATTGGATCAACTTAACAACTAAGGCAAATTTGATTTTCAAATAGACAAAAGACCCATATTGCTCCCTCATTCCTTCCTTTTATAATTGTTGGCCATGCATCCCTTATGGGTCCTTCCACCAATTTAGTTTTCCTCAAGGAATTTGAATTCCTTCTTCCCTAAGTGCGTACTTCATGTGGGCCCATATTCCACTACCCATTTAATTTTTCTTTTCTCTATTTTTGGTGGCCTCCATTTCTCCCAAAAATTAAGTGGGGACTCCCTCAACCCACTGTTCATAAGTTTTCATGGCAAAACATTCCCAATGCCCAAATTGCAAAAATGGGAATTCTTCTTAAACAAAATTAATTTAATTGGGGACATTATAGTTCTCCCCATCAAAAATTTCTTGTCCTCAAGCAATGCCTGAACAAGCACCCTCTTGATCAGCTAACCCAAACAGTCACTGCACACAATACTGAGGTCCCAAATGTACCACTGGGTCACCCTGAATCTGTGCACCATCCTATCATAAATGAATCCCTCGATACTATTGTCCCATGCTAATCTAAAAGTGATGCCACCATGCCGATGTTGCGCTACTCTGATTACGACTAACTGCCCATCATGCCCATGTCGTATTCTCCTCTCCTAGAACCCAATGGTGAAATACAGATAAAGGCCAAATACATCTTGCCCAGGTATCTCCATGATGCTAAAGCCTACCAATCCAAAGTTAACACTGAACCTATACAGCAACAGGGAAAGCCTACCTCGCCATACGATTAAGGCCTCCCTGGACTCCCATGTGTCGACCCAAGAGTGAACTAGATCACTTTCTTCCCTGACTCCACTTATCATGAGACAAAGTGATATATCAACCAACTTAACCCCTGGATCCCATAACCAAACCTGCTACAGCATAGCTCTAACAACTGTTGGAATCCATATGTGCCTCGTCTCTAATCCCTGCATGCAATCAACATATAGGCTCCAAATATCATGAACTAATCCTATGCTTGCTAAACAGGCTTGTGCCTGCCACTCCATAGTACTGATGACCGTTGGAAACCACATGTGCCAAATAGCTACCCCCTGAATGCAGCTAATAGACAGATATCTGATGCTCACGACCATCTCAGTGTATGTGGATCTATTATGCTCCATCCAATCATCACCACCAAGTATGTCATCCACACCCTCAGTAAAGTGCCAATACAGTGTCTGAAGCCCGGATACCCACTGGAAAACTGCCTCAGCTATACATGGTATCCCCTACTCATGCATAGTCTCGACATGCCCTAAGAAAAGAGTGACAAATGTCTCCCTCATGACTAGCTCCCCAAAAGTAGGCTCGATGATGAACGATATGCCACCCCTGCAGATGATCACCTCATCCCCCAACCTGTCGCTGTCAACTGACGCACCAACCCAGTGCCACTACTAAGAAGTCTCTTCCCTAGTGCATTGAGTGTCATCCAAATATCTCGGGTGAGCCCCTCGTCCCCCGTTGCTCATGCCCATAGTACAAAAAGTTAACAACAAAATCGACTGCACCCATGAGGGATGTAGAAGAGGGTCAGGTGTGTGAGTCCCTGCGGATACTATCAAGTATCACTCATCTGTGTCCCCTTCAATCCTAGGTGAACTACACCCAAAGGTATGCCCGGTGTCTCTGTTCATGTCTCTGCCTAGAGGTAACGCTCCAAGGCCTCGTTGTACAGCGTCATACACCCCTGCATACCACCAATCATCCCAGTACTCCTGGACATGATACTATACACCGCAGCCTACCCTTGTACACTGTTGGATACCCTCAGCTACGGCTATGCCATCCTATATTGTCTTGTGTCTCGCCTATGTCACGACATCTATCACTCCGCTCATGTACTCAATGCGATGTGAGGTGCTCCTCCTACCCCATATTGTAAACCATCAAGTTGTGGTATGCCCCCATGCATCTCCATGCTCATCAGCAAACCACTGCTCCTCGCTGCATAGCCCTGCACACCACTAGGTGTTATGGTCTAGAATCACATCTGTATGCATCAGGTTGCACCTCCTCATCCATCCTAGTAGATCTAAGCACCCTAAATATGCTCTTGCTAGAGGGGATAACTCTGTTGTGCCGATCCTCGGTGACCCCTGAGTCCTAACCCTTAAAGGGAAAACATCATCCCCATACAATGACTGGTTCAGTGTCCTACCCATGCCAACTTCTCCAACCATCCCTTGCCAGAGAGCGTCAATCATCCTATGACCCCATGCGCAACCAACATGCCAAATCAACCCATGGAGTCTACTTATAAACCATCTAGCCACTAGTGCCGACTGAAACACCCCTAAGGAATGAATGCACTCAAGCACTGGGTTAACTACAATGCTATATCCATCTCATATGTTTGATGTCGAATAGGAAGCCCCACCTGGATCCAAATGCTAATGCGTGCCTCCAGTACCATCAATGTTTGGAGGTCCCACCGAGCTTCGCTCCGGACTACGTACATCTCCATGTGTCTAGCCCCCTCCACTGTGTACCAACTCAAAATCTCTCGGCATCCGACCCAAAGAGAGGGGCCTAATGCATGAACTCCAACCCATAGAACAACCCCAGCATGTGGATATTGGACTCTATGTGACTCAAGAAGTGCCATCTCGCTATCCTGGTCAACACATGAAATCGGACTATGTATCTCTGTCTCTCTCTGTCCAATGGGAAAAGGTAACCTAACAGTGCTTCCAGCCCCATCTATGTATGCCCGAAGAGAGCTTCTCCCACTCTCCAATGTGCACTCTAGTTGCACCAATAGGGAATCCAACCGCTCCCTAACGTGAGTCAATTTGGTTGTGGACTCCACACAAACTGCTCTCATTCCCTCCAACTCCTCGTTCTACTGCAGAATGGTCTCTCATACTATTGTGGCCTTCTTTCTCAACGTTAGAAGGCTAGCCCGGTATTGATGCACTTGAGGAGGGTGGCTATCACCTGTAAACTCGATCACCGCTCTAGACCCCTCTGTCTTTTCTGGTACCTCCTCAATGTTAGGTCCCTATAATACTAGTGATTACCCCATTACTATTGTAGTTGTATCCCTTATTAATATTGTTGTGCCCCTATTGTCCCCATATTGCTATTACTGTGCCCCATAGAATCCCTCTATTGTTATTTATGTGCCTTTATATTATTATTGTTAGGTCGACTGGGTTATATTGTGACTCCTTAGACTCCTATATATAGAAAGGAGGTTTTGTCATTTGAATCATCAAAGAATCATTCATTTATGTAATGCAAAGGAGGTTGCCCCCTTAAAGAGGTTGAATTCTAAGGCGTTGATCTATCTTTTCTATCTTTTTGTGAGCTGGTTTCATAACACTCAATGACAAGTATGCCTCCAGGCACCTCATCAACCGGTTTTGGGCGACCATCATCTAGAAACTGGGTCATAGCACCAGGTACCTCATCAACTGTTGGCATCTTGTCAACAAATGCCCCTCCAATTGTATGCTCTACTCCCTCAACCAAGGTGTCAATTGGAGATCCTAAAGAGGGCTGCAACAATGGTGACTCCTGCACCACATGGGGTATATCGATGTGCCCCTCACCATCTTGCGTTTCCTCTTGCTCAACCTCCTCCTCGAGATTTTGACATCTAAAGCCGGGTCTCCACCAACAGAAATGCCTCCTTGCCTCATCCTCTAACTATCCTCATCCTATCCACTCCCTTAGGGGGGTCTGGTGTCCTTTCAATCAAATCTCTCCACAAGCCTTCGTGTGAACTCTGTGTAGGATGTGATATGTACATGACCTAAAGGGATCAGCCCTCGATACCACCACTCCATAGCATCTCCATCCAAGTGCAAAGTGGCATGTCTAATAGCATCTACCTCCCTCATGGGGTTTAACCTGAAATATGTGTCCAATTCTTGTACCCATTTTCTGATAGAACTCCTAGCTGAACCATCAAAGTGGGTGAGGGTCATTTTTCTTCAATGATACTCACTCTCCCTTGAGCCATTACTTTGTCTATAGTTCACCCATCATAGTGCATACATGCCCAAATATTCCATGATCTTGTTGGCTACTCCACAACTGGCCAAGATCATGCTCTGATACCACTGTAATGTTCCTAATGGAAATTTTACAATGATAACAAAGACATGCAAATACAATAACACAGAAATTTCAAAAACAAATACACATGAACCAAAAATTTCTGCAAATCCCAAAACTGGCCAAGATTTTATTAATAATATCAGCTTGTGGTACAAGGAGTTGGAGAAAGTGCACCTGGGCTTGCACAAGGCAAGCTACAAGCACCAGGTGATGAGTACAAGAAAGCCCAACGACTACAATAACAAACTCCTCCATAAAACTATGTTGCTGCTCCAAAACTATACTGTTGCCTGACTTCGCCCCCTAATTTGCCCACTCTAGAGTGCCCAGAAAATTCTAGGAATCTAGGATGTGATCCTTGCCCAAAACCCAGAAAGGGTTTCCCTTGCTTCCAACCTTCAAAAATTGACCCTTCATAGCTTCACCCTCCTCCAAATACAAATTATGTTGTTGTGATTGATCTTGTCACTCTCTGCACTCCCAACTCCAACAATCCTCCTCAACTGGCCCTCCAAATTATCTCCCAACTCCTCAACCCCAAAATCCCTGGGATAATGTTGGCCCAACAAATCTCATTCCAATGACTGCGCAGTCCCTGCACTGTTGTTACTCTCCCTGCTCCTTGCTGATATTTTCCTGTTGTAGCAACTCGACCCTCCTACTAATACTTTCCTATTGTTGTAACTCGGCCCTCCTACTGCTCCTTTCCCTGTAGCTGTAACTCAGCCTCCTTGTTATTACTTCCCTTGCTGCTATAACTCGACTTACTGATGTTGTAACTCAACTCACCGTTGTTGGTACAACTTGGAACGAAGTAGAACTCCCTCCTATTGCTGGCACTCAAAATTCACCGAAGCAAGGGTTGAAATCTTCGCTCGGAGACAATCGTGTGCTAAACAACACAATATTAACTTAGTTGAACAACTAAGGCAAATTCGATTTACAAATAGACAAAAGGCCCCTATTTCTCCCTCATTCCTTCATTTTATAATTGTTGGCCATGCATCCCTTATGGGTCCCTCCACCAATTTGGTTTGCCTCAAGGAATTCGAATTCCTTCTTCCCCAGGTGCGTACTTCATGTGGGCCTCATATTCCACTACCCATTCAATTTTCTTTTTTGCTAATGTTGGTGGCCTCCATTTCTCCCAAAAATTAAGTGGGGACTCCCTCAACCCACTTTTCGTAATTTTTCATGCTAAAACATTCCCAACACCCAAATTGCAAAAATGGGAATTCTTCTTAAACAAAATTAATTTAACTGGGGACATTACATGTTTTCATCCCCTGGTTGTTTAAGAAATTAATGAGCTCGAGAGGGAGAATATATCTATCGTCGTTATCAGACCAAGGATTGATGCCAAGTATGGTTTGTTCCCCATATCCGATTCTCCATGTGAGTCCAGACTCAAGAATATTGAATGACGCAATAACCGCTTTCCATATGTTGGAGATATTTGATTTATATTTATTATCGAGGCAAATCCAATCAATGAGAAGCAGTGGATAAATGTATTTACTTATGTGATCTTTGTCCAAAGGCTATTTTTCGTTATCAACCTCCATCCCACCTTCGTAGCCAAGACCCCAGAGAAAGTGTACACATCCTTTAAGCCAAATATTTAGAAGAGTTAACACTCTAACTTTTATAAATTTAGAATAAATATAATTCAAAAATACATATAATAAACAATATATATATATATATATATCTATATATATATATATATATATATATATATATATATATATATATATATATATATATACATATATGAACCTTATGAAAAGAAAAACATGTGGCTAACCCCATATGTATGAGTAACAAAGATGATAGGGCATTCTCTCATATCATAGTGCTCAACATGGTAGGTCAACTTGTGAGAAGAATAAAAAAAAAAAAAAATGTTAACCTTATGAAAAGAAAAACATGTGGCTAGACCCATATGTATGAGTAACAACAGATGACAGGGCATTCTCTCATATCATAGTGGTCAACACGGTAGGTCAACTTGTGAGAAGAATAATTTTTTCATATGAACCCTAATTGACACAATTCTTACACCATTGGAAAGGTCTATAAGAGTAGAATTCAACTAGAGTGACCTAATTCTACAAACTAGGACTCACTATTAAAATAATCTTGTAGATTGATTTCTCCAATTTCTTCCCCTTTGAAAGCATTGAGATAGATGGCAAATAATATAATGATCCAATCTAGAGTATGGATTTATAAATAAATACATGTTATGGTTTGATGTATTGTTGTTGTCTTGTGAGAAAGAGGTTGACATGATAGTCACTTTATTGGCCCATAGGGATGCTTCAATGATGGATTTCATGGGAGTTGATAGCATTGATGAATCTCACTAAAAGTACCATTATATTGACAGGTATGAGATATGAAGCATTCACTAGTTTTATTACATCTACTCTAGGGTCATGTTATGCATGGGGCCATAAAGCCTTATGAGATGCTTGAAACCAAAGAGATTTTTATATGTCTAGGATTGTAGGGTCTTGTGACAAGACAAAATTTAGGGGTAAACCCTTTGAGTTATTTCATGACTCTTGAAACATATATTACTCAACGCGTGTTATGATTAACATCATGCGATGGAGATTGATATATAAAAGACTAGTCCTACAAGAGGGTCTGATGCCATGGTAAAAAGGATCATTTGAGTATTGGGTGTGGCATAATTTTTTTCAGTTGTGTTGAAATTTTTAACTAGGTCTGGTCTTCATAATATCTTGTTTATTTATTTTTTATTATTATTCTTATTAGCATGGGTTTCATGCTCTAGGTAAAATTGTTTTAGGTCAAAGCACCCATTGTGTGCTTCTAGGTTTTTGTTATTGAGTCTGGAAGTCAAAAGAGTCATTATCATATGTAATAGACCCTATTGGGCATTTTGTATCAAGTCAAAAGAAAAAAAAATTAGTCATATGTGCCAAAGTATCCCTCCAAGACCAAGTCAGCCTGCAAGAAAAGAATTCGACCTCATTAGGGCTAGGCCTCCTCCTTTAAAACATATATATAAGAGACCATTTGACTTCATTTGGACATTCATTCACTCAATCACTCAAGGAAGCAAAGACAAGAAGAAAGGAACAAGAGAAGGTTTAGAAGGAAGAAAGCAAGACGAAAATTCTAAATTTTTTGTGTCTATCCTCTCCCATGTGGAAAAGAATTAGGGCATCCATTATTGTAGCAAGACCACAAATTGCAGTCCACTAAAAGGGTCAAAGTCTGAAGCTAGAAGATCAAATTTGAAGGCAAAAATATCCAAATAGAAATAATAAATCCAATAAAGGGACCAAAAGGACTTCATTTTGCCTTAAAAATACTCACATGTGCAAAAACAGAATTGCAGTAGAGACTGAAAAGTTGCAGATCTAAAGCAAAAGTTGAAATTTTGAAGAGGTGGTCAAAATCTGAAAATTTGAGTTTGTTTGACTAGTGCTAACTTTGTGGAAGAAAAATTCATCTAAATAAGGTTGACTTGGTCTTAGAGGGGTCTTTCTCTTGGGTCTAAGTGTCTTGGAATTCGTCATTTGAAGATTCTATAAGATCAGAAAAATTTATTGTGGATTTTCCTCTTTAAGAGAGGTTTTGACCCTGGCTAGTAGCCTACATCTTCTGTCCATTTTGTTCTATTGATCTTCATGTTTCTGGTAGTTGTTTGATGATAAAAACACTATAACAATAAAGAAACGAAGAAGCTAATTATAAATACTACAAGTTGAAGTAAATAGCATCACAAATAATTATCAAAGTAAAGAGAAATCACCCTAATCTAGCTGCCCTAGTTTTCTCAACATGGTATCAGAGCTAAGGTAACAAGGAAAGGCAGCTTGGAGATCATTCATGTTGAAAACGGATACATAAGGGATGAATATAAGAAGAAGATCATCAAGGAGATATAGTCATCACATCACAAATACCTTATCATCTCAAAGGAAGAACTCTTGGAAGAATAAAAGAAGACCTCAAGGACACTACTTCCATCTCAAAGAAAGAAGGACTCTACACATTTGAAGCATCTTTGGAAGCATCAATCATCGTCCAAAGGAAACAAGAAGAAGCACTTCAACATCATAAAAGAAATCAAAGTAATCTTCCTCATATTGAAGAAAAGAGCAGACCTCAAGCATTTTTGAAGGAAGAAAAACATCTATCCTCATCATGAAGAAGAAGCATTATCATTTTGAAGAAGGAAGATCATCCCTCCCTCATTCTAAATCTCACACTCTAGTGGAAGGCATCATCTTCAAGGAGACATTTTCATTGGTCGAGTAAGTACTTTATATTTATGTCTCATCCTACAAATCAAATGACTACTTTTTGCAAGGGGAACAATAAACTTGTCTGTACATCAAACTACCTTACATAGAAGAAGAGAATAGATTTGATTCTCATAGAAAATGAAGTTTTTTAGTATGTCAAGGGCTCCATCACAAAGCCTCCTCAAGAACAATATTAAGCATTGTCAAATTATATGAAAGGAGAAATAACGGATCAAAGAATCCTCATTGAATCTATCAACGAGTCTCTCATTCCCTTTGTAGCAAAATTGAAGACATCAAAAAAGATCTATGACAAGATGGCAGAGTTGTACTCTATAAGTACAGTTGGGTAAATAATATCTTCAAGAAATGAATTATACAATATGAAAGTATCAAAGGAAGAAGGGACATCTTCATATCTCATGAAGGTATCTCAAATCAAAGATCAACTACAAGATCTATGAGAAACAATGTTACATCTAGAGATGACCACTTGTGTACTCAATGCACTACCAGATGAATGGGGCAACTTTGTATCAAGAATTTACGAAAATAAGGAAGCTACACCACTCATTAATCTATGGGAATTATGTAATATTGATGACTCTAGATTAAAAGCAAAGAATGACATTGGATCAAATGAGGAAACACAAGCATTTGCTGCTATGACAAGGAAGAAAATAAATTTTGGAAAAATTGAGCCTCGAAAGAAATTTCAAACGAAGATTGACATGTCTAAGATTCAGTGTTATGAATTTCAATGTTATGAATGTAATGAATATGGGCATATCAAGAGGAATTGTCCTAAAATCAAGAAGGGCAAAAAGCAAATGAAAGAAAGAAGTGAAGCCCGTGTGACTGAAGAAGTAGAAGAACTCGAAGAGAAGAAAGCAAAGAAGGAAGAAGTGAAAGACCTCTATTATTAAAGGTATCTTATACTTTAAGTTTATATTCAAGTCAACAGTCATGATAGAAGCATTACAGTTATGGTAGGATGCATTATACCAGTGATTGAGATAGCATCATTATTAGAAGTATAGAAGAATAATAGAAGTAGAAATTTGTATATTTGAAGTAAGCTATCTAGCAAGATTGAAAGAAAGAATCTCATCACACCTCATCATCATTATAAAGAAGCACTTGTAGAATAAGTATCATCGATATCCTCCACCTAAATCTTTGTTAAAAAGGTTCACCTCTACTTGGAAGAAGCAAGTGTTACATAAATGGTCAACATTCCACCTAATGTGGGATCCACAGTTTAGAACGATGAAGGTACGATGACATAAATATGCAACATGATAATTTAGATGAAGTATTTTTCCATTTTCAATCAAGGGAAAGGAAGTTGCTAAAGGAAGTCTAGATGACCATATAAAGGAAAAAGATATGCATGTATTTGGTATTTTTTTAATAGATTGAGTCATGTCATACTTAGTTGCAGATGGAATGGTTGGAATGTTCTACCTCATGAGCATGATTGAAAAAGAAAGAACTCTTTCTTATGAATGACACATGAAGGCATAAAACAATGTGCCTTGAACTCTTCTACATTATCACATAATATAATCAACATCATATGACCTCGTATGAGGTGGTGGACAACAAATTGCATTTATGCAATAAGAGCTATGTGTAGAGATCGCGAGAAAGCATTATGTGAAGAATTTAAAAGGAGAGTTCATGAACATGTGTATGTATCTACATAAATAGTATGGATATTCAACATTTGATATTACAAATATTGGCTATGACATCTCCATAAAGAAGTTAGGAAGATCTCCTGTAGAATATAAGAAAGTGGGCCATAAGGTTTTTAATAAGAAGGAACTATGTATAGAGATACTGAAGAAAGGAGTATGTAAAGAAGTTATGAAGACCCTAATGAGTATGATGAAGAAGGATAACCTCAGTAATGAAAGCCTGGGATATGGATTCATAAAGAAAAAATATGTTGATATTGCAAAAGCATATGTCATGAAGAAAGGCCATCATAAAGAGGTAATTCTATTTTTTATGTTCACTTTTGATTTATGAAAGCATCTAGTTGGATTGGAACAGGGCTACCAACAGAAGATTGTATAACTTCACCTACATATAGTACACATAAATTTGGATTGATTATCCTAAGAATAACATGACTTGGAAGAGGTAGTTATATGAAGGATATTCAAATGAGGACAAATATGATCACTTTCTAAAGCATGACATGTATAACATTAATTGGTTCAACACTATGTTTCATTGAAGGGAAGTGATGTAGAAGATGGTTAAAGCCATACGATGATGTTATGAAAGAAGATGACTCCACAATGTAGAAGTTTAAGTTTTTTCATGACCTAATGATACAGAAAGAGGAGCCCTACAAGCAAATGATAGTACCATGATCTCCACGAAAGAATAGATAGTTGTTGGTGAAAACAAGTCCCTAGTTAAGAGAGAGCTTAAGTATATTACTTTCATATGAAAGAACAAGAAAATCCTCCCTTATTGAGAGGGAGAGATAGACACATCATTCTTGTCTTCATATCATGAAGAAAAAATGGAGGATTGGGTAAGTGTCTGACACTGATACCGATAATCTTTGAGGATGAGGTAGGGCATCCAATAGGTAAGAGTATTCGAAGAGGGGATTCCTTGAGGATGTGTAAATCCAAGACAAGAATGGTCCTAAAAGGACATACCTTGTGAACATCTCTATGGGTTATGTGCCTTGAGAGATAATGATGAAGGTGTTTATAAATCATTGTCTCCCCGACATTGTGCTTTAATCTAGTGGAGAGACAAATTTGTTAGTCAAGGCCTTGCTATATGACAATGTTGGTTGACATGATGAGATGCACTGATATAAGCTAAAAAGATAGATTATGAGATGGCTTACCAATCTGACTCTTCGTATGAGAATGTCCATGTACCTTCTATGTATTATGAATACCTCCCTAATTAAGAGGGAGTGTTGAAATTTGTAACTAGGTTTGGTCTTCATAATATCTTATGTATTCTTGATTTTATGTATTTATTTATTATTATTATTTTTATTAACATGAGTTTCATGCTCTAGGTCAAATTATTTTAGGTCAAAGCATCCATTGTGTGTTCTAGGTTTTTTTGAGTCTAGAAGTCAAAGGAGTCGTTGTCATATCTAATAGACCCTAGTGGGAATTTTGTATCAAGTCAAAAGAATTATTTTTTAGTCATATGTGTCAAAGTATCCCTCCAAGACCAAGTCAGCATCCAACAAAAGAAGTCAGTCTCATTAGGGTTAGTCGTCCTCCTTGAAAGCCTATATATAAGAAACCATTCAACTTCATTTGGACATTCATTCACACACTCACTCAAGGAAGCAAAGACAAGAATAAAGGAACAAGTGAAGGTCTCGAAGGAAGAAAGCAAGATGAAATTTCTAAATTTTTTTATGTTTATCCTTTCCCATGTGCGAAATAATTAGGGAATCCATTGTTGCAGCAAGACCAAAAATTGCAATCCACCAAAAGGACCGAAATATGAAGCGAGAAGATAAAGTTTGAAGGCAAAAATATCTAAAGAGAAAGAAGCAATCCAAGCAGGCACCAAAAGGACTTCATTCTTCCCTAAAACCACTTACATTGTGAAAATAGAATTGTAGTAGAGGCCAAAAAGTTATAGACCTGAAGAAGAAGCCGGAATTCTGAAGAGGAGGTCGAAATCTGAAAATTTGGGTTCATTTGACTAATGTTAACTTTGTGGAAGAAAAAATCATCTAAAGAAGGTTGACTTAGTCTTGGAGGGATCTTTGTCTCGAGTCTAAGTGTCTTGGAATCCATCATTTGAAGATTCCATAAGAAGAGAATGTTTTCTTGTGGGTTTTCCTCTCTATGGGAGGTATTGGCCCTAGCTAGTAGCCTACATCTTGTGTCCATTTTGTTCTATTGATCTTCGTGTTTTTTGTAGTTGTTTGATGATAAGAACACTATAATAATCAAGAAAAGAAGGAGCTAATTATAAATCCTACAAGTTGAAGTAAATAACATCACAAGTAGTTATCAAAGTAAAGAGAAATCACCCTAATCTAGTTGCCCTAGATTTCTCAACAGGTTGTGGATTATAGAGCATGTATGAAATGGCAGTGGGCTCTAAATAAATTTGTGCATTGTGTTGACTATATTGAATTCAAGTGGAAATAATTGTGTCCATCATAAAAGAGAATATAACATCATAAGAGTATGTTGATTTTATATCACATATTTGAATATGAAAATCATGTAATAATAGGGACAATTATTTATTGTTGAACATTAGTCTATCTACAAGTTTCTTCATGTGGTAACTACACATGCACATTCTACATTTTGTAGATTGTAATTATTATATAAAAAAGTTATTGTTGTTGAATTTTGTAGCTATGGTAGGTTTGCATAATTTATATTTTAGGCCTTGAAATAATTATTGTAAGGCATGTTCTTTATGTCATATTTAAAAGAGAAAATTTCGAAATTTGCATTTTAAAATTTTGGCTCCAAAATAGTCAAGTTGGCCCTCCCTCAAGTCAAGTCGGCCACAGTGAAGAGACACACCCATTCATGAATGCATAACACTATATAAATTCATTCAACCTCCTCCACTAAGGCACCATCCAACCTCACACAAAAGATAATTTTTTGGGCATCTAAGCGAAGGACAAGGAAGGAAAAATCTCTCTCTCTCTCTCTCTCTCTCTCTCTCTCTCTCTCTCTCTCTCTCTCTAGCTCACATTTCTATTTTTAGACCTTCCATGTGTGAATTCTTGGCAGCAGTTTCTAGGCAGGCTGATTTGTGGGGACAAGTTGCAAGGTCGAAGTTGCAGGGCTGAGTTGTAGGGCAGTTTGAAGGCTTCACTTGAGGGTTGTGGAAGGTTTAATAATAAGATTTATTGGTAAGTTTGATCTCATAATTGACTAGCTGCATTAGATGTATCTCTTGTTGAACTGAAAAATTTCTCTAAGAAGAATGTTGTATGGTTTTTCTGATCTAGTTGGATATTGGTGGCCACCTGCCTATTCCACCTAGAACCCTCAGTGAACTTCATATGTTTCCTTAATTGTAGCCCAATTTACTATTTTTGGCAGTTTTTCGAGTCTTGAACTTTTAGAGCTGTTTTGAGGCCCTAAACGGTGTTTATTTTGGCAAAATTGGTTTTAGTGATTGCTATTGTAATCATGTTAGCAGTTGTATTCCTCAAAGAGATATTTCCAACGAGGTATCATACGTGTCAAACGGAGATAATATGACCAAGTTATGACCCCGGGAAGTTGGCTGCCCAACTAACCCCAATGGGGCCCATAAACTCTTAGTGTTACATCTCCTCAGGTTAGGGTTTTGGTTGTTTAGAGTTTTCTCTTAATGTTCAATAATAAAAAGGCCCTTGAGCCTCATTGTAACTAAGTTCATAGGCATGTAGCCACGACATCTCTTCTCAAAGATAAGCTACCATTGCCTGAGCTAGTCTTATTTCCATTTTGTTTGTAAGCATATTTCAGTATTTGTTATTAATGAAATGAAGGGTTATTTTTGCTACATCTCTGCATTTATGGTTATATCTATAATTTGTTGTGTTCGTGTTTAAATCTGGATCAGTGGTATCAGAGCCAAGTTTGCTCTTTCTTTTTTTTTTCTTTACATGTCCCCAATGAGGCCGGGATATAAGTAGTTAGGGCTTAAACTGGTTGAACCTTTGTAAGACCAACCTCGCAAATCCCGACGGCCTCCCATAGCAGATGAAAAGAAAGATGAGCGGCTAGGATATCATATCAAAATCCTGCTCAAAGAAGCCCTCGAGCGAAAAATGAACGTGATGATGGACAAATTTTCCCAGATCCTTCAGCGGCTACCCAAAGGCGACACTTCTACTTCCAGCAACTACTCTGGAAGCACCACACCCTTTAAGGTACAAGTTAACTTTGAAATTCCCATATTTGAGGGTCAAATAGATGCAGATGTCGTATATAAATGGTTAAATATGCTAAAAGGATATTTTTATGTTCATGGTTTTTCCAGCCAGGAAAATATCACTTTTGCACTTCTCAAAGCCACCCCCCACGTCAAGGATTGGTGGGAAACGTACTGTGATCAAAATGACGAGAGGGAACCCTCATTTTTTTTAGAAACACCCATTTGGAATTTGTTCCGGGACGCCATCAAGGTGTAGTGCTACCCTGTCGAGAGCTACGAGGATAAATACATAAAGTGGACCACACTGTGATAGGGAAAGGACCAAGAAGTGCCAGAGTTTACCAATATTTTTCAAACCCTTTGCACGAAGTTGGATATCAACAATTCTAAGCAGCATTTGGTACTCAAATACCATGGCTACCTACACAGGTACATCCAGGATGAGATGGAGTTCCTAGACATATCCTCGCTCGGCACGGTGTATCGTTACGTTGTCAAGATCGAGCAGAAGTTTAACAAAAGAAGCGAGACTTTGGATCCGCAAATCTGAAGCAAGGGAAAGGCATCCCCAAACCCCAGAACCGAGGATAAGGCCAAGGCGGGGTGACCCAAGACAACCCGTCAAAGCCGCAGGAAAATAACACCACCGTGAAGTCAAAGAAGGACATAGGAAAGTGGTGTGAGTTCCATAAGAGTCCCTCTCACAACACAAGTGAGTGTCGGGCCAAGAAATTACTAGTGGCTGAGCTGAAGGCATTAGATGCATGTTCCGACTCTGAATCAGAACTTGAGAAGAGGAATGACAAAGGGAAGCAGATTGTTGATGTGGAGTCCATAGCCATTGTTGCCACCACTAAGATCCAAAAGAATGAGCCTGAAGATCTAAAGGAGGGGGAGCGTCTCTTCCACTCACAGATGTGGGTGAAGGGTTCGCTGCTACAATTCATTGTCGACAACGGGAGCCAAAAGAACCTCACTTCAGCAGAGGTCATGAAGCAGTTGGGCCTACTAACTACACCAAACCCACGACCATACAGTATTGGCTGGCTTCACTAAGGACGAGATCTCTGAGTCAGCCAGCAGTGTTGTTACAGCATCAAGCCCTTCATGGATGAGGTATTGTGTGATGTTGCTCCTCTCGACGTTTGTGATGTATTATTAGGACAACCATACTTGTGGAAGCGACATGTTGTATATGAGTCTAGACCTCACTCTGTGATTATTTCTTTGGGTAATACGTTATACAAGATACCGGAGGTAGCCCCACCTACCACCACCTCTTTGATCTCTGCTAAGCAAAGCAGTAAGATCATCTCCCAGATTAGGAATTTTATTTTCTTTCTGGTTCGCTCTCAAAGTAAGGGGAAGATCGTAGCCACATCCATGGCCCCCGGGAAGGATTCTTTCACGCAACAGAAGCAGGTGGATACGGTCATGGAAGAATACAGGGACATCTTCTCCTCACCCACAGGGGTACCCTTGCACTGTTAGTTCAAGCATCTGATCGATCCAACTCTCATAGCACCTCTACCCAACGAACCAATATATCACCGCTCCATTCTGGAAAATGAAGGGATCAAGCGACAAATCCAAGGTGTACTGCAAAAATGACACATGTGTTAGCAGGTTCACGACATCTTGGAGAATTCAAATGCAAAGTACAAGCAACGACGTGATGAGCATCGAGTGTCGCACAAGTTCCATGTGGACAACAAAGTTTGGCTACATTTGCAGAAGGAGCGCCTTGTTGTACCCCACCGCAAGCTTCACCCACTCCAATATGGGCCATGAGCCATCACCAAGGTTGTCGGTGACAATGCCTTCGAGCTCAGAATCCCATTGTTCCTTAGTCTGCACCTAATGTTCAATGTATATCACCTTTGGCCATACTTTCCACCATTGTTGGACACATCTGACATTGCATAATAACTCACACCAACAGAGCTCAACCCGAACTGCATGGAATAGGCCACAACTGATCAAATCATGAATACACAGATCAAGAACACTTTGCAAGAGAGGATACAACTATATCGAGTTGTCAAAGCAAGCCAACTCCTTCACCAGGGCAAGTGGTTCACCAGGGACCAGGTTCAACAAAAATTTCCTCAACTCATGGAGGCTCTGCACACAATGGGGACCATTGCTTCCTAAAGGGGGAGGAATGATCCAAGTGGATATTGGTGGCCACCCACTTATTCCACCTAGAACCCCCCATTCAGTTTCATCTGTTTCCTTAATTGTAGCATAGTTTACTATTTTTGGCAGTTTTTCAGGTCCTGAACTTCCAGAGCCGTTTTGAGGCCCTAAACGATGTTTTTTTGGAAAAATTGCCCCAATGGTTTGGAAGGAAATCACATAACCAGTTGTGTTCCTCGAAGATATATTTCCAACGACGTATCATATGCGTCAAACAGAGATAATATGACCAAGTTACGACCTTGGGAAGTTGGTTGCCCAACTAACCCTAACGGGGCCCATAAACTCTTGGTGTTACATCTCCTCGGGTTAGGATTTTGGTTGTTTATAGTTTTCTCTTATTGTTCAATAATAAAAATGCCCTTGACCCTCATTGTAACTAAGTTCAGAGGCATGTAGCCGCCACATCTCTTCTTAGAGATAAGCTACCATCGCCCAAGCTAGTCTTATTTCCATTCCGTTTGTAAGCATATTTCAATATTTATTATTAATGAAATGAAGGGTTATTTCTACTACATCTCTGGATTTATGGTTATATCTATAATTTTTTGCATTCATGTTTAAAGCCAGATCATTTTCCCCCAAGTGGGTTATCCTAGGGTAAATCTTGCATTCTCGTTGCGCATTATGATCTCTATTGTATTTATGGTTTATGGTTGAATTTTTGAAGTGTAATTGCTTAATAATAAACTATAATTGTTAAAAGAAGAAATATATCATTAGAAGTAATTACGAGTGTTTCAAAAATATTATACTTGTATCTATTGCACTTGAAAACTCAACATGGTATCACAATTTTGGTGACGAAAAGAACATTGATATCACTCTTAAAGAAGCTTTGGTAAGAGATCACTCTTGAGAAAAGCCCTATATCTACAATCTATTTGCTTGTCTATGACTAGCAGTTCCCATATGACGACATAAAACAAATTAGAAGGAGCTACAAACTTAGGGCTTGGAAAACAAGGATTGATCTTCTTCTTGGAAAGGAGGATCTATTGGGTATTGTGCAAGGCAAGGTCATTGAACCTGAAAAGGATGAAGAGAAATTAAAATTTGATAAAAATGATATTACAGCTAGAAGTATCGTTGTAGATTACGTAAGAGATCATTTGATCCCATATATTCCAAATCTTGACTCCTCGAAGAAAATGTATGATGCACTAATTAGTTTGTACACTATCAACAATATTGGTCAAGCAATGAGTTCAAAGAATGAGCTTCTTGATGTTAGAATGACAAGAATGATATTATAGCCTCATATTTTATGAAGATTTCTCAATTGAGAGATCAACTTCAAGAAGTTGATGAAATTGTTATTGAAAAAGGTCTACTAACTACAACACTCAATGGTTTACCTGAATCTTGGGGTTCATTTACAATAGGAATATGTGCCAGAAAATATGTTCCAAAGTTTGATGAACTATGGACTGTGTGTACTCAAGAATAATCAAGACTCGTATCAAGAGGAAAGATTCAAAAATCCAAAGAAGGCGACTCTCAGGCATATGCATCACGTTTCAAGAATGGTGGAGGAAGAAAGAAGTTTGTCTTTCAAAGAAAAATGGAGGAAGAAGTAATGAAGGAAGAAGACTTGAGGAAAGCATATCCACTCCTCAAGGAAAGAGAGATATGTCAAAAATTCAATGCTATCAATGTCACAAATTTCGTCACTTTAGACATGACTGTCCTAAAATATCAAATGATAGAAATAGAAAAGGAAAGTAGTATGCCTTCACAATAGATTTTGAAGAACTTTCAAAAAATACCTAAGAATGAAGATCCATGTAATAAATAATTTTTTTGTTTCTCTGCTCTTACTGGTTTTGTTACAGATAGTGAAGACTTGTGGCTAATAGATAGTGGTGCCTTGAGGCACATTACGGGAGATCAAGACAACCTCACAAGTCTTATGGAAAGAAGATTATCACAAAAGGTGGAACTTTGAGACAACAATAGTTATGCAGTCAAAGGCATTGGGAAGACATCCATTGAGCTTGAATCAGGTGATAATGTTCATCTTAGCAACATATTATATGTATCAAGTTTGAAGAAGAATTTGGTTTTTAGTTCATGCTTGGAAGATAAACGAGATAGAGTAGCATTTGTTGATGGAAAAGTTCTTGTTTGGCCCAAAGGCTCTGTATAGAATCTGCTAGAGTAATTAGAGTACACAAAGGTTGTATAGACTTTTGAAATAACCTACTCAAGCACTTGTACATAATGATGCTTTGTCCTAAAAGATATGCTCACCTTCATTATAAAAGATTTGCTAGCCTTAAAGAAGATGGTTTCAATTGTTCTAATTTGTAGGAAGAACATGGAGGAGTATGTAAAGGACACGCACTTAGGAAGAATGTAAAGAAACCTTTTCCAAGCAATGAAAGTAGATCCAAAGAAGTCTTAGATCTTATTCATTATGATTTATGTGGTTTTATGCCAGTGAAATCTCTTGGAGGCTCTTTGTATTATATAATATTTATTGATGATTTCTCTCATAAGATGTGGATCTACTTTATGAATACGAAAGATGAAGTATTTTACAAGTTCCAGGAATATAATATTTCGAAGTTGAAAACTTGAAGGGAAAGAAGATCAAGATCCTGAGATCTGATAATGGAGGAGAATATACCTCCAAGGAGCTTGTTGCCTTTCATAAAGAAGCTAGGACTAAGAGGGAGCTCATTATCCCTTACAATCCACAAGAGAATGGAGTTGTTGGAAGAAAGAACAAAAGTATTGAATAATTTGTTAAGGTAATGATGCATGATCATGACCTGCCTATGTTTCTATGGAGTGAAGAATCCATAATAGTTGTCTACATTCAAAATAAAAGTCCTCATCAAATTTTGGAAGATAAGACTCTTGAAGAAGCTTTCACTAGATATAAACCTTAGGTTAGTCATGTAAGAATATTTGTTTGTCTTGTTTATGTTCATGTAACGAAAGATAAGAGAAGGAAGCTAGAGCCTTCAAGAAAAAAAGGAATTTTCGTTGGATACAGTGAGTCATCAAATGCCTATAAAATCTATGTTTCATGTCAAAGAGAGGTTGAAGTCAATAAAGACATGACTTTTGATGAGAATTTGGCTTATTGGAAATCCAAGGAAGTCTCCATGGATTCTAATGTTGGCAAAGAACATGAAGCTCCCAACGAAGAAGTTACTGGTCCATCCAATACTTCAGAACATCTTGAAAAGATCTTAAAGAAGAGACAAAAGGGCCTAGTGAACCAATGGATATGATTGTTATTCCTAAAATCAAGAAAAGGTCTGCATGGCTTAGATATACCTTGCTGGAAGTAGAAGAACATGCAATGCCACGTGGCACCTTCAGGGAAATTAAGAGGCCAAAGAGGTATTCAAGATATGCAACTTTATGACTAATCTTATCAATGTTTAACCTTCCACTTTTGAAGAAGCAGCTAGCCAATACATTTGGAAGGATGAGATGTTGGAAGAATACCAATCAATTATGAAGAATGATGATTGAGAGATTATGCCTAGACTTTAAAGAAAATTAGTTTTGTCTTCCAAGTGGATGCAAGTATTGACAAATACAAGGCAAGGTTTGTCGCTAGAGGTTTATCCCATAAATAGGGAGAATATTATGATGAGATCTTTCTCCAGTTACCAAGTACACTACCATTAGATCCATTATTTCTATTGCTTCCTATATCGTTTAAGTTTACATCAGATGGATGTAAATACTTCTTTTCTTAATGGCATAATTGAGGAAGAAGTGCACATTGAACAACCTCAAGGTTTTGAGGTTCATGGAAGAGAGTCTCATTTACAAATTGAAGAAAGCCTTGCATGGACTTAAGCCAACACTGAGATCCTGGTATACACGAATTGATAATTATCTGACAAGACATGGTTTCTCCAAGAGTAATGTTGATCCAAACATATACTTCAAGGCTCTAAGCAGAGGACAAATATCTCTCTCTCTCTCTAGATCACATTTCTCTCTCTATACCTTACACATGTGAATCTTAGACAACAGTTTTTAGGTAGGCCAAGTTGCAGGATAGTTTGAAGGCTTCACTTGAGGGATGTGGACTAGGTTTTACCATAAGCTTTATTGGAGTTTGACCTCATAATTGACTAGATGCATTAGATGTATCTCTTTTTGAACTGAAGAATTTCTCTAAAGGTCATTGGGTTTCCTCCCAAGTGGGTTTTCCCACGATAAATATTGTGTTCTCTTTGTGCACTATGATCTCTACTGTCTTTATGGTTTATGGTTGAATTTTTGAAGTGTAATTACTTAATGATGAACTTGAATTGTTAAATGAAGATATATATCATTACAAGTAATTATCAGTATTTCAAAAATATTATGCTTGTATCTATTGCACTTAAAAATTCAACACTTGTTGTACTGAACTAATTGTGTACCTGTAATAATTTAATACTTAGCATATAAATATTTAGATAGATATGTGCACCTAGTAATTAAAACATTTACAAGTTTATGTGCATAGGCTCATGTGGAAATAACAACATTATTAAAAGGTTACCTATATCATTTGTAGTTAGATGACATATGAGTGTCAGTGACATAATGATGGGAATACTCATTTTAGAGGGGTAATTCATATCTCGATTCTAAAGAGAGGATTGAGAGATTGTGAATTAATATATGAGGTTACATGAAATCTGGAGCTAAAAATATTGTGGATTAATGAATTTGATTTGAGAGCGAATGCAAGTATAATAAATTAGTAATTGTGGGTTCGATGAGTCTTCAACTCAAAGTTGAGAGAACTATGTTGGAAAGAGAGCACTCTTGTCCCTCACAATTGGTTGTGGGTTTTATTTTTGAAATTAGTTATTTTCAAAGTCTATTTAAAAACTTTACATTGTCATTTTAAAATAGTTTAAGAAAAACTAAAATTTCAAATTTAAAAATACTTATATCTATGTCAATTTCAAATTTATTAAACATAAATTAAAATTGAATAGAAATGCTCAAACAAATTCACAATTATGAATTTTAATTAATTTAATTTCTTTAAATTACTTAAATAATTCGAATTCAAGCTTTTGTGATCCATAACCTATTAATATAAGTAAATTTTAGGAAAAAAATCACATTGAAAAGATTTGGTCGACCCGTTTCGAACCAACCAGTGTGGTTCATCTTCACGACAAGATAAAGACACAGATCTAGGAAGAAGGTTAAATAAGAAGATACGTCATCCTAATGGCTAGAAGAAAACAATTATATTTGACTACAGAGGGAAAATTATCTATATATATATATATATATATATATATATATATATATATATATATATATATATATATAATATTTGATTAATTAATTATCTAAATAGCTATATTTGACTAGGGGAGGGAAATATTTAAATTGTTTAAATAGTTTTTTATTTCTTAATATTTATTTATTCATTCACTTATTTATTCTTTTATTTATTTTAATCACTGGATTCGACTTGGAAAAAAACAAGAAGGGTTATAACAAATTATTAATTTGGGGATAAAATAATTAAAAACAAAAAAAAACACTGTTATAATCCTTCTTGTTTTTTTCCAAGTCGGATCCAGTGATTAAAAAAAAATAATAATAAATAAGTGAATGAATAAATAAATATTAAGTAATAAAAAATTATTTAAACAATTTAAATCTGGAGTTGTCTTTAGTGCGACTTTTTGGAAGCTTTTCCGGTGGATTTTTACGGTCTAATTTCTCTAAAATCCGCCAGAAATTCATTGAAATCACAAGTTTGATGGGTAAACCCTGCACAATAGAGGTGCCTTAGGGGTTTTTCACGGTGCTAAATCTATATATAGAGTCAAAAAACTAGTTTAAATAACACAAATCATGATTTCACCACAAATTTTTACGCTGCACTAGAAACTCCAAAAAGCTGCACTAAAGACAACTCCTTTAAATATTTCCCTCCCCTAGTCAAACATAGCGGTTTAGATAATTATATATATATATATATATATATATATATATATATATATATATATATATATATATATATATATATATAAATTTTCCCTCCCTAGACAAATATAACTGTTTTCTTCTAGTTGTTAGGATGGCCTATCTTCTTATTTAACCTTCTAGGATGGCCTATCTTCTTATTTAGCCTTCTAGGATGGCCTATCTTTTTATTTAACCTTCTTCCTAGATCTGTCTCTTCATCTTGTCATGAAGATGAACGCATCGACCAAATATTTTCAATGTGATTTTTTTTCGAAAATTTACTTATATTAAAAAATTACTTAAAAAAGATCTACGACTGAGTTGTGCGCGCGTTCACTGCGATCAGGTCAAGAAACACAGCGGGTTGAGCCCCCGACATGGGTGCTCCAGGGGGCGGAGAGGCCTCTCCCCCCCCTCCATTTTCTGCTGAAACTGCATTCAGAAATCTCCTGACCCAGAAAGGGAAAAAACGGCCAAATCCTGAAGTCCCAACGTTTATCAAAAAGCTTGAAGAAATACCAGAGATCGCGCTGCCTGAAGAACAACCAATCAAAATAGCTCTTGCATTGGCGGACAGAGGATTGGTCGGGCAATTTATGGGTCGTTGGCCATCAACAAAATTGACAGATGAATGGGTTCAACGAAATTGGAGGCCTCTGCTGACGAACAGCGTGATCTGCTATGCTGTCGGCCGAGGATTTTTCATCTTCGAATTCACTACCAAGGAAGACCGTGACCTGGTGTTCAGAAATGGTCCGTATTTCATGGGAAATCAAGGCCTTTTCCTGAACAAATGGACCCCTGATTTCGATCCTTCAGTCGATGTTCCAAAGGAGGTCCCTGTTTGGGTCCGGCTCCCCAACCTGCCGATCCACTGCTGGAGCTACCAATCTCTTCAAAAGATTGGAAACGGGCTGGGTCGATTCATTGACAAAGCTGACAATAGAGGCCAATACACCTGCGCAAGAATCTGCGTGGAAGTTGACTTGGAAGCTGGTCTACCGGAAGCCATTAAACTCACAGTTGGAGAATGGCATCACTACCAGAAACTGGACTACGAGCAACTGCCCTTCAAGTGCAGAATCTGTCATGAGCATGGTCATTTCCAACGAAACTGCCCTAAAGCCCCATCAAGGGACAAGGTGGAAGAAGAAGGATGGAAAGAGATAAAAAAGGGCAAGGTAGTCTCAAAGGCTACTGAACAGACAAAATCTAGGACAATGGGGAACCCCCAGGCCAATTCTCAGAATAAATCAATCACAAAAGAAGGCCCCCCTTCAGTTGAAAAGGTGAATGTAACAGAGAATCAGGAAGAAACTGAAGACCACTCGAATAAACTGAAAGAAACCGAAGAAAACTCTCCGGATCCCCTAGCAGATGCTGAACAAAGGGGAACCGAAGGTAATGAGGAGCACATCAGTCCAGCCTTTGATTCAGGGGAAGAGTCAGAAGAGAGAGACACCGAATCAGATGGATCACAAATCACTCCTATCAAATCGACTAGGGGACGAAAATCCAAGAAGAAACAGAGAGAGGAGAAAACTTATCTGGATGTCCTTCAAGGCTCCCAGAAAACTCTAAAAGGAATGATGAACACCAGATCCGGGCACAAGCAGAGCAGGGCTCCAAAAGGAGCCACCACCTCCCAAGGCAGTAAATAATGAAATACGTCTCCTGGAACTGCAGAGGGTTAGGCAGCAGACTGAAAGAAGAAGCCCTGAAAGACATTGTTAGGATACATTCGCCTGAAATCCTTCTCATCCAGGAGACAAAGATGGAGGATAATCCGCTCCTCCAAACTAGTAAGACATTCTGGCACAAAGGTCCCGGAAGAGCTGTCAGCGCTAGGGGAGCCTCTGGTGGGCTTGCCTCCTTCTGGGACAGCTCAAAATATGAATTGATTCAAGAAGAAATCTGCTCTCACTGGATTTTCATCCAGCTCCTCCACAAAGATTCTGGGCAACAAGTAAGTATGTTTAATATTTATGCTCCGGTCCTTCCAGTTGAGAAAAAATTTTGTTGGGACTCGCTTCAGTCCTTTCTTTTATTGCACAAGCCAGGAAATATCATTATTGCAGGTGATCTGAATGTCACTCTTACCATTGATGAGAAAAAGGGGGGCTCCCCAGTAAGGGATCCAGCTAGAGAATGGGTGGAAGACGTAATGTTAGATTGGGATCTTGAGGATATCAAGCCTTCTGTTGGAAAATATACCTGGACCAACAAAAGATTAGGGCCCAACCACATAGTTGCTCGTCTGGACAGATTCCTTGTCCAATCCTCTTTCCTTTCATGTGGTCTAACAGCCTCGTCTAAAATCCTCCCAAATTGCACTTCTGATCATAAACCCATCAGTCTCGAGCTATCCCTTGATGGAAACCTTGGTCCAATACCTTTTAGATTCAGTCCCTTGTGGATTCAGCAAGATGGTTTCCATGAAGTGGTTTCTGAAGCTTGGAATCGGCAGATCCTGGGATCTCCTTTCTATGTGTGGGAAGAAAAATTGAGGGGCCTTAAAAGAAGACTCAAGGAGTGGGCTAAAACTCTGAAAACACCCACTGCCAAGAGAAAAGAATCCTTAGAAAACCTTGCTGCCCATCAATCTGCAATGGAGAAGTCTGTTATATCTCAAAATCTGATTCAAAGAGAAGTTGAGCTGCAAAAAACTCTCCATAGAGACAGTAGGGAAGAAGAGGAGTACTGGAGACAAAAATCCAGAAACTTATGGCTGCAGGCTGGCGACAAGAATACCAGTTTCTTCCACAAGCAAGCCGAAGCACGCAAGCAATTTAAATCTATTTCAGAAATTCGATCCCAAGATACAGTGGTCAAAGATTTTGAAGGCATCAAAAGTGCTGCTTTCACATTCTTCAAAGAGCTTTATACGGCTCCTGAAAACCCTCCTTTAGACTTCCAAGCCTACCCCTTTGACCTAATCCCTCATCGTGTTCATGAATCTGTCAACGCTATGCTGACGACTCTGATCAACATGAATGAGCTCAAGAAGGCTTTGGACGGCATGGAGCCAGATAAAGCTCCCGGGCCTGATGGGTTCAATGCCAGATTTTTTCAAACTTGCTGGTCTACTATCAATAAAGATCTTTTGAGAATGCTTAGGAAATCTCAATCTTGTTCCAAGATCGGAGGCAGCACCAACTCGGCCTTCTTGGCCCTGATCCCGAAAGAAAAAGGAGCTGCTAATTTTGGCAGATATCGACCCATTTCACTGTGTAACACCAGCTATAAACTAATCACCAAAACAATAGCCAACCGTCTCAAGAATGTTTTGCCAGATATCATTCCGGAAAATCAAGGAGGTTTCATCAAGGGGAGAAAGATTTTGGACAATATTGTGCTGGTGCAAGAAGCAGTTCATTCAAGTTGCCATCGAAAAGAGAAAGGCATGGTGATAAAGCTTGATCTAGCAAATGCCTTTGACAGGGTGAAACACGATTTCCTCTATGTTGTTATGAAGAAATTGGGCTTCTCTATCTCCTTCATAAATTGGGTGAAAGCCTGCATCGGCTCCCCATGGATTGCGCCGCTGGTTAATGGCCGCTCAACAAAGTTCTTCAACGCATCAAGGGGCTTAAGACAAGGTTGCCCGCTGTCCCCCCTCCTCTACGCTATTCAAGCCTCTGTGCTTAGTTTCCAACTTGATAGCTGTCAACAAATCCAGACTCAGAATGGCTTCCAATGTTAAAGACATTAACCATGCCCAATTTGCCGATGATACTCTGTTGCTTGGAGGAGCGAGCATAAACTCTGCAAGATCCTTTAAGAAGGAGTTGGACATCTACAAGGAGGTCTCGGGCAGCAAGATAAACTACCGAAAAAGCACTATCTATGGCTGGAACTGCTCGGTCAAGGAACTGGCTGATATTGCCAGGCTCTTAGAGATGAAAGGAATTCAGACCTGGGAGTTTCTAAAATACCTGGGGATACCAATCTTCAAATCCACTCCCAAAGTTGCTCATTGGATGCCACTGCTTGACAAACTAAAATTAAGAATTCAAGCTTGGGGAGCCACTTGGCTGAACAATGCGGGGAAGGTTGTCCTGATGAAATCCGTTCTCACAAGCATGCCCCTTTATCAACACTCCATTATGCTGGCTCCCAAAACCTTCATCAGTAAAATGGACAGTCTGCTGAGAAGATTCCTATGGGAAGGGGGGGAAAATAATGAAAAAAGACTCCATTTAGTTAAATGGGACACTATTAAAAAACCAATGCTGGAAGGAGGTCTTCAATTAAGAGATCTGGGTGCCCAGAATCTCTCCCTGGGCACCAAAATTCTTTGGAATATTGTTGCTGGAAAGGCGAGCTGGAGTAAGAGAGTGTTGTGGAAGAAATACTTCAAAGGACAGCGGCTGAGGTGTTTGGACCAGCCTCCAAAAATCATTAAAGGTTCTCCGATTTTCAAACTCTGTCTTACTGCTATGGAACATTTCAGTCACAACCTTTACTGGATACCAGGTAATGGGAAAAAAATCAAAATCTGGGAAGATCCAATCCTCGGTGAAGAGCCTCTGAATCAGGTTGAAGGACTGACAAACATTAAAAACTGGCTACAATCCAATAACCTGAACACCCTGTGGGACATTTCAAATTGGACAAATGATAATGGACGACGGTGGGATAGCTGGTACTTGGGAGAGATTCCCCAAAGGCTGCAGATTGAAGCTTCGCTTCTCTTAGATAAACTTCAAGGAAAATCTCCAATCAAAGCAACAGTTAAAGACAAAAGAGGGTGGGGCTCCACCTCTGGCAGCTACACAGTTTCTGAAGGATACAAAAGTATAACAGCTACTACTAATGTCCCCCCTGATCCTACTCAATGGAGATTTATTTGGGCCTTTCCTTCGCTCCCCAAAATCGACTTTTTCTGTTGGACGTTAGCCCATAACAGCATTCTCACCAGAGATAATTTGAGAAAATGTGGAATGGAAGGGCCATCCAGATGCCCTTTGTGTTTGTCAGAGGAAGAGTCGGCTAACCACCTGATGTTACTTTGCCCCTTTGCCCGTGAGGTCTGGAGGGGGGTCCTGAGATCAGGGGCTGTGGAGCTTCCTGGTAACATTCCTTTCCTGCTTCACAATTGGGCCAAATTGTCCCCGTTCAATCTTACAAAAAAATGCCTCCTCAAAACAGCCTGGATATGGATTCCTAAATTTACCTGCTGGAAGCTGTGGTTGGAGAGGAACAATAGGTTGTTCAGGGATGAAAAATGCAATCCTAGCAAAATCATTATTAAAATCCAAGCTTTACTGGGAGAGACATTGGACACCAAACATGGTTTAAGGAATGAAGCAGCTCTGGACAGTGCGGAAGAGATTTGGCTCAAAGAACTTGTTCCAAACTATGATCCCAAAACCATACATCCAGCTATCCATCAAGCTAACTAGGAAATACGCCTGGAAGAACAGGAGTTTATCAAATGGCGATCTGCTTTGGGGGAACACTGCCTTTTCTTCGACGGGGCCTCTAAAGGCAACCCCGGAGCTGCAGGTGGGGGTGGGGTTATTCTGAATCCGGATGGTTCAACTGAAATTCGGTTCCACTGGGGGCTGGGCATCGAATCTAATAACAGAGCTGAAGCTCTGGCTCTGTGGCAAGGGCTCAAGCTGGCTATCAAAAGGAAACTACTGACTTTGTCGGTCTTTGGAGACTCCAGGCTGATTATCCAAGCATTGAACCTCAATTCAACTCCTTCGCAGATTCAATTAGCCTCCATATTCAAGAAAATCAAGTTAACTCTGCCCCAATTCCGGAAAATATCCTTTTTTCATATTCTGAGACATCTGAACAGTCAAGCTGACCTGGAAGCCAATCTGGGCTCTATCCGTTGCAGAAGATCACTGCTAGTTAACTCAGATGAATCGATATGCATCATCCCTTAATCTCCGAATGGAAGGGACTCTGCCTCCAAAGAAGCGTGCTTAAGGATCCAGCTAAACTATCCTACTCAGAAGCATCCTCAGCAGTGGCGGGATTCGACAAAGAAGACGAGGAGAGCATTCTGTCTCTGAGAAAGGCATTAAAATCAGATTCATAAAAATTGCTATCCAACTGGACGTTTGGGCTCAAAGAATGGTAGCCAGCGGCGGTAAAGGATTGACCGCAAAACAACAGAGAGGATCGAGCTGATTCGAAGATTTGGTTCTAGGTCTTTCTGGACCGACAAGCCATCAGCTGGGCAAACATCAGTTGGACTCCGGGCAGAGGAACAGAAGCGTCGTCGTTTGGGCAGTGGAAATTTCTAGGACTGATCCAATCTCAAATCCCATTTCAGCATAGTAAAATTAACCAGGCTCTCAGATCTGATGAGGCTCGAAATCTGTGGAACGAATTCCCTATTTGATGTAATTTCAGTACGCGGCAGCTGTTTTGCCGCTCAATAATATCTATACCCGTTAAAGTCTAAAAAAAAGCAAATTACTTAAATTAATTAAAAAATTATATATATATATATATATATCAATTTCCATTTTTCAAATTTTTAATAAATAAATAAATTTTGATATTAAATATTAAATAAATATTCTTAAATAATACATTATATTCTATCTCATATAAAAAAGGCAAATATTTGTTTATATATTATTATTATTATTATTTTGTGAATTAGACATTGTATTGCCTCAAAATTCCTTCATACAACAATAGATATCATTGCCTATGCTACATTTGGTTATAGTTTGCCTCAAGGGAAACCATAATTGTTGACTATGAATACTAGTTTAAATGATTCAAAAAGCTAACAATTATGACTATGAAATTCATGATAACTAACATAAACTGAACTACAAGAAGTAAAAGACAAACGCCAAGTAACTAAACATAACATCAAGAATTAGATGAAGTAATCGAGGTTGGATCTTGAGCGCTAGTTCCTGCTAGTGCTAGAATATTCAGACCACATTGTAGATGGCCTTCTATGTGGGCAAGTCGAGCATCCAAACTAGCAAGACAAAAGCACTAGTGACACTAAACACATTTGATTTCATTTAGGAAAGATATTATATCATTGTGGCATTCATGTTTCTCTTTTAAGACCCTACCCAAGAGTGTCTTCATGATCCAGGTGGATATTGGTGGCCACCCGCTAATTCCACTTGGATCCCCTCTAGTACTTCTTACAGTTTTTTCAGTTTCCTTAATTATAGCACAGTTTACTATTTTTAGCAGTTTTTCGGGTCCTAAACTTCCGGAGCCGTTTTGAGGCCCTAAACGACGTTTTTTGGGAAATCTACCGCCAACGATTTTTCTATCTAAAAATCATCTTTTCCGTCGTAGTCCTCGGAGAGATCTTTCCAACGGGCTATCATGCACGTCAAACAGAGATAGTACGACCAATTCGCGACCCCGGGAAGTTGATGTACCAACTTACCCAAAAATGGGGCCCACAATTTGGTGTTTCATCTTCTAGGGTTAGGTTTTGGAATGTGAAGGGTTTTCCATTGTTTCTCAACAATAAATAAGCCTTCGAGCCTCATTGTAAGACAGTTCAGAGGCATGTAGCCACCACATCTCTTCTCAGAGATAAGCTACCATCGCCCTAGCTAGTTTATTTCCATTTCTATTTGTAAGCATATTTCAGTATTTTACAGTAATGAAATGAGGTATTATTTCCACTGCATATCTGTCTTTATGGTTATCTCTGTATTTTATTGCGTTCCTGTTTAAATCCGGATCAGTGGTATCAGAGCAGTCTGCTTTTCTTCTCTGTTTTTCTTTGCATGTCCCCAACAAGGTCGGGATATAAGGAGTTAGGGCTTGAACTGGTCGAACCTTTGCAAGGCCAGTGTCGCAAATCCCGACGGCCTCCCATGGCGGATGAAAAGAAAGACGAGGGGGCAGGAGATCTTATCAAAATCTTGCTCGAAGAAGCCCTCGAGCGACAAAGGAACGCGATGATGGACAACTTTTCCCAAATCCTTCAGTGTCTACCCAGGGGCGACGCATCGTCTTCCAACAAAAACTCTGGAAACGCCACACCATTTAAGGTACAAGTTAATTTTGAAATCCCCATATTCGAGGGTCAGATAGACACAGATGTCGGCGATAAATGGTTAAATGTGCTAGAGGGTTATTTTTCTGTTCATGATTTTTCCAGTCGGGAAAAGATTATTTTCGCTCTTCTCAAAGCAGCCCCCCATGTCAAGGATTGGTGGGAAACCTACTGCGAGCAGAAGGATGAAAGTACAGGCTCACTATTTTCAGTCGCGCCGACTTGGAATTCATCCGAGATGCCATCAAGGAGCAATACTACCCTGTCGGAAGCTATGAGGATCAATACATAAAGTGGACCATGCTACGACAAGGAAGGGACCAAGACGTACCAGAGTTTACCAATATTTTCCATACCCTTCGCACAAAGTTGGGTATCAAGGATACAGAGCAGCATTTGGTACTCAAATACCGTGGCTGCCTGCATAAGTACATCCAAGAAGAAATAGAATTCCTGAACATCTCCTCGCTTGGCATGGCATACCGATATGCTGTCAAGGTCGAGCAAAAGTTTAAACAGAAGAAGCGAGACTTTGGGTCTGCGAATCCGAAACAAGGGAAAGGTGCCCCCACCAAAGCTGCAAGCAAAGAACAGCGCCGTGAAGCCGAAAAAGGACACCGGAAAGTGGTGTGAGTTCCATAAGAGCTCCACTCACAACAAAAGTGAGTGTTGGGCCAAGCAGTCACTAGTGGCCGAGCTAAAGGTTTCAGAATCAGATGCATGTTCTGACTTTGAGTCAGAACCCGATAAGGGGAATGACAAAGGGAAGCAGATTATTGATGCGGAGCCCAACGCCACCGTTGCCACCACGAAGATCCAGAAGGAGGAACCTGAAGATCCAAAGGAGGAGGAGCGTCTCTTCCACTCCCAGATGTGGGTAAAGGGCTCCCCGCTACAGTTCATTGTCGACAGCGGGAGCCAAAAGAACCTCATTTCGGCAGAGGTCGTGAAACGGCTGGGCTTACCGACCACAACACATCCACAACCATACACCATCAGGTGGCTGCACCAAGGACGGGATCTTTGCGTGAGCCAACAATGTCGCCTTCCATACAACATCAAGCCCTTCACGGATGAGGTATTGTGTGACATTGCTCCCCTTGAAGTTTGTGATGTGTTATTAGGACAACCATACTTGTGGAAGCGACATGTTGTGTATGAGTCAAGGCCCCGTGCTGTTATTGTTACTTTGGGAAATAAGTTGTACAGGATACCAGAGGTAGCACCGCCTACCGCCATCTCTTTGGTTACTGCAAAACAATGCAGTAAGCTCATTTCCAAAACCGGGAAATTTGTTTCCTGATGATACGCCCTTAAGAAAAGAAGAAGACGGTGGCCACGACCTCCAAACAAGGCCCCTCCGCACGAAAACTACAAATGGACAAGGTCGTGGAGGAATATGAGGACATCTTCACCTCCCCCGCAGGGGTTCCTCTGCACTGTCAGGTCAAGCACTCCATTGATCTCACCCCAGGTTCACCGTTGCCCAATGGACCAATCTATCGGTGCTCTATTCTGGAGAACGATGAAATCAAGAGGCAGATTCAGGAGCTGCTACAAAAAGGTCACATCCGTCCGAGTTCATCGCCCTATGGGAGCCCGATCGTGCTGGTGCAAAAGAAGGATGGGACTTGGAGACTCTGTATTGACTATCGGGCGCTGAACAAGATCACTGTCTGTAATAGGTACCCAATCCCATGGATTGATGACCTCCTGGACCAACTAAAGGGGGCAAAATATTTCAACAAGATTGATTTGAAGTCAGGATATCACCAGGTACCAATCGAACCCTCCGATGTGTGGAAGACTGCCTTCAAAGCCAAGGAGGGCCTTTTCAAATGGTTGGTTATGCCTTTCGGATTGATGAATGCTCCTGCAACCTTCATGAGGCTAATGGACGACATCTTGTGGCCATTCACCAACTCATTTGTAGTGGTATACTTGGATGACATCTTGATCTTTAGCAAAACTTGGGAAGAGCACCTCCACCACATCCGACAGGTTCTCCAAACACTGCGACAACACAAGTTATGTGCCAATTTGGAGAAATTCACTTTTGGCATGACCCAGGTTCAGTATCTGGGATACATTATTGATGAACGGGGGGTGCACGTGGATCCAGCCAAGATCCAAGTCATTCGGGATTGGCCATCTCCAACCACTCTGACAGAGCTTCGCAGCTTTCTAGGACTTGCCAACTTCTACCGCAGGTTCGTGTTGGGATTTTCTCATATCACTTGGCCCTTGAGTCAAGTCACCAAGGGAGGAGCGAAAGCAAAAAAAAATTGGTCTGAAGCTCAACAGAAGGCATTCATAGAGTTGAAAGATCGACTCTGCACAACACCAGTTCTTGCATTACCAGACTTGCAACAACCATTTGAGGTCGAGACAAATGCCTCTGACTATGCTATTGGGGCAGTCCTTACTCAACACGGGCATCCAGTGGCATACCACAGTGAGACACTTTCAGACACAGTCCGGAAGTATCCCACTTATGACAAAGAGATGTATTCCATTATGCAGGCTTGCCGAAAATGGAAGCATTACATTTTGGGGAAGGAAACAATCATCCACACAGACCACCGACCACTGCAGTTCATACAGACCCAAGGGAAATTGCAGAATGATCGCCATCAGAAGTGGTCCACATACCTGCAACAGTTCCATTTGAATATCAAGTATAAGAAGGGCAGCACCAATAATGTTGCATATTGCCTCAGTCGACCACCGATCATGGCGTTAACCACCGTGCTCAACTCTTGTGGGCATGAGACTTCTGCTTGGCCACTGCTCTACAAAAGCGACCCAGAATTCGGCCACACATACCAGACACTCTTGGAGGGTCAGCATGTTCCAGATTTTCACCTCCAGGATGACCTGTTATGCCACCTGGGTCACCTTTGTGTTCCTTCAAGCGAGCGTGCCAAGATGATATGGGAAGCACACTACAGTCAGGCTGTTGGGCATTTTGGGGTCGAAAAAACGGTGGCAGTACTGCAGAAATATTTCTATTGGCCGAATCTTCGACAGGATGTCGGGAAGTACATCAGATCATGCACTGCTTGCGCCATTGCTAAACCGACCATCAAGAAGCAAGGCCTCTATACCCCGCTGTCTACCCCTAGTCGACCTTGGGAATCCATCTCCATGGATTACATGTCGGGCCTTCCTTCCACTAGGCATGGAAATGACTATGTTTTTGTGGTCGTCAACAGGTTCTCGAAGATGGCCATTATGGCGGCCTGCAAGAAGAATATCACAGCAGAAGCCACTGCTAAACTATTCTTTGAACGAGTGTGGGTACACTTTGGGATCCCACAGTCTATCATTTCAGATCGGGACAACAGGTTCCTCAGTACATTTTGGTCTAGCCTCTGGTCGATGCTGGACACCAAACTCACTAAGTCCATAGCCTTCCATCCTCAAACTGATGGCCAGACAGAGGTCGTCAACAGGATGATCGTAGTCATTCTTCGCATGTACAACTCAAATCATCCGCGCACATGGGACGAGAGCCTCCCCTATGTTCAGCACAGCTACAACCGAGCTCTCCACAGCTCGACTGGCCACAACCCTTTTCAGGCGGGATTGGGATTCCAACCACTATGTCCCATCGATGTGGCCATGCCATTTGCAGCTACTCACGCAGATTCTGCTCATGTCCAGTCCGAAACAGACAAGGCAAACAGCTTCATTGAGCACATCCAACATATTCGCCAGCAGGTCCATGACATTCTAGAGAAATCAAATGCCAAGTACAAGCAGCGACATGATCAACATCGGGTGCCACACAAGTTCCAAGTGGGCGAAAAATTCTGGTTGCATTTGCAAAAGGAACGCCTTACCGGAGCCTATCAGAAACTCAGACCACTCCGATATGGCCCTTACACCATTACCAAGGCTGTGGGAGACAATGCATTTGAGCTCAGCATTCCCCCATTCCTTGGCTTGCACCCGGTGTTCAATGTCGACCTCCTTCGGCCATACTTTCCACCATTACTAGACACGTCCGACATTGCAGAACAACTCACACCCACAGAGTTAAATCCAGCTTGCATGGAACAAGCTGCAACTGATTGGATCATGGACACACAGATCAAGCACACTCGCCAGCAGAATATCCAACTGTATCGAGTTGTCAAAGCAAGACAACTCCTTCACCAGGGCAAGTGGCTCACCAGGGACCAAGTGCAGCAGAAGTTCCCTCATCTCATGGAGGAACTCAACGCAATGGGGACCATTGCTTCCTAAGGGGGGAGGAATGATCCAGGTGGATATTGGTGGCCACCCGCTAATTCCACTTGGATCACCTCTAGTACTTCTTACAGTTTTTTCAGTTTCCTTAATTATAGCACAGTTTACTATTTTTAGCAGTTTTTCGGGTCCTAAACTTCCGGAGCCGTTTTGAGGCCCTAAACGACGATGTTTTTTGGGAAATCTACCGCCAGCAATTTTTCTGTCTAAAAATCGTCTTTTCCATCGTAGTCCTCGGAGAGATCTTTCCAACGGGATAGCATGCACGTCAAACGGAGATAGTACGACCAATTCGCGACCTCGAGAAGTTGATGTACCAACTTACCCAAAAACGGGGCCCACAATTTGGCGTTTCATCTTCTAGGGTTAGGTTTTGGAATGTGAAGGGTTTTCCATTGTTTCTCAACAATAAATAGGCCTTCGAGCCTCATTGTAAGACAGTTCAGAGGCATGTAGCCACCACATCTCTTCTCAGAGATAAGCTACCATCGCCCTAGCTGGTTTATTTCCATTTCCGTTTGTAAGCATATTTCAGTATTTTACAGTGATGAAATAAGGTATTATTTCCACTGCATATCTGTCTTTATGGTTATCTTTGTATTTTATTGCATTCCTGTTTAAATCCGGATCACTTCATTTGTTAGTGGAGAGTAATGGAGTTCAAGTATTGCCTCCATATTCCCTTGATATGACCAGGGTTAGGAATACCATTGGCTTATTCAACTTTAATTTTTGATTTCGAGTAGGCTTGTCAGACACTTGTGGTGATGGTTTCAAGTTAACTAATTTCCTCTTGAATTTATGGAGTAAAAAATGGTTGCCGCATCTTGAGCTTGGGCTTGGGCTCGTAGTTGACCCTAAGGACCTCTGCCACCAAACCCCTCATGACACCGCATCCTCTATCGGGGCATATTGCATTAGGTTGCAAAGGACCGAGCTAAAAATATCACCTAGAAAACCTAGAAACCAGGGGGACCGTAAATTAGAAAACCAAATATAAGTAACGCCTAAGGAGACACATATTTCTAGGGAAGTATGTGATGGTTTCTAATGAAATGGAGCGACTGAGGGGAGGCAAATAAAAGACACTCGGTAGGGTCCAACAACCATCGTGAGGACTAAAACCAATGCTCATCCCCACTATGCTTTGAGCACTACATGCCGACAACCACCAAACATAAGCTAAACTAGTAAAGAAATTGTCAAAGCAGAAGGAATTGAACATAGGAAGATTTACCTGATGTCGTTTAGCCCACGAGGCATGAACCTTTGTCACCATGATGGCGAATTAATAGTTGTCGGCTCCCTCCCCTGTAATGGTTGTCACTATGGTTGTCGCCAGTGTCTCAGAGAGTACCACCACTACATTTTTGTCTTCTCCCTCGCTAATGCTCAACGTCCGACACATGCATTGGAGATATACAAACCCAAAAATGAAGCCTCTATAATTTCTTGTGCATGTTGAGCCATGGCCATGGAGATAAGTTGTCCTCCACACCAGAGTGAAAGTCTACAATTTGCCACACAACCCTAAATATTCACTATAATTTTCTTATAACTGTTTTCTTCTAGTTTCCCTTAGCCATAACAAACCAAATGAACACCCACTAGGATGTTTTGCACAACATTCAACTTGGAATACGTATCCCATGACCTTGGTCTTATTTTGTCTTTATTACATGAACTTTTAACCCAGGGTTGTTACAATATGCACTTGATCAGGGTGTTGGAATTTGGAACAATAGAGGAGGGGAACCCCCCCACCCCATCATCCATCACATTTAAGAGGGGGGTGGCATGGCCATCCCACCCCATGCATTCATGCAAGCAAACAACTATTACCACCTTTCAATCTCATGGCAAAATTATCTTCCTCTTAGTGCTTTGGGTTGAGAGACCCTGGTCTCGTGTTTTTTAGCTACGTCCATGAGCAAGTTCTTTAGATTACATGATTATTCATAGAACATGAAAGCGAGGATAACCACCTTTAGCCTTAAAGGTAAAGCAAACTTTTGGTGGGAAGATGTGAAGAATGTCAGAGGCATTCGGGAAGAGGAGTTGACTTGGAGCGAGTTTGAACGAATTTTCAAGAAGTATATATCTTAGAGACACTATGATGACATGGAAAAGGAGTTATGTGAGTTGAAGATGGGATCCATGACCGATGAGGAGTATACTAGTAGATTCTTTGAGTTGTTGAGGTATGTGCCTTATCTTAAGGAGGAGAAAGTAAAGATTTAGAGATTCATCAGTGGGTTGTCGATGGAATTTAAATATAGAATTGCATTTGATGAGCCTAGATCGTTGGAGGAAGGCATCAGAAAGTTGAAACACTATTATGAGAAATCGAAGCATAAGATCAAGTCTCAACATGGTTGGAAAGGGAAAGACAAAGCTAAGGGAAAGTGGCCACCGAAGAGAACAATATCTTAGGATGAAGGAGAGAAAGAGAATGTGGTTCCTTACAAGAAGTTTAATGTATTTGGACAGGGACATGGGTCACAACCTGAAGGGAAGCAGAATAAAGGTGAGGGTAAGGGACAATTGCAGTGTTGGATATGTGGCAAGGAGCATCTCAAGAAGGATTATTCGTCATATCAAGGTGGTAGGCCTCAGATCTATAGTGCGCAGGAAGTGTTGTAGACAATTGTTGGACAAAGCATTCCTCGGATCTATGGAGCATTGGGTAACAAGCAGGCAGATCACTAGGCATCTATTATCAAGATAGACAGTAAGACTTGTGATCAAGTTGTTTCTATTTTGATTGACCCTGGATCTAACTATAGTTATGCTAACCCTAAACTAGCACATAAGTGCGGTTTTCAAAAAGAAGTGCATGCAGAGTCTTGGTTAGAGCAGTTGTGATCCAGATTTAAACAGGAACACAACAAATTACAGATATAACCATAAATACAGAGATTCAGTAGAAATAATACTTCATTTCATTAATGTTTAATACTGAAATATGCTTAGTAACAGAAATGGAAATAAACTAGCTCGGGCGATGGTAGCTTATCCCTGAGAAGAGATGTGGTGGCTACATGCCTCTGAACTGTCTTACAATGAGGCGTGAAGGCCTATTTATTGTTAAGAAATAATAGAAAACCCTAAACATCCAAAAACCTAACCCTAGGAGATGAAGCACCAAACTATGGGCCTTGTTTGAGTAAATTGGTACATCAACTTCCTGAGGTCGTAAATTTGGCATACAATCCCCATTTGACGTGCACAATACATCGTTAGAAAGATCTATCCGAGGACTGCAACTTTTTAGTGAGAAACATTGGCCCATGGACCCATGATACTTCTAGTTTTCCCAAAAACGTCGTTTAGGGCCTCAAAACGACTCCAGAAGTTCACGACCCGAAAAATTGCTAAAAATAGTAAACTATGCTATAATTAAGGAAACGAGAAATCTGAAAGAAACAAAGGTGGGGGTCCAAGTGGAATTGGCAGGTGGCCACCAATATCCACCTAGATCAAGTTTGCTACAAGTAATAAGAGAAGAGTTCATCACTCGATAAGATATTTTACATTTGAGTTGAATGGTATGCCTATATCAGCGCATCTGAATATACTTCCATTGGAATCACATAATATGATTTTGGGTATGGAATGGTTGTAACTTCACAAAACCAAAGTAGATTGTTATGACAAGGCTATTGAGTGCTTGGATGACAATGGAGAAAAAAAAATATTGCAAGGTAAGAAGAAGGCAACATCAGTGAGGATGGTTACAGATATGCAGGCCAAGCGTAGCCATAGAAAAGGATGTGTATTGTTTGTAGTACATATTTCGAGTGATAAAGGTAAGGATGTTGAGGATGCGGAAGTCTTGAAGAAGTATCTGGTCTTGCAGTAGTTTCAGGATGTGTTGCTAGCAAAGATTTTAGAGTTTCCACCTCACAGGGAAGTGAACTTTTCTATTGAGTTGGTACCAGGGGAAACACCAACGTCGAAGGCACCACACAGGATGAGCACTCAAGAGTCAGTGGAATTGAAGTTTCAGTTGAAGGAAATACTTGATAAGGGATACATTAGGCCAAGTGTATCTCCTTGGGGTGCACCGGTGTTGTTTGTGAAGAAGAAGGATGGTACTCTTATATTGTACATTGATTACACGCAACTGAACAAGTTAACCATCAAGAACAAGTATTTGTTGCCGAGGATTGATGACTTGTTTGACTAGTTGAAGAGAGCAACAATGTTCTCGAAGATTGATTTGAGATCAATATATCATCTGGTACACATTAAAGGAGAGGACATCTACAAGACTGCTTTCTGGACCAGGTATGGGAATTATGAGTTTGTTGTAGTTCCTTTTGGTCTAACTAATGCTCCAACTACTTTTATGTGCTTGATGAATAGTGCGTTGTGTCCTTATGTGGATAATTTTGTTACTGTATTTATTGATGATATATTGATATATTATAAGAATGAGAAAGAGCATGTCGAACACTTAGCAGTAGTATTGAGCTAAGAGAGCATCATTTGTATGCCAAGCTTAGTAAATACAGTTTCTTCAAACAAAGGTACATTACTTAGGACATGTAGTTTCTAAGGAAGGCATAACAGTGGATCCAGAAAAGATAAGAGCTATCATGGAATGGGCAACTCCTAGGAATGTGGATGAGGTCAGATCATTCAAGGGACTAGCAGGTTATTATAGGAGGTTCGTCAAGAACTTCTCATAGATCACCCATCCTATCATATTATTGTAGAGGAAAGGAAAGAAATTTGAATGGACAAAGGAATGTGCAACAAGTTTTGATTAGTTGAAGTAGTTTCTGACAAATGCTCTAGTTCTCAAGATTACAGATTTGGATAAAGAGTTTGTGCTGTGTACAGATGCCTGCAAGAGAGCACTTGGTGGAGTCTTAATGGAGGAGGGATAGATGGTATGTTATGAATCAAAGAAATTGAATGAGCACGAGCAAAATTATGTGACACTTGATCTTGAGTTGGCAATGACCTTCCATGCATTGAAGATGTGGAGACATTATCTTCTTGGCAGGAGGTTTATATTGATGGGCGATCACAATGGGCTGAGGTACCTATTTGGCCAACCAAATTTGAATGTCAGGCAAGATATATGGTTATCCTTGACCAGTGAGTTTGACTACGAGATCGAGTACATTCAAGGAAAGGAGAAAAGGGTTGCAAATGCTCTTAGCAAAAGAGTACAGGTAAATCATATAGAAACTATGAGTTCATATGGGACAAATTTATAGGATCAGATCTTACAAGCAAGATAGTAGGATGACAGGTATAGGGAGCTTAGTCATAGGTTACAGTAGCAGGGTAGAAGTGATTAGGATGTGGACTATCATCTCACAATGGATGGTTTGGTCAGATTTAGGGACAATATCTATGTGTCGGACAATAATGAACTCAAGAAACTTATCTTGAGGGAATTTCATGCTAAGGCATATTCAGGTCACCCGGGATACCAGAAGACATTGACAACGTTGAAGAAGTTATATTATTAGCCGAATCTGAAGAAGGAAGTGGCAAAGTTTGTGGCTACATGTTTGGATTTTCAACAGGTAAAAGCATAGTGTAAGCATCCAGGTGGTCTACTACAACCAACTTTGATTCCAGAGTGGAAATGGGAAGTCATATCCATGGATTTCATTACAGGTTTGTCAAGGACATCTAGACAACATGATTATATTATAGTTATGGTTGTTAGGTTGACAAGGGTAGCACACTTCATTCCAGTGAAGTCTAATTATTCAGCTAGTTACGTAGCACATAATTTCATCAGGGAGATAGTGAGGTTGCATGGTATATCGAAGAAGATTGTTTCAGACAGAGATGCCAAGCTCACTTCTAGGTTTTGGAAGGAGATATTTGCAGATTTGGGTACAGAGTTGGCTTTTAGTACAACTTATCATCCGCAGACAGATAGACACACAAAGAGGGTGAACAGGATCTTGGAAGACATGTAGAGGATGTACGTCATGCATCAGCAACAAAAGTGGGAAAATTATATTCCACTAGTGGAGTTTTCTTACAATAATGTGTATCAGGAGTCACCGAGGATGAGTCTATTTGAGGCATTGTATGGGCGGAGTTGTAATACTCCTATTAATTGGAGTGATCCAGTGAACAGGGTGTTGATTGGATCGAACATGTTGGTGGAGATGGAATAGGAAATGCAGGTTATCAAGAAGAATCTAAAGGCAACACAGGATAAACAAAAGAGTTATGCAGACCAACATAGGGCATTTAAGGAGTTTCAGGTTCGGGAACATGTATACTTGTGCATTAAGCCCAAGAAGAGCTCCTTCAGGATTGGGTCATGTGCGAAGCTGGCACTTAGGTATTGCGAGTCTTTCGAGATCCTTGAGAGGATTGGACCAGTGGCCTACAGATTTGCACTATCTTAGAAAGTGAAAGTCCATGATGTTTTCCATGTTTCATTGCTTAGAAGATATGTAGGATGCTGATCATGTTATTGATTGGTTTGTATTGTAGGTGGATCCAAAATGAGAATTCTAGCTGGAACATCAATGCATATTGCAGCAAAAGATGCTCATGCTTCAGAATCGATCAATCGAGCAAGTTAAAGTGTAGTGGAAGCGCTTTGGGCTTGATGAAGCTACATTGGGGATGGATGATCAGATGCAGGCTATGTATCCTTCATTGTTTGTTGGTGAAGGCAACTAAGTTTTTGGTATATGTACATATTTATATATGGTTGTATTATAAATACCACAATGTGTTATAAAGTTCCAATAAGCGATATGGGTGTCATGTTGTTATGTTTGTCATGTTGGTTTGCTTTTCAACAGGTTGATATTGTAAACATTACATCGAGCTAAGTTATAAAGCACCATAGGTATTATGCTTTTCTTTTCAGCGGCCTTGCTGGTTGCAGGCGTCATCGAACACCGAGGACAATTTTCCCCTAAGGGGGAGGGGTCCATAACATTCCTAGGTTAAAAGTTCATGTAATAAAGTTAATAAAGGCAAAATAAGACAAATGTCATGGGACACATATTCCAAGTTGAATGTTGGGCAAAACATCCTAGTGGGTGGTTTATTATGGATAAGGGAAATTGGAAAAGGCAATGACAAAGGCTATGGAAAGGCAAGAGATATTAATTGGCATTTTATTTATGAAAATAAAGGAAATTAGGAGAAATGGAAGGTGAAAGGTCACAGGTTACATGTGAGGAGGAAATTAAAGGAAAATAAAGGCCTCAGTAATAAAAAGGCTTATGAGGATATGTTCACAACCTTTTGTCAGTTCTGTTTTGAGTCTCTTTCTCTATTCTCTCTACTCTCTCATACTCTTGCACACTTAGAGCATTCTTGGAGCACTTTAGCATTGGAGAAAGGAAGGTAAAGGAAGGACAAGGAGGCAAAGGGATGCAAAGATCAAGCAAGGAAGAGTTGGATCAAGTGGCTACAATAGGATTACTTGTAGGTATCGAGTTGCGTGTGTTATTTCCTTGCTAGTTTTTCCATGCAGGTTACATGCATGTGTGTATTTGGTTCTCTTGTTGTCATTTGCATGGGTTTCGCTAGGTGTGATAATGTTTCAACCTTGCCTTGCCATTTTTTGGATAACCATGGTGTGATGGGGTCCTTTTACTTGGTTGAGCTAGATTGTCAAATGGTTTTGAAACTAAGTGGGGTGGTCTCTGGAAAATTCCCAAAGGCCTAGAAATCCCTTGACTGGTAAATGGTGGGATACACGGTAAAGCCTCAGGTTGGAGATGACAAACTCCTCATGGTTTAGGTGGAGAGATCTAGAGGCATCCGTGCTTGTTTAGGGCTTGGTGATCCCTTGACAGGTATATGGCGGGATTGCGGTAAAGTCTGTAGTGTATGTTTCTTTGTTTGGGCCTAAGAATCCCTTGACCAGTAATCGTGAGATATACGTTAAATCTTGGTTGTATAGATGAGGGTTTTGGGCCTAGGAATCCCTTGATCGGTAATGGCAGGATACACGATAAAGCATGAGAAGCACTAGTTGGTTTAGTTATGAGTCCCACATTTGTGCTTGGAATATGGCACAAGGGTGATTGGCTGAAAGAAAGATTTGGTTCAGTCCAATCTATGGTCGGGAGGTATGTGGAAGTTCCTAAATTGGTTGGCTTTTGCATATGTTAATAATAGCTCTTTTCCCTTGTATTTCATGAGTAAATGCACTTGTTAGTATGTGGCTTTGATGGTTGTTCTATCATTGTTATTATTCTGTTTATATGTTGGTTATGAGCATGGTTAATGACAAACTTGAGTTATGGCTCTCATCATGTTTTGATTAGTAAATGAGTGGTTAATGAATGTATGACCTAATAGATGATAATGTAGCTATTGTGAGAGGGCATCCGACCTTCTTGACGGATCTCAGATAAGTATGAGGCTCCTATGTAAAGTTGTGTATTTATGACCTGTACATTACATGTTTATGATGTGTTTGACGAAAAATATGTCATGGTTAGGATGAGTAAGGTTATATCCTTGTTCAAGTTTTGCATTAGAGGCCTTGTCTTCTTATTATTTATCATTTATGAGAGTTTCATCAAGTTTTGGGCAGAGGTCTGAGTCCTAGCCCTGAAAAATTGGCTCAAATTTCAGGGTCGCTGGCACATAACTGAGTGTAAAAGGCTACAGACGCTGGAATGCAGGCTTATGGGAGCGACTAAAGGGTCTTAGTCATTGGCTTGCCTTGTCAAGGGAGCGACTGAGAGCCCAAATCAGTGAAAAGCTAAGTTAACTTAGGGGTTGGGCACCTGGAGTGGTTGGTTAGCTCCTGGGGGTCCTGTAGCACCTGAGGGAGGTCTGTAAAGTTTTGGTTCGTCGGTTCCACTTACTTAACTATACTTAGGGAGTTGAATCTTATCACAGTAACTCTTCATCATGTATTTACCCTGGTAAATATAAAGATAATTAATAAGAAGAAGAATATATGTGTTTACATCATTCCCCGTTCTTATGGAACTCCTTGTATTGGGGAGACCGGTCAATCTATAAACCAAAGGATTTGTGAACATGCTACCGACATCAAGCATGGAAAGTCTCGCTCCTCTGCTTTGGCAGAGCATGCAGAAAAAACCAATCATCACATATGCATTGAAGAGGCTAGGATCATTGCGAGGATCGACCATTTTCATCATCGTAAATTTAGGGAAGCATTAGAAATTGAAAAAATACCTATTAATTTAAATAGGAATGATGATTGGAGTATCAATAAATGCTGGATTCATGCACTTTCTTCCTAATATATCTATATCTATATATATATATATATATATATATATATATCAATTTATAATTTTATTACTATTCAATATTATCGCTGATCATTTTAATATTAGTTATTCCCCTAAACAATATTATTATTACTTTTTAATATTATTTATATTTTTATATTATTAATATTTGTTAATCTTCCTATTATTTATTTTAAGACTCTTTAAAATTATTTTTATATTAGTTAATATTTGGGGATATGAATAAGATTAAACTTTTAATATTAATATTTTTAGAATATTATATTCATTAATAGAGTTATAAGAGGCTATAAAAAGTTTTAATAAAAATTAATTATTTTATTAAAACAACATACCATAACTTCTTGTTTTATAATATTATTTTATAAAAAAAAATTAAAATTATTTAATTAGGTTCCTTTACTTTTTCTTGGTCAAAACCCTTACCTTTTTTTGGTCAAAACCTTTACCAATTTTTGCCCTAAGTCAAGCTCGATGTTATTCCATAATGGCTAGTTAGCAACTCTCTACATCTATTTATTACAATGCCTGGATCTGGTTCCTCATCTTGTCGTGAAGATAAACCACACTGGGTGGTTCGAAACATGTCAACGAGAATATCTTTTATGTAATTTTTTCTAAAAAATACTGTTAAAAATATTAACTTTATTATAAATACTATTTAAATTGAAATTGTGTTTTATTTTTTAATATTTTATTGGCTTAAATTTACTTTCTAATAGTTAATAATGGGGATTAAGAATCCATTTTTTAAAATACAAGTATATAAATTTATGATCCAATACTCAAAAATATTTTAATATAAGTGAAAGTTTATTCTTCTTAAAACTATATTAAGACAAATTAAACCAATCACACCGATAATATTAAATATTAGAAACATTATTAAGACAAATTAAACCAATCACACCAATAATATTAAATATTATCAACCTTTTTCAGAAATAATAAAAACTATTTATTTATTTGGTGTATTTGTTTTCTTATCACTATACTGATGCTCCTTCCACTTTCATAAATAGTGTATAAATAACTGAAATATTGAATACGAAGTTCAAGAAAATTGTAGGGGTTGACTTTGGATGATTTTGATTCTTTTGAGTCTTTATTAGTAATTTTGTTTTCTTTTAATAATTATATAAAATAATATAATAATTTAGGGAGAGTTGATTATATAATGTGGGTTGTTTGATTTAGTTATTTGTAATGGTTTGGCTAAGATAAGCGAAGTCTGGTAATTTCACTTATACTACTTATAATGGTGCAAGTGTAGTCGATTACCTAATTTTCTCGCATGGTCTATGTGAGAAAATGGAGGAAGTTTTGATTTGTGAACAACTTTAGGATTTAAAATCTGATCACAAATCAATTCACTGAAGTTTCTCTTGGACTCGAAAGAAGCAACTTGGGACGAAAACTCAGTTTATTCAACAAAATCTCTTAAAAGGAAAAATTATTTTGACTCAAAAAGAATGTAATACCTTAAAAATAGCACTAGAGAGGCTTTTTGAGAAGGAGAAAATTTTGTTCCATGGCCTTCATAGTCACAAGTTAACGCATTTAATTCAAAGTGCACTTGTAGAGTGCAAAAGAGCAAAAAATAAGAAGTCCAAAACAAAAAGCTTTCTGCTTAATGGTTGGTTTGACGAGGACTACAAAAAGGCAAGGATAATTTTGAAAGAGTCAAACAAGAAAAGCATAAACCTCAAAGTTTATGAGTAGATTTGAAAAAAAAGAAGAAAAAAGTTGATTTCATGGTCTCAAGGAGGGAGGAACTAATCTTGCTTGGGAAAAATAACCCCAAGTTATTTTGGAAGGAGCTCCAACCGAAAAAGAAGCAAACTAAAAATAATATTACAACTTCTCAGTGGTTTGATTATGCAAGGAAGCTTTAGGGGCGACATCCCAAGGTTGACTTTGCCCCCTTGGTCAACATTGGTACTAAAATTTTCACCGTGCAAGAGGTCAAGATGGGTATTAAGAAGTTGGGTGTTGGAAAAGAAAAAGACTTAGTTGAACTTCAAACAGAGCATCTAAAGTGGGGTTTGAAAATTCTTGCACCTCACATTACAAAAATCTTCAACAGCATCATTCAACAGGGGTTCCCCATGGGATTGGGCAACTAGTCTAGCAATACCTCTTTTCAAGAGTGGCGACATCAATAATCCCTCCAATTATAGTACCATAATGATAAACTCTTTGTTTGCAAAGTTAGTTGGAAGTATGCTAGAAAATAAAATTAGCAAGTGGGCAATTGAAAAAGGTAAATGTGCTAAAGAAAAAGTAAGTTTCAGACTTAAACATTCCATGATTGATCACGGTATAACTTTAAGGCACATCATTGAAAAAGTATGGGAGAAAAAGAAGGAAGCCTTTTGTTGCTTTGTTGATTACAAACAGGCTTTTGACATGGTCTTTATAGACAAGCTTTGGCATAGAATGGAGGAACTTGAGGTTCCTATGCATCTTAGAGCAATTGTTCATAAGTTGTATGAGGATGTGAAAGTCAAAATCAAAACTTCGGTTGGCATCTCCAAAAGCTTTAGGAGTGATATCAGGGTTAAGCAAGGGTGCTAGTTGTCCCCTACCCTTTTTGGTTTATATATTGAGAAACTTGAAGAGTGGTTAAAATTACAAGGGGATGATGGTGTCCATTTGGGTGAGTTTGTGATAAGGCTTCTTTTATATGTGGGTGACCTTATTCCGATTGCTAAATCTGCTCTTGGCTTGCAAGAACACTTATTTTCCCTTTAACATTTTTGTAGAACGACGGGGATGCAAATCAATATTAACAAGACAAAAGTGGTGGTTTTCTCTAACAAAAGAAAACATAGCCAACATAAGTTCTACTTTACTCTTGAAGAAGTTGCAGATTACAAATACTATTAGAATTGACTTCCTAAGTTGGGAAGGGTGCAGAAAGAAAAGAACTTTGGGAGGTTGGAAAACATTTTATGCTTTTCAAAATAGGTGCAAAGAGGTAGAGCTATGGGATCGGAAGAGCACCCAAATTCTTTTTGGGCTTTTAGTGATTCTAGTGGTTCTCTATGGTCATGAACTATTGGCCAACAATACATCTACTTACAATGGAAGCAAATTGAGAAAATTCAGAAATGCTTGATTACAAACAAGTTCAAAATCAAAAGTTCAATTCCTTATGATATCTTGCTGAGTGAAATGGGGGTTTCGCCTATTGAAGCAATTGCTATGGTGCAACTCGTAAGATATTAAAAAAATATTGAGCAAATAGAAGAGAGTAGTTGACCTAGGGTTGTTCTCAATGACACATTGTGCAAAAGAAAGAAGACTTGGATGCAGTAAAATAACAAATGGTTTAGTAAATGATGTGCCCCACAAATAGTAAAGAGAGAAAGACTTTTATTATGGATAAGTTCGACATGTGTACTTGGGATAAAGAGCTAGGGAGAAAGAGAAAGTATTATATTGAAGAGTTTAATCCCACTCATAATCATCATAAAAAAGTGTGCATAGGGGCTAATATCTCATAGAGAACCAAAATTCTTATTGCTAAGTTAAGAACTAATTCTCATCAACTCCGTTGTGAAACCGAATCTTGGAAAAAAGCAAAAGAAGTTTACGGGCAAAGAGTGTGTATTTTTTGCATTTCCGAAAAAGTGGAAATAGAAAAACATTTAATTCTAGAATGTGAGGCCTTAAAGGACAATAGGAACATTTATGTGAATCCTAACTGTTAGCTCTTCGGATAATTTATTTAACGAGGGGATCGGTGAGAAGTTGGGAGCGCACATTGTCACATTAAATAGGAAAAGGGCTAAATGCAAAAATTAGTTTGCGAGGTGGTATGTCCCATAGGCTATCTTTATCCTCATGGATGTTAACATTTCTTCTTCTTCCTCTTCTATCAAAACTTAGTAGAAGATTCATGACTTCTGAAACGATTGAGTGCTGTAAATGCAAGCAGTGACACGAGTACTCTTTTCGATTCATATAGGTATCATAGGCGACCCCAAATTTCATAGATAGGGCAGTGGTTTGAATCACCTGCATCCACTTTTTGGCGATGGTTTTGGAAGTAGTCTGCTCGATTGTCTAGACAAAACAAAGATCATCTCAACCTCTAATGGGGTCATATCATTTGGATTGTGAAATAATTACAAAATTTAACATAAATTTGATTGCGAGCTAATTAATTTAGATACATCTTAACTAGAGTATCAAATCTCTTTTACTCTTAAAAAAAGATTTGCATGTCAAAAAATTTGATCCCTCTAAATACTTGGTAGATCCAAAATTATAATAAATCTATACTAATTTAATTCCCATAGATGAATAAGAAACCACTAGGTGAGAGGACCAGCTCATAGATAGTTTGTGGGACGAGCTCATAGGTAGTTATTCCTTATTAATATATGTGAACTCACAAATAAGGGAGAGGACATGAACCGCTCTAGTTCCTTCCACATTAGCTAGCGGCTAACGAACACATTCATCCTTCCTTGAAGGCTCTCCTTTTCTTCGGGCTAAAAGAGGTAAAAGCTGGTTAGTTGTTATCCGCCGAAACATCAAACTTGCGAGGCATCATTCTGATTGGTTCTATGCTATAAATGAGATGCTTTACTTACCGTATATGGGAGAGGGAAGAACCTTAAGATCCGCCTCAGCTTTTGTGTCTATCCACCCACGTATGCTGTCATCTTCTTCATTCTAGGAAGAACCTCGTCAAATACGGAAATTATTGAAAAATTACGGAGGCGAAGGAAGCCATAACTTGCGTCACCTCTTCCAACCAATTACGCCCCTCACCTCTTCCATTAGGTGAAATCCCCCAGCCTGAGCAAAGACTAGTAAGGGGTCAAGTGTGACACCAGCCTTAGGAGACAACAAGGCTCTAGATCATTTTTATTTTAATGTTTAGATTACACTATATTACAATACCTCTACCGTATTTAAATAGAAAACGCAACCCTACATGAATAATGGTTTGACATATTGGTTAAAGAAGCGATCTTTCATGTTTTGAATAATGTTTTGCCAACGAACTTGCAACCTGGGACCGTTTGCTGGCCTACCGAGATTCCATTGCCCATGCGAGTCCAACTTAAATACAAAATACCGAAGCCACGCAAAGCGTAAATTTTACCCTCTCGTGAAATCTACTACTATCAGACTCTATATAGATTGTAGCTCTGAAATTTCAAATCAAAGATCATCTCGAAAGGGTTTTATTGATTTCCGCAGCATTCAAATGGCTGGATCATCCGCAACAGAGCTTGGAAACAAACTTTTAAGTTTGGGAACGAAGATTGTGGCAGTGGGCAGGAATTATGCGGCTCATGCCAAGGAACTTGGCAATGCCGTCCCCAAGGTTTGCCTCTCTCTGATCTGATCTATGTGGGATAAACATGCCCATGGTAGGGTTTAGATCACTTCCAATATCATCGACAATCAATATATTAGACTTATTTTTCTTTCTATAGTACTGTAATTGCATTATCGGGCAGTGAAATCCACCGTTGAGAATGCACATCGAGTTTATGAAAATTGGAGGTAGGATTGCATCCCTTATGCTTGTTAGTCAGATGGTTTATACTTTTGTTGGTTAACTATTGCACACTGGTTGGGAATTCTGGTCAGCTCAGCATATATATCACAACATATCATTCCCCAGTTCACTTCTTGTTCACATATAGAGTGATCCTCCTCTTAACATAATTTTGGGTTACAATAGTTTTCAGATAATCTTGTTATAGGTGAATATTTTCTACAACCTTAAAATATGTATTGATTTTAAAATTCCCTCTCTCTATGTCACATTTTGTGCCTCAATCAATATTCAAACATATTTTACCATTTTGTAATTGTACCTCAATCGCTGTTAGAGCATATTATATAGCACTACATCGCAGTGCGTATTAATTAAATGATTCTCAGCCCTGCCAGCCAATAAAAGATTCCAGGGTGCCTTTTTTTGTGAGAAGCGATATACGTTTGACCTTTGGTCGTAGGTTGAGTGTGCCTCTTGTTCTAGGTAGATGCTATGAAGAATGGGCTTACATTGTCTTGAGATCAGAAAGAGAACATGGATCTCTTGTTAAGAAGCTAGTTATGTAGATGTAATATTTCATCAATAATTAAAAAATTTCCTCACCAGAAACACGTGCTTAAAACAATATTTTGAGTGCTCAGCATTCCCAAAACCACATGGTATAAATGTTGAGAAAAGATATCAACTGTTTTCAATCATATTTTGAAGTATGGTCTGTTCACTGGAATCCTTAAATGACTTGGCCATTTTTGGTTGTTGTGAGGAGAGAAGCGAGGTGCTCTGTAACCCAGGTGGTGAGATGTCTGTTTCTTTTTATATCTTTTTGAGTAATGTTACTACTTACACGAGGAAAAAAAGGCCTACCACACACAAACTCTAAAATCCATATTAAACTGGGATTCCTCCATCCAGTGTTTAATAAATAATAGATCCGGGTTTATGATGGATCTATTTTAGTTTTAATACAGTGAAGAAAAGATGAAAATTAAACTGCACAAGCAAGTAAAAAAACTACTTTTCTTACCATATCTGCAGCCAATTTGTAGAACAATCCCTCTTCCTACTTTCTCTGAGATGACTTGAACCATTAAAATCCCATCCCATCAATGCTGTCTGCGATAGTAGGTCCTTATCATGTAATGTGAGAGAACATATTTACATTCAAGATTGATCAATATCATAGATCGCCCCTTTATCCATACTAAATGCCCAAAACAAACAAGTATAAGCACCCGATTGCAAAATGATCAAAGTACCTTTTGAATCAAAAGATTCGAAACCCACCATCCAAGTGGTAGTACTAGACGGGGAGAGGCACATGGCTGATGCAAATGGCAGAGGCACATGATTTATCATCGTCAAATAGTGGCTGTCAGGGGGTGCTGGCTAGCTGCCAAACGCAGGAGGAATTTTTTCTCCTATGGGGTTACCCATTTTGGTGGGTAACATAACCCAAGTGATCAAGTTGGGTTTAAGAGGAAAAAGAAAGACTAGAGATGGAGGGATATGAAGATAAATGTCAGTCATCAAGGGCGATGGAGTCAAGGGAAGATCAATGATGAGAGGATATCAAGAAGAATGACCCTTCTTTTTTCAGTTACTCAGAATAATGGATCAGGGGAGACACTGGCATCTAAGGATGGTGATCTCTCAACCAATTTGGGCAAAGTGTAAAGTCAAAACCCCACTTGATAGGATTCCTCAATAGTATTACCCTTAGCTCAAGGATCGACTATGATATGAAACAAATCAAGCATTTAGTAAGGGAATCCCCATGAGGGTTTACCTAGCAAAGAGGCTTAATGACCACTTCACAACAACAAAAGGAACTTGAAGACCTATGTCTTTGACATCCCCATCCATTTGACAACATTGCCCCTCAGTGGAGTGGTCTCTCTAAGCCTTGCAGTGATTTTGACTCACTTAAATGTTAAAACCCTAAATAATATTACAGATGGAACTGAGAAAGAAAATCCTTCTTGGTTGAAAAATACATCACATAATAAACATGAAACCCAAATAGACACTAGGAAATATTTTCACTAAACCCCAGGAAGGGGAATACTCCCACTATCCAACCATGAATTACAAACGAGGAAGTCCTTCCTTTATATAGGGGAGGTAAAGAACTTCCTTTAAGTTAAAATGATGATATTTGGAGAACTTCCTTAGATCTAGCAAGGAAATTCTAGTTCTATTCTACTTCTAGAACTAAACATTAATAAAATAAAGTGTTCAAATCCAATGTACAATTATAAATATAGGTCCCCATAAAAAGGTGGATTGATCAATCCAACTAGGGAAGAAAAAGTCCATAAATTATTTGTTGAAAATAATGACCAACATTCCCTTGATTCATGCTTGAAATAATTGTTTAATCTTGAAAAATGTGTCCACATCATAAAAAGTGGTCTAATGTTCCCAAGTTTGACTTGATCTAGGATGAAATATTTTTTAAAAAGGCTTGATCACTTGAAAATGGTGCCCAATGTCCCATGAAGAAATTCACCCCCTTTAATAATGGCTATGTCCCTCTTTAAAATTACTTAACTCCAAAGCCTTGCATGAAGAGGCCTTCAAACGTGTTCAATTTTCTTTGGATAATATTTAATGAGGAGAAAGAGGTCGAACATTTTCCTTTGGATGCCTAGCGTTAACTAGAGGAACCTTCCTTGACTGCAATGTTTAGTTGACTCCCTTTGAATAGCAACGCCCCCTTGCCTTTGACTAACATCTTGCTTGATTGGTGGAGCATTTGCTTGGAGAAGTCAAATTTCTTCTTGGAGATGCCAACATGTCGCTTTTTACCCTCCTTTGACTTGGGGTGTTATGTCTTGGACACTTTACTACTTCCATGTTTTGGCTAGGAGAGTTCAAATTTCTTGCATGGGGCTTGAGAGCAGTGTTGCACGATCCTTCCCCCCCAAGGATCTAAGGGCGGAATTGCGTCCCTTACAGATCCTTGGGCGATCCTTTGGCAGAATTGCAGATTCGAAAATCAGATCCACCAATTTGGGCCAATCCCTGGAAATCTGGAACCACACGGGCCCAATCCGCGGTTCTGGATTTCCGATCCATGTTTCTGGATTGGGATCCACCTCGGATCCGTGGCGGATCGGGCATAGATCCGAGTGGATCCAGTGCAGTTTCGAGGCTCGACAAGTGGTTCTGCGCGGGCAACAATTTTTTCCTTTATTTTTTATTTTTTATTTTTTTAAGGTTCTAACTTAGGTTGGGGGTGCTTTTATGGTGAGTTAGGGAAAAGATAGATGGGGTTAAAAGCCATTTCCCCTTCTCTTTTCCTCATTCTTGCATCTTTGGAGAGCTTGGAGAAGAGAGGAGAAGAGTGCTTGGAGAAGAAAGGCTCAAGGAGGAGCTAGGAGGAGTGAAGGAGGAGGAGCTTGGAGGAGTAAAGAAGGGCTTCCATCTCCCATTCTTTCTTCTTGCTTATTTCATTGCAGGTTGTCCATCTATATTCATATTCCAAAATGGTGTTCTTTTGGCTTATATGTATCATTCCACTTTTGGTTTTCATGATGGTGTTGGGGAGTAGGAATAGAAGGGAAGAAAAAGAAGAGGATAGTGGTACCCATATGAGTGATCCAATGTATGATGAGGAGGAAGGGTTTGAAGAGGACACTGAAATGCATGAGGGGAAAGCATTGACACCCTTGTGGAATTATGTGACCAAACTTGAGGGGGGAAAAGGTGGTGGAAGCTACAAGTTTGTGTGCCCTCATGGTTGTCATGGAGGAAAACCATATAGTGGTTCATATACCCGTGTGAGGAGGCATCTTTGTGGGGTGATGGAGAGTGATGAGAAAAGGGTCTCATGGGGATAACAATTTGCCCTAAGATTTCAATGGAACAAAGAAAAAAATATGTTGAAATAGAGGAGGCCACACAAAAGAAAAACAAGAAACAAAAAACTCATTCTAAATCAAGTGCAACCTCTAGATTTGATAGCTCATCTCCTCATCGTGCTTCGGCAACATTTGAAAGTAGAAGAACAATAACAGATCTCCCAAATGTTGCTGGGAGAGATGATGTGGATGGAAAGGTGGTCCATTTTCTTTGTGCTTGCAATGTACCATTCAATGTGCTTCGCTCTCCCTACTGGCATGGTATGGTTAAGGCCATCAATGAAGCCCCAAAAGGATACAAGAGCCCCAACTATGAGAAAGCTAGAACTATGTTATTAGAAAGAGAAAAAACAAAGGTTCAAAGAGCTTTGACACGTTTTACAAATGAGTGGGTGGCTTGTGGGGTATCCATTGTATCAGATGGGTGGACAAATGTTAGAAACAAACATTTGATAAATGTTTTGGGTGTTTCTGCAAGTGATGCAATGTTTCTTGCAAGTCATGACTCCTCCTCCATCAATGCAACTTCCCAAACATTGCAAATTTCCTATTGCAATCGATCAAAGATGTTGGTCCTAATAATGTGGTTTAAGTGATCACTGATAATGCAACAGGAAAAATTATTGAGCATGCTCATCCACACATCTTTTGGTTTGGGTGCTTGGTACACACATTGAACCTTTTGATGCATGATATTGTGAAGCATAAAGAATGTGGATGGATTAATGAGCTTTACAAGTGAGGGAAGCAACTCATTAAATTTATCATAGGGCATACAAGGGTATGGCACTTACTCCAAGTTGTAGTTGCTTAAAGTTATTACCTCACCTTTAGGCGGCTAGTGAAGGCGAGAGAAGTTTTAACTAATATGGTGACCTCTGAATCATGGGATGACATTAACATTGATAAAGATGGTGCTAATGTAGTCAAGGACATTATACTTGATAGTTACTTTTGGTCACATATTAAATATGTTTTGCAATTCACCAAACCAATTTATTACATGATCAAGTTTGCAGATTTAGAACAACCAACAATTGGGGAGTTGTATGAGCACATGGATAGCATGTTGGGGCAGATTAAAGACATTGTTGAGCCTAGAGATATCACCTTGTTCACTTATATTCGTGCAAAGGTGGAAAAACAATGGGAAATGCTAAACATTCCATTGCATGTCTTAACGTAAGTTATGACACCTAAACACTATCATCCATCATGGCTTTCGACACTAGCACGTGGGGGGGGGGGCAGGGGAAAACCACACCTAGATCCAGAGGTTTTATTTGATTATATGAAAGCATTGGATAAATTAGTTCTTGACGAGGAGGGGTCTGCCATGCTCCATAGGCATTTGAGCAACTATACACTTGGCACTTGTACATTTGGGAGCAATCATGCTATTAGAGATCAAGAGAATTTATCTTCTCTTGAGTGGAGGAACATGCATGAAGGTGCTACTCCACTTCTACAAACTTTGGTATTTCGGGTGCCATCATAGGTGGTAAACACTTCTTCTGCAAAGAGGTTTTGGAGCTCTTATTATTTCATACACAGTGTTAAAAGGAACAGGTTAAATTTACACTGGGCAGAGAGTTTGGTTTATGTTCGCTACAACTTGCAATTGTTGTCCCATTATTGTGATGATGCAAAAACTAATAAAGACCTTAAGCTTTGGGACAAAAATTTAGAGGAGGCCAATTTGGAGGATGGAGTGTTGCAATTAGAGCAATTGGAGGATGCTCTTATCTAGGATGATGATGATCGAGTTGAGATGCCACCCCCATCCGGTCCCATGGTTCCTAGGTTCCATGCTTCAACACCAACAACAGGGGCTCTGTCTTCATCAGTTCCACTGCCACAACTTCCGCAACCACCATCTTCTTCATTGCCACCACGTGGAGGCTCACGTGCTGTTCGTGGTGGAAGGAGGAGATATTAGTAGATATATTCACAGTTTACTACTTTTGTCATAGATTAGACTTGTAGTAGTGTTGTGAATTTGAACTTTTCTGTCTTACTCTTCCTAGTTCAGTGTGTACTTGGTGGTGGCCAAGTGGCCTATTTTGTAAACATTATTATTTGAATTTTGGACATGACTCATGTTGACAGTTGCTCACTTGTGACTTGCTAGATAAGTTATTTGAATGTTTTATGATTTTATGTTCTAAATGTTTTATGTTTTATCATTATGATATGCTAAATTGCTAATGCTTAAAAATTTGATGTATGTTTGTAATTGCTAGAATCTAGATGGTTGATGCTCGAATAATTAATCATTGATGTATAATGGATGCCATATCTATCTTGATTTATGTACAAATATGCATGTTTTCATATCTTCTACAACTAATTTGGTATTTTGGATGTTTTTATTGAATATAAATGCAAATATATATATATATATATATATATAGTAGATGCTTCCGAGATGCTTCGCTTCCTAGATTTTTGGGAAATGATGCTTCGGATGCTTTGCTTCCAAAAAACGTCCCCACTTCGTGCAACGTTGCTTGAGAGTACCAACACTCCTCCTCCTTTGAGCTTGGAAAAGTTTGTATGCATGATAGGAGGCCTCATGACCTACATTCAATGTAGAATATAGCACATGCAAAGTCCATTTGCTTTGCCACCTTTATTCCCAGGAAATACTATGCCTGCATTCCCCTTTGGAGATGAAATTCACCTTGAAATATCATCCTTTTGCCAAAATTTCAACATGGCATATCAAGTATACCTCTTGTTGATATAAATGAGCCCTTGTTGAATTTTGGAGTGGGGACAATGTGCATTGGGATCTGTGAAGTGTGTTGGGAAACATGAAAATAGCCAAAAATGATTCTATCTCTAATCTAGCCTGTTATAGATCCAATTAACAGGGTTGCTAAGTTCTTAGCAACCTGCTAGATGGACACACATAGGGTAGGGACCCATTGTCACCTGAACCCAAGCCCCCCACTGTTTAGACTCAACAACCTCCTAAATGGTCAAGGAAAGAGCCCAAATATAATGCCAAACAATCGCAAATAAGATCAGTGCCTTAGATGGGGTCAAGTGGAGGTATTAATCTTTTGAAACTGTTGAGCTGGTTTTAATGTCACTATATAGCAGAAGACTAAATAGGAGATTTAGAAGTACCAAAATACATAAAATATGAAGTGTAACCAGCTGATTTTGTCCATGGAATTTACTCTAACCAACTATGTAATTATATTTCTGTTTAGACCACTGGTTAGAGGTTTAGGGGTCAAAATAGCTTGCTGTCCTGTAAAATCAGACTGTAAAGTTTGCATAAAAACAGGGACAACACCGTGTTAAACCCAAATCATCTACCCTACAAGTGTCTTAGCACTTTCAAATTTTATGTCTAGGAGCGGAGAGGCTCGAGGAACAAAATAGAGGCTTATGAGGACTCTTTTCAACCTATGAGAGTTGAAAAGTCAATTTCCAGCAAGCTGAAAATTGTTTTACTAGGAATTTCGGTGAAACCCTCTTGGGCAAAATGGCACAAGAATTTCTAGATCTGAATTTTAACTTTAAATGTGGTTGGAAATCAAATAATTTCAACTCTAAATAGTGAAATAAGTGATATTAAGCAAAATAAAGTCTAAGGAGGGATTTTTGAGGTGTAACTTACTTGGAAAAGTGCTGAAACCTGTCTTTGTTGCAGATCTTGTATGTTACAACCAATAAATCCCTGGATCTGCAAAAGAATTCAACTAGATACAAGAAATGTGCAAATAATATTTCTTGTACCTATCCTTGGTTAGATATAGCAATTTTGGTCACTTTCCCCAAGGCAGTGCTTGCTAACACGATAAATAAATGAAAAAACAGCAAGTGATTAAATTTTAAACTAATGCTTAAAATAAAATATTTTGAGTTTTAGTAGAAAAGTGGTTGTTGAGTTTATACTTGTGTCCAACTTACCTCACCCTAATGAAAGTGTGAAATCAACACCTTCTTAAGTCAATCTAGCTTGATAAATCAAGGGAGTGAGTTTGGTCTTGAAGAGAAGTTGCCCCCCACTATTGACTTAATACTGTTAAAATGGTTTGAACCTAGCTAGGAGTGGCCCTTTCAATGTGGCATCTCTAGTCTTCAGATCACGTGTGAAGATGCACGATTCGAAGCTTCCCTTTGGAATGGCGTGGTTGTTTAGATTGATCCACTTGCAAAACAAAAAATCCGAGTGGGGTTGCTCCCTAGTTCTCCCCTTCCACGTGACTATGTATCCCCTCAATGACACGATTTGCTAAATTTTGTGTAGTTTTATTGATTATTAAATTTATTATATTAAATCTCAATAACATAAGATCAAGGAGTAAAATGAAGATAAAAACCACTTCACACAAAGTATATAGAAATTATAGACAATGGTTTGCAAAAGTGAGCTCTTTAATATTGATGGCATAAATCTCATATGACAACAACAACTATTACATGTGGGGAGGCTAGCCTTATATAAAATAATTCTTAACGGCTAGATAATGACTAGCTAACGGGTAGTTGGGCTCCTTAAAAAATATTTAAATAGTCATAGGTTGGAGATTTAGTAATTTTCTCATAAAATATTACATTGCAATTTTTTATTTTCCCACTAAGGGGTCTGTTGAGAAGTCCTTAGGGCAACTTTGTTAGGGTTTCTTGTTAAATTGATTTCTCTTTTCTTGATAATTACTTGTGATATGTATTGGCTTCTTTACTTCTTTATTATATTATCTTTCATTAAACAATTACCAAATCAAAAATACATGAAGATCACAAGAACAAGAGACACAAGGTATAGGCACTTAGCCAGTGCAAAACCCCTCTCCTAGTGGAAAACCCAGTGAAACTATTATTCTAAAAAGATGAATCAAAGCGATACAATCCAAGACCTTATGCCCAAGACAAAGACCTTCTCCAATCACCAAGTCAGCCCTCCTTCCAAGTAGATAACTTCTGCCAAAATCAACAAGGGTCAATACCCTACAAATCTGCTCCAGCTGGAATTTCGGCCTCCTGCAACTCGGAAGTTCGAACCTGCAGTAATTGTAGAAATTTCAGCCCCTGCAACTTGCCCAAAAACCCTAGAAAAACTCGCACGTGTGAGAGAGAGATGCCCAAAACTTGTCTTTTTCACTTCTCCTTGACTTTGTCTTCCTTCCTCTAGACTTCACTCTTCTTTTTGTCTTCTTTCCACTGCAGATCGAACTTGTTGTTAACTGATTCCAAAGAGGTCGAATTTTCCTTCTATATACACTGCTTCCACGGGGCCGAATAGCCCCAAACAGGGCTGACTTGGTGAGGAGGTGTAAAATGACTATTTTGACTCAAAATATTTTTTCTTTACATGATACAAAAGCCCAAGAAGGGTCAAATACATATGACAGCGACTCTTATGCTAAGTCACCGCGTTCGTGTTCATGTTCGAGTTCGGCACCTAAAATTTTGCTGATAAAATTCGGCATAAAATTCGACATATAAAATTTGAAATATTATATACAATTTTAGTTTAAGCAAGCTGAAAAACACATTTAGCCATAGTTCTTCTCAAATAAATCATGTAGATTACTCCATAAAAAGCAAAAAATCACCAATAACTTTCACTAAATCCATACAGACAATTACAAATTATTCCGCCGACAATACATCACAATGGAATTATATGACGATTAACAGAACTATAAATTGACAAGAAAATAATTGTTGTTTTAGTTAGTGAATTCTATTAACTGAACTAGACAAAAATTCATTATTCATCCCGATGATTCAACCCTCTCAATGGGTTGGTTGACATAAACATTAATGAAGAAGATTGATTATTGTTCCCATTAGAAAAGTCTGTCAATTGGATCAAAAACCTTTCTTGTTTTTTCATTGATTCCAAATGCCCTAGTGGCCCAATGGCCTAGTTATCCAACTTCCCGGTGGCTAGTTATCCAACTCCCAAAGGCTTGATTATCTCACCAGTTGGTGGTGGAGTGAGCTAGTGTCACTGTGAGTGAGGTAGATTTTTGCATGTCGCCAAGGCTTAGCCTCAAGTTTATTAGGGTTACCAAACTTACCTTTATAATTTTTTTCTTTTTTGATTATAAATGATGAAAAAATGTCAAACCACAAAACCCTGAAATGAACTTCAACGAATTTTTGGCAAATTTCATCAAATTTGTTCGTGTTTGTGTTCGGCATAAAGTTCGTGTTCGTGTTCAACATAAAGTTTGGCAAATATAAACGAATTTGTTCGAATTGTTTTGAGGTTTGGCGAATTTCGAATTCGAAGGATTAAATTCGGCTAACCCAGTGACTTAGCTCTTATGATTCAAGAAAACCCTAGAAGCCTTCAATGGAGGCTTTGACCTAATGAACAAATAAAAGGAGCATGAAACCCATGCTTAAATAATTTTCTATTTTTTTTTTTTTTTTTTTTTCAATTTTACAATAAATACATAGCAATTATGAAGATCAACTATAGTTACATTGTCAACACTCCCTCTTAACTAGGGAGGTTTTCATAATTGTACAAATAGGTACAAGGATGAACTCAAATTGACATGTTCTTAGAAGAGTATCAACAACATATGTAATGCTAGGGATCTAGATACCATCTAGGCTAACTACCAAGTTATCAATGCAATAGGGACTAAGGTGTCATCAAGGCAACTTGCCACTATAGGTACCATTAGGTTACAACCTTGGTATCAATCCAACTGGATATAGATACCATCTAGGCTTCCATGCCAAGACACCAACCCTCACAGGGATCTAGGTATCATCAAGGCCAATATGCTAAAATGAAGCTCCATATCATCACGATCAAGATACCCTCCCACACGAGGATCTAGACATCATCAAGGCTAAACTATAACTGAGATCTCAATACCAACCAGGCCAAGATGTCCTCCCAAGTACCATCATATGAGCACGCAGCCTAAGGTACTCATCTCTCCCTCTTAACCAAATTAGAGATATCCATCAATCCAAGCATGCTTGTCAAATACTCAAAGTTCTCAAGAAGAGATCAACACATTGACTACTTGGTCATCTATCAAAACATACTGTAGCTCCACGACCCCAACCAGTATAAAACTTCCAATATATTGGTTCTTACTATCAATATGCTAGCATAAAATCTGGGGTCCTCAACCATTTTGATGCTGCTTAATTCATCATAATATCCAAACAAATCTCGACGAAAGCTTCCTTTCCAACCTCTCAAGTAGCACCAAACTCAGCCTTAACACTTCTCAAAACAACCGAGTCTTTGTTCATAACTTCATCAAACAAGAGTAACCATTAGTAGTGCTTTAGCCATTCTCCGATCTTATTCTTTCTTCATATTCTTTACTATACATCATGTCTTCCTTCTCAATTATGGAGGATTTACACTTTTCTTTATAAAAAAATACATCCAAGCTACCTTATTATCAACAACTTCATTCCTCTAGCTACACATGCTCTTTCTTTTGTATCATCATATCATCGGAGAATTTCAACCTTCAAGAACATCATTTTCATATACAAACAAGGTCATTTTTCAATCATTAGTGTAAACTTTAATGTCATCAGGGTTCTTACAACTCCCTCTTTCCATCATGCTCAACATCATCAAAAGGTCATCATCAAGTGTGAGGCAGGCATACAACCTCTTGAGAACTATGTACCTACAAATCTCATCAACAAGTACAACCAAACACACAAATATATGTGCAAGAGCATGAAATTAACTTTATCAATATAGGGTTAGCATGTTATCATAATGAGAGCATCTAGGGTTATCAAAAACTATAAACAAGAAATTATATCTTAGACATCCAACAATTAAACCAAGTTAGGGTTTCAACCATAGTGGAAGTATTTACACCCAGGTTTTCATTTTCATGCCTTAGGATCTTATATCAACTTCTACAAGGGTTTTGTCATAAACCCTAAATATTATCATCAAACCCTAAAAAGTTAGGGTTTTATTGCTGCCCTATATAACATCAACAAACTCTAAAAATGAAAAGGCTAGGGTTTTACCAAAATGAAGAAATAGCAAGAGATAGTTATTACAAGGGTTGATTCAATCTAGAGATTAAACACCCTAACATATACCAATCTTCATGAATCTATAACAAAACCTTAGAGATGAAGGAGCAATTTTAAGGACAAAATGATCGTACCTTTTTATATGATGGAGACCAGCTACAAATCTTAAAAACATACCTTGAGTTGCTTCTTCTACAAACCTTGAAGGGCTTCCTCTTGAAGGGCTCCCTCTCACCATGACAATGTTCTTCAAGAAAGCATCAACATCCTCATGGTCCATCTCCATGCGAGTCTACTTTTATTAGAGTGCTCGAGGATCCAACTTGATTACCAAGTTACCATTCGCTCTATTCATCATGTTCTTCATGACATAATATCAACATATCTTTATTTTGCTTCCTTCATTAAGTACCTGCAACATTCATTGACAAATACCACCAAGCAAAATATATAAGTACAAGAGCATAATTATGATTAGGGATTCCATTGAATCTTTAAAGGGAGAATTCCTAGGGTTTCTAGATCCAAACCCTAAGTCTTTTGATGTTACCTTTCCAAACATCAACCCTAGGGTTTGAATCTCAAATCCAATTTTATCCTTATTAGGGTTTTCCTTTTCTCCCTAGACTACGACAAATCGTAGAGACCAAAAGCTAGGGTTTTTATGAGGGAACAAAATAGAATAGGGTTAAGGTTTCTCTTTTGACTAGGGTTTCCAAATACCAACTAGGGATTACAAGAACTTAGATGCCAATAACCTCCAACATTATGAAGACTACAAACCCTAGAACCAAAAAGGGAAATCTCAAAACCCTAATCTTGATTCAGGTTAGACCTTATAAAAACAATTATACATACCTCAAGGACTGCATACCTTAGTCCTCCAAGATCACAAGAATTCTGCTGCAACAGTTTCTTCAAGATGTCATGATTTTCTTGCTACTTTAAAGACGCCAAGGACAAAGATTGTCTTCAAAGTTATTGCAACTTTCATTGATGTCAAGGTCTTCGCTCTACACAAGGTAATTAACTGTAGTTGCAACTTTTCTTGACTTCAAGGTGCTAAAGAGCTGCCTTGAAACGATGTCAAATAGGAGTGTTCTTCCAAGATGCTTCTTTCTGCTCTTCTTAGAGAAAACTGTAGGAGATACCACAGGTCCTTGAATGACTTTTAACTACCCTTAGAAGGACTGATATGTATTTTTGGTCACTTGATTTCTGAGATACTTGTAGCCTTTCACTATTTACTTCGATCCTTAAGATAGGACTTTCAACAGTCACAAATGATCTTGAACTGCTTCTCAAAAATTGCGGATTTGGTTCCTCTTCAACGTGCCACCACTAGATGAATGATAGGACTGTTGTAAGCCTTGATAATGACTAACATAGCTATATTCCTCATTAGGGATCATAATTCGGAACAGACTAAGGATAATGTATTGGCGAGAATGTTGGAGCAGAAAGAAGCTATAATATCTTATCTTAGCGGGTTAGTTTATTACTAGGTTTCCATAACTTGGGACTTTATGTCCATAACAATGTTATGCTTGCTTTCGGTACTCCAGACAAACAAATCTAGGTTTGTGACTATGTCTCTCTAATTAGGGATTTTGACACCCACTGAAAGAGACCTTGTAAATAGGCCTAATACGCCTTTCAAATACTGATATTTCAAGGAGATCTCTTCGCTGGATTGAAGTCGGCTTCTAGGCCATAGTTAGGTCTCGGCCTTCCTTATATTAATACACACAAGACCTTTTTCGGATCTCTGATACTTATTCTTATGCTCAGAACTTTGGATTTCTTCACAGGATCTTTGATCTTATCTTTGCTATTTGGATTCCTTGGGAGTGATGACAAACGATGCCCAGAGAGTGCATCTTGGCACCTTTACTCTTTTCGGCCTTCTAGCCCAAGTCTGTGGCCTAATCACTGTGTTTATGACTTATAAAGATGCCCAAAAATATGCTCTTAAGTTCGGTACTGCTTTTGTAAGGCTCAGTCTTCAAGGCTTATGAACCCAATGCTCTTTTGATAGATTTTGAAGCTCACTGTCCTTAACTCTGATACCATGTTGGCTTCTTTACTTCTTTATTATGTTATCTTTCGTCAAGTAATTACCAAATCAAAAATACATGAAGATCACAAGAACAAGAGACACAAGATATAGGCACTAAACTAGGGTAAAACCCATTCAAACTCTTCTTCTAATAAAACTAAGTCAAAGTGATACAATCCAAGACTTTATGACCAAGACAAAGACCTTCTCCAATCACCAAGTCAGCCCTCCTTCCAAGTATATAACTTCTGCCAAAATCAACAAGGTTCAACACCCTACAAATCTGCGCCATCTAGAATTTCGACCTCCTACAACTCAGAAGTTCGGACCTGCAGTGATTGCAAAAATTTCGGCCCTTGCAACTTGCCCAAAAACCCTAGGAAAATTCCCATGTGCGAGAGAGAGATACCCAAAACTTGTCTTTTTCATTTCTCCTTGACTTTGACTTCCTTCCTCTAGACTTCGCTCTTCTTTTTGTCTTCTTTCCACTGCAAATCAAACTTGTTGTTAATTGATTCCAAAGAGGTCGAATATATTTACATTTTCAACAGGGTCAACTTGGGTCAAATCTCCCAGTTTGGTCCACAAATCCCTTAGCTAATGGATCCAATATGGTCAACCGTGAAGCATAGTAAACTAAAGAAGCTCAAGATTCCACTAGTTTCCCCTTGAAGAATTCGACTTGGTCATTTGGAGGAATATTTTATCTTCTAATGGCTACTTTCTCGATCCATTGCCCAACTACTGGTTCATGAGGTGTCCAACGACTAGTTAGACTTTCTCACGACTAGTTGACTTGTCCAACAACCAATTTGAGTTGAATTTCTCCCTTTACTAACTTGACTTGGCCACCTGTAATTTGGATCTCCAATGCCCTTGATCTTCTGACAATTTTGGAACCTTGGTTTGGCTAAATTGGCCATGCTCTGAATTGGCTTGCCCAGCGTTGCCACATCATCACTTGCCCTGCTATGCCATTTGCCTTTTATGTCACAAGACATAGCCCGTACGGGTCTTATGTCCCGTATTTCGCATGTCCGATATGACACGACCTGTAAAACATGTCTAACATGTTTTTCATCGTGTTCTAAAATGAGGACATGTGTTTGGAGTTTGGACCATGTCGAATGTGTTCCAATTTTAGGAGTCAGGACATGCGTCCCTCTAAAATCCCAAAGTAATCAACTCTGTGTCTTGATTTTTTGTTAAAATTGGCAACTAGGGCCAAATTCCACCTTGGGACAACTCATATGATGGAGATGGTTATTTCATTGGATTCCTCTTTTCGAGAGGTCCAAGTTTGATATAAAGATCATCTCATTTGGTCAAGCAGAAGTGTGATTTTGAATTTATTCTCTCACATGCACAAATTGTTAAAGTCGGCCTCAGCTTAATGTAGGCTCAAGAAGCCCAATAAATGTGTCTTTTCACCCTCATCGAATTGTATAAATAGGAGTGACCTCTCACCTCATTTGGACATCACTCACTCAACAATTCTTCTCTCTCCTAATTAGATTGGTTCGTATAGCTTGGGGATCATCTCTCTCTCTCTCTCTCTCACACGTGTGGATGAAGGACGAATTTTTGGATCAGGTTGCAAGTCAAAAATTTCAAAACAGGTTTGACCAGCGTTAACCAAGGCCTTATTGACCAAGTTTGATTGCGTTTTTGAGGGCAAAAGTTCGATCTCCTTAGGCCGCATTTCTGGGCATAGAAATCGAGAAGTTCTGGGCTAGTTGACCAGCGTTGACTTTTGGGTTTAGTGCTGTTTGATCGTAGAAAATTACAATTGATTTTATCTCTCCTTTTACCGAGTTTGACTGAGTTGTTTTAGGCTGCATTTGACCTCCTGTTCAAGCCGAGTTTGACCAAGGAAGATTGAGTTGAGTTGGAGAAGGTTCGCTATTGTTTTGACCAATGTTGACTTTCTGGTTAGGGCTGAAGTTTCACTATAGAATTTGATAGGGCTGATTCGATTGTGTATTGGGCAAGTGAATTTGATTTTTGTACTCTCTCTGCTGAACTATTGAATAATAATAAGAAGATTTGATCAAAGGGTTTCCCCACATTGAGGTTTTTCCCTGGCATCCGCTAAATCTGGCGTCCACTTGGCTTAGCTTGTCTTCTGCATATGTTTTTATGTTCTATCTGCATTTACTGTCAATGTGATTAAGTTAATGTGATTGCTGCTGGAAATAATTGGAAATTGTCATTTCGCTGCTAAAGGAACATTGAAGTAAATTCTGCTAAGCATAGAACATACCATTGTTATCTAAAATTAACATGGTATCAGAACACTGGTGAAGACAAAGCCCAAGCAAGAGTGAGAAAAACAATCACTAAGGGACGCTGTTGGACAAGAACTTGGAACTAGACTCAATGACGAGTACATCTTCAAATTTGAGGACAAGCCAAGGACAAATCCGATTATCATGCATGGAAGATGTCTTTGGATTTGACTTTGGAAGAAAATGATGCTATGGACTATGTTGAAGGAAGAGTGGTGGAGCCTCTTTCAAATGCACCCCTGCTGCAAAAACAAAATACATGAAATGTGAGGTTAAAGCCAAGAAAATTATTGTTGATTCTATTCGCAAGCCTTTGGTTGCCTATATTTTTGATTTGGAAACATCTAAGGCGATGTATGACAAGCTGGTTGGGATGTTCAAAGTAAATAATGCAAATCAAGTTCTCTTTCTCAAAAACAAGTTGAAAGACATCAAGATGGATAGAGGAGAATCCATGCAATCCTACTTTATGAGGATTATCGAAATCAAGAATGATCTCCTAGCTATTGGAGAAGTTGTTGGTGACAGGGAGCTCACTCTTATTGCACCTGGAGGCCTTACAAGAGAATGGGATGTGTTTAACACTACCATCCTTATCAATGACAGGATTTCGGGATTTGATGAATTATTGGCTAGATGCACTCAAGAAGAAATTAGGGTGATGGAAAGAGACAAGCCCTCAAATGGAAACAATCCTACCACCTTCTTCGCTCATGCTAAAAGGAAGAACAACGCTGGTCTAAGAAGACAAGGTCAAGGGTTCAAGCCGAGGTTCAAAGAAGGAAGAAAAGGAAGATGTTCAATTGCAATAGGTTTGGCCACTTTGCTAGAGAGTGTCCTCACAAGAAGGATACTCCAAGAGATGATAACAACAATATCTACAACAACTACAAAGGCAATGGCAATCAAAGGAACAACAAGTTCAATAACAAAGGAAAGAGAAATGCTCCCACTGCTCAATATGGAAATGGTCGTCCTCCCAAGAAGTCGAGAAACTCTAGGTATGAAGAAACTAATGTTGTAGAAAAACAAAAATAATTGTATCTTATTTCTGCCCTCACCACCGCGTCTCCTTCAGATACATTGAATCATTGGTTGATTGATAGTGGTGCCTCAAGGCACTTCACTAGGTACAAGGAGGTCCTCTCAAACTTGGTTGAAAAGAAGACAAATATTGAGATTATACTTGGGGATAATGCCACTTATCCCGTAAAAGGAATTGGGACTGTCACTCTTCACTTAAATCAAGGTCAAACCCTACATCTACAAGAAGTGTTGTATGTACCTGATTTGAAAAAGAACCTAGTCTCTATTTCTACGATGGAAGATAAAGGTTTCAAGGTGACATTCGTTGATGGGAAGGTTCGTGTTTGGCAAAGGAACCCGAAAGATGCATTTACACTTGGATTTAGGGTTGAAGGTCTCTATCAGGTTGGAGGAAGTCTGTTGGGAGCAATGACTTGCGATACTTCTCTTCAATCCGAATTATGGCACCGAAGATTTGCTCACCTTCATTACAAAGCCTTACCTGATGTAAGGAAGATGGTCACAGGTATGCCCGAATTCAACTTAGATCATGAAGGAATTTTTCAGGGTTGTGCAACAGGAAAACATACAAGGGGACTATTCCCCTCAAGCGAAAGTCAAACTTCCATATTCTTCAATTGATCCATTCTGATCTATCAGGTATGTTGCCCGTAACATTGTTGGGAGGATATTTGTACTATGTAATTTTTGTGGATGACTTCTCTCGCAAAACATGGATCTATTTCTTAAAGAAGAAGGGCGATGTTGAAGGTCCGATGGATCAGGTATGTTGCCCGTAACATTGTTGGGAGGATATTTGTACTATGTAATTTTTGTGGATGACTTCTCTCGCAAAACATGGATCTATTTCTTAAAGAAGAAGGGCGATGTTGAAGGTCCGATGGATCCCATTTATCCACCTTCTAGTGAGCCCTCTACTTCAAGAAAAAGACCTTTGTGGCTCAAAGATACTCTTGAAGATGTCGAGAGACATGTTGCACCAAGGGGAACATTTCATGAAAGCAAGAAGCTGAATAGGTACCAAGGGTACTTAGCTAACATGAGTACCATTGTACAATGTGAGTCATGTACATTCGAAGAGGCCGTGAAGCACCAAGTTTGGATGGATGCGATGAACGAGGAATATGAGTCGGTCATGAAGAATGATGTTTGGGATGTGGTTCCTATACCAAAGGACAAGTCAATGGTCACTTCAAACTGGCTTTACAAAATCAAACATGGAGTTGATGGGAGTACTGAAAAGTTCAAGGCTAGGTTCATTGTTCGAGGCTTCTCTCAAAAGGAAGGAGTGGACTATGATGAGATATTTGCACCGGTTGCCTGATATACCCCTATTCGTTCGATCATAGCCCTTGCTGCCTCACGAGGATGGAGTCTACACCAGTGTTGCACGAAGCGCCCCCCCCCCCCCCCCCGGTTCCAAGCCCCGAAGCGCGTCCCGTACGGAAGCGCCTAGGAAGCTTGGCCGGAAGCGCGCTTCCGAAATTTTTAGACACTTCCTGGAAATTTGGAAGCGCTGGCGCTTCGTACGGCGCTTCCCAGACGCTTCCCAGGCGCTTCCCAGACGCTTCCCAGACGCTTCCGTACGCTTCCAGAAAAGCTTCCGGAAAAGCATTTAGAAAATCGTTTTTTTTTCAATTTTTTTTTAAATTTTAGGTGAGTTTGCTTGTTGGGGGTGGGTCCACCTTGGGTTAGGGTGACAAATGAAAGCAAAAAAAAATATAAATATAGCAGATGCTCCCTCATGGTAATGTTAAATTCTTAAAGTAAAAGTGACATTCTCCTTTATTTTTCATTTTCATCCTTTTACTTAAATTTTTAACATTACCATGAAATGACTCGGAATGTTTGAGAGTGGTTCTAGCCTCATTGGACTTCATATGGAGAAAATAGAATTTCATATCCTATTCAAAATTCAGCAGACTTAACAGTTTTCAGGTATTCAGGATCAATGGGATTGTGGCATTTCATTAGATTATATCAAGTATGAAGGTATGCGATTAGCATTTAATCAAGAGCACCAAGCCCTATATGTACCCTGGTGTTGGTGGTGTTAATTGTTGAACTCCTTTGTCACGCGGCACGCCCTTAGCAAAAAATTACCTTTCAATCAAGTCAAAATCATCGATCAAACATGTTAAGCTTTTTCTACCATATTTTAAGTCTTGAATTAGGTAGTTTGATCAAAATTGGGCAATGTTGACTAATATCCCTAGACAATCGAGGTAGAGGCAAAGGCTAGACAAGAGGAGAAGAATCTAGATTCTAGATCATTAATGTACAATGGATGTTATATCTATCTTGATTTATGCAAAAATATGCATGTTTTCATGTCTTCTACAATTAATTTGGTATTTGGGATGTTTGTTTTGAGTATAAATGCAAAAAAATATAAAAAATATATATATATATATAGCAGACGCTTCCGCGGACGCTTCGCTTCCTAGATTTTTGGAAAATGACGCTTCGGCGTCCCCGCTTCCAAAAAACGCTTCCGCTTCGCTCCCGCTTCGTGCAACATTGGTCTACACCAAATGGATGTCAAAACTGCTTTCTTGCATGCCTCAATTGAGGAGGAAGTCTATGTAGAACAACCCGAGGGGTTGGAAGCTCAACATTGTAAGACACATGTATGTTGGTTGAAGAAAGCCCTCTATGGGTTGAAGCAAGCACCCAAGGCTTGGTATGAGAGGATTGATAGTTATGTTATGAAGCTGGATTTTACAAGGAGTGAAGCTGACCCGAACCTATACTTCAAGGTTGGAAAGGACAATCCTCTCATTTTGGTTCTTTATTTGGATGATCTCTTTTTGACAGGTGACAACCCTCTCATTCATCAATGCAAGAGGGAGTGGGCTTTCGAATTCGAGATGAAGGACCTAGGACTGATGCACTATTTCCTAGGGCTGGAGGTCTGGCATAAGCCAGGTGAGATTTTCCTTTCTCAAGGAAAATACATTGTGAAGCTACTTGGGAGATGTGGGATGGTGGATTGCAAGATTGTGTCTACTCTGATGGAACTCAAGTTCAAGAAGCTATGTGGAAGTGCTGTTGGGCCCGGATTAGCGAACCTTTCCAAGTATCGTCAACTTGTGGGGGCCTTGATGTTCATGGTAAACTCTCGTCCTGACATATGCTTGGCTGTGAACACGTTGAGTCAGTTTATGGTTGAGCCTCATCATAATCATTGGATTGCTGCTAAGAATCTCTTGAGATATCTCCGGGGCACAATCCACTATGGACTGAGGTACAATGCCGGGAATTTGAAGCTACATGGATATACAAATGCTGATTGGGCTAGCAGCGTGGTGGATCATAAGAGCACGTCTGGGTGTTGCTTCTCTTTGGGGTCTGCTTCAATATCTTGGATGAGTGGGAAGCAGAAATTGGTTGCTTTAAGCACCGCCGAAGCTGAATACATTGCTGCGAGTATGGCTTGTTGTGAAGTTGTTTGGTTGAGGAAGCTCTTCAGTGAGCTATTTGAGCACGTGCTGGATACCACTGCGATCTTCTGTGACAACTAGAGTGGGATTCGCCTTTTAGAGAATCTCGTGTTCCACGATCCCTCCAAGCACATGGATATCAGATACCATTTTATCTGGGATATGGTACAATGGGGAGCAGTAAGGCTCCAACACATCAGGAGGGATGAGCAGGTCACAGACATTCTCACGAAGCCTTTGGGGAAGGTCAAATTCTTAACCTTTCGCAAGAGACTTGAAGTCATGGAAAGACCGTCCTACGAGGGTCCCGCATGAATTGGACGTGGAGCTCTAGGAGCTCCTGGGGGCTTGGGGTACTTCTTAGAGCTATGAGCAACCATAGGGTGAGTGGTTCACCTTCCACTAGTGGTGTGTTATGTACAGGGTGAGTGGTTCACCTTCCCATGTGATACCCAATTATGGTTGACATGTATGTACAGGGTGAGTGGTTCACCTTCCCATGTGATACCCCATTATGGTTGACATGTATGTACAGGGTGAGTGGTTCACCTTCTCCTCTGGCATATGAGCGGGATGAGTAGTTCACCTTCTCCTATGGCATATGAGCAGGATGAGTAGTTCACCTTCTCTTGCCGATGCCCCAACATACATCCTACCTGTTGTCGCACAGAATGTTTAGGCACCACGACAACGGCTCAAATCGGAGGCTGTCACCTTGATCCCCAATCTCTCCGTTTAAGTTGTCTCCCTACAACAGGCTAAGGGGGGTAGACCCTATGGAAAAGTGGAATGAAGAAGAACTAGTTGGGAACCAACCAGTTCGGGAGATACAGTGAAGCGATCAAATACTTGATTAAGATTTAACAAGACTTATAGGATTTGATTAGATTTTAAACGATTGATACCAGTGCCTTATGCAGTCAACGGTCTTGCTAGGGAAATTAAGACCAAGTAATCGATTAACAACTACTGTTTAGATGAATGACTATTTTATATGAAATGCAAATCCTAAAACTAATGTGAGATGCAAGAATCTTGGTTAATTTTAGTTAAATGCTTATTTAAGTGTGAACCCTTCAATCCTTTCTGTGTTGAGCCTGATTTCATAGTAATTGGCAGAGAGAAGATCAGGAGAAGACACTAATGTATGATTAACGATACCTCTTATGAAATTCTAACATACCCTATGCCTCCAGCGTTGCAGAAAACTGTGGCTCTGACGACTGTAAGGTCACAGTTTTAAGTACTATTAAAACAGGTTTTCAAGAAAAGATAGATGGAGATCTATCTGTCTATCGATCAAGCTTATGCTTGGAAGTAAATTTTATCTATGCAAAGTTAACTTATATGCAAATGCACCGGAAGATGAGATGAAGTTAGACTTGATAATGGGAAGTGCTTATGTCGCAAAATCTCTTAATCACCAAAATAAAATGCTCGCTTTATTGGATGAAGACTTAAAATTAAACCTCTAAAAATATTACAATTAAACCACAAACTTATTTCAAATCTTTCTGATACAGTTATAGCTCAAAGAGAACAAAAACTTCTTTGCAATTAATATCAACAGATGCTCAAAAAATACTCAGTTTATGAAACAAAGGATATGCATTTTATCACAATTCCATGACAGAGTACTTAATTTTCAGAAATTAATTTTTAGGACAGTAGTAAGAAAAACTTTATGACAACATCAATATGACAATGAAAACAGTAAGCTATCAATGCTACCTTTATGCCAAAAATTTTCCAAACTTGCCCACATGAATTATCAAAAAATTTCAGCCTGTTATGATGTGATTTCTGGAATTATATCATATCTGATATACTTATTACAACCAGCAATTAAAACATGAAATAAGCCTAATGATGAATGCCCAACTCAAGAAATTAATTCCTTAATGTATTAGACAACTTAGGAACTGATTTTAGGCTAACCCACATGAAATTTTGCCATTGTTATATTTCAGACTTCAGAAACATAATTATTCAAAGATAACAGTCACCCAAAATGTAGATCTAGGCCAAATTTTTGATACACATCAAACATAAATGACTTATTAATGTATTTAACAATTTTTTTAGTTAATTTCAAACCACTTAGATGTGTTTTTCACCACTATTAGAAAGGTATATGACTGTTGTAGCAAACAGTGAGGAAAAAGATGGTTTAGAGATCAAATCCTTAGGCCCTAGGCCTTGAAGATCACTTGTCCAAGTTGCCAAAAAATTTCAATAATGACCAAATTTTCTGCGAAGACCCACCAATGATTAGCTTTAGAAAATTAAATATTCAGATAAAAAAATGGAGCTAAGGGAAATATAGTACCAATGAGAGCTAACACTTGGGCTAAGAGAAGGCAGATCTGGGCTTAGGAGCCCCAAAACTTGAAACCCTTGCTCTGAAATTTTTTTGCTTCATATCTTCAGATTTATTGCAAAATCTTTAATGGCTGGCTTTGTAAAAAGATTTTGGATAAGATATTGCCCTCCAGGGCCTAGATCTGTCTCAAAACCCCCAGATTTTCTTGAAAAATCTCAGATCTAAAGATTTACTTGACTTATTTCTCAGACCTATTCTTGCAAAAAATCTTTGAGCCCAGATCTGAAGATTTTCTTGGCTGATTTTTCAGATCTATTCCTGCACACAACCTTTGAGCTCAGATCTTGCCCTCCAGGGTCTAGATCTAGCTCAGATTTGAAGATTTTCTTGGTTGATTTCTTAGATCTTTTCCTGCACAAATGAAAAGAGAAAAATCCAATACCCAATATATACAAAAATAGAGAAAATCCCAAAATACCCAAGTGTTAAAATTCAAAATTATGTTACAAAATTTCAGATCTACACAAGTAAATAACAGATCTATAGAAATAATTTACAGATCTATACAAATAATTTATAGATCTATCAGATCTGAGGAGTATGAGTCCAACTCTGCTCCCAGATCTGATAACCTAAGGCTCTTAATAGCTAGATCTATCAAAATTTCCACAAAATATTTAAAAGATTTTGAAATTTGAGAGAGGTACTAGCCCAAAAACACCTTGTAGAAAAATGATTACCGTTAGATAAATCCTAAGGCTTATATGAAGTAGGCTCTTCAGAAAATATGTGTTGAGAGTTGGCTGGTCCAACCAAGAACTCTCCCTAAACGCTCAATGAGAACCTGAGAGATCTTCTGCAAACACTAGATCAACCATCAAATCAAGTAGAGAAATAGAACAACAATAAAATTATGAAGAAATAGAGATACTTGCTACTTCAATCAAAATTAAAAATGTTATCCCTAGATCCAACGAACTGAATAAGATATTTGTATTCAGATTATTCTAAGAGATCTATTGATTGATAGTTTTCACATAATATTAAACAGAAATTAAAACAATGTTACCATAAATTCATGAAGAGGAACACTACAGCATGTTAAAACCCCAAAGACTTTTGCATTAATTCAAAAAAGCATACAAGAGAGCTTGAGAGCTTAGTACACGATCCAGAGATCGGATGATCTCAATTGACAACTGACCTCCTATTTAAAGATAAATCTTCTAACGGCTAGTTCAAGTGATTCTTGTCAAAGTAATCTCGACCATTGATGATGATCAAAATTTATTTTAATCTCATCTGTCGAAATATTAATTATTGAGGAAATTTATAATTTTTCAATTAAATGCATTTTAATTAATTAAAAAATTAATTTTTTTGAATTAATTTCCTCAAAATTTTGACTTTTACTTAACCCCAGGGAACAAAGGCTTAAAATTTAGCAAAATAATCAATTTACCTTAGTCCCTGGACCTTTTAAAATTTGAATTTCAAAGACCCACGAATTTTGCCTTTGGAAAATTTAAATTTACCTAGGACCTATAATTAATTAAATTTCTGGCTTAGAATTTTAATTAATTTTGGCCAGAAAATTTAATTAATTAACCTATGAGGGGATAAATTATTTTTCCAACCCTTAAGACACTCTACATCATATTTTTACATTTTTTATATCTCAAGGGGGAAAACTCATTTGAAATAGACCCTCACAGACTACCCATTTCCGCGACACAAATATAATCCAGCAAACTAAGCAATTTGTAATAAAATAATCTAACCAAATAGTTAGGATTATTCCCAAATCACTTTTTACAGAAACTCGATCTATAACACTAGGACTCTCCTAAGATCCCAGTGACAAAATCCACTCCGGCTTTGGGGTAAGGCTGAAGGAAAACTCTGCCGACCATCTGAGAATGGATCGGTGAGACAAAAAACCTCCCGGAATGTAGATCGTTACCAAAAAAGTAGGTTTACCTAGGTGATAACATACACGACACGGATCTGCTGAGATTATTTACATTATACACATGCAGAATGGGTTTACATTATAACATGATCCTCAGGTTGATGATGATAGCTGGATGGGGGGAACACATCGATCAGGCGCTATCCCTTTTGCGAAAAAGGGGGTATACTGCTATGGGTCGTTGACACGTAGTGGTCAACACTACCCATGGAGTCCGGGACTCATGGGAAGTACCTCATCTAGCCAATGAGTTGGGAAAAGTGGTTAGGGACCATAGCACTACCGATGGACGCATCGTGTACTGTCGTACTCCCTATGACTAGGATGCATGGTGTTCAACAACTTGATCTGGGATCAAGGACCGACTTGTGTTAGTGGAGAGTGGTAAGGTTTTGTGACTCACTCTAGATCACTTCTTCATTATTACTTCATGGTTCATCAGAGCAGAGCAGAGCAATGATGACAGATGGATTGGCAGGTGGAATTCTCCCTAGTTGAGAGGGAGTGTTAAAATTGACAACTAGGGCCAAATTCCACCTTGGGACAACTCATATGATGGAGATGATTATTGCATTGGATTCCTCTTTTTGAGAGGTCCAAGTTTGATATAAAGATCATCTCATTCAGTTAAGCAGAAGTGTGATTTTGAATTTATTCTCACATGCACAAATTGTTAAGGTCGACGTTAGCTTAATGTAGGCTCAATGATCCGAACTTAAACAGGAATGCAACAAATTACAGATGTAACCATAAATACAGAGATACCGTAGAAATAACACTTCATTTCATCAATATCAAATACTGAAATATGCTTACAAACAGAATGGACATAAAACTAGCTCGGGCGATGGTAGCTTATCTCTGAGAAGCGATGTGGCGGCTACATGCCTCTGAACTGTGTTACAATGAGGCTCAAAGTCCTATTTATTATTGAGAAACAATGGAAAACCCGAAACACCCAAAAACCTAACCCTAGGAGATGAGGCGCAAAGACTATGGACCCCGTTTGGGTAAATTGATACATCAAATTCCCGGGGTCGTAACTTTGGCATACGATCTCTGTTTGACACACACAATACCTCATTAGAAAGATCTATTCGAGGACTACAACTTTCGGATGGCAAACATAGTCGAAGATTAATGTTTGCCTCGGTTTTCCCAAAAACGCCATTTAGGGTCTCAAAACAAATCCGAAAGTTCAAGCCTCGAAAAACTGCCAAAAATAGTAAACTGTGCTACAATTAAGGAAATTGAAAAACTGAAAGAGACAATGGTGGGGGTCCAAGTGGAATAGGGGAGTGACGACCAACATCCACCTAGATTAGTCCTCCCCCCTTAGGAAGCAATGGTCCCCATTGCGTTGAGTGCTTTCATGAGATGGGGAATCTTATGCTGAACTTGGTCTTTGGTGAAACACTTGCCTTGGTGCAGGAGTTGGCCAACTTTGACAACCCGATATAGTTGGATCTTCTGCTGGCGAGTGTTCTTGATCCGTGTGTCCATGTCCGATCAATTGTGTCCTGTTCCATGCAGGTTGGGTTTAATTCTGTTGGTGTGAATTGTTCTGCAATGTCGGATGTGTCCAACAATGGTGGAAAGTATGGCAGAAGGCGGTCTCCATTGAAGACTGGGTGTAGACCAAGGAATGGTGGAATGCTGAGCTCAAAGACATTCTCCCCTACAGCCTTGGTGATAGTGTATGGCCCATATCGGAGCAGGCGAAGCTTGCGGTGGGGTCTAGCGAGGCGCTCCTTCTGCAAATGTAGTCAAAATTTTTCGCCCACCTAGAACTTGTGCGACACCCAATGCTGATCATGGCGCTGCTTGTACTTAGCATTGGCTCTGTCTAATATATCATGGACCTGTTGGCGGATGTGTTGAATGCGCTCAATGACGCTGTTAGCCTTGTCGGCTTCAGATTGTACGTGAGCCGAATCTTCTTGAGTGGCTGCAAATGGTATGGCCACATCAGTGGGACATAATGGCTGAAATCCCAACCCTACTTGAAAGAGGCTATGCCCTATTGAGCTATGGAGAGCTCTGTTGTAGCTGTGCTGGACATAGGGGAGGCTTTCATCCCATGTGTGTGGATGCTTTGAGTTATACATGCGCAGAACTGTTGACGACCTCTGTTTGGCCATCAATTTGGGGGTGGAAAACCATGGATTTAGTAAGCTTGGTATCTAGCATCGACTAGTGACTTGACCAAAATGCACTTAGTAATCTGCTGTCCCGATTTGAGACAATGGACTGTGGGATCCCAAAGTTTACCCACACTCGCTCAAAGAAGAGCTTAGTAGTGGCCTCTGCTGTGATATTCTTCTTGCAGGCCGACATAATGGCCATCTTAGAGAAGATGTCGACGACCACAAAAATGCAGTCATTGCCGTGCTTAGTAGAAGGAAGAGCCCACATGTAATCCATGGATATGGATTCCCAAGGTCGACTAGGAGTAGGTAGAGGAGTATATAGGGCTTGCTTCTTGATGGTTGCTTTGGCAATGGTGTAGGCAGTGCAGGATTGAATGTACTTCCCAACATGCTGACGAAGGTTCGACCAATAAAAATACTTTTGTAGTACTGCCACTGTTTTTTCTACACTGAAATCTTCAACGACTCGACTGTAGTGTGCCTCCCAAATCATCTTGGCATGCTCGCTTGAAGGAACATAGATGTGTCCCAGGTGGCATAATAGAGCATCTTGGAGGTGAACATTTGGAACTTGCTTATCTTTCAGGAGTGTCTGATATGTGCTGTCGAATTCTGGATCGCTCTTGTAAAGATGCGGCCACCCCGAAGTCTCGTGCCCACAGGAGTTGAGCATAGTGATCAGCGCCATGACTAGTGGTCGACTGAGATAATTTGCAACATTATTGGTACTGCCCTTCTTGTACTTAATGTTCAAATGGAACTATTGCATGTATGTGGACCATTTCTGATGGTGATCATTCTGCAACTTTCCCTGTGTCTGTATGAACTACAAGGGTCGGTGGTCTGTGTGGATGATCATTTCCTTCCCTAGAATGTTCCATTGACGGCTGGCCTGCACAATGGAATACATTTCTTTTTCATAGGTAGGATACTTTCAAATTGTGTCTGAAAGTGTGTCACTGTGGTAAGCCACTGGATGCCCCTGTTGAGTAAGAACTGCACCAATAGAATAGTCGGAGGCATCTGTCTGAATCTCAGATGGTTGCTGCAGGTCTAGTAATGTGAGCACTGGTGCATAGCAGACACGATGCTTCAACTCGGAAAACGCCTTCTGTTGGGTTTTAGACCAAAATAATTTTGCTTTCGCTCCGCCCTTGGTGACTTGACTTAAAGGCCAAGCGATATGAGAGAACCCCAACACGAACCTGCGGTAGAAATTGGCAAGGCCCAGAAAGCTGTGGAGCTCTATTAGAGTGGTTGGGGCTGGCTAATCACGAATGTCTTATATCTTGGCTGGGTCCACATGCACACCCTGCTCATCAATGATGTACCCCATATATTGAGCCTAGTCATGCCAAAAGTGCATTTCTCCAAATTGGCACACAACTTGTGTTGTTGCAAGGTTTGGAGGACTTGTCGAATATGGTGGAGTGCTCTTCCCAACTTTGGCTGAAGATTGAGATGTCATCTAAATACACCACCACGAATACATTGGTGAAGGTTCGCAAGATGTCTCCCATCAATCTCATGAAGGTTGCGGGGGCATTTGTTAACCCGAAAGGCATGACCAACCATTCGAAAAGGCCCTCCTTAGATTTGAAGGCAGTCTTCCACACATTGGAGGGTTCGATAGGCACTTGGTGATAACCAGACTTCAAATCGATCTTCCTGAAATATTTGGCCCCCTTGAGTTGGTCTAGAAGGTCATCAATCCGCGGGATTGGCAACCTATTCTATACAGTGATCTTGTTCAGCGCCCGATAGTCAATACAGAGTCTCCATGCCCCATCCTTCTTTTGTACCAATACAATCAGTCTCCCACAGGGTGATGAGCTTGGCCTAATATGCTGTTTCTGCAACAACTCATGAATCTGCCTCTTGATCTTATCGTTCTCCAAAACAAAACATCAATAGATTGGTCCATTGGGTAGAGGCGCACTCGAGGTCAGATCGATGGAATACAAAAACACACATGGTTGTTACAATGCTTTGATTTGTGACCTTGGGTTTACAATGGTGGTGAAAAATGTTGCAAAAGTTTTTTATGTGCCCTTGTTGACATGAGGGGTCTCATGCCCTACTAAATAAAAGTGAAGAATTTGACTATAGGAACTCTTGTCAGAAGGAAAGGTAACAAGCCCCTTGGACCCTTCATTCACGTTCTTGAGTCTCTTTAAGATGAATTACTTCTCTACTTTACATACAATGGGGGTCTTTCTAATTTGCTAGTTTGATTCTTTTAGCTTTTTCATTGCTAAGAGCTTGGGGCCAGTAGGAGTAACTATAATGTTGATTTCTATTGCTCTTATGTTAATTTCTATTGCTCTTGCCCAACTCTTTTGGATTTTCCCCATTTACCATGAATTTGATTTGTCTTGCTTGGGATAGCACTCATCGATGATTCAAAAGTTCATTTCTTTACTTTAAGTTTGCTACATTTATGTTTATGCATTTGTAGACCTAGATTGAGATGCACAAGGCAATCATTTATATTCTAGCGTATCTTGGCTTTATACTATTGTGTCAACAACTTCCATCGTTAGTTGATATTAAATAATCTAAGCTTACATTTTGAGTGCGATATTTATAGTTGATTTTATTGCTTTATTGAGTTGATAGTGTGGAAATTATTGATGCATGTTGTTGCGTAACTCATTTCTAGTATTAGTGGATGCATGTACTTACATAATCTTATATTAATCTTCATCTCTTATGTAAACTTATACATGTTATAAGATCACAATCAAGAAATTTTTATATATACTAACGCCACAAAAGCTTCATTCTTGACATTTCAGGAACCAGTTTTGTTCTTGAAGCCCACATCTTCATATCTACAAAGTGGAGGAACCATTGAGATCCCACATCCTTTAGAGTCACTACACTATGAGTTAGAGTTGGCAGTTGTTATTGGGAAGAAGGCTCGTGATGTGAGACAAGTGCATGCAATGGACTTTGTAGAAGGTATCTATTCAATTCATTTTTTTGGAGCAATAATTGTGAATGCAAGTAAATCTTCACACTAATTTGTTTCTCCTGGATCTCGCTTTCTTTTAGAGAGAAAATGAGCCAAGTACTTTATCACATAGGATAGAGGATATGTGCAATTCTTTCCCTAGTACACTTTTTTCACTAGAACAATTATTTTGCTTTCTTCCATCTAGTTCTGTAATTTATAGTAGTTAGTTACTTTGTTAATGTTTTGTCTTTCTTGAGCAAAGCTCATGTTAATAAAGGATGTCTATTAAACATCTTTTAAAGATAATTGCATTTCTTTACTTTTTAGCTTTGAATTTAGTCACTTAATTTTCCATTGTAGGAGTTTCACACCCAATTGATGGAGAGCTTACCCTTAACCTTTTTGTCTCATCCTTATTACAACTTGACTTGGTAAATGTAGTTGAAACTTCAAGCTTGAATTAGATATTGCATTGAGAAGCAAGGTGCATTCTACAGCCTAATATAGGGGAGATGTGTAACATCCGTGCCAAATGATGGCAATGGTTCCTAGTATGCCTTGTGATTTTATATAGTTCACCAAAAGACAATCAACATGTGGTTACCATTGCAAAGGATATTAAAGTCCCAGAAAATGTTTCATAACTTTCTAAAGCTACAAAGAATATTTTGTGAAGGTTAAAGTTTTAAAGCATTAAAAAAAAATTGAAGTTCAAAGGTGTTGGAAAGTAAAAGTTTCAAAGATAAAAATTAAAGTTCCATGGACCAAATTTGAAAGTTGCGTTGAAGAAGGCAACTAACACGATTGGCCATGTGGTGGTTTGTGAAGGCAAAACGTGATTTTATATTACCTACAAAGTTCCAAGAGTTGAGTAGTGTGAGTGACACTCACCAGTGACACCTTTAGAGAGAGGGCCATAGGGATTGTGGGAACATCTTTGCACATGTAAAAATCATGGTTTTTGTGGTGCTTGTGACTCAAAATAAAAAACAATAGTTTGATATCGCCCCAAGACATGTCAATTCATGTGAGGCTATAGTGTAAAATCTTAAGTAGTAATGAAGGTTGTGAATGACAAAACCGTGGCTTGAGGAAGAAGAAAGCCACTGTTTTTGGTGCCCACAATCTGGTGAATGTGGAGGAAAGCAAATATGTTAGATTTTTTTCAACATGTAGACTTTCAATGACATAGCAACATGGTGGCAAAGTTGATTAGTCCTTGAGAAGGGAAATAGCTGTAGATGTCAAGACACCCTATGCATGCTTCACACTTGGATTTGTGGTCAGGACTAAAGAAAAATGATAATGTCAAGATGAAAGCTAGAAAAATAACAATGTCAACCCAAATTTTTAAAATCTTAAACCATATAAATATTAGAATTAAGGTGAGGGTGATTTTTTTTCTTCTGCAGAAAATATTGTAATTTTCATCAAGGAAATAAAAATTACATTCTGTATGTGCATTCAACATTGTATGCACTCAAAAAAGGCTGTTCAGCCATCCCATATATCAAAACCATAGAAACAGATCTGACTTAGTCTATATCAGCTGTCAAAAAAGTTAAAAACAGCCTCCTCGTCATGTAACATACAGTTAAAAGATGCATAATACCATGCTGTCTACACAGCCATAAACTTCAAAAAAGGCCTGCTGTATGCCACAGCCATATCACCTAACAGTCAGCATAAAGAGTCCATAGAAAATGGTGTCATGAAATATACAAAACAGTGATCAAAATCTGTCAGTCCCTGTCCTGTGGGTGGACCAGCTGAAGGCCCTCTATGAAGGGTCTGTGGTAGTACTCTGATACAGCTCATATATCTTCCATAGTCCAAGGACCTGTGAAGCACCTGACTTAGAAAGTGCATCTGCTGTGCTGTTTCATTCCCTGTAAATGTGACAACATGTTATCTGATCAAAGGAAAATTTTAGCTGTAAAACATCTGCAAGAATGGGAATCAATGTGTGCATGTGGCATTTCTGAATTTCATTAAACCAATTTATAATTTATCCTAGAGTTTCCAAAGATCTGCAGTGAACGACATCCTTTCTCAATGGCAAAAAGAGAAGCAACTCGAGGCTTAGCAGCTGTGCATAGTTGTTTGTTCCTATGCCTAGACCACTCTGAAGCTTGAAAAAATGGTTTTCATGCATATCTAGAATAGACCCTCCCCACACACAATCACCACCAGCTACAGAAGCCCCGTCAAAGTATGCCAATATTATCCGAGGGATATGTTTAGAATCCGTCAAAGGAAGGAGCACATAATCAACCACAACTTTTGTGGCCACTCTATCAGGAATAGAGGATTTGTCATGGAAAATGGCTCTGTTTATAGCGAGTCAGATTCCCCAGCATGTGAGCGGGGGAATATTTTGACTCTGTTTGGATCAGGCTGCTCCCACCAAGGCTCCCAGGTTTCCAGAAATGGAATTCCTTGCCAATTTGTTCCCAATCCCAGTTTGTTTCTGATTGAGTTCCAAATGGCCAAAGAAAAGGGCAATGTAGGAAAAGATGTTCCATTGTTTCAACAACATTTTTGCATAATGCACACCAGCCAGGGCCATTCATGCATCGCCTTTGAGATTGTCCGATGTCGAGGCCTTGTTTTCAATATGCACCATAAGAATAAACGTGCCTTGGAAGGGAAATTAAGCTTCCATAATATTTTCCATTACCAGGCTTCTTTGACCAGCTTCCTCTCATTGTTCGAGAATAAATAACCTGTTTTGGGAGTACAATCCGAACAGACCCAGCATAGAGTGTCTTCCTCTTCCCTAAGGCGCACATGAGAGATGTTCAGGGTGACAATATAATTGTTCCAATGTTCTATGAAATCAATTGGCAGATTGAGTTGGGTGGCACCAGCCCATCCTTGGGCCCAAATGGACGAACAAGCGTGATCAACCAACCAAATGATTCAAGTGCTCCTTCCAGATGTGTTTAAGAAGATCACCATCTCTCTGCAGAGGCAGAAGTTGGAACCACATTCGACCCATGGATCCATACCAATTCTCATTCTTTCTCCATTTCCGATTTTCCATGCTAAACCTTCCTCAATCATTGAAAAGGAGGACATGATTGCTTTCCAAATAATCAAGTTCTTAGTGCGCTTCTTGTCAGGGGATCACAACCAATCTTCAAGAGAACTAGGGTGGATATATTTCTTGTGAACAATGGTTGTCCATAAACTGTCAATGGAAAGAATCCTCCATCCAACTTTTGTTGCCAATGCCTTGGCAAAGGAGGGGAGATCTTTTAATCCCCATCCTCCCCAACTTTTCGGCAGCGAGATTTTATCCCATTTGACCCATGGGAAGACCCTCCAATCTTTTGAACTGAGCCATAAGAAACCACTGCTAATCTTCCGAATAGCAGTTAGCACACTAGACAAAATCCAGGCTAATGACATCTAGAAGACTGGAATAGCTTCTAGAACTGATTTTATAAGTACCAATCTACTGGTTCTGGACAACCATTTAAAACTCCAGACTTTTAGCCTTTTTTCAATCTTAGCAATTAGCCAATGCCAATTTGCCTCCCTGTAGTCATTAGGTTTCAGGTGAAAACCCAAATATTTTAAACCATCACCAAAAGTGTGTGATTGGAAAGGAAATAGATTTTGTGCATCCATGGTTTCATCTTTGGACAGACCAATAGGGGGGCGAGTAGATTTTGTATATTTACAAGCATGCCTGTAGTCTTTTGAAAGAGCCTAAAAGCCTCTTTAATGGAAGCGAGGTCTCTTCTGTGTAGATTTGGGGTAGCATTGGATGTGCTCTAGCCATGAAAATTGGTGGAGAGGCTAAATCACATGAGATCTCCAAGACCCAGAAATGGTTTGGGCAGATTCTACCCGGTTAAGGAGATATTAAAATAATTAATATTTTTAATGGAGTTCCTAAGTCTAAACTTAGGGAAAATAAAATATTAATGGGTATTAATATAAAACTAGGTTAGAAGGTTCTAAGGGACATGGATCAAACCAAATGATAAATCTAATCTTAGCTGTTGATTAGAGATGTAATTTCGGCCGTTGAAGACTCAATAGAAAAACTATAAGAGGTGGCTTGAGGGTCAGTTAGAGAACACACCAGAGTGATCAGTCATTCAATTTTCAGAGCAGGGTTTGCTAAGAGAAATCGAAACAGTGATCAGTTTGCAGCGAGGGGCAGTGATTACGAGACAGAGATAGTGCTGGAACTGGAAGTCCAGTGCAGAGGCAGAGAGGCAGACACTAAGCCAGAGGGAGCCACTCAGAGGTAGAAGAGACTGCGCAGAGGCCAGAAGGGCCTGCGTCATCCACGCAGAGGTTGCAGGAGTGACGCAGAGGGCCATAGAGGCTGCGCAGAGCCTCAGAGGGCTGACGCTGAGTTTCAGATTGTGCTGGAGAGGGTTTCGTGGCGCAGACTTTCCTAATATCTGCTTCCGAATAGAGAGGTATTACTGCCAGATTATTTTCTCCGTCGGGTGATCCAGTTTGGCACCCAGTGTACTCAAGAAAAGCTGCTTAATAATAAAACCCTCAGAACTGCTGCACCGGTTTTCCGAAGTTGGGTTTTTCTGGGGATGATTGTCCAAAAATAACGGTGCCCCTTTTGTATTTGTTCATTTCTTTCCGCTGTTGATATGTAGATGGTTGAGACTGTATTGTGTTTATTTCAATGTTTATATCGTTAAATAACTTGTTAGTAATTAAACAAGTAGGCGAAATAAACCAAAGAATATAGATAAAATTTCTAACGGGTAATACTTAGAAATTTCAACATGGTATCAGAGCATTGCAAATCACAGGAGAGCTGAAGGCACCAGCTGAATCAAAGCATTTGCAGCAGAAACAACTGTCCCGAGTGACAGAAGTTGTTCCTAGCAGAAAGCAGCAGAGAAGGGTTGACGCAGAGGGACTGCGTCATCAGTTTGAGCCAGAGGGAGGTCAGCGCAGAGGCTGAGGAGGGCAGAAGAGGCTCACGAAGAGCCACGCAGAGACCAGGAGGGTTGACGCAGTTGGCTAGTGGAGCAATTCAGCCAGTGCCGGGATTGCGCAGAGCCTAGAGGCTCAGTCCTTCAGTTGCTGGGGCATAGGAAGTTGTGGGCAGTTTGCGGGGAGTGAAGCTGGTGGGGTGCTGTTGCTGCCGAGACAGAACAGTACCTAATGGGGCAAAACCAAGGTAGAGGGAGTCGCTACCTAGGCGGATTTCTAGCCAAGGAATCCAGATCAGTGTTGCAGGTGCATAGGAGATCAGAGAGGTGCGACTCGACGGTTGGCAAGCGGATTTCCAGGAGGGAAATCAAGACTCAGAGGGAGTCTAGCAGAGAACTTCTAGGCGGGAAGTAGAGACTCAGAGGGAGTCGAAGAGAGAACTTCCAGAGGGAAGTAGAGACTCAGAGGAGTTGAAAGGAAGAGCAGAGAGATGGCCATGAATGGACTGAGGGGTTAGGACAAGCTGGATGAGGTGTCCAACTTTGTTGTCTGGAAGGCCAGGATCCTGTCCATTATAGATAGACATCGAATCAAGGCCTTTGCCTTGAGAACCGTGGTTATCCTAGTTGACCCAGCTGACAACGAAAAGAGCGATGGCCAAGGCGAAATGCATAAATATTGATGGGGTCAAGGATCATGTGGTCCAACATATTGTCGAGAAGGAGACAACAAAGGAAATGTGGGACACCTTGAAGACATTGTACCAGCATACTTTTGTGCAGAGGAAGATGCTACTAGAGAATCAGTTGCGGTCATACCAGATGCAGAAGGGGGAGCAGATAGATCACTTCCTCGGTAGATTGAAGGAGATCCGGGACCAACTGACTTCCATAGGGGCCACGCTGGATTAGGAGTTGATAGTGAGGACCGCCCTAAACGCAGTGTCTGAGGAGTGGGAGACGTTTGTCCAGAGTATTTTGGGCAGAGTGAATCTTCCAGATTGGGAAGCATTGTGGGCAGCACTTCGCCAAGAAGAGATCAGACGGCTGACCAAGACGGAAGTAGCAGCAAAGGAGTCCGGGTCAAGAAAGAAGAGGAAGAGGATGCAACTCTGGCATCTGCATGGAAGCAGGAGAAGAGGAAGAAAAATGACCTCTCCAAGGTAAAATGCTTCAATTGTGGGGAATTGGGGCATTATGTGAACCAGTTTCCGAGGAAGAAGAATAAGGGAGAGGCGCCTGAATCCAAGGCAACGCCAGCGAAGGCAGAAAAGGAGGTAGAGGAGGATGACAATTGTGCCATGAGTGCTCATGTACCTCTAGAGAAGAGGTGGGGAGACATCGAGCTGTAGTCAGGAAGAATATAAGCGATGACAGGCAGGATCCTTGAGGTACCCAAACTCTTGGATTATACCTTGCTATGGGAGCCCCGAAGTGAGAGTAGCAGGATAGCGGATGTCGGTAGAAACAGATGCGGATGAAGCGACAGAGAGCGATAGAAGTGTAGAAGTCCCAGGCAATGCATAGAGGGTTGCAGCAGTGGGAAAGGCACATAGGAGGTTGCAGCAATGCAGGATAGCGCAGAGAGGTTTGCAGCAGTGTGAGAGGCACGAAGTTGTTGTAGCAGTGCAGAGGCAGTAGAGGGAGCACAATATAGCGACAGAGAGGGGTTCAGCATCCGGAGTGTTTCTAGCCTGACAGGGATGTCAGTGGTTGGGTAGATCGGTTACTTACTTCTCAGTAACTGAGTTGCAGTGTAGTAGCAGTTAGTAGTAGCACGATGCAACATGATGAGAGGGGGTTGCAGTGCAGATGCAGTGTTGGGAGAAAGGACCAACAACAACACGGATGCAGAGGGAGCTGCCGTACGAATGTAGCAGTGGCAGTGGCAGAGCCATGGGCAGCAGTACAGGATGCAACAGTGCAGAGGATGTTGGGCGGGGAGGCCTAGCATCAGCACAGGTACCGGTGCCGTATAATCAGGGTGATGCTCAATGTGGAGTATTACTAGAGCACAGTCCTCGCTAAGAGGGAGTGTTGATTTGGGGTAGCATCAAATGTGCTCTAGCCATGAAAATTGGTGGAGAGGCTAAAGCACATGAGATCTCCAAGACCCAGAAATGGTTTGGGCAAATTCTACCCGGTTAAGGAGATATTAAAATAATTAATATTTTTAATGGAGTTCCTAAGTCTAAACTTAAGAAAAATAAAATATTAATGTGTATGAATATAAAATTGGGTTAGAAGGTTCTAAAGGACATGGATCAAGCCGAATCTAATCTTAGCCATTGATTAGAGATGTAATCTCGGCCGTTGAAGAATCAACAGAAAAAGTATAAGAAGAGGCTTGAGGGTCAGTTAGAGAACACACCAGAGTGATTATCATTCAATTTTCTAGAGTGGGGTTTGCTAAGAGAAATCGAATCAGTGATCAGTTTGCAGCGAGGGGCAGTGAGTATGAGGCAGAGAGGCATAGATAGTGCCGGAAGTCCAGTGCAGAGGCAAAGAGGTAGACGTTGAGCCAGAGGGAGCCACACAAAGGCAGAAGAGACTGTGCAGAGGCTAGAAGGGCCTGCATCATCCACGCAGAGGCTGCAGGAGTGGCGCAGAGGCCAGAAGGGCCTGCGTCATCCACGCAGAGGCTGCAGGAGTGATGCAGAGGGCCATAGAGGTTGCGCAAAGCCTCAGAGGGCTGACATGGAGGGTTTTTGGCTGATGCAAAGGCCAGGAGGGCTGACGCTAATCTTCGGATTGTGTTGGAGAAGGTTTTGTGGGGCAAACTTTCCGAATATCTGCTTCCGAATAGAGAGGTATTACTATCGAATTATTTTCTCTGTCAGGTGAGCCAGTTTGGCACCTAGTGTACTCAAGAAAAGGTGCTTAATAATAAAACCCTCATAACTGCTGCATTAGTTTTCCCAAGTTGGGTTTTTCTGGGGACGATTGTCCAAAAAAACGGTGTCCCTTGTGTGTTTGTTCATTTCTTTCAGCTTTTGATCTGTAGATGGTTGAGATTGTATTGTGTTTATTTTAGTGTTTATATGGTTAAATAACTTGTTAGTAATTAAACAAGTAGGCGAAATAAACCAGAGAATACAGATAAAATTTCTAACTGGTAATACTTAGAAATTTCAACATTCTGGAGCCATCAAAAAATAATAGAATGTCATCTACAAACAATAGATGCGTAATAGTCAAGTTGTTAGCCATCGAGGCTCCCCTTTAAATCGCCGCTTCTTTTAGCCTCAATCAGTAGCCGACTGAGGCCTTCTACCACCAGCTAAAGCAAGGGGGAGAGGGGACAACCTTGTTTGAGACCTAAGGAGATATTAAAATAATTAATATTTTTAATGGATTTCCTAAGTCTAAACTTAGGAGAAATAAAATATTAATGGGTATTAATATAAAATTGGGTTAGAAGGTTCTAAAGGACATGGATCAAGCCAAATCTAATCTTAGCCGTTGATTAGAGATGTAATCTCGGCCGTTGAAGACTCAACAAAAAAAGTATAAAAGGAGGCTTGAGGGTCAGTTGGAGAACACACCAGAGTGATTAGTCATTCAATTTTCTAGAGTGGGGTTTACTGAGAGAAATCAAATTAGTGATCAGTTTGCAGCGAGGGGTAGTGAGTACGAGGTAGAGAGGCAGAGATAGTGTCAGAAGTCCAGTGCAGAGGCAAAGAGGCAGACGCTGAGCCAGAGGGAGCCATGCAGAGGCAGAAGAGACTATGTAGAGGCTAGAAGGGCCTGCATCATCCACGCAGAGGCTGCAGGAGTGACGCAGAGGGCCATAAAGGCTGCGCAGAGCCTTAGAGGGTTGACGTAGAGGGTTTCTGGCTGACGCAAAGGCCAGGAGGGCTGACGCTAAGCTTTAGATTGTGCTGGAGATGGTTTTGTGGGGCAAACTTTCTGAATATCTGCTTCCGATTAGAGAGGTATTATTGCCACATTATTTTCTCTGTCGGGTGAGCCAGTTTGACACCTAATGTACTCAAGAAAAGCTGCTTAATAATAAAACCCTCAGACCTACTGCCTCGGTTTTCCCAAGTTGGGTTTTTTCAGAGACGATTGTCCAAAAATAATGGTGTCCCTTGTGTGTTTGTTCATTTCTTTCAGCGTTTGATCTGTAGATGGTTAAGACTGTATTGTGTTTATTTAAGTGTTTATATGATTAAATAACTTGTTAGTAATTAAACAAGTAGGCGAAATAAACTAGAGAATACAGATAAAATTTCTAGCAGGTAATACTTAGAAATTTCAACATTCTGGGGCCATCACAATATAATAGGATGTCATCTACAAATAATAGGTGCGTAATAGTCAAGTCGTTAGCCACTGAGGCCCCCTTTAAATCGCCCCTTCTTTTAGCCTCAATTAGTAGCCGACTGAGACCTTTTGCCATCGGCAAAAACAACAGGGGGGAGAGGGGACAACCTTGTCTGAGACCTTGTTGGGCTTGGAAGAAGGTCGAGGCCGATCCATTTATGAGCACTGCAAAGGAGACCATAGTTAAGCAACTCATCACCCAATTTGTGAGTGGGACCTCAAAACCTAGGTGGGTAAGTAGCGATCTGATATACATCCAACTTACACGATCAAATGCTTTTGAAAGATTAATTTTTATTACTAGCCTTTTGATCTTCCAAATCTTTAGACTACGAAACTCTTCCTTAGCGACCCCAATGGGCTCATGTATTTGTCGGTCTTCTAAAAAGGCAAACTGTTCCTTTGAAACCTTTTTGGATAGGATCGACTTTAGCTTCTTTGCAATGATTTTGGCGTTTGCTTTGTAAATGCAGTTGCATAGAGAGATTGGTTTGAAGTCGTCAAAGGACTGTGGATCATCAGTTTTTGGAATGAGGGCATTGAAAGTGGAGTTGAAAGAAGCATGCATCCTCCCAGCTTGCCGAGAGTCTTCAATCACCTTTAGTAGGTCTCCCTCAAGGATATCATAGAGCTCCAAGAATAACTCCACCGACCATCTATCGGGTCCTGGGTTTTTATCTTTATGGAAGCTATGAAGGACATTTTGCAGTGCGTTTTCAATCCATAAGCTCCCGATTTTCGTCCTCCTCGATAAAACATGAGAAGACCGAGGCCAACTGTATTATTTCAACAATGGAAACTTCAAAGGGTGATTAAATTAAAGTGAAGGCGATTAAAAATTAAATTGAGGCCACTGAGGGCCTCATAATGGTCCCATCTCAAACAAGTGAAATGATGTTTTCCTCAATAAAATGGTTCTTTTAACTATGAAGATAAAGGAAAAATGTACATACAAGGCATTTGTACAAATAGTGGGCCGCATAGGCAGTGGCGGCAAGCTACTAACACCTAGAAACCAAGAAACAAAATTGCTTATCAACGGGTATAAAATTGCATTAAAGGCTTAGTTATGCGTCCAAAATTTAATCAAAGTTGGAAGCCAACTGGCCTATACAATGCAACCATAAACCAAACTTAAATTAAGCAACAAATGTGATCATGCTTGCATTGGGTGGGGGGTCATCTATATCCTTAGGGAGAGGGCCCCATCCATCAATAACAGGGTTTGGGTTATTAACTATGGGGTCCCACCCATCATTAACATATGTTGGATGTTGGAACTTGGTTCTCATGGTTTATTTGCCTCTAATATAGCTAAAGCGAGTTGCAGGAGGCACATAAGGCCAACTATGATGCCTCTCCCTACACTTGTGAACATTTCACCTAGCATGATGGTGAGGCCTTCCTTCAAATTGCTACGACTAGTGGGAAGTAGTTGAGGGAGCAAGAGAATTAGAAGGTGGTTCTCTAGTTATAGTGCAGGCCCTAGGGAGCCTCTCTTCGAAGCTTTGGCAATTGGCACAAATGCGCAATGCCTATATTCACCTTTTTAACATGCAATATAATATGCAAATGAATGTTTTTGCATATCAAGGAGTTGTCATACCAAGAAAAGCATTAATTTTGTTGAACCATGAACAAAGATTTTTTCTTTTGTTTCCAAATATGATCAATGTGCTTCCTTGTCTTTCGTTTGGTCGAAAGTGATCTTTGTTTTTTACATTGGCTTTTGCTCCTCTCCTTGCATTAAATATGAATAGTTGCCATGTTGTGATTGGCTCACGATGATTCATCATTCAGGAGTGAGTTGGAAACGAAACGTTGCTGGCTTAATCTTGTCACATTCAATAGAGCATCCTTTCTTTGATTAATTTCCCCTGGGTTTATGATGCACATCCAGATCTGTGCATATTCTCTTAATGATGTCCAAACCCCACTGATCTGGGGATTGAGGCATGGTATAGCTCCTTAAAATCCTCAACCTATTCCATAGTTCCTCTACTTAGGTTTAAGGATCTGACAAGATAGCTCTTGGCTTTATTTGTCTTTACACATTGTATTTTCTCATATCAAAATGCTTGCCACTGTTTATTCAGAAAGAAAGTGAAAATATTTGGCTTGTAAAGCTCGTCAAAAATTCCTGTAAGATTGTGCAAATGCTCACTGAGTAGAGTATAGATGTGTTATCTCACATGATGGTCAGTCCTAGATATTTAAATTCCTCATTAATGTCTGCAAATTCGCAATATAAATCTGCCAAGATGACAATTTCACCTTTTTTCATTATTCTCCCATGGCACTGGTAAATGCATGATTACATGTATATACTATAAAGAAATCTTCTGTTCATGAAATTTCAAACTCGCATTATGCATTGTTGTTGCTCAGATTGTATAGGCACCGCGACAACGACTTAGGGCAGGGGCTGTCACTCTGATCCTCGTCCACTTCGTTCTAGCTGTCTCCCAACGACAGGCTATGGGGGGTTGCCCTTATGGAAAGATAAAAATTAATCTTTCAAATGCCTCTAATATAGCTAAAGCGGATTGCAAGAGGCACATAAGGTCAACAAGTCCAAGCTTATTTCTTAAGTATTCAAGCTTCTTATCTGGAAGAGAGTTCGCCAAAATATTAGCTTCTTGTTCATCAATGGAGATGTAGTGTAGCTTTATGACCCCATCTTGCACCAAGCTTCGAATGTATTATGTAATGATACTTATTATTGATATGCTTCGTCCTAACATGAAATATTTGGTCCTCAGTCAACCTTATGTTGCTATGGTTATCATAACATATGATTGTAGGGTCCAACAGTGCTTCAAACAAGATTTGATAGCAGCTTTCTCAACCAAACTTCTCTTACAACTTCACATGCTGCAATGTATTCTGCTTCAACACTACTTAATACAATTGAATCTTGTTTCCTACTCATCCATGAGATCATAGAGGATCCCAAGCTAAAACATCCACCAATAGTGCTTCTTCCATCTGTTGCACTACCACCCCCATCAAAATTTGTATATCCTACTAGCTGAATTTCCTTACCAACATATCTCAAGCAATGATGTATTTTTCCACGAAGACACTGTTAGATAATAAAAAATGCAGAAAGATTCCCTTTATGTTGATAATTACTTGTGTTATTCTTGTATTATTATTATCTTCTTTATGTTCTTTTATCTTCTTTTCGTCAAGCAATCATCAGATCAAAACATGAAGATCAACGACACCAGATGTAGGCAGTCAGCCAGGGCTAAAAATCGTCAATAGGGTAAAACCCTGTCAAACTCTTTCACTAGTAAATGAAATTGAGATAGACCAAGACTTTAGACCCAAAAGACCTTCCTCCTCCACCATGTTGGAAATATTGAGAGGGGGGGTGAATCAATATTTCTTACAATTAACACTTTTTTTTAAGAGCATTAGTCAATCTTCAGTTATTATTATTGTTCTTCTTCAGATAATCATAAACAATAATCCACAGTAGACAACACCATACAACAATGCATAAAGATAAAATAGTAGACACAAATATTTTTAGGTGGAAAACCCCCTCCGGGTAAAAAACCACCAAATGCTTCTTAGTAATTGTCTTCTTCTCCCTTCAAAAGAAAATTAATTACATCAAGATTTCAACTACAACTGAGGGGGACGTTAACCTCTAATTCACAGGAAACAACCTATAGGATGCTACTAAACTCTAATATTTTGCTGTGACCAGAAGGACGCCCCAATGCCCTGTAAGTTAGACCACAACCTGATGAGTGCTCCAACACTCTGTTTACCATTTGCTGTTGGAAAGGATACTCTGTAATCCTGTAGTTTATCTACCCAACTGAAAGGATGCTCCAACGCCCGTTGCAGGCTATGACCTGCCCTAGCACCACCTTGCCACCCTGAAGTGTTCTCAGGCCACAACCTGAAGGTGACTCCAATCACCTGCCTTGCACCACCCTGCCACCCTGAAGTGTTCTCAGGTCACAACCTGAAGGTGACTCCAATCACCTGCCTTGCACCCCCTTGCCACCTTGAAGAGTTGGAAGATCACGTTTCACAATTTTCAGACTGGATACCCCTGTATTCTAAATCAATGTAGAAAAGCTGTAATGAAGATGTTGTATGTTTGTTCAATCTTGGTAGCCACTGACCACTGTACCCACAAGATGATCACTACTTGATGCTGCACATCAAACTGCACATCACTGTCACTGTTCAACTACACATTATCGTCATTGTAAGTAACTGCACATCTGCTGGCTACCACTGCTTGTCACTGTACTGAGCTGCTCATGAATGAATAAGCATCAAGGTTCATATCCAGACAATGATGCTTTACTTTGCTTCACTGTACCAAATTGCTCAAAATGCTGCAACCATCTAGCGTTGCTATCAAATTATGGTACAAACCAAGGTGCCTCAGGTCATCCCTATGACCTGCAATGAATGCTCTCAACTTCTGTCCTTGGAGAGCTAACAACATTTATGTAAATACTGTTGTTTAACTGGTCAAGCCATGCTATCCATTCTTCTTGAATGAGATTGCCTTCAATTCTTGCTGCCCTGCAAGATTATAATTGTCACTGTACACAAATCCTTACGTCATAATAGAAACCCTACGTCATTACTTCAAGGCTAACCCTAAGTCAATCAAGTCAATCAGTCAATAAAATGATCTTGTATAACATGATCTAGTATCTTAATCAAGTATAGTCAAGACACTTGTAAAATAGATGTAAAGTCATTTGTTAATATAATGACACGTGTCAACTAAGTATACAGTCATTGTTACAAGTCAAGATCGAATCAGTAGGTCATGTAAGTGTTAAGTCAAGGTCATCGTATGTGTTATGCCTATTAGATCTACTCTCGCAAAGTCAAATTCAAGAAAAAATGTCATCTTACGATTCAAACCCATTCTAAGTCGGTAAGAGTAGTTGTCATCATGCATGTTGTGTCGAATTCGAGGTGATTGGCATCTTGTATGTGGGATGTCAAATCTACTCACAATGAGTCAAAGTCAAGGCAAACTGTCATGTTGCATAAGAAATGTCAGGTCTGCTATGAGAGTTAGGGTTAACGGTCAAGTTCCATGTACCAATTTAATTGACAAGCACCAAAGGCACAAGGTAAGTTGTTGAATGTTTACTGTTTCTTTGTACAATCTCATAAAAAAATACAAACAGTTACACACTTGTTTACGACTGTTGTTGATGTTATACAAGATCATTTTGTTCACATTTTCATATCGGATCATTTTTTCTTTGGTGTGGTCATTGTCGTATTTAATATGGCTATGGTTATATGGATTTCTGTTTAGATATTCATTGCAACCAAGGTCTATGGAGATCTGCCCTTAAGACAACATTCACCTTCAGATCAAGCGTAAGTGTTAGGTCTGTAGTGATTCTTGAAATAGTCCCAGAGTGCGCCCTAATCCAGCATAACAGTCCAGGTAAGACCCTAATGGAGATACATAGAAGGAAAGCGAATGAGGCAAGATACCCTACCATGGTTCGTAAATTCGATTCTTCAGATTGTTGCATCCAGGTATTGATATGAGGAAGTACTGTGCTATATTCTTACCACAAAGCTTGTTTAAAAGAGACTTTGCTAATCTATGTGACCGAGAATGTAGGGATCATTTAATTATACTCTGATAACACCTTCAGAATCCAACAGATGGAGATCTATCTCTTTGAGTTACCTCGCTGCCTTAAAAAGGTCCATAATCATGGAGCATCATCAAACTTTGTTTTGAAAAGGTCAAAGCATTAACTGCTGAGAAATAGGCTTGCGGCCTTGCCTTCACCTACACTCAATGAAGACCAATTTTTTTTAAAAGAAATTACACAACCATACCTTTGAGAGGGCCGAAACTTCACAGAAATTCTCTTCTTCTACATTGGCAAAACTCGTCTACCAACCAGACCTTCTTGATCCAATTTTCGGTTCTGTTCCTTCCTGACACTATACACACTTCCTTCTTGGGTAGATTCACTTGCTACAGGAGGTTCGAAGGTTATAGACAATTGTAGATCTATGTGCAAAAGATTCGTTGAGTTTTTGAAGTGATTAGGAGTGATAGTTTGTGTTATTTTATAGGTTAGGGAGGGGTGTCTTGTTGAGGATAGAGGGTTTCATTTAGGTGAATGTTATGTGTCTTAAAAACACTTCTATGTTTAATAAATTTAATTTAATTTAGTGGTTGTTAATAACTTGTTTATTTAAATTATAAGTAATTGTACACTAACCCTTATTAATATTTGTCTAGAAAAAATTTCAATTCCACTAGAAATTTGAAATCAATGATTGGCTTAGTGCATATGGTCTTACCTGGTTGTGAAGTCAATGATTGGTTTATTGTCTTTATTTCTTTGAAGTTAGTCAACTTATACACAATGAGATTGCGACAAGAGTAATTGTCATATATTGACAAACGTAGGTGAATAAGGTGTCATGTCACTACCCCTTGGGGTTTTAGCCCACAAAAGTAGGTCTTCAACTTCAAACTCAATTTTCTCTCAAACGAAGAGGAACCACAGGGCGTACCACGTATCAATAGAAATTTCTCTTCGAGGAGAATCTAATGACCTATATCTCCAACCCAAACTCAATGGTTTGACCCTTTAAAAACCATCAACAAAATCGGGGTACATCCTTAGTCCAGGAACCCAAACCCTAGGACTTGGGTTTTCAACCATCCAACAGTGGAGCTGCCAACTTGATGTAATCCGACAATTACTAGGAAGCGTTCATTAACCATTTGACATCAATGACTAGTGTTTTTAGTCAAAGTGAAACCCAATCGACTCGATAGGTTGACATCAATGACAACATCATCCATCAATCTCCCCCTTTGTCATTGATGGCAACACACGTGCTCCTTCTGCGAGCACAACTCCCCTTGAATTCATGGTTCATCTCCTTCTTAGGTTTTTCTCTCCCCCCTTTGACATTAATGGAAAAGGGTGACTCCCCCTAACAATCTACCTACTTCTTGTGGACCTGTTATCTGCCTGTGCTCCCCCTGATAAGAAGCCTTCCTCTGACACTAAAAATCCCTGTGGACCTGTAATCCTTTAACTGTTTTGCTCCCCTTCAACTTGTTATGAATTTGACATATTTGTCTTGAAGTTTCCATTCTATCCATGTTGTTTGTTCGTCTATGGTAGACCTTTGCCACATACTATTGTATAGACTTCCCCCTCTTCAAAATTCAAGGAGTTGACGAGCCAGATTGTTCAAAATAGTGTATCATGTAATGGACCATCTTGACTCGAGTCATTTACTGAAGCAACTGCTGATTCCTTACCACATGTTACGAACCGTGAAAGCATAACTGTTAAGACCTTTTTGCCTTCCTGCTTTTCTTGCTCATCTTGCCTGTTTACCCTGTTCTTGTTTTCTTTTCTAAACCTTCTTATTCTCGTTTTCAAGCTTTTCATTCATGGTTGATTCCATCTTGTACCCGCAGTGACAAGCTATGTGTCCATAGTTATGACATTTATAACATTCCTTATTAGGATTGTACCTGCACTCTCGAGTTATGTGTCCGTAATTATGACATTTGAAGCATTCAATGTCATCCATAGAAGATTCCATTTGGTATCTATCTCATGATCCTGCAAACTTGTTTATAACGTTTTGCAAATAATGATTGTACCTATTAAAAACTTCACAATCCCTAGCCATATGTCCATAGTTAGGACATAAAAAGCAATAACCATTAAATGAATGTGCGTACTTGGATAATTCATTCAGAGGTGGTGGTCCTTGATAATTGTACATGTCAACAACTTTACAATCCCTAGCCATATGTCCAAAGTTAGCACATGAAAAACAATAACCATTAAATGAACGAATGTACCTGGATGAGTTATTCTTTTTCGGAGGTGGTGTAGTCTTTTGTCCTTTGTCATTAACTGCTTTGGCACCATTCTTTGAGTTACAATGTTCTTCTTTGGTTCAGTTTTTTCTCAATCTCACTGTGCAAAGATGTGGAGCTTGTACCTTCATCAATTGGAGCCTTACATGTTCTTTTTGCCAATTCTTTATCTGTCTTCTCCATAACCTGTAAATGGTCCTTTTCTTTGAGCTTGTTGATCTTATTAAACGCTGCATCAAGTTTTTCTTGCTTTTGAGCAAGATTTTCTTGAAACCATATTTTCAAGATCTCCCTTTTTTTTCTTCTGCTTTTTCTACCTGTAGCTTTAGAAGAGTTATCTTTTCTGCTTCTTAGTTTATAACTTGTATCTATTCCTTCTGCTTTTCATTTTTTGTCCAGTGACCCATCACTTTGTGGGGGATATCCCTAGGAGAAATTTTTTCTCCTAGGGATATCACCCACAAAGTGGTGGGTAACATTTGGCTCCAACTGGGACATGAGCTCTTGGAAAAGTGGGCAAAGCTACTCAAACGGGAGGTCATGAGAGCACCAACAATCTCTTGGTTACCGTAGACATGTTACCTGTAGATATCAAAGACTAAACCCACGGGGCAACATGTTTCTATCGTGTCTTATGATCACCCATGCTTAGTGTTAGGCCATAAAATCAACAAAAAAATAAAATATGCAAATTTTAATCTAAATGCACTGAATCCACCATGAGAAATATCATATGATGTTAGTTCTAATGTGAAAATTAACATGCAATGCATCCTACTCTATCATGCATATAGTACAATGCCAAGTATCAAGGAAAGAGATGATACGACTTAACTTGATCGGTTGTGGCCATAGTTTGTTATTGAGTTTAGCAATGTAATAATAGTCCTCCCCAACTTTCCCATGAATCTTGACAGGCATTGGGTCTTTATCGACCAAGACCAAGTCCCCGACCTTATACTCCTTTTTAGGCTTCCACCTTTTGCTTGTTTTGTGATTTGGTCGTTTGAGAATGCAAACTTCTTGTGAAGGGAGAATAGGAGAAGGGTTCTCGATCTCATGTGTCTCATAGTATGGGATTGGTCCAGGCTCGATCACATGAGAAGGGTAGGTAGGCTCCCTATAGAGGACAAAAGGGGTTCCATCAGTTTGCGGGATAGTAGCGTATGACAAGTTCCCATTTCCTAGATAAGAGCATCCCCCATACATCAGGAATGTCTATGACCACAACTGTTGAAATTTCTAAGTCTATCCATTAGAAATTTAATCTGTATTCTTCTGGTTTATTTCTTCTACTTGTTAAATTTGAACAAGTTATTTAAAACATATAAATAACGAAATAAACACAATACAATCTCAACATCTACAGATCATCAGCTGAAAGAAAACAAACACACAAGTGACACCGTTATTTTTGGACAAATGTCCCCGGAAAAACCCAATGCGGGAAAACCGGTGCAGCTATTATGAGGGTTTATTATTATGCAGTATTTCCTTGAGTACAACTGGGTGCCAAACTGGCTCACCCGACAGAGAAAAATAACTGGCAGCAATACCTCTCTATTCGGAAATAGGTATTCAGAAAACTTGTCCCACGAAACCCTCTCTAGCGACTTTGAAGCTCTGTGCTGGCCCTTATAGCCTCTGCGTCAGCCCCAACCCCTTTCTGTCAGCCCTCTGAGGCACTGCGCAACCTCTGGGACCCTCTGCATCACCCCAACTGCTCTTTGTGTGGATGACACAGGCCCTTTGGCCTCTGCGCTGTCTCTGCTAGGTTCTGCGTGGCCTGCTCTGGCTGCTGCTTCTCGCTCTCTGCCTCTGCGCTGGTCTCTCAGCACTGTCTTTGCCTCTCTGTCCAGCACTCACTGCCCCTCGTTGCTGATCACTGATTCGACTTTGCTTAGCAACCCCGCTCTAGCAAATCGAATCACTGATCACACTAGTGTGTTCTCCAACTGATCCTCAAGCCTCCTCTTATACTTTTCCTGTTGGTCCTTCAACGGTCGAGATTAAATCTCTAATCAACGACTAAGATTAGATTTGGCTTGATCCATGACTTTTGGAACCTTCTAAACCAGTTTTATATTAATACCCATTAATATTTTATTTTTCCTAAGTTTAGACTTAGGAACTCCATTAAAAATATTAATTATTTTAATATCTCCCAAACCGGGTACAATTTGTCCAAACCATTTCTGGCTCTTGGAGATCTCATGTGCTTTAGATCTCCACCAATTTTCATGGCTAGAGCACATCCGATGCTACCCCAAATCAACACTCCCTCTTAGCGAGGACTGTGCTCTAGTAATACTCCTCACTGAGCATAACACTAATTATCCGACATCGGTACTTGTGCTGATGCTAGGCCTCCTTGCCAGAGAGAGGCCAATGTAGAGGTTGAGGAGGGCAGAAAGAGGCTCACGCAGAGCCACTTAGAGACCTCCTTAGCCTCTGCGCTGGCCTCTCTCTGGCCCAGACTGATGACGCAGTCCCTCTGCGTCAACCCTTCTTCCATCGCTTCTGCAAGGATCAACTTCTATCACTCGGGACCGCTGATTCTGCTGCAAATGCTCTGCTTAGCTGATGCCTTCAACTCTCCTGTGATGTGCAACCATGCTTCGATAATATGAGAGTTGAAGGCAGCAGCTAAGCAGAGCATTTGCAACAGAATTAGATGTCTCGAGTGCAGAAGCTGATCCTTGCATAAGCGATGGAGGAAGGGTTGACGCAGAGGGATTGCGTCATCAGTCTGGGTCAGAGAGAGGCCAGCGCAGAGACTGAGGAGGGCAGAAAGAGGCTCACGCAGAGGCACACAGAGACCAAGAGGGTTGACGTAGTTGGCGGAGGGAGCTGTTTTGCCAGTGCCGGGATTGCGCATAGTCTAGAGGCTTAGTCCTTCAGTTGCTGGGGCATAGGAAGTTGTGGGCAGGTTGTCGGAGCAAAGCCGGTGGGGTACTGTGGATAGAACAATACCTAACAGGGCAAAACCAAGGTAGAGGGAGTTGCTACCAAGGTGCATTTCTAGCCAAGGAATTCAGATCAGTGTTGCAGGTGCACAAAAGATCGGAGAGGTGCAACTTGACGATTGGCTGGAGGATTTCTAGAAGGGAAAGCGGGACTCAGAGGGAGTCTAGCAGAGAACTTTTAGGCGGGAAGTAGAGAGACTCAACAGGAGTTGAAAGGAGAAGTTCCAGAGGGAAGTAGAGAGACTCAGCAGGAGTCAAAGAGAGAACTTTCGGAGGGAAGTAGGGAGACTCGGAGGAGTCGACAAAAGAGCAGAGAGATGGCCATGAATGGGCTGAGGGATTAGTACAGGCTGGACGGGGCGTCCAATTTTGTGGTTTGGAAGGACAGGATCCTGTCCATTCTAGATAGACGTCGCATCAAGGCATTTGCCTTGAGAACAGTGGCGATTCTAGTTGACACGACAAATGAAATGTGGGATGCTGTGAAGAAATTGTACCAGCATTATTCCATGCAGAGGAAGATGTTACTTGAGAATTAGCTGCGGTCATACCAATTGCAGAAGGGGGAGCAGATAGTTCACTTCCTCGGTCGATTAAAGGAGATCTGAGACCAATTGACTTCCATAGGGGCCACGTCCGATGAGGAGATGTTGGTGAGGACCACACTTAATGCAGTCTCCGAGGAGTGGGAGACATTTGTCCAAAGCATACTGGGCAGGGCAGATCTTCCAGATCGGGAAGAATTATGGGTGGCGCTTCGCCAAGAGGAGATTAGGCAGTTGAGCAAGATGGGAAGTAGCAGCAAAGGAGTCCGGATCAAGAAGAGGAAGAGGATGCAGCTCTGGCAAAGAGCGAGAAAGCAGGAAAAGAGGAAGAAAAAGGACCTCTCCAAAGTCAAGTGCTTCAATTGTGGGGAACTGGGTCATTATGCGAGCTAGTGTCCGAGGAAGAAGAACAAGGGAGAGGCATGTGACTCTAAAGCAGCGCCAACAAAGGCAGAGAAGGAGGTCGAGGAGGATGACGATTGTGCCATGAGTGCTCATGTGCCTCTAGAGAAGAGGTGGGGAGACATTGAGTTGTAGTCAGGAGGACTATAGGCGATGAGGGGCAAGATCCTTGAGGTACCCAACCTCTTGGATTATACCTTGCTAGAATAACAGGATTAGCGGATGTCGGTAAAGACAGATGCAGATGAAGCAATAGAGATGGCTACAGTGCAGGAGTTCCCGTGCAGTGTGAGGCTAGCAGGCTGCAACAATGCGAGAGGCACGAGAGTGTTGCAACGGTGCAGGATGGCACAAAGAGGGTTGCAACGGTGCAAGACGACACAAAGAGGGTTGTAACGGTGCGAGATGCAGGGAGTTGTTGCAACAATGCAGAGGTCAGTAGAGGGAGCACTTGTTAGCGGCAGAGGGAGCTTCAACATCGGGGGTGTTTCTAGCTCGACAGGGATGTCAGAAGTTGGTGGATCAATTACTTACTTCTTAGTAACTGAGTTGCAGTGCAGTAGCACGATGCAACATGATGAGAGGGGGTTGCAGTGCTGGGAGGATGGACCAGCAGAAGCAGCAAGAATGTAGAGGGAGCTGTCGTACAGATGCAACAGTAGAAATGGCAGGGCCATGGGCAACAATACAAGATGCAACAGTGCAGAGGATGTTGGGTAGGGAGGCCTAGCATCAACAGAGGTACCGATGCCGGATAATTAGTGTGATGCTCAGTGAGGAGTATTACTAGAGCACAGTCCTCGCTAAGAGGGAGTGTTGATTTGGGGTAGCATCAGATGTGATCTAGCCATGAAAATTGGTGGAGAGGCTAAAGCACATGAGATCTCCAAGACCCAGAAATGGTTTGGACAGATTGTACCCAGTTTTGGAGATCTCATGTGCTTTGGCCTCTCCACCAATTTTCATGGCTAGGGCACATTCGATGCTACCCCAAATCAACATCAACATCCATGAGAAGTGATATATCAGGATTCCTAGCCAAAGAGACCTTAAGGTCTTTTATGAGATCTTCCACCTCCACGGGCTTAGAGTTAAAACCACACACCTTTCTATATGGCCGTGTGATGTTGAGACCCAATTGCTTCATGACTTTCAAAGGCATGATGTTTGCAGAAGCCCCTGAGTCTAACATACAATTATGTAATAGGAGGTTGTTGATAGCCAAAGTGAGCATAAATGGCTCACACCCAGGGTTTCGATCAGGAATATGAATGTTTTGCAAGTCTTCGGGCAATTCTTCCTCTTCAAAACCTAGGGATTTCTTAATTTGTTGTTGTTGTTAAGGAAGTTTCGCAATCTCTTTCAAAGGAACGGGTATAGTTATTTTCCCTATAGTAGTCTCTATGTCAATGTTAAGTCCAACTTATTTGCCCTTCTCTTTCTTCTTGAGGCTCTCTTTCCTTGGGGGATCCTTTTTCGGATTGGCTTTAGTTTTGGGATCCTTTTTAGGAGGAATTTTAGGGAGAGTTTCTTTAGGAGGGGCTTGCTTGGGAAATGAGTCATCTTTATTGGGTTCCTTAGAGGTTGCGGGGTCCTTATTGTTGTCTTTTCATGAATATTGAACCCCTTTGAATCTTCCATTATCATCAACATTAAGAATGGGCTCCTCCTTTTCTTCTTTAATGGTGACCTCGCTAATGGGAGGATGCGTGTATGAACCTCCCAACAAAATGTTGAAGACATCAGATTCTACGAGGTTAGCCTGCTCATCTACTTCTTCATCATCACTCTCGTCCTTTTCACTTTTCTCATCTTCAGAAGATGAATCTTGCTCCACTGCATTAGTTGGAGCCAAAGTGTTTGGGACTCGGGATGAGCTTGGCTTATCTTCTTCATTTTGCTTCTTAGGAAAAGGTTTTCCTTTTGGGATGTAACTAGATTTTTGGGCCCTTTCCAAGGCAGTGATTTTGTTCATGATGACCCTGTCACGTGAGTTGACTTCTTCACTAAGCCTTTCCATTTTCTTAAGGATGGCTAGAAGGGTTTCTTCATGTTGATCTTTGGATTTTTCCTTCTTGACCTTGACTTTTGCTCTAGGGTGGTAGAAGAAGATAAGCCAAGCGCAGGAGGGGCCAAGAGATCGAAGACTTTTGATGGATGGTTTGTGAGAAATGTGATGCCCTTGGAGACCTAATAGGGATAGGCTTAGAAAAGGAGGAAGGGGATAGGAAAATAAGGTTTTAAGGTGATCACCTTATGGTAGACCAGTGCCTAATCCTTTGGGGAGATTGGATTCAAAAGAATAATGACTATGGATTTGGTTTTCTAGGTCAAGGAGGTTTCAAAGACAGCTTCGCTTAGCATTAGGGCAAAGGAGAGCAACTTCGAAAACTTTATATTTCGTTTTGCAAGATTAGATAGCTTATCAGGATAAATTCAACAATGGAGCATCCCTAGTAACATTCATTCATTATACATGGCCCATACATGAAGAAGCACTATCTAGAAACAAAATTTCCACAACTTCGTATAAATCGATGTAGCAAATTAGCCCTAGTATAGCAAAAGTTCCACCAACAATGTATGTGACAAAATAGAATAAAGAATATCATTAATTTGTACTTACATGTATAAGAATATATCCAACCATAAAAAAATTGCAAATCAAGAAGCTCCAAGACAAGAGAAAGTGATCCAAACATCAAAATTCATTCCATGCTCCAAAATTTCGTCCACCAAGAAGGATAGTGAAAATCTCTTAAGAGATAGAAGTCCAAACCAAGTGATGATGCTAAAATGAATCACATCACTTGTATTTGTACATGTCCAAATGGATTCAATTTGTCTAGTGAGGCCTAATTGAGCCCCTAAAATAAAATAATGTACAAGATGACTAACTTTTGATGACAAGCCCACCAAACTAGCTCAAATCAAAAGAGTAAGCCTCTCAAGAGGTCGAATGATCAATAATGTGTTTTTGGGCCTTAGAGCAGGCCTAATGAAGTCCATAGGTGCCATAATGTGAAATAGGACTCCCAAAAAGTAGTGGACAAAGGGGTGGCCCCTTGTTCTCCAAGTAATAAACTTCTGGTGCTCCCAAGTGGGTGCAGGGGCACACAAGTGTCCTCATGGGTCTCCAAACAAATCGAAGATGCCTGTAGACCATCTGCAAGGGCTTGAATGATGGTATAAGTGATGCCACATCATCATACAAGTCCCGCTACATCTGCCACGTGAATAATGTAACTGTTGGGCCTGCTTATCTTGGCCTATCTTCTTCCTTTGTTAAAGTAAAAACACTTGTCAACGAATTGTACATTCATCGTTACAAGTCAAGATCAAGTCAATAGGTCATGTAAGTGTCAAGTCAAGGCTATTGTATGTGTTATGTCTATTAGGTCTACTCTCATAAAGTCAAAGTCAAGAAAAGGTGTCATCATACAAATCAAACTGATTATAATTCAGTCAAAGTAGTCGCCATCATGCATGTTGTGTCAAATTCAAGGTGATGGGCATCTTATATGTGAGATATCAAATCTACTCACAATGAGTCAAAGTCAAGGAAAATTGTCATGTTGCATAAGAAATGTCAAGTCTGCTATTATAGTTGGGGTGAATAGTGAAGTTCCATGTACCAAGCTAATTGACAAGCACCAAAGGTACAAGGTGAATTGCTGAATGTTTACTGTTTCTTTGTACAGTCTCATAAAAAAAGCACAAATAGTTACACACTTGTTTACTACTGTTGTTAATGTCATACAAGGTCATTTTGTTCACATCTTCATATAGGATCACCGTTTCTTTATTATGGTCACTGTCGGATTTAATAGGGCTATGGTTATATGGATTTCTGTCTAGATATTCGTTGCAACCAAGGTCTATGGAGATCTGCCCTCAAGACAACATTCACCTTCAGGTCAAGCGTAAGTGTTAGGTCTGTAGTGATTCTTGAAACAGTTCTAGAGTGTGCCCTAATCCAACGTAACAGTCCAGTTAAGACCCTAATGGAGATACACAAAAGGAATGTGAATGAGGAAAGCTACGCTACCACGGTCCTTAAATTAGATTCTTTAGATTGATCCATGTAGGCCTTGATATGAGGATGTATTGTACCATATTCTTTCCACAAATCTTGTTTAAAAGAGTCTTCGCTAATCTATGTGATTGAGAATGTGGGGATCTAGCACCTTCAGAATCCAACAGACGGAGACCTATCTCTTTGAGCTACCTCGCTGCCTTAATAAGGCCCATAATCATGGAGCATCATCAAACTTTGTTTTGAAAAGGTCTCAAGATCTAGCACCTTCAGAATCCAATAAATGGAGACCTATCTCTTTGAGCTACCTTGCTGCCTTAATAAGGTCCATAATCATGGAGCTTCATCAAACTTTGTTTTGAAAAGCTCAAAGCATTAGATGTTGAGAAATAGGCATGCGGCCTTGCCTTCACCTGTACTCAACGAAGATCAATTTTTTGTAAAGAAACTACACAACCATACCTTTGAGAGGGCTGAAACTTCGCAGAGATTTTCTTCTTCTACGCTGGGAAAACTCGTCTACCAACCAAACCTTGATCCAATTTTTGGTTCTATTCCTTCCTAAGGCTATACACACTTCCTTCTTGGGTAGATTCACTATCTACATGAGGTCCGAATGTTATAGACAATTTCAGAGCTATATGCAAAAGATTCGTTGAGTTTTTGAAGTGACGAGGAGTGATAGTTTGTGTTATTTATAGGTTAGGGAGGGGTGTCTTGTTGAGGATAGAAGGGCTTCATTTAGGTGAACGTTAGGCGTCTTAAAGGCACTTTTATGTTGAATAGATTTAATTTAATTTAGTAATTGTTAATAACTTGTTTATTTAAACTCTAAATAATTGTACACTAACCCTTATTAATATTTGTCTAGAAAAATTTTCAATTCCACTAGAAATTTGAAATCAAGGATTGGCTTAGTGCATATGGTCCTACCTGGTTGTGAAGACAATGATTGGTTTATTGTCTTTGGTTCTTTGAAGTTATTTAGCTTATACACAACGAGATTGCGACAAGAATCATTGTCATATATTGACAATCATAGGTGAATAAGATGTCATGTCACTATCCCTTGGGGTTTTAGCCCACAAAACTGGTTCTTCAACTTCAAACTCAATTTTCTCTCAAACCAGGAGGAACGATGGGGCGTATCGCATATCAATAGAAACATCTCATTGAGGAGAATCTAATGACGTAGATCTCCAACCCAAACTCAATGGTTGGACCCTTAAAAAACCCTCGACAAAATTGGGGTACATTCTCAGTCTAAGGAACCCAAACCCTAGGACTTGGGTTTTCAACCATACAACAATGGAGTTGCCAACTTGATGTAATCCGATAATTACTAGGAAGCGTTCATTAACCATTTGACATCAATGACTAGTGTTTTTAGTCAAAGTCAAACCTAGTCAATTCCATAGTTTGACATCAATGACAACACCATGCAACACATGAAATCATCTTTCCAAGATGATTCAACAAATAGCAGCTATAGCCCTGTAACAATCCAAAACTTCGACCCCCAACAACTTCAGATTTTCGACCCCTAGCAATAATCCAGGATTTTGACCCCAACTACACCTGAACTTCGACCGAACAACAATCCAACAAATTTGGACGTGTGAGACACTGAGACAAGGAGAGAGAAGATTGTTCTTCTTTTTGATTGATAAAGCCTTTCTTCTTCTTTGCTAGGTTTTTCTTCCCTTTTCTTGAACTTCACTCACTTTTCTGCCTCCAACAACTATAGATTGAACTTCTTGAGTTGATACTACAAATATGGTTGAATTGCTGCTTTTATATAGTGTTTGTGTGAGGTCGAATTCCCTTTATGAGGCCGACTTGGTGGAGGCCTAAATGACATATTTTATACAAAAATAAATTTCTTTCTTGATATATGAAGCCCAAGGAGGGTCTTTTACATTATGACATGGACAAGTACACTTGACATAAACCTTAGAAGCCTACAATGGAGACTTTGACATAAGAACCATTTACCCAAGCATGAAACCCATACTTTAATAAGTCCATTTCTTTTAAAATAAAATTCCTTTTTCTTTCTTTTGACAAATACATTATATCACGACTCAAATACAATTATGAAGACTGACACTAGTTACATTTTTCAACACTTCCTCTTAACTAGGGAAGTATTCATAATTACATACATGCAAAGGTACATGGAAGATCTAAAAGTGATATGCTCTATGAAGAGTTCACAACACATGTAGTGCTACAGATTAGATACTTGACTAGGGTACTCTAATCAAGTGGGACTAAGGTGTACTCAAACTTTAGCCACTCTAGGTACCATCAGGATTTTAAGCTCTAACACCAACCCAGGGATCTAGGTGCGTATCCAAGGTCAGAGCTCCATGACCAATGCCACCCTCCCTTCTTCGGGATCTAGACATCAACACATAGGCCGACCAAATGTCGTCCCAATCATCTTGTTGCCACAAGATGCTTCATCTCTCCTTTACAACTAAATCAAATATATATCCACCACTCCAAGCATGCTTCAAACGTTCAATCTTTTTACGGAGTGATCCTGGACAATCACAACCCCATTAGTAATAGACCTTCAAATAAATATACACGTAAACACAAACCTTCGAGGTCCTCAATCATCCTGATGCTACTCATATCAACATTAAGTTATCCAAATACAACTTGTCAAAAGTTTGCTTTTTTCATTCTTCAGCAACAACAAAAACAACCTCAGTACTTCTCAAGTATTTTGTTTGCATAACCTTTTGTAGTACTTTCATTCGTTCCTTCTTCAAGGTATTTAATATGACTGTCATATTATGTCCTCCCTCTCAACTGGGGATAAATACTTTTTTTCTATCCAAGCTCTCTCTCAACTTTAGGGAGATCAATGACTCCCTTCTTTTATAACATCAGAGAAACGTTAACTTTTCAAGGCTTCATTCTTCCTTAAGGCATCAAGGTCATCTTGGTCATCATTGGTTCTAGAGCTTCCTATATCATGCTTCATCACCATCTTTAATTACGAACATCTTCAACATCATGAAGATTAAGTACCTGCAAAGTGTTAATAGCAAGTACAACTTTATACAAACATATAGGAGCATGAAGTTAACTATATCAAAATCATATCATTATAATGGAAGCATCAAAACATTCAAACTTTAGACATTAGATACCTAAACCTGGTTAGGTTCATAATCAACAAGAGACACATCTTTTTACATACTAGACTTCAACTTCTTGCTAGGGTTTTGTCATAAACCCTAGACTCTATCTTCGAGTTTATATCAACAATTTGATCAAATAACAATCCAATCATAGTACTATACATTAAAGGTTTCAACAATATGCTTTTAGAATTACATGTTAGACTCTGCTAGGGTTTGTTGCAAACCCTAGATTTTATCATCAAAGCTAAATCATATCAATAACAATATCATCATGTTCTAGAATGTCAATCTCTACTAGGGTTTTGTTACAAACCTTAAATTTCACAAACTAAAACATTAAGTTAGCATACTCGTATATACATAGCTAGGATGCACTAACATTTCACATCAGTATCTACTACGAAACCTAAGATCTATACATTGAATAATTCTGACCAAGCTAGGGTTTCGATCAAACAAACGAATATACATCTAGGGCTTTATTCCTAGGGCCCCACTAGAACTATTACAAGGGTTTTGCTTATAAACCCTAATTTACTAAACCCTAAAGATCTAGTGTTTCATTTATTATTATCGACATACTGTTAGCGACCAAAGGCTAGTGTTTGACAGTGAACCCTAAGGTTTAGGGTTTCTAAAAAATGATCAAACAACAAGAGACAATATAATGAGGGTAGATTCAATCTCGTGATTAATTACTGTAACAAGAATCTTTATGATTCAAAACCCTAGACATAAATATGTCAGTAATATAAAGCAAATTTTAAAAGAAGAATGGTCATACCTTTTGTATGAAGAGAACCTGTAACAAAAATTGTAGTTTAAGACATACGTTATGTTGTTCTTTCACAAACCTTGTAGGACTTCAGTTCTTGAAGGGCTCCCTTCGCTACTTAACTTCTTTCATGATTCAAGTCTTTCCTATCAAGGAAAATATAAAGAAAAGGTTATTAGTATAAAATACAAACAAATCTCATTGCGAGGAGGAAACCAAACATAAAAGAGTAAAACAAGGAACAAGATACTTATCTTTTGGTAAAATGGTGAAGGCTCCCTCTTAATCCAACTTTTCTGAGGGATACCTACAGTTTATCAAAACTAATCAAAAAGTTCTGAAAGATATATTAGACCTACAAACTCTAGAAATTAAAACATAAAAGAAAAACATTACAAAACATAAAATAGTAGACTAAGAATGATATGTGAGAAAAGACTTAATAGTATAAGTATTTGACTTCTGATTCTTCAGCCTTATTCTTCTTAGGTGGACCTTCATCGGTAACATTTGGTTGTTATCTATCTCTATTTTTATTCCTTGGATTCTCAAGACGTTGACTTTTGTAATGACCCATCTTATGACAATTGTAGCATTCAGTGTTGGATAGGTCAAATTTCTTCCTTCTTCCTTTAAACTTCTTGTATCTTCCCTTCTTCTTGTGATGAGCAAAGTAGGCATTTGAGGTGTTGTCTTCTTCATCCTCCTTGTTATTTACCAATGAGACACGAGCTTCTTCTTGATTGCATGCATTCAAATGTTGATGCATCCTTCCAACTGCTAATTCCTGAAGCAAAAGAGCTCCAATACTTTGGTAGACCTAGTAGTGCAACAATCACAGTTCCTTTTCTAGTACTACTTCATCTATAGCTTGGAGTTCATCTTTTATTCTAGATATCCTTACAAAATATGATGCCACAATATCTCCTTTTGTCATCTTTATTATCCTTAGTTCATTCTTGAGGCTAGGTATTTGACCAATGTTCTTGATGGTAAATAACTTGGAGAGAGCTTCATACATTTCTTGAGTAGAATCTATGTTGGATAGGTATGGGATTAGATTGTCCTTTACTCGATCTATTATCAGATTCATGGCCAAGATGTCAATTTCCTTGAACTTCTCCTCTCTTGCATCATCTGTAGGTTTCTTAACTTTTCCTTGAGCAATCCAAAACTTTATGCTGAGCGAGAATAAGATCTATCCTCTTCTTCCATTCCCTGTAATTGGAGGCTCCTTCTAGCTTTTTGCCAGACTTCATTGTCATGTCTTCTTTCCTTGATATGGATAGACCTTACTCTTCTTATATGATCCTTATTCTTATTAACTCTTCTTTCAATTACCTTCAAGCTGCCTTTTCCTTCCTTCTTCACCTTAGCTCTGAAACCATGTTAGAAAATCAGAATGACACAAAGATTCTTTTATGTTGATAATTACTTGTGTTATTCTTGTATTCTTATTATCTTCTTTATGTACTTCTTTTATCTTCTTTTCATCAAGCAATCATCAAATCAAAATATGAAGATCAACGACACCATATGTAGGCACTCAGTCAGGGCTAAAACCCCTCTATAGGTGAAAACCCAGTCAAACTCTTTCACTAGTAAATCAAATTGAGATAGACCAAGACGTTAGACCCAAAATACCTTCCTCCTCCACCAAGTCAGCCTTCCAAGATGTTTCAACAAACAATAGCTACAACCCGACAACAATCCAAAACTTCGACCCCCAACAACTTTAGAATTTCGCCCCCAGCAACAATACCGAATTTCGGCCCCAGCTACTCCAGAACTCCGGCCCAACAACAATCCAACAACTTTGCACGTGGGAGACAAGGAGAGAGAAAATTTGATTTCCTTTTGCTTGATAAAGCCTTCCTTCTTCTTTGCTAGTTTTTTCTACCCTTTCCTTGAACTTCTCTCCCTTTTTTGCCTCCAAGAACTATAGATCGAACTTCTTGAGTTGATACTCCAAATGAGGTCGAATTGCTACCTTTATACTAGTGCGGAAAAAGTCGCGATAAAATCGAAAAAGTTCGACTTTTTGAGCTAGCCAATTTTTTGGCAACTTTTTGGAAAACAAAAAAATCGAGACAAAATTGGGAGTTTTTCCAAAAAATTGCGAGTGAGGTAGTTTCTTTAACGAATTTTTATCTTTTTTTGAAAAAATCGGGATTTTATCGAAAAAGTCAAGATAAAATTGAGAGTTTTTCCAAAACATCGTGAGTGAAGTAGTTTTTTTAATGACTTTTTAATTTTTTTAAAATTATGAATATTTTTGTATTTTTTTTAATTTTGCGGACTTTTTCAAAAACCTCCCATTTTTAACAACTTTTTCAAATTTTCGACCCTTGCCGATTTAATCCCGACTTTGACTTTTTACACATTGCTTTATATAGTGTTTGTGTGAGGTCAAATTCCCTATATGAGGCTGACTTGTCCTTCTTTGAGGTTGACTTGGTGGAGGAGACCTAAATGACTTATTTTATACAAAAATAAATTTCTTTCCCAATACATGAAGCCCAAGAAGGGTCTTTTACATTATGACATGGACAGGGACACTTGACATAAACCCTAGAAGCCTACAATGGAGGCTTTGACATAAGAACCATTGACCCAATCATGAAACCCAATCTTTAATAAGTCAATTTCTTTTATAATAAAATTCCTTTTTCTTTCTTTTGACAAATACATTACATCATGACTCAAATACAATTATGAAGACTGGCACTAGTTACATTTTTCAATAGATACGTCAAAATATGTTTACCTGCTATCCAGTGATAATGCCTTGGCTCCATCTGAAATTGACTAAGAACATTTACTGCAAAGCATATGTCAGGCCGAGTGTTCACGAGATACATTAAGGAGCCAATTAACTGTCGGTAACATGTAGGATCAACAGGACTTGATTATGAACTTCTTAACTTCTTCAAATTTGTGATCATCGGAGTTGTCATCGGTTTGCTGTCCATCATGCCAAACCTCTGTAATATTTTGATCACATATTTTCCTTGACCAAGGTAGATTTTCCCTGGTTTCTACCATACCTCAAATTCCAAGTAGTAATGCATAAGCCCAAGATCCTTCATGTCAAATTCGGTTGCCAACTGCTTCTTGCATTCTTGAATACGATGTTCTACATCTATAACAAGTAAGTCATCCACATATAATAATATGATCACAGGTTCATTCTTGTTAATTTTAGATAACAGTGGTATGTTGTATGCTTTAGCACATTTACTTCAATGTTCCTTATTAGCCTAATGACAATTTCCGATTATATTTAGTAGCAATCACCTTAACTTAAACACATTGACAGTAAATACAGATAGAACATAAAAACATGTGCAGAAGACAATCCAAGACGAGGAGACAAGATGTGGTAGATGCCAGGGAAAAACCCCAATGTGGGGAAACCATTTGATCAAATCTTTTTATTATTCTTCAATAGTTCAACATAGAGATAGAGTACAAATATCAAATTAACCTGCCCAAAACAATCCTGTCAAATTAGCAGTCAACTGCAGCCCTAACTAGAAAGTCAACGGTGGTCAAAGCAACTCCAAAATCTCCTTTAAGTAGCTCTGTCAACAATAGATAAATTCGGTCTTCCAAGAGGGTCAAAGTTAGCCTAAAAATAGTTCAGTCAACCTAGTCAAACACTGTTGTAATTTTTGTGGTCAAAGGTTGAAGTCAACGCTGATGTCAAACCAATCAAACTATCCCAATCACCTTGAAAACTGTGCCAATCAATGTGGCCTTCAAAAATCGAAATTCTGCCCAGTAGAACGAAGTCAACGCTGGTCAAAATCACCAAAGTCAACGTTGGTCAACGCTGTCTTGTTTCTTGAAATTTTTGGCCTCCAAAACAGTGCTGAAATTCATCCTCCTTTCACATGTGCAAAGAATGGAACATTGCCTCCAAGTTGTACGAACCAATCAAGAGAGAGAGAGAGGTGTGATGAGATGAGTGATGTTTAAATGAAGAGAGAGGTCACTCCTATTTATACACTTCGTTGAGGGTGAGGAGACACATCTATTTGGCTTATGAACCTACATTTGACTGAGGCCGACCTTGGCAATTTGTGCATGAGAGAGAATAAATTCAAAATTCCATTTCTGCTTGTCGGAATGTGATGATCTTTATATCAAAATTGGACTTCATCACTTCCCTGCTCTGCTCTGTTTTGTTGAACCATGAAGTAATAATGAAGAAGTGATAGAGAGTGAGTCATAAGATCATACCACTCTCCACTGACAAACGTCAGTACTTGATCCCAGATCAAGTTGTTGAACCAATGTTGCACGAAGCGGGAGCGAAGCGGAAGCGGAAGTGGGAGCGCGGAAGCGTCATTTTCCAAAAATCTAGGAAGCGAAGCGTCCGCTATATATATATATATTTTTATATTTTTTTGCATTTATACTCAAAACAAACATCCCAAATACCAAATTAATTGTAGAAGACATGAAAACATGCATATTTTTGCATAAATCAAGATAGATATGGCATCCATGATTCCATTGTAGTTACTAGTATGTACAACAATCATCTATATTCTAGCTATTACAAACATACATCAAATTTTTAAGCATATTATAAAACATAAAACATTTAAGCATATTATAAAACATAAAACATAGAGCATATTATGATTTATCTAGCAAGTGAGCAACTGTCAACATTTGTCATGTCCAAAATTCAAATAATAATGTTTACAAAATATGTCACTTGGTCACCGCCAAGCCAAAAAGGTTCAAAATTCAAATTCACAAGTCTACAAGTCTAATGAGTAATCTATGACAAAAAGTAGTAGATTGTGAATATATCTACTAATCTCTCCTCCTTCCACCACGAATAGAACGTGGTGGCGGGCCTCCACGTGGTGGCAATGAAGAAGATGGTGCCTCTGGAAGTCGTGGCACTGAAACTGATGAAGAAGAACCCCCTGCTGTTGGTGTTGAACCATGGAACCTAGGAACCAAGGGACCAGATGGGGGTGGGGGTGGTGGCATATCAACACGGTCATCATCATCCTAGAATCGCTCAAAAAATTCATGCAAAAAAAAACACTAGTTAACAAAAAAATTAAAAACATGAATTAGAGAAATGCTTTATAAGGGAAAATTGGAAAATTAATACCACAATGGACATACCTGGAAAAGAGCATCCTCTAATTGCTCTAGTCGCAACACTCCATCCTCCAAATTGGGCTCCTCTGGATTCTTGTCCCAAATCAACAAGTCTTTATTAGACTTTGCATCTTCACAGTAATGGGACAACAATCACAAGTTGTAATGAACATAAACCAAGCTCTCTGCCCGGTCTAAACTCAACCTGTTCCTTTTAACACTGTGGATGAAAGAATAAGAGCTCCAACACCTCTCTGTAGAAGAAGTGTTTACCACCTGTGATAGCACCCGCAATGCCAAACTCTGTAGAAGTGGAGTACCCCCTCCATGCATGTTCCACCACTCAAGAGCAGAAAAAGTCTCTCGATCTTTAATTGCATGCATGCTCCCAAATGGACCAGTGTTGAGCGTATAGTTGCTCACCTCTCTCCGTACCAATGCAGCCTCCTCCTCATCAGGGATTAATTTACTCAATGCAGCCATATATTTTTCGTGAACCTCTTTATCTTGGTGTGGTTTTCTCCTGCTTCCCCCCCCAGGTGCTGGTGTTGAAAGCCATGATGGATGATAGTATTTAGGTGTCAAAACATATGCTAATGCATGCAATGGAATATTTAGCATTTCCCATCGGTTTTGCACCTCTATACGAATATAATTGTACAAGGTGGTATCTCTAGGCTCAACAATGTCTTTAATCTGCCCCAACATGCTATCCATTTGCTCATACACCTCCCCAATTACTGGTCGATCTGAATCTGCAAACTTGATCATGTAATAAATTGGTTTGGTGAATTGCAAAACATATTTAACCTGTGACCAAAAGTAACTGTCAAGAACAGTGTCCTTGACTGCATTAGCACCATCTGTGTCAGTGTTAATTTCATCCCATGTTTCAGCACACACCAGATTAGTTAAAGCTTGTCTCACCCTCACTAGCCGCCTAAAGGTGAGGTAATAACTAGCAAATCTTGTCTTTGCAATTTTAAGCAATTGCAACTTGGAGTAAGTGCCATAGAAGTAGTTTACCCTTGTATGCCCTGTGATGAATTTAATGAGCTGCTTCCCTTTCCTGTAAACCTCAGCAATCCACCCACAATCTTTGTGTTTCACAATATCATGCATCAAAAGGTTCAATGTGTGAACCAGGCACCCAGACCAAAAGATGTGTGGATGAGTACGCTCAATAATTTTTCCTGCTGCCTTACAATTTGCTGCATTATCTGTGATCACTTGAACCACATTATTCGGACCAACATCTTTGATTGATTTCAATAGGAGATCTGCAATGTTTTGTGCAGATGCAGTGATGGAGGAGGAGTCATGACATGCAATAAATACTGCACCACTAGAAGAAACACCAAGAACATTTATCAAATGTTGGTTTCTAATATTTGTCCACCCATCTGATACAATGGATACCCCGGAATCTACCCACTCATTTGTAAAACGTGTCAAAGCTCTTTGAACCTTAGCTTTTTCTCTTTCTAATAACACTGTTCTAGCTTTCTCATAGTTGGGGGCCTTGTATCCTTTTGGGGCTTCATTGATGGCCTTTACCATTTCATGCCAATAGGGAGAGCGAAGCACATTGAATGGTACACCGCAAGCACAAAGAAAACGGACTATCTTTCCATCCACATCATCCCTCCCAGCAACATTAAGGAAATCCCCTATTGTTCTTCTACCTCCAGAGCTTGCAGAAGTACCATGAGGAGATGAGCAACTACCAAATTTAGAGGTTGCACTTGATTCAGAATGAGTTTTTTGTTTCTTGTTTTTTTGTTGTGCAGCCATCTCTATTTGGATGTATTTTCTTCTTTCTTCAGTTGAAATGTTTGGGCAAATTTGTACCCCCACAGAACCCTTTTTTTCATCACTGTCCAACACCCCACAAAGATGCCTCCTCAGACGGGTATATGAACCACAATATGGTTTTCCTCCATGACAACCATGAGGGCACACAAATTTGTAAGATCCACCACCCTTTCCCCCATCAAGTTTGGTCACATAGTTCCACAAGGGTGTTGATGTAGCTTTCCCATCTTGTGGTTCAGTGTCCCCTTCAAGTTCATCCCCTTCCTCTTCAAACCCTTCCTCCTCATCATACATTGGGTCACTACTATTAGGACCATCACCAATGTCCTCTTCTGTTTCTTCCCTTCTATTCCTCACCCTTGCCATCATTAAAACCAAGAGTGGAATGATACATAGAAGCCAAAAGAACACCATCTTGGAATATGGATATAGGTGGTGGACAACCTGTAAATAAAGGAGCAAGTAGAAACAATGGGAAAGAGTAGGAGAGGGAGGAGAAAAATACAAAAAAATTGTCACAAAAAATAAGGGAGTTTGGGGTTTGAACTTACCTCTTTAGCTCTTGTAGATGAAGTCCTCCAAGCTCTTGCTCCAAGCTCCTCCTCCTTCTCCTTGCTCTTCCTTCTTCACTCCTCCAAGCTCTCCTCTCTTCTCCTCTCTTCTCTTCTCCTCTCCTCTCTTCTCTTCTCCAACTCTCATAAACTCAAAGTGAGAAAATGAGGAATGAATGGGGGCTTTATTCTTTTCATTCCTCACATTAACCTCACTCTAACCTCACCCTAACCCACCCCCTCAATGCTAACTTAAGTTAACTTTAAAAAAAAATTAAAAAAAATGATGTTTTTTTACCTTGGGCGTGCGGTTTTGGAGGAAGCGCTCCGAAGCGCTGCGTGAAGCGCTCCGAAGCGCTGCGTGAAGCGCACGCTTCCGGGCCCGAAGCGCTGCGTGAAGCGCACGCTTCCGGGCCCGAAGCGTGGCGCTTCGGAGGCCCGAAGCGCCATCCGAAGCGCGCTTCGGGGCCCACGCTTCCTAATTTCCAGGAAGCGCTTTAAAAATGCTGAATCGCGCTTCGCCATTTTCGGAAGCGCGCTTCCGGGGGCGCTTCCAGAACGCTTCCGTACGGAGCGCGCTTCGGGCCTAGGATCCGGGGGGGGGGGCGCTTCCTGCAACACTGTGTTGAACACCATGCATCCTAGTCATAGGGAGTACGATAGTACACGATGCGTCCATCGGTAGTGCTAGGTCCTTAACCATCTTTTCCCCACACATTGGCCAGATGAGAGGTACTTCCCATGAGTCTCGGACTCCATGGGTAGGATGTGTGTTGGGGCGTTGATAGAAGAAGGTGAACCACTCATCCCGCTCATATGCCATAGGAGAAGGTGAACCACTCATCCTATGCATATGTCAATTGTAGGGGAAAGTGAACCACTCACTCTACACACATTTCAACCATAATGGAGTATCACAGGGGAAGGTGAACCACTCACCCTATGGTCGCTCATAGCTCCAAGAAGTACCCCAAGCCCCCAGGAGCTCCCAAAGCTCTGTGTCCAACTCATACGGGACCCTCATAGGAGGGTCGTTCCTCGAATTCAAGTCTCTCTCAGAAAGTTAAGAATTTGACCTTCCCCAAAGGCTTCATGAAAATGTCTGCGACCTGCTCATCTATTCTAATGTGTTGGAGCCTTATTGCTACTCGTTGTATCATATCCCGGATAAAGTGGTACCTGATATTAATGTGCTTGGAGGGGTTGTGGAACACAGGATTCTCTGATAGGCGAATCCCACTCTGGTTGTCGTAGAGGATCACGGTGGTATCCAACACGTGCTCAAATAGCTCACTAAAGAGCTTCCTCAATCAAACAGCTTCACAACAGGCCATACTTGCAGCAATGTATTTGGCCTCGACGATGCTTAGTGCAATTGATTTATGCTTCCTTCTCATCCAAGATATAGAAGCAGACCCCAAAGAAAAGCAACACCTAGACGTGCTCTTATGATCCACCACACTGCCTGCCTAGTCAACATCTGAATATCCATGTAGCTTCAAGTTTCTGACAGTGTATCTCAATCCATAGTGGATTGTGCCCCGAAGATGTCTCAAGAGATTCTTAGCAACAATCCAATGAATGTGATGAGGCTCGACCATATATTGACTCAACGTGTTCACAACGAAGCATATGTCAGGACAGGAGTTGACCAAGAACATCAGTGCACCACAAGTTGACGATACTCGGGAGGGTTCGCTAATCCAGGCCCAACAATACTTCCACATAGCTTCTTAATGTTGAGTTCCATCGGAGTAGTCACGGACTTGCAATCCACCATCCCACATCTCTCAAGTAGCTTCACAATGTATTTTCCTTGAGAAAGGAAAATCTCACCTGACTTTTGCTAGACCTCCAGACCTAGGAAGTAATGCATCAGTCCTAGGTCCTTCATCTTGAATTCGGAAGCCAACTCCCTCTTGCATTGATGAATGAGAGGGTCATCACCTGTCAGAAAGAGATCATCCACATAAAGGACTAGAATGAGAGGCTTGTCCTTTTCAACCTTGAAGTATAGGTCAGGGTCAACATTGCTCCTTGTAAATCCCAGCTTCATAAGATAGCTATCAATCCTCTCATACTAAGCCGTAGGGGCTTGCTTCAACCCATAAAGGGCTTTCTTCAACCTGCATACATGTGTCTCACAATCTTGAACTTCAAACCCCTCAGGTTGTTCCACATAGACTTCCTCCTTAAGCGAACCATGTAAGAAGGCAATTTTGACATCCATTTGGTGTAGGTTCCATCCTTGCGAGGCAGCAAGGGCTATGATCGAATGGATGGTGGTATATCGGGCAACCGGTGCAAATATCTCATCATAGTCTACTCCTTCCTTTTGAGAGAAGCCTCGAGCAACAAATCTGGCCTTGAACTTCTCAACACTCCCATCAACTCCATGTTTGATCTTATAGAGCCATTTGAAGTGACCACTGACTTATCCTTAGGTCTAGGAACCACATCCCTGACATCATTCTTCATGATCGATTCATACTTCTCGTTCATCGCATCCTTCCAAACTTGGTGTTTCACGACTTCTTCGAATGTGCAAGGCTCAGATTCTACAATGGTTCTCATGGCAGCTAAGTACCCTTGGTACCTATTTAGCTTCTTGCTTTCATAAAATGCCCCCCTCGGTGCAATATGTTTCTCAGCATCCTCAAGAGTATCTTTGAGCCACAAAGGTCTTTTTCTTGAAGTAGTGAGCTCACTAGTAGGTGGATTAATGGGATCCATCGGACCTTCCACATTGGGCGTCGATTCATCAGATGGAGGTTCATCCTGCGTTTCTGCATCAACATCATCATTGTCCTTCCTAGGGATAGGAAGATCTTAGATCTTTCTAAGAGCGGAATCTTCATCGAAAGTGACATCATGACTTAATTCCACTTCCCTTTGACCAGCCACATAGATTCTATATGCCTTTGAAGTTTCACTGTATCCCACAAACGTTCCTTTCTTCCCAGATGCATCTTGTTTGTTTCTTTTCTCTTTCGACACATGAAAATATACAGGACAACCAAAAATTCTGAAATGAGAAACATCAAGTTTCTTATTGGTAAAAACTTGTTCAGGTGTCTTGAAGTCCAAAGCTTGACATGGGTATTTGTTTTGGACATACACAACGGTGTTGGCAGTTTCTCCCCATAAGAACTTCGAAAGACCTTGATCATGAAGCATAGCATGGGTGGCTTCTATGATAGTATGATTCTTCCTTTCGGCAACACCATTTTGTTCAGGAGTATATGCAGTAGTGGTCTCTCTCTTAATGCCAACTTCTATACAACAGTCTTTGAATTCATTCGGTCCCATTATCGATCCTCAATATTTTGATTTTTCCCCATTTGATTCTCGACCAAGGTTTTGAAAGAGTGGAACCATTTGAATACTTCATCCTTCTTCTTTAAGAAATATATCTATGTTTTGCGAGAGAAGTATCCACAAAAATAGCATAGTACAAATATACACCCAAAGATGTCACGGGAAACATACCTGATAGATCAGAATGGACCAATTGAAGAATATCGGTGGTTTGAGTTTCACTTGAGTCTATAGTCGAAGTAACTGAAATTTTAAATTATCTCTAAGTTTGACTGTAGAAAAAAATAAATATTTTCTGGATTGGAGTTATTTAAGAAAATCATTGCTTGGAAGTATTTATTTGATTAGCATTTAAACTTCATGGTTTTTCTTGGTAATTAATTTTCGAAATTTGAGTGGTTAATCCTTTTGCATGCTAAGTTTCATGATCATTGGCATTGGATTTCAAATATTTTTAATTGTTCTAAGTGTGGGTTTATTTACTTGAATTACTGGATATTTCTTGCATATTTAATTTTGAGAATTTTTCAAGTAATTGTTGAATACTCTATTGTGGACTTGTGGAAAATTGTATATCTTTCAGTTCTTGAGTATTTTGAGCATTTATATAATTGGCATTATCTTGAGGGTGATCTTGAAGAATTGTGAAGAAGTTTTTGTTCTCTTTGAGCTATAATTGCATTGGAAAGAATCTAGATAAATAAAGTGATAAGCTTGTGATTTGATTTCTGTGATATTTTAAGCATTGTTGAGATGAGTGTTTTAAGAAGTTTATCTCTCAGTCACTATTTTGTTAAGCGATTATTTATTTTGGCAATTAAGCCTTTGGCATATAACTCATAAATAAATTGTGATATAAGCGCTTTCAATCCTTGATCTAGCTTCATCTCGCTCCATCTTCTAATTATCTCGTGCACTTGCATATTAAGTTGGTTTTGCATATTAAAATTTATTTCCAAGCATAAGCTTGGGCAATAGAAAGATAGGTACCCATCCATCTTTGCTTCAGAAGCCTGTTGCTCGTAGTATTTAAAACAATGATCTTGCATTCGTCAGAGCCACAATTTTCTGTAGCATCAGAGGCACTGGGTATGTTAGATTTTTTAGGAGAGGTATCATTAATCACACCTTAATGCGCTTCACCTTATCTTCTCTCTGCCACTTACTACAAAATCAGGCTCAAGATAGAAAGGATCGAAGGGTTAAAACTTAGATAGACATTTTGATTTAACTAAAATTAACTAAGATTCCTGCATCTCACATTAGTTTTAGGATCTGCATTTCATATAAGATAGTTATTCATCCAAAGTTTAAACAACAGTTGCTCATCAATTACTTGGTCCTAAATTTGCTAGCAAGATAGTTGACTCCATAAGGCACTAGTATCAATCGTCTAAATCTAATTTAATCCTTTAAAATCTTGTTTAATCTTAGATGAGTACTTGGTCGCTTAACTGTGTCTCCCGGATTAGTTGGTTCCCAATTAGTCCTTCTTCCATCCATTTCCATAGGGTCTACCCCCCTTAGTCTTCTAATGGGAGACAACATAAACAGACAGATTGGGGATCAGGGTGACAACCCCCGATCTGAGCCGTTGTCCCGGTACCTAGACATTCTGTGCAACAAGAAATAGTATTGTAAAATGTTGGGAAAACTGATCCATCACAGTCTTGTTGGGGCATAGAGTGGTGTATACACATCTTTTTTTTAAACGCTACTTGTAGTAATTTACGACCCAAGGGGTTAGCTCAATTGGTTATCACCAATGTTGTTGGGAATTAGGCTAGTTCTGTGCTGGTAGGTGCCTGGTTCGAATCCTCCTAGGTGAGGCATACAAGTCTACATTGACTGGTTTACTAGGGATGGCATCTACAAGTGTGTGGAAGCATCCCTTGAGTTTTCCTATGAGGTTTTCCTTGGAAAAAATACTTACAGTTGCCTGTTTGGCTATGTTGCTGTGCTAGGAGGGGCGTTTCTATGTTGTCAAAATCACCTAGGACATACACTTGGTGTCATCTGCGCCCACTTAGGGTGTTTTGAACGCTGGGCTCTTCATTAATACAAGCACCTAACTGCTTTCTACTAGGCCATGATCTGATGGGTGCGTTATATACATTTGTGGCATATTATAGGTGGACAAAGGTATGGTGGAACTGGAAGAAATGGTTGCCATGTCTTGCCTAAAGGCGGTTATTTGTATGAATAACATAGTCAGCCTCATTGCGGTAAGGCTCTGAATGATGGGTAGGTTACTGACTGCCCGCTAATCGAATACTTTACTCACTCTCTGGATATATATCATCACTCTTACTCCGAATTATAAGTAATATAACTCCCATATTTTTTAATAGAGGAAAAACTGTGTATGAGTCAAACTACAAAATCTATTCACTAATGTCAAGATTTGTCAAATATAGATATTATAGTTAGAACTTAGTATACATGCACTGATTGCCTTATCATGACTTAAACAAACACACAGTAACATTATAGAACACATGTAGTTCTTGGTGAACAAATATGTCTAAAACGTCTTTAGTTAATGTTTGTGTTCAATTTTTAAAATGTGGTGTATGTTGTGGATTCTTTTTGTGATGGAGTTTATGGTAAATATTTCTTTTAAACATTTATGGTGAATTATCAAATGAATCTCATTTTGAAATCTTTTTATGATCCATTTTGTGCTGAAACTTGATTGCATTTTCCCAGGCTATGCGCTTGCCTTAGATATGACTGCAAGGGATATTCAAAGTACTGCCAAGGTGTTTCCTCTAACCTTAATTTTTTTTATCATTTTTAAATGGTTACATACTTCAAGAAAATGCATATTTTGTTCCGAGATTGAAAACTTGAAACGAATATTTTTTTAGTTAAATAACAGAAACATCACGTTTATTAGATTTTTGGGCTGGCTACTTGCTAGAGGCTGAAGGTTTTGAACTGAACTCTGTAAAATTGACTGAAACAAATGTCCTGAATTAAGTCAAGCTGCATATAAAGGTATTGCTTTGTGAAGTCTCAATGAAATGCAATGAAAAGATAACCATGGTTTATGCTTACCTGTATCGAGGATAAACTTTCATCTCTTTGAAATTCCTTTAAGATAAATTGGTTTGATCTGCCCATGTTTTCAACTTCTAGTTAGACATCTTGGAAATATTTCTGTGCTTGTTCTTGAACAATTCGTATAAAGAATAATAAATCTTTTTATCCGAAGGAAAAGATCTCCATTTTTATTAGGATATAAAAAATGCATAGTCAGATGCCTGTGGCATTCAGGAGTGCTTTTAATCTTCTTTCGTGAGTCGTGAAATTCCTATGTCCAAGCTATTTTGATTCTTCACACAAAAGGCTGAAGTTTGTATCTTGTCAGTTATATCTGTATAATCTTCAAAAAACAAAAATGACATTCAAAATATTTCATCAGCTATTCATCCTGAGATCTGGAAAATTCCAATACAGGAAAGTGAAATAGAGCCTGAAGAAAGTGATTGCTAGGTCCAGGGTTCATGGTTATATTCAACTGCATGACCATTCTGGATTTTAGTAATGACCTGGGTTCCTCATTCCAGCCCAACTCCAGCTTTTGAAAGCCCATATGCAAGTCTGTTTCTATCCCTGTAAATATGCAACAGAAATGTATGTGAAAAAGATACGAGTAGATTGAGAACATCATATAATGGACATATGCAAAATTCCTGAGAACAACATCTTTGTGCATCCATTGAATAACTAGCATTGAGTCACCATAAATTTGTAGTTGGGTTACACCCAGCTCTTGTGCTAGCTTCAAGACCAGCTTTAGAGCCATCGGTTTACAGAAGTTTGTTACGAATAAAGTATATATAAATAATATAAATATAAGTAATGAGGATAATTGTAATAATGATTAGTTAATTAGTAATTAGGTTGTAGAGGCATGTCTAAATGGGACATGACTCTCCATGAAGAGGCACCTGCCTAATATATAAGCATGCCCCTCACTCTCATTGTATCATCATCTTATTCATACTTTATAATATATATTCTTGAATCTCAATGGAGATCTTTATATTCCAAGTCTTCTAGAGTATTTAACCAAAGAAAGAATTTTGTTCACTTCATTTGGTATCAGAGCAGTTCAATCCTCTGGCCGCTCACCCGTTGCATAGAGCCGTGTTCTTTGATCACCGACCCTTAGTCATCAATTTTCGTCAACCTTGTGGCCGTCATAATTCAAGCGTTTCACTACAAGTTTGGGAGATTCTCCATTTTCACTGTCGGGCCTTGGCCATTTAAGAAAAAATAAAAAATAAAAAAATGAAAAAATATTAAAAAATAAATAAAAAAATTATATAAAACAAAAAAAAAAAGAAAAATTCAAATACGAAAAGAAAGAAATTTTAAAAAAAAGAAGACCATTGTATTAAAAAAATCAAAATAAAAAGTTATATTATAAAAAAATCATATTAAAAAAAATTATTATATAAAAAAAATATAAAAAGAAAAAATATTATTTAAAAAAATTAAAAAAGGGGTTATAAACATAAAAAATGTCAAAGGTAAAAAGAAAAAGAAAAAGAAAATATATATATATATATATATATATATATATAGTAATAAAAATTAAAACAGGAAACTGGCACAAGATCTGAAACGTACCTTTTATTAATAATTTTGCTGCCAGGAGCATTCATACAACCACCGAGTCATATTCTGCATTACTGTACAACGTCATACTAAAAATTCGTTAGCCATACAACTAGCATACAATGCCATAGTAAAATCTGTATATGAATTATTCATACAAGTAAAGCAAATTCCTGTAGTGAAACAGAGATATGATCATATGACACTTTTTGTGCATTGTTGATTTCATCAGCACCACACTGTGAACTGATTTCATCAGCATCGCACTGTGAACCAATACATCTGTGAGTCGTGAGAATGGCCCTAATTTTCAGTGTTCTGTCACGATTTATGTTGAGTCATATCTGTGGTCTTTGATTTATTTGTTATTTTTATTAGAAGTGGAGGTCTCCGTTGGGACTCACGAAACAATACAGTGCTTGACAAGGGATTCAGTTGGATTAAAAGTCTAATTTTTTATAGGTTAAAGAATAAAACAAATTAGTCATCATATCAACAATTCTTTAGGGAATATAATCTACTCCTATTTCAATAAAACAAATTGCATAAATAAATAGACATTATATGCTGAGATAAAGAAAAGCGGAGATTATAAGTTGAACCGTTACAAGTATAGAATTATAAAGGTGAAAAAGTGAGGAAGTGGAAAATACTATATTTTAATAAAGTCTTATTGAAAATATGAAAGTGTCTAAAAAAAAGTGCGAGGAAGTGAATATAAAGTATTTTTTCTTAAAAAAGGGGAGCAGTTATAAAAAGGTATTATAAAAATTGGAAAATTTGTGAAGGTATTTATAAAAGTAAAAGAAAAAAATTATACTCCTAAAAAGTACATAAAGGGGTATACTTTGTGATTAAGGAGAAGATTCATAAAGGGAGAGAGGTTATATTTTAGAAATATATATAGTTTAGAGTCTAGACTAAGTGGGTTAGAAAAACTAGGATAATTTTTGAATAAAGTGAGGAAATTATAAGGAAAAAAACCCAATTATTGACTAATACAAATAGAGTCAATCTCTATAAAAAATGGCATCTAATTTGGAATTGAAGGAAGGAAGATTTCCGAAAACTTCACGTAATTATGCTTCAGTGCTATTTAGAATTAAAGGGTCCATTGCGAGAAAAGATGTCACTATTGCTATCTCACTTGCCGAAGATAAAAATTATATAACGCTTGAAATCACAAACAAATTAGTGATCCTGGAGTCAAATATAATTGAAAAATTAGACTGTTTTGGCAACAAAAAACATGATCTAACCAATTGACAGTTAAACATTGAGGATTATACATTGATATCGCACTTCTCAGTTCAAACCCTATGGAACGATCAAGGTGACATTATTTTGGGTTCACCCTTGGATGGAAACCCTTGGTTCTTTCATCCTGAATATGAAAAAGAAGTTTCTCACATTTTCTTACAAAAAGAAAAAAATTACACTACAGGATGTCACCGTGAAGCGAAATTTAGTAACACCAGAAGACATCCAAGATATTTCAAAAGTAATTTTTCAAGAAGGTAAAAAAGTACTACAAAATATGCAAAATAAAATTTGACAAAATCACTGTTGATAGAGATGAAGAAGTTTTGCGACTTAAGGATCATGGCAAAAAATTACTAACACAAATTAAAAAGCTTAAGGACAAGAAGTCGTTAAAAGACAAGTTAGAACATTGTATTCAAGAGGAAGTATCGACGTCACCAGTCCTAACATCCCTAGTTGAAGATAAAGAAACAAATACTGAACGAGTCAATAGCAGAACTCAAGAACAAAATCAATTAGTTGAAGGAAAACCACATTCACATGTTACAATCCAGATGATGAAAATTCCAAACGAAGATTGTGTACGTAACTCAACAACCATAATACTAGAAGGAAATCAAAAAATTTCCACACGCCTAATAAGGGAAAGTCAAACCAAAAACGTTCTCTACCGACATCCGAATCATGAGAGTAGACAACTCAACCAAGTTACGTGTCAAGACCATTCAGAATAGAAACAACAAATTGATGTTCCAAAGAATATTGATGTAACTTCAATCTAGTCCTATGATGACAATTTGTTACAAAATTTCAGTGATCAGAGTATTCCACAACAGTTTAATCTAGGATGGTGTGATCCCTTCTCAGTGCGACAGTTTCGTTTGTCACTTAGAAAACCATACCAACTTGTATCAACAAAGATGTCATTGACGAGATGAGAAGACATTCGAAACCGAAAAAGAGATGAAGTCTTTTGCATCAACAAGCTTTTTTGAAGAGGAAGGCAATGTTATGAATAAAATATATATAACTAATATAAATATAAGTAATGATGATAATTGTAATAATGATTAGTTAATTAGTAATTAGGTTGTAGAGGCATGTCTAAATGGGACATGACTCTCCATGAAGAGGCACCTGCCTAATATATAAGTAGGACCCTCACTCTCATTGTATCATCATCTTATTCATACTTTCTAATATATATTCTTGAATCTCAGTGGAGATCTTTATATTCCAAGTCTTTTGGAGTATTTAACCTCAAGAATGAACTTTGTTTGCTTCAAAGTTATTGGTTTCTTGACTAATTCCAAGTTTAAAAGAAAGACTATGACTTGAAGATAAGTATAGAATTCCTTATGAGCCTCCCTTAGGAGGTCTGCCTGTGATGCACCATCGAAAAAGGCCCTTGGAATGTCCTCATTTATTGCCACTTTAGATTGAGAATGAGAGAAATATTTCCTACACCTGTGGGTAGGTTTTTAAAATATTTATGGCTTGGAGTGCACATTTGCGGGCAATGCCTCTTTGTCTTCAAACAACTTTACATTTCTGGCAAGCCATACACCCTAGGCTATAATAAGGGACTCTTAAAGGTTTAGCGTCAATGGAAGGGGTTTATAAATTGATGAAATCATTGTCCTTCCTGTCTATAAAAAAGTTGCTACATTGTCTTTGGGAAGGTTAGGGAAAGAGTTTGCAACTGAAGTTACCATACGCTGTGTGAAAGGTTGATACGAGACTTTAAAAATTATATCTAGGGTGTTCAAACTAGTCTAAGGAAATGTGGCGGTAAAGGTGTAGGAGTTTATAGGGTAAGTTCCTTAGATAGAACACCAAAGGACATCACTCACAAGCATATCACAGATCGGTGCACTAGTATTCTTGACGTGGTTAAAATCCTCAAAGAGGGAAACTGTCCATGGCCTGAGCCAATGTGGCCACTTCAGGCAATTTATTAATGTAAAAGAAAGAAAATTTACATAAGTTTCTCTCATGAATGGTCACCTTACAAATGACCTTCCATGCTCTTTAAATAGAGATCATGGACCAATCGGGTGTTAAGTTATGGATCAAGTGTCGATAATACCGAGGAGAGAATGAACCGTTCGATCACTTCATGTCTAGAACATATCGTGACCGTCAGATTGTAAGTTACAAAAAGTACATAGTAATGAAACACACTTTATCTTAACTATACACTAGACCAAGTTATACTCAACTATTTCCTATGTATCAGAATATCATAACATCCCCCCTAAGAACAACTTGGGATAGGATTGAAGGATGTACAAAGATGACACAATAGGAGAAGGAAGAAGGCATTAGAGCCTATCCCTCCTTAGTGACAACTTCTTGAACTCCAACCATAAATCGAAGTTTAGGGAACTTCGCCTCTGTGAGGGCCTTTGTAAAGATGTCTGCAACTTGATCATCGGTTGAACAATATTGCACTTCAAGAACATAGTCATGAATGAGCTTTCTGATGAAGTGCATGTGTAGTTCAGTGTGTTTGTTGCGCTGATGTTGGACTGAATCTTTGCATAGTTGAATGTCACTTTGATTATCACACCAAAGTGTGGTTGGATGCTACTGCTGAAAACCAAACTCTAACAGGATCCACGAGTCCACAGGGCTTCCTTACTAGCTTCTATGGTGCCACGATACTCTGCTTCCGCTGAAGAAAGAGAAATGGCACTTTGTTTCTTGCAAGCCCATGTAATAGGTCTAGAACCAAGAGTGAAGACATAACTTGCAGTGGACTTCCGATCATCAGCCCCACCAGCCCAATCAGAACAGTGAAACCAACCAATAGAGGAGATGCTTTTGCATTGTGATGAATCCGAAACTGAATTGTACCTCGAACATAACGAAATATTGTTTTAGCTGCTTTCCAATGACTTTCATGTGGGTTTTGCATAAACTGAGCAATAAGGTCAACAACAAAGGAAAGGTCAGGACGGGTATGGGTCAGATACCAAAGTTTTCCAAGAAGCTGACTGTATAAGGTAGCATCAACTTCAGGGGAAGTACAAGTGATTGAAAGTTTGGCTCCAGACTGAAAGGGAGAAGGGGCTGGCTTACAGTCTTCCATGTGAAAGTGGCATAGAAGATCACAGGCATAGTTGGACTGGGAAAGGGAAATACCTTCTTTGGATTGCAAAACTTGAAGACCAAAAAAATAATGCAAGTGTCCTAAGTCTGTCATTTCAAACTGCTTTTTTAGGCTAGACTTCACATGGATTATAAGGTTCGGATCACTACCAGTAAGGATAATATCATCAACTTAAAGAACAAGAATGATAAGAGACTTACCCACTTTCTTGGTGTAGACAATATTGTCAGAATTACACTTAGAAAAGTCAGTATCTGAAAGAGAGCTATCCATTTTGGCATAACAAGCCCAAGGGGCTTGCTTGAGACAATAAATGGATTTCTTAAGCCGACATACAAGGTTGGAGTCTGTTTGTATAAAGTCAGGACGTTGTTCCATATAGATTTCTTCGTGCAAGTCCCCATGCAAGAAGGTGGATTTAACATTCATCTAATGGACTTCCCATTTGAAAGAAGCAACAAGGGAAAGAACAAGGTGGATAGAGTTCATTTTGGCAACAGGGGAGAAGGTTTCAGTATAGTCAATGCCTTCAATTGTGAAAAACCCTTAGCAACAAGACAAGCTTTATATTTATCAACTTTTCCATCTGGTCTAAACTTGGTTCTGTAAACCCATTTGCATCTAACAAGTTTTCGTCCCTTTGGAAGAGGAACAAGGTCCCATGTATCATTTGCCAATAGTGAACAATATTCTTAATTCATAGCTGCGTCCCAATCTGGATGGCTTGAAGCTTCTGCAAAGGTGTCAAGATCATAATTCGCTGAAGCTTGAGCCAGTAAATAAGAGGCTCTATCAAACTGAGAATGGGTACGAAGATGATCTATAGGATCACTTGGAAGAGCACCTGCTGCAACCCGAGTAGCATGAACCCATTTTGGAAGTTGAGGAGCGGAAGGAGGATCCCAAGAAGGTGGGGGAGGATTGTCATCCTCGCTGTCATCATCTGAAGAAGAAATATTTTCAGAAGTAGAAGGGATAGAGATAGGTGGCACATCCGCCGAACTAGGCTCGTAAGCCGATATATTTTCAACAAACTTTACATCTCTTCTAATGATAACATTTTTGGATTTAGGTTGAAGAAGTATATATCCTTTGACATTTTCAGAAAATCTAACAAAAATACATTTTTCACTCTTAGGTTCTAAGGCTTTATGTTCCTCATCTGGAATATGGGCCCATGTTTTACTTCTAAAAACACGAAAGTGACTTACATATGGTTTAATTAAACTCCATGCTTCTTTTGGAGTGATATTCTTTAAAACCTTAGTAGGAGTGCGATTTACTATTGCTTCTTTACAATATGTTCCATTTGAATTCCATGCTCAGTGCAAAATTTGATGAATTTGTTGTTAACATATTCTCCACCATTATCAGATCTTAGCTTAAGAATTTGATGTCCAGATTGTTTCTCAACAAAGGCCTTAAAGGCCAAGAACATGTTAAAGACTTCACTCTTGAGTTTTAAGAAGTATACCCAAGTGCGTCTGAAGAAATCATCAATGAAAGTTAAGAAATACTTGTAGCCAGAGAATGAAACAACTGGAAGTGGACCACATAAATCTCTATGCACAAGTTATAAAGGGGTTGAGGCGTGCCAAGAGGCACGTTTTTCAAAACTATCCGGATGATGTTTTCCGAGTACACATTCGGAACAAATACCATCTCTGCAAGATACCATAGGAAGACCTGTCACCATATTTTCTTTACATAGATTTTGAAGGGAGTGATAGTTTAAGTGACCAAATCACTCATGCAAAAGTTTTCTCACTTCATCATTATGAGCAACAAATACCGAGGGAAGAGTTGATGACCCAAAGTTGTTAAACTTATACAACTTTGTAGAATCATCATCAATGCCAGTGGCTAAAATTTGTCTAGGATTTCTTAGGTCCTTAATTACAACATCATGAGGTGAAAATTCAATGATTTTACCTTCACCTGAATGAGTTATTTGATATATAGATAGAAGGTTGTAGGATAAGGTAGGAACACATAATACATCAATAAATTAACCATTGTCTAGATGAATAGTTCCAGTCCCTACAACACTAAGAGATATATCATCACCAACATATATATTTTTGGTGTTACAATCATTTAAAGAAGAAAACATGGCTTTGTTTTTGGCCATGCAATAAGAAGCTCCAGAATCAATGAGCCATTCATGAGAATGAGAAGAAGAAGATACATTTAGTGCATAACCAGATCGAGATGCTTGATAACCACATGTAGAAAGTGCTATTCTTGAGGATGAAGTTGAAGTTGAAGAGTGTTGCAAATAGATGTTATGCTTCTTCATTGTTGCGTCCAAGGCTTCCATCTTATTAAAGCATTTGAATTCTAAGTGGCCATCACGATTACAAAAGTTGCAATGTCTATCAGTCTTCTTCCTTTTGTTTTTATTTTCCTTATCATTTTGTTGAATTGGTTTTTCATTTGAAACAGAAATTGCTTAGGACCTTTGTTTGGTTTAAGACCATTCTTTTTAGGATGTTTCTTCTTAGGATTCTTTGAATTTGGTTGTTGCTGGGCTACTAAGGCTTTCTTAGAAGAGTTTCCAGTATTAATAAGACCAAGATGTAAGAGTTTTTCTTTCTCTCTTATTAAAGAATCACAAAAGACATCAAAAGAGGGGGACTTGTAGGCTTGTCCTTGAGAAATGAAGGCTTTTTTAGTAGAATGGAAGGTGGAAACAAACACATAGTAGGCTGGTCCTAACTTAGTAAGAATGGAATAGATAAGGCTACCATCTTCTTTCTTAACCTTAACACCTTCCAAGAGAAATCTAAGGGTCTTGAACTTCGACAAAAAATCTTCAATGGGAGAAAAATTATTGGGGTCCAACATAAACAACTCATTTTCAAGTTGATGGGCTCTAATTTGGTTTTTAATTCCAAAATATTTATTGAATTGTTTCATTTCTTCATCAGGGGTGTCAAATTCTGCGATATGGAATCTAAGGTCTGGAGAAATAGACATCTCTATCAACCCATGTGCTTGATATTGCTTATTTTCCCATTTGGCTACCTTATCTTCATATTTAGGTTTAGATTCTTGGCCTGAGGCTATTCTATAAAGACCTTTACTTCTAAGTAAATCCACGGGAAATGAGAAGCCATGGAAAGGAGAGGTGATGGGCAGCACACAGAGGAATGATGGCATCAGGGACGAGGATGAGGACTCAGAGTTCGACAGAGATAGCAACAGAGAGAGAGAAGGTTTGGGAAGCGATGAGGAAAATGCAAGTAAAGAGAGATGGCAGTGAAGGTTTAAAAAAAATCAAGATTGCACAGTGAACCCAAAAAACCAGATAGCAAATCAAAGAAACCAATCAGCAAAAATGGTAGCCCAGAAACTCTTTGAAAAATTTATGGAAATCTTAATTAAAATGTTGAATCCACTTGCTTCAGATTTAACCTTGAAACCCTCATGAAATTTCCAGATCTAAGAATTTTAGAACCCTTATAAAAATTTCCAGATTTAAAATTCTTTAAACTATTGGACTGCAAAATTAATTGAATAATATTCGTGCAAAATGATATTGATACACCCAAAGATCCACATCTTATTCTCCAGGACCTAGATCTGGATTCTGGACTCTATAGAGATTTCTTCCTCAGATCCGTAGTTGCATAACAACAAGAAAACACCCAAACGAGATATACAATGATAAAAAGCTAAAACCCAGAAAAACCCACGTTAGAAAAATAATTACAAAATTTACAAACTGCAAGCTCTAATCACCTAGCTCTGTCATTATACCACAAAAAAAATTAAATTTTTAAATTTTAAGGGAGGTGCTTAGCTCAAATTCCTTCGTGTATCACACAAAATCCTATGATAAGCCTGGAGCTAATTTGGATGGGCTCTTCAGAAAACATAGATCGGAAGTTCGCTGGTCCAACTGAAAACTTCCCATAATGCATGAGGATCTAAAAATCAAGATTTTCATGCAAAACTCAATCCAACCATTAAAACATAGTGAAAAAATGATAATAAAATTCAGATAAATAGAGATACCTGCTATTACATTCAAAATTTAAATTATCACTTAAACCCCAGCCACTGAGCAAGATCCCTGTACTCAAATCACTCTTCAGAAGCTATCATCAATGGCTAAATTTTTTTTATGCATTCAAACAACCCATCTTACAGTATTTCCATGAAGAGTAACACTATCGAACTTTAACCCCAAAGTCTTTCTTTATTATCTGAAAAAAGATTACACAAGAGCTTCTTGCTAAACACACGACTCAAAGGTCGGATCGATTGACTGACGAATGACTTCCTATTTAAAGATAAATCCTCCAACGGCTAGTTTGAGTGATCCTCGTCAAAACAATTTCGACTGTTGATGAATATTAAAATTCCTTTTAATCTCATCTGTCGAAATATTTAAATATTTGGGGAAATTCAAATTTTTCAATTAAATGCATTTTAATTAACTCAAAAATTAAATTTTTGAGTTAATTTCCCCAAAATTTTGACTTTGACTTAACCCCAGGGATCAAAGGTTTAAAATTTATCAAAATAATTAATTTACCTTAGTCCTTGGGCCTCTTAAAATTTAATTTTTAAGGACTGACAAATTTTGCCTTTGGAGAATTTAAATTTACCTAGGACTTAGAATTAATTAAATTTCTGACTTAGGATTTTAATTAATTTTTTGGCCAGAAAATTTAATTAATTAACCTATGAGGGGATAAATTATTTTTCCAACCTTCAAGACACTTTACATCATGGTTCTTCATATATATAAATATTTTACATCACAAGGGGGAAAACCCATTTGAAATAGACGACCATAAACTACCCATTTCTGCGACACAAATATAATCCAACAGAGAAATAACCTAACCAAATAGGTAGGATTATTCCCAAATCACTTTTACATAGACTCGATCTAGAACACTAGCACTCGCCTAAGATCCCAGTGACAAAATGCATTCCGACTTTGGGGTAAGACTGAAGGAAAACTCTGTCGACCATCCGAGAATGGATTGGTGAAACAAAAAACCTCTCGGAATGTAGATCGTCACTAGAAAGGTAGGTTTACCTAGGCAATTATATGCTTGACACAGATCTGCTGAGATTATTTACATCATGTACACACAAAATGGGTTTACATTATAACATGATGATCAGGCTGATGATGAAAGCTGGACGACACAAACACATCGATCAAGCGCTATCCCTTTTATGAAAAAAGGGGGTGTGCTGCTATGGGTCATTGACATGTAGTAGTCAACAAGTCGGAAACTAAATATTTTCCTCAATGTTTCTGATTTTCCGAGATCACGCTAAGGCGCAGCGGAAAATAACATGCACATGAGAAAAATCCTTTCTTTCTGTTTTTGGTTTGCCCAGATCGCACAGAGTTGCGGGGCAAAAAGCATACGCAAAAATGAAAGGTATAGATTCGGTAATAAAAAAAATTATGGAGGACTATAAACTGAAATAAACAGAGAGATAAATAACTTTAACTGCAAATAAAGATTGTATACTGGAACAGATACTCCTAACACAATAGATCAGTCCTCTCGGCCCGAAAGCGGTTAGAAATAGTAGATATAGGAAACGACAGTTGGATGTAGTTGTACTGGCTTCAGATTTGGATCACCAACGGATGTGACCCTCAAATAGCTCTGATACCATGTAGGAATTTACAAGGTAAGTTCCTTAGATAGAACACCAAAGGACACCGCTCACAAACATATCACAGATCGGTACACCGGTGTTCTTGACGTGGTTAAAACCCTCAAGTGGGAAACAGTGCACGAGCTGAGCCAACGCGACCACTTCAGGAAATTTATTAATGTAAAAGAGAGAAAATTTACATAAGCTTCTTTCATGAACGGTCACCTTACAAATGACCCTCCATGCTCTTTAAATAGAGATCATAGACCAATCGGGTGTTAAACCATGGATCAAGTGTTGGTATACCGAGGAGAGAATGAACCGTCGGATCATTTCATGTCTAGAACATATCATGACCGTCAGATCATTTCATGTCTAGAACATATCATGACCGTCGGATTGTAAGTTACAAGAAGTACATAGAAAAGAAACACACTTTACTTAACTATACACTAGACCAAGTTATACTTAACTGTTTCCTATGTGTCAGAATATCCTAACAAAAGGATTCACAATTAGAAGAAAACAAAGAAGTTGTGAGAGTTAGCGCCCAGATTAACTTTTGTTGCCAGTCACTAAGCTGCACATCATCATGGGAAGTAAGTGTTGTGGCTGCTGCAAGCACCAAAAATTGTTGTCAAGGTTACAACGCTACATGAATTCGTAGTCTAAACCATCACGACTGTTGCACAAAATGTCTAGGCATCGCGACAACGGCTCAGATCAGGGGCTGTCACCCTGATCCCCAATCTTTTTGTTTAAGATGTCACCCAACAACAGGCTAAGGGGGTTAGACCTTACGGAAATGAAATGAAGGAGAACTAGTTGGGAACCAACCAGTTCGGGAGACTCAATCAAACGACCAGGTACTTGTTTTATATTTAGTAAGACTTATAGGATTCGCTTAGATTTAGATGATTGATACTAGTGCTGTATGGAATCAACAATCTTGCTAGGAAATTTAGGACCAAGTAATTGATGAACAATTGCTGTTTGGATGAATAACTATCTTATATGAAATGCAGATCCTAAAACTATTGTGAAATGCTGGAATCTTGGTTAATTTTAGTTAAATGTCTATCTAAGTTTTAACCTTTCGATCATTTCTATTTTGAGCCTGATTCCGTAGTAAATGGCAGAGAGAAGATAAGATGAAGAACACTAAGGTGTGATTAACAATACCTCTCCTGAAAATCTAGCATACCTGGTGCCTTCGATGCTGCAGATAGCCGTGGCTCTAACGACTACAAGGCCACCGTTTTAAGTACTATTAAAACCAGGCTTCTCAAGCAAAGATGGATGGGTACCTATGTTTCTATCGACCAAGCTTATGCTTGGAAGCTAAGTCACCTGACACGGGGATTCGGGATTCATAGGATTCAGGGATTCGAGTGTCGAATTCGGACACGTCGACCCCCCAGAACAGGACATGTAGGATTTGTTATATATTATTTTAGTATATATATATATATATTAAAAATTAGATATTTCTTGCACAAATTCTAATTAATGATACAAATTCATTGATTTCAAACATAGATCTTCATCTATAGCATGCATAGTACATACAAAATTCAAATACATGTCAGTGGTCACATAAATCATGATTCATAATTCATAAATGAAAGACAACTTACAACTACAACATAGTAAGATAAAGACATTGACAACTGTAGTTTTCTCATTAAGTCATCAAATCAAAATGTGTTACATAGGTAATGCTGGTGCAATGCCAATGACAAATAGAAATAGAAAATATAAAACAACTACAGGTATACAAGCCTCAAGGCAATAGGTAGTCATCTATGTTGCAGGAAACGTTGGGGGGGGGGGGCGTTTCCGGCTGGAAACTGGGACGAAACGCGGAAACGCGTTTGGTACGGCCAGGAAACGCGTTTCCGGCCGTACAACCCGCGTTTCCCAATTGAATTGTGTTTTTTTTATTTTTATTTTTTTCAAATTTGTTTTTTAATTTTCTAGATGGGTGTCTAAAGTTATAAAAGTGAATTTTTGCCCTAGTATTGATATGCAGTTCATGGTAATGTTAAATTCTTAAAGTAAAAGTGATATTCTCCTTTATTTTTCATTTTCATCCTTTTACTTAAATTTTTAACATTACCATGAAATGACTCAGGATGTTTGAGAGTGGTTTCGCCCTCATTGGATTTCATATGGAGAAAGTAGAATTTTAGATCTCACTCAAAATCCAGCAGACTTATTTGTTTTTCAGGATTTCAGGATTGGGGGGATTGCAATGTTTCCATTGGATTTTTTCATGTACTAGGGTATGGAACTTGTATTTAATCAAGAAAACCAAGCCCTCTATGCAGGGGAAACTCCCAATAATCAAGATCATGTAGGGTACTAGGGTATGAAACGTGTACTTAATCAAGAGCACTAAGGTCGTTCGACTATGTAGGAGGAGACTCCCAATACAACAGTGGTCCTTCTAAAGAATGGGATGTGGATGCAGAAAATCCTGATTTGGATCTCTCTCTTGCAGCCTTATAGTCTTTATTGTACTTGCAGCCTCATATATTAATATAAATAAAGGCTGATTTTGAGATTTGGATATCTAATAAAGGTTGCTTTTGGATATTCCGATATTTTTATTTTCATTATGTGATCATTCATGAGTAAATGTGATGTAAATTAAATCTTAATGTTTAAGTGTAATAAATTATAATGTATCATTTATGCTTTATGATTGCACACACACACACACACACATATATATATATTTAAATATTTTCTGTATATATATATATATATTCGCGTTTCCCCGTTTCCAAAATTTGGGGAGGTCGCGTTTCGTATCGCTTCCCGTTTCGGAAACTCGTACCCGTTTCCCCGTTTCGTGCAACTTAGGTAGTCATCAATCCTCAGTGTTATCATCAGAATCAGCATCAATGTCCTCATCATCATGGTCACCACTGCTCTCCTCTGCATCCTCCTCCTCCCCTGTATCCATAGTTGTCTCTGCATCTGCTGGTGTGGAGGATGACCCCTCTAAGTCATCAAATCTAACAGACTCTAGCACTGGATCATTGAGATCCATTTGAGCCAATGCCAACTCAACACTGCTGTCCAGACCCATATCATTAGGAAAGACATCCCACATCTTTGTCTTTCCCCTCAACCACTCTTCCCTTTGCCTGTAAATAAGACGAAGGTTGGTGTGCACATACACCATTGTCTCTGCCCTGGACTGCTCAAGCCTGCTGTTCTTCACACTATAGAAATTTCCATATGTGCTCCAATTCCTCTCGCAACAAGAGGATGAAGTCACCTGAGAGAGGAGCCTCATGGCTAACTGCTGAAGAGGAGGGCTTGTTGCCCCATGATTTGCCCACCAAGAATAGGGCTTCTTAGCCCCCCTATCTCTAATCACATCATATCCTGCAAATCAACCTGTGCCAGTGGAAAACTCTGCAAAGGCATCCTCCACCTCATTAAGTAATGCACTATCCTGAAAAACCCGTCTGAATGCCTCTTTCCTCCCTTGTGAGATTTCACCATCCATGTGAGGAGGGAATCTGCGAGAAGGTCCACCATTCAGCCACTCATGGCTGTAGTATTTTGGGTTCAATGAGTGAGCCAAACAATGTAAAGGTGTACAATTCTTATCCCATCTGCTGACAAGAATATCCTGTATAGCATCACAGAAGGCCTCTGGTGATGTCTCATACTCGGGGCACTCACTCTGTAGAATAATGCTCCTCACAGACTCAATCATGGAATCCCATCCCTCATAAACCTCTCCTAGGATGGGTTTGTCTGTATCTGCAAATTGAAGCAAAGAAATGATAGGGTCCATGATTCGAATAATTAGATCTACCCTCTCCCACCAAGCATCATTGTGTCCTTCACTCTTTTAGAGGTTACTTGATCTGTCTTTCTCCAAAAGACCAAATTTCAGAAATAACCATGGACCGAAGAGTGGTCTTGACCTCCCTCAACCTCTTCAACATCATGAATGAAGAGGCAAACCGTGTATTAGCAATCTTTAACAATGATAGATTGGTGTACTCCTTGTAGATAGTGAGGGCATTTGTATGATTTTGCACAAAGTTACGAATATGTCGTGCATCCTCAATAATGTTACTAATCCAAAGCACATTAGAAGCAATGGATTTCAGTGCTAAGTTCAATGAATGGACAATGCAAGGTGTCCAAAACACTTGTGGATATTTAGCTTCCACAATCATGCCAGCAGCCTTGCAAATAGGTGCATTATCTGTAATGATTTGCACACAAGAATCAACACCTACATCTTTAGTAACTTTAATAAATAACTCACCAATAAATTGTGCATCCTTGTATTCTCCAAGTGTATACACTGCTTTCAAGAAAACTGGACCATTCAAGGAAGACACCATGAAGTTGATGATTGGGTGTCGTGCTGGATCTGTCCATCCATCAAAAACAATGTTAACCCCAGATGTTGGTCATGACGCTACAATAGGCTCAAGCATTTTTTGCACCTCTTTTTTTGCCTTCGTCAACAATGTGGTTCTAAGCTTCTCTGAACCAGGAGGCACATACGATGATGGAGACCCGTGAGTTAGAGCTCGAGACATCTCAATAACTAAAGGTGAGTGTGCAACATTAAATGATATGAAGTTTTGATAGAAAAAGAAGGCAATGGTGAGATCAAGCTCTTCCCGTTTCTCTTTTTGAAAAATCTTGTCTGTTGTACCAAGTGCAATTGCTCTTCTTTTTGCTGCTTGTCCCCCAATAGAACTCTCAAATGGAAATTTGGTGGTGCCTTTCCTCAAAAATGGAAGGGGGTCTTCATTCTTGGTTTTTTTAAATTTTGTAGCCACATTTTCCATACCAACAGTGGACTCTTTTTCCATTTCTTTCCTCTTTTCTAAAGGAACAACTTTACAAGCTCCAATCCCACAACCCGGTAAAGCCAAAAAATGGCCTTTCACACGGAAATATGTGCTTTTGAAAGAAATGTGACAAAAGTTGCATCTCCATTGCACATTGCCTCCTCCCTTCCCCTTGGTGCTTGTCCCATCCTCTCTTGTGACATATTTCCACAAGAGATATTTCTCAATGTTGTCTTTAGGTCCTCCTCTTCCCTCATCATTACTTGTAGCAGACTCTGATGATATTGGGGGAGGAGGGGCATCTCCAATGGAGACATTCTTCCCCTTCCTTTGCCCCCTAACTACTGCCTTTGATTGAGCCATGAATACTGCAAAAAAAATGAACAAAACATGCACAAATTTGTAAACAAAAAATCATATACAAACTGCTGTAATAGAATAAGAAATGCAAAAAAATGGAGCTGAAATGCACTTACCTGCTGTTTGAATCTCCTTGCCAAACGCTCTACTCCCTTAGCTCCTTGCTCCAAACCCTTAGCTCCTTGCCCACAACTCAAACTATGCAAAATGAAATGAGAAATAAGGTGAATGATAAAAAGAACAACGTGCTTTTTAACCCGTGGAAGTCATTTTTTTGGGATACGAATCCCAGAATCGGGATTCGATGTGCCCATACGGGATTCATACGAATCCTGTACGGCTGTGTTGTTAAAAGCGCGATTAAATCGCGCTTTTTTCCCTAAGCCGATTTAATCGCGCTTTTTATGGGAAAAAAGCGCCTAAAATTTTTTTTTGCCGCTTTTTTCGTAAAAAAGCTCGGGGGTCCGTGGCAGCACGATTTATAATGAAAATTTGGATTTATTAATTATTATTTCATGATCTTTGTACAGGTTGGAGTCCCAGCGACTTAATGACATGGTCTACGTCTACTACAATCTTTGATTGTGGGTGAGGCAACTTGAGAGGACACCTGATGTGGATGCCATCTCATTGGATGGGATTGACACCACTGCTGCATGGAGGGTTGAGGCCGAGAGGCCTCTCATGGATTCTACTGATGATTGGTTAGTGCAGGAGGAGGGGGAGGAGGAGGAGCAGGTGGAGGAGGAGGAGGAGCAGGAGGAGGAGGTGACACCGCCTACCCGGGCTACCACTAGGACCAGTAGAGGACGTGGTCTACCTCCTGTAGCTCATACTTCTAGTTCTTCAGCTTCTAGAGCACATCAGACTCCATTGCCATTTCCACCAGCACAGGCACCAGCATCTACATCTAGAGGGAAAGAGAAAGCTGTGACATTTTCTCGCAAGAGGGGCAGAGGAAATCAATAGGATTAGACTTTCATTTTATTGTATATGAGTCTATGACATTATGACATGATGAGATACATTATCATATTTTTTGTTGATATTTTGAGGCTGAGCTGGGACTCAGGAGTCAGGACTCAGGACTTACTATTCAGGACATGATTCAATGTTATGTGTGATTTTAGCGCTAGAAATGATATTAAACATCTTATATATTAGTTTTCTTATCATATTTATGTGTCAATGTATTTATTTTATGTTGTAGATGGTTTAGATATTAAAAAAATTGAAAAAAAATGAATATTTTTGTACCAAACGCTTTTTTCCCGCTTTTTCCGATTTTTTCCGCTTCATTCCCGGCGCCGATTTAATCCCGCTCGCGCTTTTAACAACATTGCTGTACGGACACGTCGAATCCTGTTTTTGGATTCGAATTCTTGGCGAATCGTATCCGATTCGCAGGATTCGGATTCGACAGGGGGTTTGGACAAATCCAGTTACATAGCTTGGAAGTAAATTTTAATTATGCATGACTAACTTAAAATGCAAATGCACGAGATGATTAGAATATGGAGCAAGAAGAATCTAGATTCAAGGATTGAAAGCGCTTATGTCACGATTTATTTATGGTGTCATGTGATATAGTGATGGAAGACTTCAAGGGAAGGCTACAAGCCACACGCCATGGTACAAGGGTAGCTATGATTAGGGAAGCCCACACTTAGGTGTATAGATGCAGGAGGGAGCAATTGTGGTACATGAGTTACCCTGACCTTTGTTTTCCACCATTCTTTATATGCCTTTTACTTTTCATTGATTTTTATTTTATAACTGCTTAGGGCTCCAGGGAATAAGATCATGATGTGTAAGATATAGCAATGCAGTGATTACCCCCTTAAGGTTGGCAGTTCATCGCCTACCAGGGGTTAGGACAATCATGGGTTCCTTAATGATGCAAGGGGGCAATATGAGGGGCCCTAGGAACAAGGGTGATGGCCATGATGATAGGGGTAGAGCTTATGTTGACTTTTGCCCACATGCTAAATTTGTATGTCCCGACCATCTTTTGCTTTTTACTTTCTTTTTAGTTGCATCAACCTCTGGGGCATGTTGAAAAATCGAGGGTAGCTAGATTAGGTGATTTCTCTTACTTTGATAATTGCTTGTGATGTTGTTTGACTTAACTTGATGTACTTGTAGTTAGCTCTTCTTTATTTGATTATTATAGTGTTCTTTAGTCATCAAACAACTACCAAACAATGAAGATCAATAAGACAAGAGGACACAAAATATAGGTGCAAGCTAGGGCCAAAACCTCTTCTCTTGAGAGGAAAACTCACAAGAATTATTTTCATCTTATAGAACCTTCAAATGATGAATACCAAGACCTATGACCCTTGACAAAGACTCCTCCAAGACCAAGTCAAACCTCCCTTTTAATTAGCTTGTCCTCTACAAAATCAACTGTAGTCAAACTTGCTTCATAGCTCCAAATTTTGGCTTCACTTTAAAATTCGGCTTCTATTATAGGTCTACAATTTTCAGCCTGCCTATAATCCTTGCAATTTCACACGTGTGATCAAGTGATAAATAGCAACCACGATGAGGTCAATAAAAGATTAAATGAATTCGAGATCAAGCTTGGGGAGCAAGCGGACAAAATAAAAAATCTTCAAGATACGACAAATCGAATAGAGATAAAGATGGAAAGTCAACATGTCCAAACAAAAGTAAACATCAGAGATGCCTTAACAATGCTGAGACTTCTGTGTAAAAGGTCGAATTGTACACCCGAAGAGCTATTAAAATAAAGTGAAGAGAATCAAGAACACCTCTCATCAGATTCAACAAAGTCAACAGATTCTCATGAAAAGGTTGAATCCCCAAGAAAATTAGCGACACCCCACCAAGAAGCAAGTAACACGGCCTTTACGAACAAGCAACTTTGGGATACCCTTACTAATCAACACCCTTATTTTGCTCAACCATTAGCCACATACCAGAAGAGGGCAAAGGTTGAGATGCCTAAATTCGATGGAAACGAAAAAAACAATGTTGCATGGATAAATAAAGCAGAAAATACTTTGAGATATATGACATCACTGACGATGACAAAAAGCTCAGACATGCATTCATGAAAATGGAGGGAGAAGCATATAACTGGTATATGTGGTGGAAAAAGACAACACATGTCATTAGCTGGAGGAAATTTAAAGATGCATTCTTCAAAAGATTCCAAGGTGTAAAGGAAGAAGAGTTCTTTTCAAAACTCATCAAACTACGACAAAAATGAAGTGTGGACGAATACACTCAAGAATGGGAGACCTTAGTAACACGAGTACCTGGGTTATCAGAATCTCGTCTAATTCAGTCATACATCTCGGGACTCAAAACCCATTTACAACTAGAACTTGAGATGCATGACATTACATCTATAGAAGTAGCAAGACGAAAAGAAAAAACAGCCGAAAAGAAATCCGAACCAATATTTTGGTCAACAGCGGAAAAAGCTTATGCAAGACGAAGGATACCCCAGTATGTGGACTCAAATAATACAAGATATGTTCCACCACATCGTCGTGAAGATGAAAAATCTAATGTGGAAATGCAAAGGATAAAAGAGGGTAAATGTAAACGCTGTGGTGAGAAGTGGGACCCCAAACATAGATGTGCTAAAGGAAAAGAACCAAAGAACCTATATAATTGTGAAGCAACCAATGATTCAAACAGTGAAGATTATGACATAGAAGACACAGAAGACGCCCCAGAATTCTCACCAGAACTAGATGATGGAAGTATTCCACAAGTATCATTATCAGCTATGACAGGTATATCACAACCTCAGACTTTAAAGTTAAAAGGACACATAAAGAAGAACAACGTAGTGGTTCTCGTTGACTCTGGAAGCACAAACAATTTTTTAGATGCAACCGTGGCAAAGAGACTCAATATCTTTTCATTTCCCTTACCAAACATGAAAGGGATGGTAGCTAATGGTAAGAAGATTGAAAAGGTAGGGAAATGCCATAAGGTCAATTTGCAGATTCAAGACTTTAATCTAGAGTCTCCATTCTTCACAGTACCGTTAGGAGGAGTAGATGTAGTCTTAGGTATCCAATGGTTACGAACTTTAGGTACTTATGCCGCCAACCATCAAGTACAATTTATAAAATTCAAATGGGGAGGTCAGAAGTACAAGCTACACGGATTCCAAGCACCAGAAAATCAAGTTGTATCATCATCTCAGATGATGACGTTGAGTCGAAGAAGAGCACCTGCTTATGCAATACAATGTCACCAATTAGAAATGTTATCTGCAAATATGACCAGACAAGAGTCACCAGAGATACAAGATCTGATTCGGAAGCATGAAAAAGTATTTCAAGACCTACCTATGAAGATGCCACCTAATAGGGAAATTGAGCATACAATAGAAGTCAAGGTAAGATCAGACTCCGTCAACATCAAGCCATACCGATATTCACATCACCAAAAAGTGGAAATTGAGAGATTGATCCAAGACCTTTTAAAGTGTGGGACCTTGATCATCTTGGAATATATAATCAAGTGGAAGGACCTTCTACACTGTTACCCGCAAAGCCCACGCAGTCGAACAGGGATCGGAATTCAACGTTTATTATTGAGCTCTCCCGTCAATGCGTAAGTCACCGCAAATAAAACAAACCCTGGAATTTAGTGTTATCACCACGGGTAAAAAAAAATGCCACTCGATCTTGGGCTGGAAATCACAGTTTTTAGTTTAGCGTATCCGCAGACAGACGTATGGACCCTACGTGCCGCAGACAGACGTACAACACACACGTACTGCAGACAGACGTACAGTCCACACATGGATACGGTTTGTGGAAACCCGATAGAGCCTGATGGCCAGCAGAACTATAGGGCCGAGGAGCGAATGTGCTCTGATACTAGATGAAGTAAAAAAACTTCTGATACGCAGAAAATATGTATAAATATTTTATTAAAAGATGAAATTACAGATGATGATATTACAATTGCGGGTGCCTGGCTTATATATCGCCTTTGGGGAAAGGGCATGATCTTATGATCGTGCCCTTTCATCTAATTTAACTGAAAATTAAATAATAACCTAATTCAACTAATTTTTTACATAACACAAGCCTAGCATGTGTCTCCAAGACCCTTCATGTCTGCATAAACAATCTTCTTTAAAGGTACTTCATCAGGTCTTCAACAATGCTGCTTCTTCATAGATGACTGTTTCAACAAGGCTGCTTCAATTAGGATTTCGTAAGTTTGCTCCAACAAGGTCTCAAGAGGTCTTCCACAATGTTTTAACTTTTAACAATGTCTCAAAATGCTCCAACAATTGCTTCCAGGATTGTCTTCCAACTTGACTCAAGAACTAGTCCCGACTCCCAACCTCTGTTATAGCTTCAACAGGATTCAAAAATTTTGCTCCAAAAGATGAAGTATACACCATAACTTCTATGAGATGCTTCAATAAGAGTCTCAAGTTTCCAAGTGATGTCTTCAATGGTGTTCCAAAGACCTCTACAAGCTGCTCCAACAAGTCCTCAAGCAATAGTCTTCTAGAGTGCTTCAATAAAGGTGAGATGATATGCTTAATAAATGTATAGATCTGTTCAAAGAATCTGAGAATGCCTTCTCCAACAGAGGTTGAAATCTGCCATTTCGATAGGCCACAGGTCTGAGTAGTATGTGAGCCACAAGTCCAAATCCCTCAGGAGTACAAGTCCAAATGCCTCAGGAGTAATAGACATGAATGCCTCAGGAGTAACAGGTCCGAATGCCTCAGGAGTAATAGACATGAATGCCTCAGGAGTAACAGGTCCGAATGCCTCAGAAGTAACAGGTCCGAATGCCTCAGTTAGTCACCCACAGGTTCGAAAGTTTATGCACAGGTCTGAGATATCTTTTCACAGGTCTGAGCTGCTAGGTTTTTGCTCACAAGACAAGCACTGGTCTGATCTTCACATATGCCACAGGTCCGAGAATGTTGCCAAAAAAAGGTTTGTTTTATGAGCTACAAAAACTCCAGAAATGTCTGCTCCATAGATCTGTTAAAGTGCCATAAAAACTACAGGGGTATAGCCAGAATCGAGCCCAAAAATCTTCAGAAGATAGCCACTGAGAATATTCTAGTTCTGTTCCTTAGATCCGAATTATCTTCTTTTTCTTGACCGATTTTTTTTGTTCATTGAAATGAAGAGCCATGGTTTGTAACTTTGTATTTTGAAACAACATGTCCTTTGACCATGGAGCCAACCTGACTGTCATTGGAGCTGACCTGTCAAGGGAACTGTTGGTTCCATTTTTTTTCAATCAAGAAGGGAAGGTTAAATCAAGACCTTCAGCAGGGCTTGGGATACGAAGGTGGAATAAGGTAGGGTAATATTTTCCTATCGGATAGAATTCTATTTTTATTGAATAAGAAATGAATATTCCCTGCGAATAAGGCTTGCATTTATTGGTACCTACAAGTGTTATTTGGAAAAATTTCCTGGGGTTGTATTTATTTAGTTGCAGAACAGTAAATACTAAAAATAATAAGGTTTGATTTGGATGGAGGTATAGTTTTGTTCATCAATAGGATAGTCCCAGCAAGCGGTCATCGCACTAGATGTTATGGATAGGCAATGTCATAGCTCATGCTTAACATGACTTCTGTGGCATTGCTATGCTTTGAAGAATCTGGTTGCTTGAGACTTGAGTGCAGCAATAGGTTTCAACCGACAATAATCATAAGCTGTTCATTTTTCTTTGCAAAGAACAAAATATACGTGACCACTGATCTAACAGGAGGGCATCATTGTTCTTATTCTCAATACAATGTATAAGCTGTCAAAAGTTGCCTTAGGATAGAACCTTCTTTGCATTGTCGTTGATCATACACAGCTATCCCTTTGCTTTGCCATCGATGACAACATATCAACATTATGTTCAGAGAGGAGGAGTGAAGCTAGAGTATATATCTACTGATGAGCAGATGGCCAACATTCTCACCAAGTCCTTGCCAAAGGGAAAGCATGTTTATTTCAGAGACAAGATGGGAGTGGTGAAAAACACTTTCCTTGGTAAGAGGGAGTGTTATAAATGAGTACCAATGACAAGTGTTCATAAGGCTTGGTATGTAGCCTAGGAAAGAGTGTCCTAATGTGACCCTTTTTCCTCAATTTTATGGGAAATAAAGTTAAAGTGAGTTTATAAGTCATAAAGTGACTTTAAGAGAAATAAAGTCATAAAGTGACTTTACGTCATAAATTGATTTTATAAACATAAAGTCATAAAGTACCTTTTGAGTAATTAATGAAAAGGGGACTAAGGGGAAAAGGTGTCTCGTGGGTCAATGAGAGACTATCTCAAACCCTTGATCTAATTGGCTAAAGCCTAAGATCGAATCTCAGCCATTAGATCTTAGGGTTAGGTCTCTTTTCTTAATGAGAGAACAAAAGGGAAAAGGAAAGGGGGGAAGGCACCATTTTGCACATTTCTTCATGAGAGTTGGAGAAGAGAAGCAAAGAAGGTTGAGAGAGTCATTCATAGCTTGAGAGAGGCTAAGTAAAACAGGTATAGCAGATCTGGTATGGATTCCAAGGTTGAGCACTGGCACAGAATTCAAGGAGAGGATAAGTGCAGTTATTGCTGAAGAAAGCACTGAAATCGAGGCAGTGTATGTTGCATTTATTGCTGCTGTCTGAGCTTGATTTTCATGGGATTTTGGGCAGATTTCTAGGGGTCTGACAACACAGAAATTGAGGCTGTCAGCGCTGTAAGAAGCAGCACGTATTCTCAGAAAGCCTGGGCATGAAAATCGAGGTATTCTGACAGCATTAATTACAGCCTGTCAGTCAGCAACCAGGGAAATTTGTGCAGCTGGCACAAATTTCTGGGTGTGAGTGGCACAGAAAACAAGGAGCTGTCTGGCACAGTATTTAAGGAGCAGCTACAGCATAAAATTCTACGAAATATGTGTGCGATTTCCTATGAGATAAGTTGGCTTAAATGCTGTAATAATTTCTCTGAAAGTAATAAAAATCTCTCTCTTTCCTCACTGGTTTTCCCTTTGGGGGTTTTCCAGGGTCTTTGGACCAAAAATCGTTGTGTTAAATTTGTGTGACTGCTGCATTTATTCTCAGTGAAAGTGAAATAGTAGAGTAGACTTATGCGTTTCATGCTTTAGCAAATATTCATATTTAAAAGCAGCACCATAAATCTATGTTTGGTTGAGCAATAAACTGATGTGATTTCTAAAACTGCAATCTGGTTGGGTCTACAATTTCTACACCTATTTATCACTTTCAACTTATCATCTCCACTTACATGACTGTTCATGTTTTGGTAACCTTTAGCCTTCCATTATCTTTAATTTTTCTTAATTCTGGAAACCTTCTATTTATTATATCACATATGCTGTATATGAAGTATGATAATATAGTTTTGTATTAATCATGGTCTTTATAAGCCAGTGATAAATGACGTACATGAACAACTTGTATATCTGCAAACTCACTATGTTTTCCATTATTGTTAAGTGCACCCTAGTGATTTTTTGTTTTAGAAGCATTCATTTGGGCCTACTTATAGGTTAATATCTCAATGTCGTTTGGGTGTCTAGCTAAGTTCCAAATTGTTAACATTGTGTATGTTATTATCAAATTCACTCAACCAAAAAATTGGGTGGGTGCTTCCATATACCAGATTGACTATAAAACTAACAAGTGGGGATAGCATTTATAAGATACATTTCATCTTTCTTTCAATTGAAGGCTTCTTAAGTTTATTTTTGTCATGGAATTAGTTGTTATAAGCATTGTCTTTGTGAGTTATATTATTTTAAGAATTCACTGTGCTTGTTGTAACTTAGGACTAAAAATGTGTGTCTGTGTGTATAAGTTTTGTTTCATTAATTTTCATATTGTTAGAAAATCTATTTCGATTAATTGCTTCTTTGATATTTGACATGCACGTTTCTACTGGCAAGGCTGCAGGGCTTCCATGGACAGTAGCAAAAGGATATGATACCTTTACTCCAATAAGTAGTTATGTAAGTTTCCATCTTTAGTTTTCTCTAGCTGCTTCTTTGCAATTCCATGATAAGTTAACACCAGTTTGCTTTTGTGCCATTTCCCTTTAGACATCTTGGCCCCACGATTTGGTGGAAAAAAGTCCATTTACTAAACAATGAAATCAAAAACAAGTAAAGTTTAATCTATAACCTAGTGCAAAATGCGAATTTCTTTGTTAGTTTGAGAATGCAATGATAAATATTCTAACCATTGGTAAAGACAGCTTCCTATGTGTTGTTTTTCATTTGTTGGAGATTGTAAAATGTGCAAGAATCAAGAATAGTGCCATATAAGGATTAAACTTTTATTAGATGATTTTATCTTGTTTGAAAAGTAATATTAATTTATTGGTGATGATTGTCAGAGGCATCACTGATAAAGTCAATGAGGAATATTGGTCATTCTTTGTAAATTGGTACAGGAAGTTTATTTTCTAATAAGTTTTAAATTAGCTTGTCATGAACTCATATTAATCAGGTTTTTAATAATTAGATGTTGGAAATGTGAGACGAACAATCTCTGTCATTGAGACTATGTAAATGATTCTCATATCTTTTAGAATACAAATTTAGTCAATTTATTCTCCCTCAGTTATGCTACTTTGAATTTTATCCTACCGGGTATGCAATTGTAATATTTGGTATCAAAGCCACTGAGTCAAGAGGACACATCTGGGAATCATAATGAAGAAGATGACACATTTCTGAAGTCGCTAAATGCAGAGCAAGGTTAGGGAGGTGGTATGTGTTGGAGTAGAATCTGAGGCGAGGACTGGAAGTGTTTGCATAAATTTGGAGACAGAGGTAGCGCAACATTCAAGGAGAGATTATCACAAAACACAGAGTTTACCATGAAATTTGATGCGTTGAAGTATGAATTTCAAGTAATCCAACGACATGATGCAACTTTGTTTGTCAAGAAAGTTGGCAAACTATTGTATATCTTCTGGTGCATGTATATGATCTTTCGATAACAAGGAACAATGAAGCATATATTGCATCATAAAGAAGAATTCAAGAAGAGTTTCGAGATGATAAACATGGGATATCTTCACTACTACTTGGCTATTGGAGTAACCCAAAATTCAATACACGTGTTCATCTGTCAAAATAAGTACATTGGACAAATGTTGAACAAATTTGGCATGGTAATCCTCTCTACCTTATACCTAGAATTATCTACCTTATTAGGTCCATGTAAAAAAATGATGAAAGGATGTTGGTATGCTGCAAAGAGAGTTCTAAGGTCTTGAAGGGAACTGAAGACTTTGCGCTTAAATACTCTAAGGTAGAGGATTTCATACTAGGTGGACATATAGATCTCGACTTTGATGGGGATAAAGTGATTGGAGTGTCTAGTTTAGGACACCTCATGAGTCTTGGATCAATATCTATGTCTAGGTCACACAAATGATCTGTTCTAGCAGATTCCATGATAGAGACAGAGTACGTGGTTGCTGTAGAGGCAACAAAGGAGATTATGTGGCTTAGCAAGATACTAGATGAGTTGTAGGAGAAACTGGTGAATGCTACTCCTCTTTCGATTGACAACACTTCTGTAATCAAGTTGGCCAAGAATCCTAGAGTCCATGATCGAATCAAGAATATCAACACAAATACCATTTGATTTGACATCATTTAAAGGCCAAAATTATTTAGCTGATATGTTGTTATTGTTATAAAAAAACATAACACCCTAGTGCTAGGCCTCACTAGATTCTTGACAACAATGGAATCCACCACAACTGCCACCTTAACAGTGAATTCCCTTGTTTTGTGGAAAGATGCTATCCCCACAAGGGAGGCTTCCCTAGCAGGTCTCAGAGATAAAATAACCCAAGGGTTCCCAGGCTAAATGCCCTCCAAAGATTCTGCTATATAGACACTGTAGAGTAATCTTCACCCAAGGATTACCAGGCTAAATGCCTTCCAAGGATCCTTCTATATAGACACCCTAGAATAATCTTCAAAAATGCAGGGCTTAAGGGGTAATGAAACACAAGGTCGAAGAACTTATGGCTCTAAGATAGGCCTTGGAAATGCTCAAATATATTCCAAACACGAGCTACTTTGAATTTAATGATTTTACAAAAAGTATAAAGTGATGGAGAATAAAGGATGAATGCCTTAGCTTATCAATGAATTTCTTGGCATATGGAGTTAGACAACGAGTAAGTCAATAGCTGAAGAGCTCGGATGGAGAGGGAAGGAGAAGGATAACTTCTTAGTCTAAACCTAGAGACTTTTGAACCTCAGAGACTTAAGGTCAAGGAAGGCAATCTAGTTTCCTTTATGGATACTTGATGATAAATTTTGAATATGAAGAAAATAATGTTTATAAGAGATGTAGCATTTACTAAGAAGGCTCAAAAACCTTAATTCAACAATTATAGCAAAATGCAAGGTACCTCTCACATTAAAATAACACTATTCATCCAAGCATCACTTTTTCAATCCAAAGAAGGTTCATCCATGCAAGGCCTATCTTCCCCAAGACAATTCGCTCAACTTGAAATATCCAAAGCCAAATTTTTACTAGAAAAAAATGCAGAAGTTTCAGATTGTTGTTGGATTTCCTTACCAAAACTCCATGAGAAAATGAGAGGAAGTGCACAACTTCCCTCATAATAAAATAATAATTTTCTAACATAAAATCCCCCAAATTAGCCTGAGGGAAAAGGCCCTCTCTACAGATTAATTAATCTGAATTAATATTCAATGGAGCTTTTAATGCCACATGTACAAAAGTATAAGGGCTCAAGCACTCAAAAGATGACCCTTCTCCACAAATGAAGGGAAATATAGGGATACTGTGTTGAGAAAACTAGGGCAGCTAGATATGTGATTTCTCTTACTTTGATCACTGCTTGTGATGTGTTTTTACAAAATTTAGTTAGCGTCTTCTTTCACTTGATTATATCTAGTGTTCTTTTCATCAAACAACTACCAAATCATAAAGAACAATAAGACAAGAGGACACAAGATATAAGAGATCAGCCAAGGCCAAAACCTCTCCACTTGAGAGGAAAACCCACAAGAATTCTTCTCTTCTTATAAAACTTCAATTGATGAATTCCAAGGCCTATGACCCTTGACCAAGATCCCTCCAAGACCAAGTCAAACCTCTCCTTGATGAGTTCTTCTTCTAACAACTTTGATCTCAACAACTTCTGCAACTTCGACCTCCCAGAGAATTCTTCTACAACTACGACGTCCCAGTAGATTCTTTTGCAATTTCGGCCTCTAGCAGTTTCTTCTACAAAAACTCTAGTTTACATGTGTGGATGGAATATGGATCGATTTGCTTCTTTTCTCCTTCGCTTGACTTGCCTTCTCTTTCTTGTCAATTCAACTTGCACATAAGGCTTTGAAATCTCGACTTCAACAACTTAGTTTTCACTACATCAATTTGATGCCCTAATCTTTGCACGTGTGGAGAAATATACCCCAAAATGGACCCAAAAACTTCGATTTCCTTTTGCTGGTTTCACATCCTCTTCCTTGCTCTTCTTTTGATCTCTTCTACACTTTGGTCAAACTTCTTTTGTTGCTGGATGAGTGTGTATTTGAATGAGGTCGAGTGCTTCTGTATATAGGCCTTTCACTAGGTCGAACTGCTTCTTTTAGGCGAATTGTTCACTTGTGAAGGCCGACTTGATATTTGCACCATGACGAGGTCTTGGAAGGTCTTTTGACTCTATTTTGACTCAAATAAATTTTCTTTACAATATGTAACATGCCCAAATTGAACTTCAATACATGACAATGACTCAATTGACTTGTAGAATCAATAACAAGCCCTAGAAGCACTCAATGGGTGCTTGACCTATAAAATAAATTTCCCTTGAGCATGAAACCCATGCCTCAAGAATAACAATAATAAATTTATTTTTCTCTTTACATTAAATACATAAAATCATGATTACATATGTCATTATGAAGACCAAACCTGGTTACATCTATTGAAATTTGATGACTAAAAAGTTTCCTGCTATCCCAACCCGGTTTAAATTTCACCTTATCACTTCCATTTAGTTAAATGACTTTTCCCATAAACATACATTTGACATATAGAATTCTGGAAATGAAAATTTCAAATTAAAACACATGGGACTGTCAACACATGCTGAAAATAATTTTGAACATAAACAGACTAGCAACACATAAAAATACATAGATTTTTGGTCAACTTAGACCTAGGCAAAACCCCTTCAATCTTCTCCGGGGAAAACTTGTTAGAGAGCATTTCAAATTTATTTATCTTTCAAGTTCAGGAAAAAATACATTGGCAGACAAAACAAAACAACAAAATACAACTTATCTCTTCAGCCCAAAACTCCTTGAAAACCGTGTGCACTTTGCCTCGTTTTCCATGCCCACTTGAAGTTGAAAATATGTACTGTACGAATATGGACTGTATTGTACGGATTCCGTACAGACTGTACGGATTCCGTACAGACTGTACGGATTTTTCATTTGATTTTTCTCAAAAACTTCTCTCGAGCAGCGTGCAGCTCACAACGTTAAATGCTGTTCGTATTGTACCTTTTTCTGTCTTCTATGCCTTGATTTCCGTGTCTAGCTTTGTCCCAAAATCACTCCTTCAGCTTGCTGCAACAAATTTCTCCTTCAAAACTTTTCTCCAGCTCTCAGCCTCCTTTCTCCAATCTGCTCTCATGAAGAATGAATGTAGTCTCTCTTTTCTTTTCCCCGTTTTGTTTCCTTAAATGACCTAAGATCTAATGGCCCAAATTCATTTAGATCAAGGGATGAGAATAAATGTGCTTTTAATTCTCACTTTCTATTTTTTAACTCACCCATTAAATAAAGTACCCACATTGTACTCTATGTCTAAAGCCACTTTTCACTTTATAATTTAACATTGACTTTACCACTTATAAAGTCACTTTCACTTTATAAAGTCACACTTTGGAAAAGAATGATTTTGGACACTTTTCCTTAGGTAGAGACTAACCCATGGGAAACCACTTGTCCAAGGTACATTAGAAATCAACACTCCCTCTTACCGAGGAAAGTGTTTCTCACCGCACTCATCTTGTCGCTGAAATGGACATGCTTGCCTCTTGGCAAGGACTTTGTGAGAACATTAACCACCCGCTCATTTGTCGATATATACTCTAGCTTCACTGCCCCCTTCTAAGCATAGTCCCTGATGAAATGATATTTGATGTGAATGTGTTTTGACATATCATGAAACACTGGATTCTCCGTGAGTTTAATGCAACTCTGATTATCACAGTGAATAACCGTCGGTTTCAACTCCTGATCAAATAGGTGCGAAGCCAAATGGCCTCACAGCTAACTCGGTTAGCAACGATATACTCAACCTCAGAAGAGCTCAAAGCAACTGACTTTTTCTTTCAATTGAACCATGACACAATTGCCGAACCCATCCGAAGCAACATCCTGAAGTGCTTTTCCTGTTAGAAGCACACCCTACCCAATCTGAATCTGTGTAACTTGCCAACCTTACTCCATCTCCCTGCCTCTAGTCCAGACCATAATCAACAGTCCCCTGCACGTAGCGAAGAATGTGCTTTGCAGCTACTCAGTGCACCCTCTTGGGCTCACACATGAATTGGCTAAGTGTGTTCACTGCAAAGCATATATCTGGCTTAGTGTTGACTTGATACATCAAAGGACCTAATAAGCTGCCTATAAATTGTGGGATCAACCAAACTAGAATCTGAAGCATGAAGCTTCTTCTAGTTGGTGATCACAGGTGTAAACATGGGTCTACAGTAACACATCCACAACATACTGCCCCTGAACCAGAAAGATATGCCCCTCCTCTTGCCACACCTCAAGACCCAAAAAGTAATGCATCAGCCCAATGTCCTTCATCTCGAACTTCATATCAAGATTCTCCTTGCAACCACTAATAAGTCTCTTTGCCCCAGTAATGAACAAGTCATCAACATACATCACAAGAATGAGCGGATCATCCCCTACAACAATGTAGTATAGGTACGGATCTGCATCACTCTTCGTGAAACCCATCTGCTGCAAGTAAGTATCAATCCTCGAATACCAAGCTCTCGGAGCTTGCTTAAGTTCTCAGAGTGCTCACCTCAATCGGCATACATGGGTCTCCCACCCAAGTACCTCAAAGCCCTGTCGCTGCTCAACATACACCTCCTCCTCTATAATTTTGTTCGGAAATGCGGTCTTCACATCCATTTGATGGATCTGCCAACCCATTTATGCAACAATAGAAATAACGGACCGGATAGAAGTGTATCGAGCTACGGGAGCGAAGGTCTCAACATGGTCAACTCGTTTTATCTGTGAGAACCCTCTAGCAACAAACCTCGCCTTGAACTTCTCAATATTGTCATCCGCAACATGCTTGATCTTGTAGAGTCACCTAGAAGTCACAACTCACTTGCCCTCAGGCCTAGGCACCACTTCCCAAACATTGTTCTTAATGATAGAGGCATACTCCTCCACCATAGACTCTCTCCATACCTCTTGGCTAGTAGCCTCCTCATAGCTAGTAGGCTCAGAGTCAACATTGCTGGTAGCCTTGGCTACATAACTGCAAAACCGCTCAAGTGGCACACTCTCCCTGTTCACCCTTTTCGGAGGACCAACGAACTACACTTCCTTCAAGGTGTCTTGAAGCCACTTGGGCCTCCTCTTCCCTGAAGAAGCTTCCCCATAGGGAACCTCATCCCCTGCCCCCCAGTTTGGAGAACCTGAAGGTCTGCCAACTAACCCTGGTGTGCCTATACCAGCACGTGTCCTCGAAGAACCTGTATCGGCACCTGTGCCTGTGTTAGCTGAAGTGCCATGTGAACTTTGTACCAGTGGACTCCCTAAAGAAGTGCTCGGTGAACTCGCCACTGGTTTCCCAGATGTCACTGACTCTGAAGTACCTCTTGTACCAGTCGATCCAGAACCCTGAGGTCCTACTCCCTGTACCTGACCTCCTTGCTAAGGAGAAGTCTGTGACTCTCTCTCATCATACTTCGGTGATCTCCGATAGGCCCTCTCCTCCTCGAACTTCACATCCCTTTTAATCACCACTCTTCGTTTAGAGGGAATGAATATCTGATAGGCCTTCGAAGTCTCTCTGTAACCCATAAAGATACCCTTCTCTGCCATGGGTTCCAGCTTCGTCCTCTGCTCCTTGGGGATATAAGAATATGTGAGACATCCAAAGATACGAAGATGCCCCACATGAGACTTCTCTCTAGTGAAAGCCTCCTCCAGAGTTATATTCCCCAATACTTTGTGACGACTCCTGTTCTGGAGATAAACAACAGTATTGCAGGCCTCAGCCCACAAAAAGAAAGGCAACCCCTGATCATGAATCATCACTCTAGCAGTCCCAACAATAGCTCCGTTCTTCCTTTCAGACACCCCATTCTGCTGGGGGTTGTAAGGAACCGTGAACTCTCTCCTCATAGAAGTCAGAAAACCCACCATCGGTCTACTCACCACCATTGTCTGACCTCAAGACCCGAATCTTCCTACTTGTATGCTTTTCCACAAGAGCTTTGAACTCTTTAAAGTGACTGAAGACCTCACCCTTGGTCTTCAGGAAATATATCCAAGTCCTCCTAGAGTAGTCATCAATGAATATAACATAATACTCATAACCACCCAAAGACACATGAGACATATGACCACTAACATCAGTATGAATCAAGTCTAGTATACCTGTAACTTGGTGTACTTGCCCAAAGCACACCCTCTGCAGACCTCATAATGCTTGACACTGAAATCAGGAACTCCAATAGTGATCTCCCTCAATAGTCTCAAAGCTCCATGATGCATATGCGACATCCTCCTGTGCCATAACTCGCACAAGTCTCTACTGCTGGTGGTACTAGTGTGAGTGCTACCGGATATGCTACTCACTAATGCCTACCGGCTGGAAACTGAACATGTATAGTTTCCTAGAGCGTACTCCAATCACTTTGGCTGAAGTGATGGAAGCTCCCCTGGGATGCATCAATACCTGCCCTCTCGAGAAAGTGACGTAAAACCCATTCTCCTCCATAGCAGACACTGAAATCAAGTTCTTCTTCATCCTCAAAACATACAAAATATCCATGACCTTCAAAGGAGGCAAAGACTTCCTTTCAAAGGTCATAGTCCCCACACGAATAACTCTCACAGTGCGATCATCTCCTAGTACAATCTCAATATCAAGTGCTCTCTCTGCAAGCTTTGAAAAGAACTCCTGTGCACCTGTCATATGGCGGGAAGCCCCGCTGTCTATGTACCACACATCGGATGATGTACTCCTACTAGATGTAGAAGTAATAAATGCAAAATCCTTGTTACACTATGAAGCAAACTGCTCCACCTTTGCTGAAGCTGCAGTGTCCCATCTTCTGACGTGCCCAACATTTGACTTTGGACATATCCATATCTTTCGTCTTCTTCTTCTCCTTTCCCTTAGCCCCATCTAATGAGACCCCTTTCTTGGCCTTTCCTTTGTTCTTCCCCGACTATCAAGGCTACATCCTCCTCATCTGTTATCTTCACCCTACCACTGCCTGTCTTCCGTCTGTCATGCTACACACAATCATCCCAGAATAGATTCTCCCTAGAGGTAAAAACATCTCCAAAGACCTCCCAAGACTCAAGGAGTCCCGCTACAGCGATCCTGACTAACTCTGTGAGTGCAACTGCCTCACCAATAGCACTCAAATCATCACTTACCTGGTTGACCTTGCCAAGATAATGAACTACAATTTTAGCCTTTGTCATCCTGATGTTCTTCAATTGTTCTTTGAGTACGATCTTCCTGTTGTCATTGGTACTCTGATAGAGAGTGGTTAGAGCTGTCCACATATGATATGCATATGTGTTTCCTCTCACCTGAGGAACCACATGATCCTTCAGACTGTCCATCAAAATCCTTTTTTCCTTTGCATTATTTTTTGTGAATTCAGCAAGTTCATATGCAGCAGTAGGAGGTACAATCACTTGCCGCACTATGTCCTAAACTGTTGCCTCCTCAATCACTGTCTAAATTTCATTCCAAACGACATAGTTGGATATCCCATCCAGTCTGTCCTCTATCTTTAAGAACATGGCCATAACTACTGTCCAAAATTTACAAAACCAAGAAAATGGAGAAATGAACTTTCCATCACACCTTGCTGTCCCTAAAGTTCAGTTTGTGTGAAATTTCACCTTGTTGTCCCAAAATATCAGTTTGCTGTCCAAAAATTCAGTTTGTTGTCCAAACCACTGTTTGCTGTCCCAAATTACTGTCTGCTGTTCAAACTGCAATTTTCAGCCTGTTTCTTTGATACCATGTTGAAATTTGATTACTAAAAAATTTCCTGCAATTCCAACCCGGTTTTAATTTCACCTTATCGCTCCCATTCAGTTAAGTACCCTTTCCCATAAACATACATTCAACATATAGAATTCTGGAAATGAAATTTTCAGAGTAAAACACATAACACTGTCAATACATGCTGAAAATAAATATGGACATAAACAGAGCAACAACACATAAAAATACACATAGATTTTTGGTCAAATTAGACCCAGAAAAAACCCCTTCAATCTTTTCCGGGGAAACCCTGTTAGAGAGCTCTTCAAATCTATTTATCTTTCAAGTTCAGGGAAAAATACATTTGCAGACAAATGAAAACAACAAAATACAACTTATCTCTTCAGCCAAAAACTCCTTGAAAATTATGCCCACTTTGTCTCGATTTCCATGTCCACTTGAAGCTGAAAATATGTACTGTGCGGATACACACTGTACTGTATGGATTTTTCATTTTTTTTCAAAAACTTCTCTCGAACGACGTGTAGCTCACAACATTAAATTTCGTACTTTACTTTCTGCTATCTTCTATGCCTTGATTTCCATGCCCAGCTTTGCCCAGAAATCACTCCTTCACTTACTGCAACAAATTTCTCCTTTAGAACTTTTCTCCAGTTTTCAGCCAACATTGTCACGTAGCAAGGCCTTGAGAGACAATGATGATGGTGCCTATACATAGCAGAGAGGCAACGCAGTGTTGGGAGAGACAACTCAGGCCCTAGAAGGGCTAACACAGAGGCCGAAGAGCTGACGCAGAGGATGCAAAAGGCTGATGCAGGTGACGCAAAAGCCGTAGAGGCTGATGCTGGGCCTCATAGGCAGTGATGGGGAGATTCTGTGGGGCAGACTGGGAGCAGATCAACAGATTCTGAATTGGGAAAGGGTGACGCAACCCCTGGAGGAGTGACGTAGTCCCAGAGCATTGCTTGGAGCAGCTTTCACTGTCTAGCATAGGGAACAATTGGAGTCACTGTGGGGTTTGATCATCCAGTTGCTGATTTGCCGGAATATCTGTCTTCGGATAGATGTACTACTGTCAAGGATATTCTCTGTTGGGTGAGCCATTTCTGGCACCTTAGTTGTATTCATGAAATCTACTTAATAATACAAACCCTCTATATGTTGCACCGATTTTTCCGAATTGGGTTTTTCCAGCGATGAACGGTGTCCCTTGTGTTATTGTCTCTGTTTATTTTAGTGCATGATCTCTTTATTTGTGAATGCTGCAATAATGTTTACTTCGATGTTTATGCAATTAAATAACTTGTTAATGTAAAGAACAAGTAGGAGATTGTAAACTAGTAATCGCAATAGGGGTTTTTGATGTGTTAGATTCAGAAACTTTCACAGTAGCCTTGTATCAACCCATCCAAATGTTGTCCAAAAATAAAAAATGAACATCAAATCAAAGTAATCTTTTGTGATGGCCTTTCATCATGACATCTGCTTCTTGCAACATCATCATCCTGCATAAACACACCTCCAAGACTTTTAATGTCAAGGGTCTCTTTTGTTGAAAAGTAACTAGGTTCGGTCTTCATAATGACATGTGTAATTGTGATTTTATGTAATTGATGAAAAGAAGAAAAATAAAATTATTATTATGCTTGTCTCATGGGTTTCATGAGCAAGGAATTTTATTTTTAGTGATGGCTCCCATTGAGAGCCTTTAGGATTTGTCATAAAAGTCAATTTGAGTCTATGTCATGTATGAAGGACCCTTCTTGGGCATACTACATTTTATATGAGTCATTAGATAAGTATAAATAGCCCTCCAAGACCAAGCAAAGTATCCTCCTCATGTCGGCTTCAAAAAGAATAATGTAAATTCCCCAAAGGACATGTCGGCTCACATACACTCATGTCGGCTCATATACAGAGGCAAACAACTATTTATAGGTAGCTCAACCTCATTTCAGAAGGCAGATTTCGATGAAGTTTTCTGTGATGGTCTGCAGTGGACAGAAGTGCGAGAAAGGGAGATAGAAGCCTCTCATAACCAGTGAAGTAAAGGACAGGAAGAGCGAGGTTCTTAGGGTACTTTATGGGGCTGTTTCAAGGGTAGAAAACACCTATCCGTACTAGAAGTCTATTACAACAGTGGGGACGAAAAGAATCTGTTACAACAATGAGGACGAAGTTTGTTGCAACAGTAGGGAGCTAAACTAGAAGAAGGCCAAAAGTTAATATATTGTAGCAGTGAAGGCCGAGGAGAGGAGAAGTTTGTTGCAGCAATGGTGCAGTCCTCCTAGGGAGCTAAAGTGGAAGAAGTCGAAAGTCTAAAGCAATCCAAGGTTGAAGAAGAAGTCGAGAAGGAGGAAGGAGCAGAAGGTTGACTATCATTGACTAAGGATCTTGTGTCTTGGTCTTGGAGTGGCAGATATGTTAAGGGTCTTGGTCTTGGTATTCGTCAATTGGAATCTCTATAAGTAGAAGAATTTCTTCGGGTTTTCCTTTAAAAGAAAGGTTTTGGCCTTGGTTGATAGTTATATTTTGTGTCCCTTTATGGTTTATGCATTGGTAATTGTTTGATGAAGAACATTAATAACCTAAGTAAAAGAAGATCCTAATCTAAAGAAATAAAAAGCACTCACAAGCAGTTACTAATAGAAGAGAAATCACATAATTACTATGCCCTAGATTTCTCTGTTAGGATATTCCGACACATAGGATATAGTTAAGTTCAACTTGGTCTAGTATAGAGTTAGGTTAGAGTTAGGTAAAGTGTGTTTCTTTACCGTTGTACATTTTGTAACTTACAATCCGACGGTCACGATATGTAGTGATCCGACGGTTCACTCTCACCTCGGTATTACCGACACTTGATCCGTGGCTTGACACCCGATTGGTCCATGAGTTCTATTTAAAGCGCATGGAGGGTCATTGTTCGGGTAATCCGTGCATGAGAGAAGCTTATGTAAATTTTCATTCTTTGATTAATAAATTGTCTGTACCCACGTTGGGACAGGCCGTGGACTGTTTCCCTCCTTGCACTCTGAGGGTTTTAACCACGTCAAAAATACTGGTGTATTGATTTGAGATCTGGTTGTGAGCGGTGTCCTCTTGGTATTCTTTCTGAGGAACTTACCCTGTAAATTCCTACATGGTATCGGAGCTATTTGAGGGCCGCGTCCGTTGGTGATCCAAATCTGAAGCCGGTAGAACTGCATGCGGCTGTCGTTTCCTAGATCTGCTGTTTCTGACTGCTTTCGGGCCGAGAGGACTGCTCTGTTGCGTTCGGAGCATCTGTTTCAGTGAGGAACCCCTTTCGTTTCACGCGAAAAGGTTTCCGGTAGCCCTAGCTGCGTCATTTTTCAGATCGGGAGGTATACAGTGTTTTTTTTGCAGTTTACTGTCATTTTCTCTCTGCTTATTTCGGTTTCGGTTTATTTAGCCTTTTTTTTTTCCGGATCTATACCTTTCATTTCTGCGTATGCTCTTTGCCCTGCGACTCTGTGCGATCTGGGCAAATCAGAAACAGAAAGAAAGGATTTTTCTCATGCGTATGCTCTTTTCCCTGCACCTTAGTGTGATCTCGGAAAATCAGAAACATTGAGAAAAATATTTAGTTTTTCGGCTAAAAGCTAACTTTGAGATTTTTTTTTAAAATTTCTAGTTTTTTGGCTAAAGCTAACTTCGAGCCGTAAGGTTCGTTTTTCTTTGGATATTCGTGTTGGGTTTTGTGTTTTGTGTTTTGTAGGGGAAAAGAGTCTTCCCAAGGCAAGCACGCAAATCGAGGGCCCCCCCCCCCCCCTCTCTCTCTCTCTCTCTCTCTCTCTCTCTCTCTCAAATATTTTGTATAGATCAATTGGTTCAAAGACCTTTTAAGAGAGTAGAGGTCTTGGGTTCAAGTCTCCATTTTGTGGGGGCGGATTTTTTCATTCCCGCACATTCGCGCACTTTGCCAGCAACGTCAACAATTTTTTTTCAAAAAGCCATAACTTCTTCATCCGGAAGCCTTTTTCAGAGCCGTTTTTTTTAAAACCGCCTATTTTTTCAAGATCTATCCATTGGACCACTTACTTTCAGCATCTTCAGCTTCAGTTGTTTTTCAAAAAATGGAAAGTCCATGCCAAGTCATTCTTGACAGCACTAACTACTTCCAATGGGTAGCCTACATGGGAGATTTACTTAGAAGTAAAGGTCTCTTCAGAATAGCCACAGACCAAGAGAAGAAACCCAAAGATGAAGACAAGGCCGAAAAATGGGAAAATCGACAAGATCAAGCACGTGGTTTGATAGGAATGTCTGTTTCTCCTGATCTTAGATTCCACATTGTAGAAATTGAAACTCCTCATGAAGCATTAGAAAAACTTGCTAAAGTTTTTGGGATTAAAAATGAAATTAGAGCCCATCAACTTGAGAATGAGTTGCTTACTTTGGATCCTAATAATTTTTCTTGCATTGAAGATTTCTTGTCCAAATTCAAGACCCTTAGATATCTCTTGGAAGGTGTTAAAGTTAAGAAAGAAGATGGTAACCTTATTTATTCCATCCTTACTAAGTTGGGACCAGCCTACTCTGTATTTGTTTCCACTTTCCATTCTACCAGGGAAGCTTTCATTTGTCAAGGCAAAGACTACAAGCCCCCTTCCTTTGACTCCTTTTGTGATTCCTTAATAAGAGAACAAGAAAAACTCTTACACCTTGGTCTTCTTAATCTTGGAAACTCTTCCTCGAAAGCGTTAGCCGCCCAGCAGCAACCAAATTCAAAGAATCCTAAGAAGTCTTATCCTCAAAGGAATGGTCCTAAACCAACTCAGCCTCAAGATGAAAGATCATTTCAGCAATATGACAAGACCAATAAAAACAAATGGAAGAAGACTGACAGACATTGTAACTTTTGTAATCGAGATGGCCACTTAGAATCTAAATGCTTTAAGAAGATGGAAGCCTTGGAAGCCGCAATGAAGAAACATAACATCCATCTGGAGCCTACTTCAACTTCAACTTCCGGAACGGCATTTTCTGCATGTCATCGTCAATCATCTCAGTCTGGTTATGCATTAAATGTATCTTCTTCTTCTTCTCATTCTCATGAGTGGCTCATTGATTCTGGAGCCTCTTGTCACATGGCCAAAAACCAAGCCATGTTTTCTTCTTTAAATGATTGTAACACCAAAAATATATATGTTGGTGATGATAGATCTCTTAATGTTGTAGGGACTGGAACTGTTCATCTAGACAATGGTCAGTTCAATGATGTATTATGTGTTCCAAACTTATCCTGCAACCTTCTATCTGTCTATCAGATAACTCATTCAGGTGAAGGTAAAATTGTTGAATTTTCACCTCATGATGTTGTAATCAAGGATCTAAAAGATCCTAAACAGATTCTAGCTACTGGTCTTGCTGATGATTCCAAAAGGTTGTATAAGTTTCACAACTTTGGGTCATCCCATCTTCCCTCAGTATTTGTTGCTCATAATGATGAAGTGAGCAAACTTTGGCATGAGCGGTATGGTCACTTAAACTATCGCTCCCTTCAGCATCTATGTAAAGAAAACATGGTGACAGGTCTTCCTATGGTATCTTGCAAAGATGGTGTTTGTTCCGGATGTGTACTCGGAAAACATCATCGGGACAGTTTTGACAAACGTGCCTCTTGGCACGCCTCAGCCCCTTTACAGCTTGTGCACAGTGATTTATGTGGTCCTCTTCCTGTTGCTTCATTCTCTGGCTGCAAGTACTTCTTAACTTTCATTGATGATTTCTCCAGACGCACTTGGGTATACTTCTTAAAACTCAAGAGCGAAGTATTTACCACCTTTTTGGCCTTCAAAGCATTCGTTGAAAAACAATCTGGACATCAAATTCTTAAGCTAAGAACTGATAATGGTGGAGAATATGTTAAAAATGCATTCATCAACTTTTGCACCGAAAATGGAATTCAAATGCAACATACTGTTCCATACACTCCACAACAAAATGGTGTAGCTGAAAGGAAAAATCGCACCTTAAAGGAAATGGCTAATTGTATGCTGCAATCTAAAGGACTCAGTCTTAGTTTTTGGGCCGAAGCAATTAATTGTGCAAATTATATAATCAATCGCACTCCTACTAAGGTTCTAGAGAATATCACTCCAGAAGAAGCCTGGAGTTCCATTAAACCAGATGTAAGTCACTTTCGTGTGTTTGGAAGTGAAGCATGGGCCCATATTCCAGATGAAAAGCATAAAGCCTTAGAACCTAAGAGTGAGAAATGTACTTTTGTTGGATATTCTGAAGATGTAAAAGGCTATAGACTTATTCCATTTAAGTCCAAAAATGTTATCATTAGAAGAGATGTAAAATTTGATGAAAATAAATCGGCCTGCGAGCCTAGTCCGGCGGATGTGCCACCTCTTCCTATCTCTTCTATCTTTGAAAACATTTCTTCTTCTGATGATGAAAGCGAGGATGATAATCCTTCCCCACCTTCTCAGGATCCTCAACTTCCAAGATGGGTCCGTGCTACTCGGGATGCAGCAGGTGATCTTGCCGGTGATCCTACAGATCAGCGACGTACACGTTCTCAGTTTGAAAGAGCCTCTTCTTTACTGGCTCAAGCTCCAGTAAATCATGATCCTGACACTTTTGCAGAAGCTTCAGGCCATCCACATTGGGAAACAGCTATGAATGAAGAATATCATTCATTGATGACAAATGATACATGGGATCTTGTTCCTCTACCAAAGGGACGCAAACTTGTTAGATGCAAATGGGTTTACAGAACCAAGTATGGACCAGATGGGAAAGTTGATAAACATAAAGCTCGTCTAGTTGCTAAGGGCTTTTCACAGGTTGAAGGCATTGACTACACTGAAACCTTCTCTCCAGTTGCCAAAATGAACTCTATCCGCCTTGTTCTTTCCCTTGCTGCCTCTTTAAAATGGGAAGTCCATCAAATGGATGTTAAATCTGCCTTCTTGCATGGTGACTTGCAGGAAGAAATCTATATGGAACAACCCATTGGCTTCATACAAACAGACTCCAGCCTCGTTTGTCGACTTAAGAAATCCCTTTATGGCCTCAAGCAAGCTCCTCGAGCTTGGTATGCCAAAATGGATAGCTTTCTTTTAGAATCTGGCTTTTCTAGGTGTCATTCTGACAATACTGTCTACACCAAGAAAGTGGGCAACTCTCTCATCATCCTTGTTCTTTATGTTGATGATCTTATTCTTACTGGTAGTGATCCCAACCTTATAAACCATGTGAAGTCCAGCCTTAAAAAGAAATTTGAAATGACAGACTTAGGACACTTACACTATTTTCTCGGTCTTCAAGTCTTGCAATCCCAAGAGGGTATTTTCCTTTCCCAGTCCAAGTATGCTTGTGATATTCTTCGTCATTTTCACATGGAAGACTGTAAGCCAGCCACTTCTCCCTTTCAGTCTGGAGTCAAACTTTCAGTCTCTTGTACTTCTCCTGAAGTTGATGCTACCTTATACCGTCAACTTGTCGGAAAACTCTTGTATTTAACCCATACTCGTCCTGATCTTTCCTTTGTTGTTGGCCTTGTTGCTCGTTTTATGCAAAACCCCCGTGAAAGTCATTGGAAAGCAGCTAAAAGAATACTTCGTTATGTTCGAGGTACAGTACAGTTTGGGATTCATTACAGTGCCAAAGCAGCTCCTCTGTTAGTTGGTTTCACTGATTCTGATTGGGCTGGTGACCTTGATGATCGGAAGTCTACTGCCGGTTATGTCTTCACTCTTGGTTCAGGACCTATTACATGGGCTTGTAAGAAACAGGCTGCCATTTCTCTTTCATCAGCAGAAGCAGAGTATCGTGGTGCCGTGGAAGCTAGTAAGGAAGCCTTGTGGCTTCGTCAGATCCTATCAGAGTTTGGCTTTGAGCAGCAGCATCCAACCACACTTTGGTGTGATAATCAAAGTGCCATTCAGCTATGCAAAGATCCAGTCCAGCATCAGCGCAGCAAACACATTGAACTACACATGCACTTCATCAGAAAGCTCATTCATGACCATGTTCTTGAAGTGCAATATTGTCCAACAGATGATCAGGTTGCAGACATCTTCACAAAGGCTCTCACAGAGGCGAAGTTCACTAAACTTCGATATATGCTTGGAGTTCAGGAAGTTGTCACTAAGGGGGGATAGGCTCTAGTGCCTCCTTCCTTCTCCTATTGTGTCATATTTGTAAATCCTTCAATCCTATCCCAAGTTGTTCTTAAGGGGGGATGTTAGGATATTCCGACACATAGGATATAGTTAAGTTCAACTTGGTCTAGTATAGAGTTAGGTTAGAGTTAGGTAAAGTGTGTTTCTTTACCGTTGTACATTTTGTAACTTACAATCCGACGGTCACGATATGTAGTGATCCGACGGTTCACTCTCACCTCGGTATTACCGACACTTGATCCGTGGCTTGACACCCGATTGGTCCATGAGTTCTATTTAAAGCGCATGGAGGGTCATTGTTCGGGTAATCCGTGCATGAGAGAAGCTTATGTAAATTTTCATTCTTTGATTAATAAATTGTCTGTACCCACGTTGGGACAGGCCGTGGACTGTTTCCCTCCTTGCACTCTGAGGGTTTTAACCACGTCAAAAATACTGGTGTATTGATTTGAGATCTGGTTGTGAGCGGTGTCCTCTTGGTATTCTTTCTGAGGAACTTACCCTGTAAATTCCTACATTCTCAACATCTTTCCTTAACAGACCTTATCAGGGTCTTCATACCTTTGTTGGAAATACTGAGAGGGGGGTGAATCAGTATTCCTTTTCAACTGTTACTCAGAATGTGCAATAGGAATAAATTCTTTTATTAATATAATCTTTATAATGAATCAAGTGCAATATATGGGGCTCCAACCCTTGATGAAGACATCGATCTTCGATTCCCCAGGCTCCAACCTGTTGCCAAGCACCAACTTGGTCTTTTGTGAGGCTCCAACCTCTAGGGCACCGACCTTATCTTCTCAAGGCATCGACCTTACATTTAGAGGCTTCAACCCCTAGGGCACCAACCTTTCTCTGGTACAGGCTTCGACCTGGTTTCTTGAGGACACTAATCCTTTAGGGCTCCAACCTTATCCTTCAAGGCACCTACCTTGTTTGTTCGAGGCTCCAACCTTTAGGGCACCAACCCTCTGGGCTCCAACCCCCTGCTATACTTTGTCTAGATATGTTTTATAGTAATTCACGGCAACCAAAATCTTCTTCACTGAGTTCTGTGAATCTACAACTTCACTGTAGTCTCCATGCTACATCATTAATGACAACCTTGTCTCATAGAAGGTATCACCATTTCTCTTCATTATACCCAAGAAAAATCTCCAAGTCACATCATGGTCTTCAAAAGTCTCCACACAATGTGTCTACAATGAACTGCACTAAGCTCTGCATAAAGACAACTCTCTGTTTCAACCCTCTGTTCTAATTGCCGCAGAAATTGCTTTGGGAGTAAGGCTTCAGGAGTAATTGCTTCAAAGGAGTGACTGTTGCGACTACAGGTTGTGTATTCAATTAAAATGACCTTGTCTATGCAGTCTTTTTAATAGATCGAGGGTTGCGCTTTTACCTAGGTCCGATCCTTTCAATGAATAACCTAGTCAACATAATGCTCGACCTTTGGCTTTCTCCTTCTTCCGCTGGACCTTCGGCTTCCTTCTATGCTCGCTCGATCTTCGGCTTCCTCTTTCGCTCGCTCGATCTTCGGCTTCCTCTTTCGCTCGCTCAACCTTCAGTTTTCTTCCTTCTGTTCCTTCACGTTCACGAGTTGTGAATTGTCCTTCGTCTTAGTGATAGATGCCCTGAGCTCAATTCACTTCTCGAGGTGGAGCGTTTAACTTATATATATATGAATCTCATCAATACCCAAAGGACATGTTCATTGGAGGAGAGGCCGACTCTGTGTATGGGGTTGCACATTACAAATATATCATAAACTTGTTTATTTACAAACATTCATACTATAATAGATGTCTGGGGGTCCCACATGCCACGTCATTGCTTAAATCACAACTTCATAAAACTCCTGCAATCACAACCCTTTGGCTTCACGATATAACATTGTCCATGCCCCTATATCTAATGGAGGGGATGCGATGTGATATTAAACAATTGTTAATAAATCTGTTGGGTCCACAATTCTATTGCAATTGACGGTTTGCCATTGTGACATCTCTTCAAGGCTTGCGATATGCGATATTTCTTTAGGACGTATTATAATGGTGCAGTGGGTCCGCAATACTATTGCAATTGGGGTTTCGATGTGATAAGGCTTTAAAGCTTGCAATGCAGTGGATGCGATATTTCAATAGAGCTGTTATCATAAAATGATTAGGTCCGCAGTATATATCGCAATCGGCGGATTTCAATGTGGAAAGGCTTTAAAGAGACTTGCGATGTGGCGGATGCGATGTCATATTAAGAAGTGTTGTAATGGGGTTATCAGGTTCGTGTTACATATCGTAATCGAGGGTTTTGAGCAATGGCATATAATAGAACTGCCGATAAAGCCGCCGATATGTTTTCTCCGATGCGTTGTGGACTTTAAAGAGTTTCCACGATTTATTACTCAGATTTTCCTTAGCTCTTTCGATATGTTAACTCTTTCGATATGTTAACTCCTTCGATACTCCACAACACTGCTCCGATATGTTAACTCCTTCGATATTTCTCCGATATTTCATGCGATATCTCCGATATGGATCTTACTCTTGAGCCTATGCGATATTTCAATAAAAATAGATTGTAACAGACTCTTACTCTTGGCTTGGCTTTCTTGTGGCTTCTTTGTGATTTCCGATGGCTACTCTTTGATGGCTTTCCTCCTTGGCTTCTTGCTCCTGTTACTTCACGGATCTGCTTCTCCTTGGCTTTCCTCCTTGGGTCTGCTGCTTCTATTATGTCTGTATATATATATTTAATCCATACGTTGTATTCAGTCCTTGGGTCCTCCATGGGGAACATTATGATCACAAGAATTTGCCATCACAAACGCTGGCATATTGATATTAATGACAACCTTGATTAACAATCTCCTCGTTTGTCATTGATGGAAATATTCTTTCCCTTTCAACATTCTCTCCCCCTTTGACATCAATGGAAAACGGGGTGCCTAAGTACTCCCCCTGTCAAGCTACTTCTCTTCTTCATGAATAGTAGATATTCATGGGTATGTTAGTCCCCTTGTCATAGTGCTCTTCTTTTTACTCAAGATAGAAGGATTGCTGCCTCATCATTAGCTAGCACATTATCCCTTCTTCATGTCTCAAAAACTACTTTATCATGGCTTCAACAATGCGTAAAGATGCTCCTCTTCAATGCTCACAAATAGATTCCAAATAGACACACACCAAATGTTCAAGTCCAAGTTTTTATGCTTCTACAATCCATATTCTGTTGTCTCCAAAGTCAGAATTAAGAGGTCTTCATAGTCCGAATCAAGAGAAGATGCCACTGAAATTGTCTTTCTTGCTATCTTTCTTTAAATCAGAGTTCCTCTGTATCTCTGTGCTTCTCCTTAAGTCACTGCCATCCAACATTTCAACATCATTGCATTTGGATGAAATGGTGAGAGGTTGTGCCTCACTATTGCTATTTTTCTAAGTGACCAATATCAACTTGAGCTATATTCGACTGCACAACATTCTCCTTTCTATAGTCCTTTTGATGAGCCATTTTTCCTTGTGTTCTAGTAAAAGTTTCTGCAAGTTATCTCCACTAGCAGATTTTGATATCCAATCTGTGACTGTCTTTTAAATTCTTTCTACTGATTGACGACTTTTTGCAATGCTTCAATTATGTTAGATGTTGCCAACTTCTCTTGCTTCAAGCTCCATTCCCAGATGTATCTGTTTGTTTGAAGGTTGCCTCTATTGTGTCCATAATTTACCTGTTCTTACATCATATCCCTGAGTCGAGACATTCAACTTCTGTAATAACAACAACATAGTTCTTTGCCCCATTTCTTTAGCATTAGATGGCCTTCTCTGCTGCTCTAATTTCTGCTTAGTGATCAAGTGGAAAACATCTTCAACAATAGTCCAATGGATAGATAAGATATCATGTTCTTTCTAAGGAGTGTTCTTGAGAAATGATCTATCAAAGAATGATTGTTAATATAGCTCATCAAGGATTTCATAAGGACCCTTTCACGGATAGCTTCTGCAATAATGATCAAGAATCACAAGCTCCCCCTAACTGTATGCATGGTCTCTTTTTGGTAGAATCCCATTATCAAACACTCAGATTATCAAGGATATCTTCATCAAGTCAACAACATATGTTGTTGGTGGGATTATTCAAGAGATTTTCGGATCTAGTTTGCTTCTTTCTCCATACTTGTATAACTTTCTTCTCTGGCATGGATCTAGCTTGTGTAGGAGCCCAAATCAAGTTACAATCACGTGCCATATGACCAATGTTATGGCACTTGAAGCATTCAATGTTGTTCATGAATAAGAATTCACGATTTCTTGCAAAATTGCTTCTTGGATATTGTTGGGGACCAAAATATCTATATTTGTGATATGCCCTTCAATCTTTTGCGATGTGTCCAAAGTTTGTACAAGCATAACAATAACCAAGAAATCAACTCTGGTACCCGGGAGATGGAGATTTCCTTGATGTACTTTTGAAGTCTTTCTACCTTGAGATCCTTTGATTATAACCATTGCTTCTTCCATCCTTGACATCATCTGCATTTCTTCTTGGAACGAGACTTCCTTCATTGTTGACTTGACTCTTATCCTTGCCTTTGCTGGAACTGGGAGCAACAACATTTCATTGTGGCTTCCTCACATCCGTGTTGTTTGAAGCATTATCATTCTTGCTTGAGGATTCTCCTTCATAGCCAAGACCTGATTTATCAAATGGGGATCTTTGATGGCTGAGCATGTCATCCAAGGCTTGAGAGCTCTTCAAGATTTTGTCCATTCCTTCAACCTTTTTCCTGAGGGAGACAATTTCTTCTTCCAATCTTTCGCAATCATTATTTTTCTTAGTAAGTTGTTTCTCAATCTCTTCCTTGATATAAGTTGCTTCATTTGATTCTGTTTTAAGGGAGATGATATCTGATTTCATTCTGAAAATTTCTTCATTTTCCTTAGCTAGACTGCTCTCCATTTCTTCCATGATTCTTGTAGCTTTACATGTTTCGGCCTTGAGAAGGTTGAGGTCAGATTTTAGTTTAAAGATTTCTTCATCTTTTTCTTTTAGTTGACATATCATGGTGTTTTTCTCCTTTTCTGCTTCATCAACCTGTTATTCTATGATTTCCAATTCTTCCATTGTCTTCTCAGCTCCTTGTACTAGCTTTCTTGCTTCTTCTCGTTGAGTTTTAAGAGACAAGACCTCTTCCTTGTATTGACCAATCTCTGCTTGAAGTTTGTTCAAGATTTTGTGCCTTTGTTCAAGGTGGCTTGACAAGGTATCTTCTCGTTTCTTTGTCTTATCCAATTGATTTGTCATAGATATTCTTCATGATGCTTTCTTTTGTTTTGATGAAATTCCTCCTTAAGCTCGACATGCTTTTCATCCTTTTCTTGTAGTGTTTTAAAATTTGGCCGAATCGAATCCAAAACGGCCGAGTTGATCCAAGTCATTGAAGAAGTTTATGACCCGGCAGAAAAACCAGTTCGGGAGGCCGAGTCATGACTGACTTGGCCGAGTTATTGCATGACTCGGTCAACCTAGCCGTTTCTGCATCTACTCGGCCGAGTCATTAAATCCGGCCAGTCACCCAAAAAAACAACGATTTTTCTATTTTTTTTTAACTTTTTAACATTTAGCTGATTGTTGGGGACTCCAAGGTGTTTTCTAAATTGGTTAAGTGCTATTGGGGGTCCATTCCCCTCTCTTAGTATTGATATGCTATTCAAATTTCATGGTAACGTTAAATTCTTAAAGTAAAAGTGACATTCTCCTTAATCTTCATTTTCATCCTTTTACTTAAATTTTTAACATTACCATGAAATGACTCGGGATGTTTGAGAGTGGTTCCGGCCTCATTGGATTTCATATGGAGAAAGTAGAATTTTAGATTTCATTCAAAATCCAGTAGACTTATCAGTTTTTCAAGATTTCAGGATTGGAGGATTCCAATGTTTCCATTGAATTTTGTCATGTATTAGGGTATGGAACTCGTATTTAATCAAGAGCACCAATCCCTCTATGTACCTTGATATTAGTGACATTGGTTGTCGAACTCCTTCGGGACTCGCTCCCAAACCAGGAGCTTCTGAAAATGTCGCTCCCGCTCCTGTTTTCGCTCTCGCTCCCCACTTTTGCTCCCGCTCCCAAGTAACACTGAGCCAGATGATGTTGGCAACTCTAGCAGTAGCCAGTAGCACTGGTCACAGACTTTTGTTGTAGAGGCCATTAATAGCCTCCTTGGTTATGTGTTTTTGTTTTGATCTCTATATCATCATCGTGTATGTATTGGACAATGCACTGGGTGCCATTTTGATATAATGGATATATTCATGAGCCTACTTTGATCATATGTTGTCTTCTATCTATATTCTAATGCTGTGTGTTTAGAAACATGAATGAAAATCTTTAAAATTATGTGTTTCTATAAAAAATAAATATTTAATGTATTTTTTACAACGACCGAGTCATTGAAATCGAGTTGATACCGAGTCGGAGTCGGAGTCGGAGTTAGAGTTTTAAAACATTGCTTTCTTGTACTTGAAGCTTGACAAGGTCAACTTCCTTCCTTGTTTGGTCTTGGTCACCAGCTAGTGCTTTCTTCTTAAGTTCCTTGTTTTCCTTTTTCAAATTGATAATCTCTTCAATGGCGACCATAAATTTAGTGAGGAGATCTTCTTCAAAATCTTTTTCATTCTTTTCATCTTCTAGGTCTTCTTTAGCCTTGATGTCATCATTCTTATTTTCAGCTTCCATGATGGGTTTCAGATTTCCTTCTTGCTTTCCATCATCTTCTTGACTAGTGGTCATGGTCAATGCTCCTTTTGAGTGAAGGTCATGAAGTTTGTCCCATATACCCTTTGCTGACGAACACTTTTCTAAATTGTCCTTTATAGAATTTGGTAGTCCATTCAAGATTGCCTTCATCGCTTTTGCATTGTACTCCTTGGATTCTCCATCCATCATGCTATTAACAATCACTGATTTCTAGACTTAAATGCCTCGAGTCTTTAAAAAATTCTTCGTTCTTGCTTCCCATATATCAAAGTTTCCATTGAACAATGGAGCCTTCACAAATTGATTGATTCCAACTTCGGTGGTTGAGGGAGACACATCTTTAGGAGGATTGGAGACTTTCTTCCATTGCTTCACCATTTGTGTTCTAATTGATCACCTTCAAGCTGTTAGGCTTTGAGTGAAGGTACTGGCTCTGATACCAATTGTTGGAAATACTGGGAGGGGGGTGAATCGATATTCGTTTTCAATTGTTACTTTTACCAGTTAATTCAATTATATTTAGATCACAAAATGAGCAATAGGAATAAATGCTTTTGTTAATATAACCTTTATAATGAATCAAGTACAATATATAGGGCTCCAACCCTTGATGAAGACACCAATCTTCAATTCCCCAAGCTCCAACTTGTTGCCAAGCACCAACTTGGTCTTTTCTGAGGCTCCAACCTCTAGGGCACCGACCCTATCTTCTTAAGGCACTGACCTTGCATTTAGAGGCTCCAACCCTTAGGGCACCAACCCTTCTTTTGTACAGGCTCCGACCTGGTTTCTTGAGGATATCAATCCTGTAGGGCTCCAACCCTATTTGTCAAGGCACCTACCTTGTTTGTTCGAGGCTCCAACCTTCAGGGCACCAACACCCTTGGCTCCAACCCACTGCTATACTTTGTCTAGATATGTTTTATAGTAATTCATGGCTCCCAAAATCTTCTTCACTGAGTTCTGTGAATCTACAACTTCACTGTAGTCTCCATGCTACATCATTAATGACAACCTTGTCTCATAGAAGGTATCACCATTGCTCTTCATTATACCCAAGCAAAATCTCCAAGTCACATCATGATGACTAATACATCATGGTCTTCAATAGTCTCCACACAACTTCAATGTGTCTACAATGAACTGCACTAAGCTCTGCACAAAGACAACTCTCTGTTTCAACCCTCTGTCCTCACTGTCGCAGTAACTGCCTCTGGAGTGAGGCTTCCGGAGTAATTGCTTCAGAGGAGTGACTATTGCGGCTACAAGTTGTGTATTCAATTAAAACAACCCTGTCTATGCAGTCTTTTTAACAGATCGCAGGCTGTGCTTCTACGGATTCATTCTAGGTCCGATCCTTTCAATGAATAACCCAGTCAACAGAATGCTCGATCTTTGGCTTCCTTCTTCTTCCACTAGACCTTCAGCTTCCTTCTATGCTCGCTTTCACTCGCTTAACCTTTGGTTTTCTTTCTTCTGTTCCTTCACCTTCACGAGTTGTGAACTATCTTCGTCTCAGTGATAGATGCCCCGAGCTCAATTCACTTCTTGAGGTGGAGCGTTTAACTTGTATATATATATATATATATATGAATCTTATCAGTACCCAGAAGACATGTTCATTGGAGGAGAGGTTGACTTGTGTATGGGGTCGCACATTACAAATATATCATAAACCTGTTTATTTATGAACATTCATATTATAATAGATGTTTGGCTGTCCCACATGCCACGTCACTGCTTAAATTGCAATCGCAACTTCATAAAACTCCCGCAATCAAACCCTTTGGCTTCAGGATATAGCATTGCCGATGCCCTTATTTTCCGACGGAGCGAATGCGATGTGATATTAAAGAGTTATTAATAAATCCGTCGGGTCCACAATTCTATCGCAATCGGCGGTTTGCCATCGTGACATCTCTTCAAGACTTACGATATGCGACGAATGCGATATTTCTTTAGGACATATTATAATGGTGCAACGGGTCTGCAATACTATCGCAATCAGGGTTTCGATGTTATTAGGATTTAAACCTTGCAGTGCAGTGGATGCGATATTTCAATAGAGCTGTTACCATAAAATGATTGGGTCTGTAGTACATATCGCAATCGATGGATTTCAATGTGGCAAGGCTTTAAAGAGACTTGCGATGTGGCGGATACGATGTCATATTAAGACGTATTGTAATGGAGTTATTGGGTCCGTGTTACATAGCGCAATCGGGGGTTTTGAGCAGTGGCATATAATAGAACCGCCGATAAAGCCGCCGATATGTTTTCTTTGATGCATTGTGGACTTTAAAGAGTTTCCACGGCTTACTACTCGTATGTTCCTTAGCTCTTTCGTTATCTTAACTCCTTTGATATGTTAACTTCTCCGATACTCTGCGATACTCCTACAATATGTTAGCTGCTCTGATATGTTAACTCCTCCGATATGTTAATGTTGATTTGGGGTATCATCGATGTGCTCCAGCCACGAAATTTGGTGGAGAGGTTGGGGCACATGAGATCTCCAATACCCAGAAAGGGTTTGGGCGGATTCTAAACAGATCAAGAGATATTAAAATAATTAATATTTCTAATGGAGTGCCTAAGTCTAAACTTAGGGAAAATAAAATATTAATGTGTATTAATATGAATCTGTTAGAATGGTCCAAAAGACATGGATCAAGCCAGATCTAATCTTAGCCATTGATTAGGGACTTAATCTCGGCCGTTGAGTTGTCAACAGGAAAAGTATAAGAGGAGGCTTGAGGGTCACTTGGAGAGTACACTAGATGATCAGTCATTCTATTCTCTAGAGCGGGATTTGCTAAGAGAGATAGAATCAGTGATCGCGAGAGCAGCTAAGGGGCATTGAGTACTGAGAAATAGAGAAGGCTGAGATTGTGCCGGGAGAGTAGCGCAACACCCAAGGAGGGTTACGCAGAGCTAGCAAGGGCTCTTGCAGGGCCATGCAGAGGCAGCCAAGTGCGCGCAGAGCACTAGAGGAGCCAGCCCAGCTGACGCAGAGGCTCCCAGCGCTGACGTAGGGCCTCCTGGGGTTGACGCAGGCCTAGAAAGGTTAACGCAGGCCTAGAAAGGGTGACGCAGGGCCAGCATGAGACAGAGAGGGGCTGACGCAGTTCAGTTTGGGCAGACGTTGGGGTTGCAGAGCAGTTTTGTGCTGAGGAGCTGTTGGAAGGATTTTCCGGGGTTTCAGCTAGGAGATTTCTCTCAAACTGTGAGGTATAGCTTCTAAGGAACTTCTTTGTTGGCTAGGCCAGTTTCGGCACTCAGACTGTACTCTGATATTGCTTAATAAGAAAACCATCAGAGAGTTGCACCGGTTTTCCCGCATTGGGTTTTTTTGGGGACATTGGTCCAAAAATAATGGTGTCCTGTGGTGTGTTTGTTCTTGTTTCTTTTAGTTGCCGATCTGTAATATGTTGAGCATGCACTGGTGTTTATTTTCAGTATTTACTTTGTAAATAACTTGTTAAAGAAAATTAACAAGTAGGTAGGAATAAATCAGAAAAAGTGCATGAAGGGTCTCTAAACTAAGTAAACTTAAAAACTTTAACATGGTATCAGAGGGTGATTGCAGATTACAGGAGGACTAAAAGACATTAGCCGAGCGGAGCAATACCAATAGAAAACCGCTGTCCCGAGGTGACAGAGGTTGTTTCTAGCAGCGCAGAAGCTAAGGAAGTGTGACTTAGAGCCAGCAAGAGCCACGCAGAAGAAGCCGGGAACTGCGCAGAGCCTCAAAGAGGCCAGCGTTGCTGACGTAGAGGGCCAGAGGGCCGACGCAGGGCATCCCAAGGCTGACGCGACCATGTGGGGTGACGCAAAGCCAGCGTGGGGCAGAGAGGGGCTGATGCAGTTTACGGAGAGGTAGTTGCTGGAGTCTAGAAGGCTGCAGAAATATTGTAGAGTGGAGCTGGTGAGGTACTGTAGTCAGAACAATCCCTGACAGAGCAGGGCCAGAGGAGTTGTTACCGAGGGTTTCTCGCCGAGGAACCCAGATCAACAGTGCAGTTGCACAAGACGATCAGAGTAGGGGGCATCTCGACAAGCGGCAGAAGGATTTCTAGGAGGGAAATCCAGACTCAGAGGGAGTCCAAAAGAGAACTTCCAGACGGGAAGTAGAGACTTAAAGGAGTCGAACAAAGAACTTCCAGGAGGGAAGTAGAGGAGCGTCATAGCACTACATGGGGTAAGAGACCAGGATAGATTGGACGGAGCATCGAACTTCATAGTCTGGAAGGCCAGAATCTTATCAGTGCTTGATAGGAATCGTGTCAAGAACTTCGCCTTGAAGGTTATAGCTATCCCAGTCGACTCCAATGATAATGACAAGTATGAAGAGGCGATGGCGAGAGCCAAGTGCATTATCCTTGACGGGGTCAAGGATCATGTGGTACCACATATAACCGAGAAGGAAATGACAGTTGAGATGTGGGAGGCTCTCAAGAACTTGTACCAGCATACTTCTGTGCAGAGAAGAATGCTGCTCGAGAACCAGATGAGGTTGTATCAGATGAAGAAGGGTCAATCAATTGACACCTTCCTTGAAGGACTGAATGAGATCCGAGACTAGTTGATTGCTATAGGAGCGACATCGGATTAGGAGCTTATGGTGAGGACAACCCTGAATGTTGTCTCAGAAGATTGGCAAGTGTTTGTCCAGAGTATCCTAGGTAGAGGACTCTCCTACCTTGGGACGAAATGTGGGCAGCTCTTCGCCAGGAAGAGTTTAGAGGACGGTCAAAGACAGGTAGTAGCAGCAAAGGGATCAAAGTTCATCAGGAGGGGGAGGATGTGGCCCTAGCATCTGAGGGAAAGCAGGAGAAGCGGAAGAAGAAAGATCTCTCTAAGATCAAGTGCTTCCACTGTGGGGATATGGGTCATTGTGCGACCCAATACCCAAGGAAGAAGAGTAAGGGAGAGTCTTCCGAGACTAAGGCAGCGCCAACACGAGCAGAGAAGGAAGTTTTGACAGACGATGACTGTGCCATGAGTGCACACACGCCACTTAAGCGGAAGTGGGGAGACATCGAGCTACAGGCGATGAGGGGCAGGATCCTCGAGGTACCCAGCCTCTTGGATTAGACCTTGCTACGGGAGCCCCAACAAGGAGTAGCAGGATTGGCTGAGTGGGTAGAGACGGATGCGGATGGAGCGGCAGAGAGAGCTACAGTGTAGGAGTCCCGAGACAGCGCAAAGCTAGCAGGTTGCAGCAGTGCGAGAGGCATAGGAGTGTTGCACCAGTGTAGGAAGGCACAGAGAAGTGTGCAACGGTGTGAGATGCAAGGAGTTGTTGCAGCATCGCAGAGGTCAGAGAGGGAGCACTTGTCAGCGGTAGAGGGAGCTTCAGCATCAAAGGGTGTTTCTAGCCCAATCGGGAGGTCAGTTGGGAGATCAGTTACTTACTTCTCAGTAACTGAGTTGCAGTGCAGCAGTGGGCAACATGATGCAACATGATGAGAGGAGGTGTAGTGCTGGGAGAAAGGACCAGCAACAGCACGGATGCAGAGGGATCTTTCGTACAGATGCAGCAGTGGCAGTGGCAGAACCATGGGCAACAATATAGGAGGCAACAATGCAGAGGATGTTGGGCAGAAAGGCCTAGCATCAACATAGGTACTGATGCCAAATGATCAAAGTAATACTCAGTGAGGAGTATTGCTAGAGCATAGTCCTGGCTAAGAGGGAGTGTTGATTTGGGGTAGCATCGGATCTGCTCCAACCACGAAATTTGGTGGAGAGGTTGGGGCACATGAGATCTCAATTACCCAGAAAGTGTTTGGGCAGATTCTAAACAAATCAGGAGATATTAAAATAATTAATATTTTTAATGGAGTCCCTAAGTTTAAACTTAGGGAAAATAAAAATATTAATTTGTATTAATATGAATCTGTTAGAATGGTCCAAAAGACATGGATCAAGCCAGATCAAATCTTAGCCATTGATTAGGGACTTAATCTCGACTGTTGAGATGTCAACATGAAAAGTATAAGAGGAGGCTTGAGGGTCACTTGGAGAGTACACCAGATGATCAGTCATTCTATTCTCTAGAGTGGGGTTTGCTAAGAGAGATAGAATCAGTGATCGGGAGAGCAGCTGAGGGGCATTGAGTACAGAGAAACAGAGAAGGCAGAGATTGTGTCGGGAGAGCAGCGTGGTAGCCAAGGAGGGTTATGCAGAGCCAGCAAGGGCTCATGCAGGGCCACACAGAGGCAGCCAAGTGTTACGCAAAGCAACAAAGGGGCCGACGCAACTGACGCAGAGGCTCCCAGAGCTGACGCAAGGCCTCTTGGGGCTGATGCAAGGCCAGCGTGAGACAGAGAGGGGCTGATGTAGTCCAGTTTGGGCAGACACTGGGGTTGCAGAGCAGTTTTGTGCTGAGGAGCTACCGGAAGGATTTTCCGGGGTTTCAGCCAGGAGATTTCTCTCAAATTGTGAGGTATAGCTGCTAAGGAAATTCTCTGTTGGGTAGGCCCGTTTCGGCACCCAGATTGTACTATGATATTGCTTAATAAGGAGACCCTCAGATAGCTGCACCGATTTTCCCGCATTGGGTTTTTCCGGGGACATTGGTCCAAAAATAATGGTGTCATGTGGTCCGTTTGTTCTTGTTTCTTTTAGTTGCTGATCTGTAATATGTTGAGCATGCGCTGGTGTTTATTTTCAGTATTTACTTTGTAAATAACTTGTTAAAGAAAAATAACAAGTAAGTCGGAATAAATCAGAAAAAGTGCATGAAGGGTTTCTAAACTAAGTAAACTTAGAAACTTCAACTATTAACTCCTCCGATATTTCTCAGATATTTCATGCGATATCTCCGATATGGATCTTACTCTTTAGCATATGCGATATTTCAATAAAAATAGATTGTAATAGACTCTTACTCTTGGCTTGGCTTTCCTGTGGCTTCTCTGTGATTTCCAATGGCTACTCTTTGATGGCTTTTCTCGGGTTCTTGCTCCTGTTACTTCACGGATCTGCTTCTCCTTGGCTTTCCTCCTTGGGTCTACTGCTTCTATTCTGTCTATATATATATATATATAATCCATATGTTGTATTCATTCCTTGGGTCCTCCATGGGGAACAAGAATCTGCCATCACAAACACTGCCATATTGACATTAATGACAATCCTTATTAACAACTTCTCTATGGAGATGTCACAGTCAACTCTTCTAGTCATTGGATGTTGATTCGTTATCTTTTATTACATGACTATAGTTGCATCTTTCACGATCTCTTCTTTCTTTCTTCGCATATTGCTCCCCAAGAATTTCCATCCATAGTTCCTTCTTCTTCATCAACTACCTCATATTCCATATGAGGACATATCATGTTGATTTCATCTTGTCAATATGTGAACCATGCATTCATGCATCTTTCAAAAGGAAGAGATCTTTTTTCTTTGATCATGCTCATGAGGTAGAGCATTTACGCATGCTATCTGTAACCATACTATGAGATGACATTATCTATTTATTACCATAAGTATGCATACCTTTTTCTTTTTCTTGGCCATCTAGACTTCCTTCAACAACTTCCTTTCCTTGATTGAAAGTACTTCAACCATGTTGACATGTTGCACTCCTTTGTCACCCTACCATTATCCTTCTAAACAATGGATTCCACAAAAGGTGAAATGATCAGCGAGACGCTTGATCCAAGAGGTGAACCTTCTAATGAAGATTTCAACAAAGGATCTTAATTATCCTCATTTTGCAAATGTTCCTTTCTAATGATGATGATGTATGATGAATTCTTTTTACCAGGCTAGATGAATTTCATATGTGCTACTAATGCTATTAGTGAGGTTACCAAAAGCTACTTCCTTTATATGTCGACTGCTACATCCATATAAACTTTTACTTAACCGATTATTTCAACCTTCTCTAATGATGTCATGAGCTCTTGCTTTAGTCGTATCCTTCCAATATGATACCATCTTCTATTAAGATGCATCTAGTCATAATGCTTCTCATCTTAGACTGTTATGGTAGAGGCCTTTTCACCTCCTACTTCTCCTTGTTATGCATCAGAGAAATAGTGATGATCTATCCCTTTGGATTTCTTCTCATAAGGGTCTTCCACTTCTTCGGTGATATGGGCTTCAATTCTCTCTTTCCTTTTCTTCTTGTCCTTGAGTTTCAGGCAATCTCTCTTGAAGTGCCCATATTCCCGACAACCATAGCATTGGATTTTTGACGTATCCTTCTTCTTTTTCCAAGGACCAAACTTTCCTTTTCTCTTAGCGATGGCAGCACATGCTTGAACTTGTTCATTTGATCCCACATCACTTTTTGCCTTCAACTTGGTTTTTTCAATCTTACACAATGAGCAGAGTTCATTGAATGGGGTGGCTTCCTTCTTTCCGTAGATGCTTGATACGAAGTTTCCCCATTCATCAAGTAGTGCATTGAGCACCACAGTGGTCATTTCTTTATCAGACATTATTTCGCCCAACTCTTGCAGCTGGTCTCTTATTTTTGGCACCCTCATAAGATATGAGGCCATTCCTTCTTCCTTTGATACTTTCATCTTATATAGCTCTGTTCTTAAAGATATGACTTCCCCAGCGGTGCTTAAGGAAAACAATTCTACTAACATCTTGTAGATTTCTTTTGATGTCTCCAACTTAAGTTACATAAGGTATGAGAGGATCCTTGATGGATTCTATAAGGATTCTTTGACCCCGTTGAAGGAAATGTAACTAGGTTTGGTCTTCATAAATGTACTTGTGATATTTGTAATTATTCAAGAAAAGAAATATTATTTTTTATAATATATGTCAATGAGTTTCTTGCTCATTAAAGTAAGTCTAGCACATGTTAAAGTGCTATATGTAAATCAAAAAGTCAAAAGAATTATGTTAAAGACCTTAAGGGTATGTTACATTGTGTATAAGAGTCAAAGAAGTAACCTCCAAGCAAAGTCAAGTCCCTTCCTATGCAAAGGCACCGCCAAAGAGTCTCCTTCAAGAATGTGACACCACCAAAGAAACCATTCGAAGTAAGCATAACAAGTCGACCTTCTAGTTGGCCTAAAAGGAGGGACAATCCTCTATAAATAGAGGTTGTCCACTCCATTACAACGTGAACCAAACAACTCTAAAATCTGCGAAGAGAAGAGGCTAGAGAATGGGCAACGAAGGACGAAGAAGAGGCCTCCTAGTGCAACAAAGGAAGGAGGAGAAAAGCCGAAGTGAAGAGGATTGTTTCTAGGGCTAGAAACAGTCACACGTGCGAAGAAAGGGTGGTCAAGTTTGTAGGTATAACAACAGGGACAAACAATCCATAAACTAGTGTTGATTGGGTTTGAAACTAGGCCTACAAGGCCTCCCAAGTCAAGCGAAGAAGCCTATCTCTCTAGTGAAGGAAAAGGACCCTAATTCTCTAGGGTACCTCTCACATGTGCGAGAATTAGGGCTGCAGTGCTGTCACACTAAGGAAGAACGAAGTGCCGGAAGAAGGACAAAGTGCTGGGGAATGAAGTGCCAGAAGGAGGTGAACAAAGTACCAGGAAAACATAGTGCAGAGAAAAGGAAGGACTTGACTTGTGCTTGGAGGATCTTCTAGTTAAGTGTCTAGGGTTTGGCATTGATAAAGAAAGAAGCTTCAATAAGAGAAAACTTACCAAAGGGTTTTCCTCTCAAGAGAAGAGAGTTTTTGGCCCTAGCAGAGAGCCAACATCTTGTGTTCTTGTTTTATGTTTTTGATAGAAGTTTGATGAAGTACACACACATGCATTAATAATAAAAAGAATAAGATTAATCTAACAAGAAAAAGTAAAAAGACTCCACAAATTGTTATCAAGTCAAGAAGAATCACACTACACCTAATTGCTCGAGATTCTTCAACAATGCCCTTATTTCTCCTTTCATATACTTAGCTAGAGCTTGAGATTCTTCCTTTGTGTTGAAAACTCTAGGGTAGTAATGGTAGGTGATTTCTCTTGCAATGATAATTGCTTGTGATGTATTTTTACTTAGCTTCTTTCTTTTACTTGATTACATTAATGTTCTCTATCATCAAACAACTACCAAATCATAAATAACAATGAGACAAAGGACACGAGATGTAGGCTATCACCTAGGGCCAAAACCTCTCCAAGCTTGAGAGGAAAACCCATCGAATTCTTCTTCTTATAGAATCTTCAATTGATGAATTCCAAGACCAAGACCCTTGACCTAATAACCTCTCCAAGACCAAGTCACAAGACCTTTTGAACAACTCTTCTTCTTATCCAAGTCAACGCTAGTCAAATTGACTTCTTGCACCTCTGTTCTCGGCTTCTCTGAAATTCGGCCTCTTTACATAGACCTGTAATTTTCGGCCTCCTTACGGAGACCTGCAATTTTCGGCCTCCTTATGTAGACTTGCAATTTTCGGCCTCCTTGAAACCATTGCAATTTCACATGTGTGCATTGATTGGAGGAGTTTGGTGAGGATCGTTCCATTTGCTTGACCTAAACAATTCTTCTTGAGATCTTGGCTAGCAAGAATTCTTATTTTGTGACCTTTGTTTTGGCTTCTTCAAGGACTGTCATTACTCTATTGCAGAAACCCTAACTGCAGTCACATGTGTGGGAGGAGAGACCCAAAAACAACACAAAATCCTTCGATCTTCTTCTCCTTATCTTTGCTGCTTGAAGAGGCTATCTTCCTTCCTTTTTCACACTTCTTTCTTCTTTTTGGATGCTTCATTGATGATGTCCCAAGTGAGGTCGAGTCCTCCTTTATATAGTGATCTTCCCATGTAAATAAGCCGACTTGTCCTCATGCCTAGGCCGACATCTCCTTCTAGAACGATCTATATCTTCTTTGGAAGGCCGACTTGTTTGAGTACTTGTGACAAGGTCTTGGAGGGTCTTTTGACTCTTATAATGACTCAAATAAATATGTAACATGCCCTAGAAGGGTCTCTCATACATGACAAAGACTCAATTGACTTTATGACTTAATGACCAATCCTAAGAGCTCACAATGGGAGCTTGATCTATATAAAAATAAAATTCCTTGAGCATGAAACCCATGACTCAAGTATAACAGAAATAATTTTATTTTTCTTCTTTACATCAATTACATAAAATCAGGATTATAGATGTCATTATGAAGGCTGAACCTAGTTACATATTTCAACACTTTGGAGGCTTAGAGATTGAACCCTTAAGATGTCCAACAACTTCATTTTCTATGAGCATCAAATTTGTCCTCTTCTTCCATGCAAGAAAGTTTGATGACCCAACCAATTTGTTGCTTTCCTTGCAAAATGAAGTCATTTTGATAGATTCAGACATACATATAAATATACTTACTTGTCAAGGGAAGATGCTTTTTGATGATGATATCTTCAACTTGATGCCTTTCTTGGTGATGTTAATGATAGAAGATGCCTTCTTGATGAAGATGTCTTCCTTCAAAAGTGATCCTTGACTCAAATAGAGGGATATGACCTTGATTCCTTGATGGTGATGCCACCACCTCTTCTTGCTACCTTGGATGATAGTGTAGAATGTTGTGGCTTTCCCAAGGTGCTTCAAATATAGGGTCTTTCTTTGAATGAGTGGATGACGGGTCCTTCAGGTCTTCTTTTCTTTGTGATGAAGATTGTTCAATGTGTAAGCTTCCCAAGAATGCTTCAATTGAAGAACCCTTTCTTTGAATGAGCTAGGGTTTTGAGGTCTTCTTTGATACTCCTTAATTACTTTCTTCAAGATGATGAGAAGGTTAGTCCTTCTTGATGATTGATTCTCTTGTTGTTCCCCAGATGATCTTCTTGTGCTTTGGCCCTTGAGTATCCTTCTATAAGCTACCTTTCCTTGATGTAGTCACCTTAGCTATGATATCATGTTGAGAAATCTAGGGCAGCTAGCTAGGTCATTTCTCTTACTTTGTTAACTGCTTGAGATGTGTTTTTACTTAACTTAATTAGCTTCTTCTTTCGCTTGGTTATATTTAGTGTTCTTTTCATCAAACAACTACCAAATCATAAAGAACAATAAGACAAGAGGACACAAGATATGGGAGATCAGCTAGGGCCAAAACCTCTCCACTTGAGAGGAAAACCCACAAGAATTCTTCTCTTCTTATAGAACTTCCATTGAAGAATTCCAAGACCTATGGCCCTTGACCAAGATCCCTCCAAGACCAAGTCAAACCTCTTCTTGATGAGATCTTCTTCCAATAACTTTGACCTCGACAACTTCTGCTACTTCGACCTCCCAGTGGATTCTTTTGCAATTTCAGCCTCTAGCAATTTCTTCTGTAGAAACCCTAGTTTACAAGTGTGGCTGGAATATGGATCGATTTACTTCTTTGTGCATTTGCTTGACTTGCTTTCTCTTCCTTGTCAATTTGGCTTGCACATAAGGCTTCTTGTCCCTGAAATCTTGGCTTTAGCAACTCAGTTTTCACTGCAACAATTTGATGCCCTAATCTTCGCATGTGTGGAGAAATATAACCCAAAACAAACCCAAAAACTTCGATTTCCTTTTGTTGGTTTAACCTCCTCTTCCTTGCTCTTCTTTTGATCTCTTCTATGCTTTGATCGAACTTCTTTTGTTGCTGGGTGAGTGTGTATTTGAATGAGGCCGAGTGCTCCTATATATAGGCCTTTCTCTAGGTCAAATTGCTTCTTTTAGGCCGACTTGCTGACTTGTGAGGCTGACTTGATGTTTGCACCATGACGAGGTCTTGGAGGGTCTTTTGACTCTATTTTGACTCAAATAAATTTTCTTTACAATTTGTAACATGCCCAAATGGGTCTTTAATACATGGCGATGACTCAATTGACTTGTAGACTCAATAACAAGCCCTAGAAACACTCAATGGGTGCTTGAACTATAAAATAAATTTCCCTTGAGCATAAAACCCATGCCTCAAGAGTAATGATAATAAATTTATTTGTCTTCTTTACATTAAATACATAAAATCATGATTACATATGTAATTATGAAGATCGAAACTAGTTATATCTTTCAACATATTGGTGTAACATCCAACCTCGAAAGGCCCTTAAACTGTTGAAAATTGGTAGCGACAGGATGAGTTCCCATGGAGAAGCCCATCTACGCCAAGGGGGAACCCTTCTTCTTCATTAGACAATTCAAAATTGGTCAAAGGAAATTTACAAAGTTGAGTTTGACAAGTCGGACCAGTGAAGGTGATATGTCGGCTCCTCATGTGTGAAATTAGACCTCCTTAACCTCATATAAAAAGGCATTTGTTGACCCCACTTGGAGACCATCCATCACACATCTCGCATCACATCAAATGGTTCGTACATCTCTGAAATTGCAGGAATGACTTCACACGTGCGAAGGAGAAGGTGGGTTTCTCATCTGGGAGTGTGACTTTTTGTTTTGGGATAGTGTTGGACATCGTTGGATTAGTTTGACTTGGGCTTATTAGGTCGAATTCATTGCTATATATAGTGGTTGTAGCTTCCTTAATGAGGTCGACTTGATTAAGGGTAGGCTGACTTGGTGGAGGGTTTACATGACCAATTATATAAAAATTATTTTTCTTCTTTGACACAAAATGCCCAATAAGGGTCTAGGACAAGATGACATGGACAATGACTCAAGACATAAACCCTAGAAGCACACAATGGGTGCTTTGACCTAGAAACGAAATAAATAAAGCATGAAACCCATGCTTATGAATAATTTTTCTTTTTCTTCCTTTTGACAAGTACATTACATCATGATTCAAATACAATTATGAAGACCGATACTAATTACATTTCTCAACAATCTAGAGTCAAAACTCAAAAGTTAAAACTAAAAATGGACAATGAACAATGAATTAATGTTATTAGAAGTTAGAACTATACCTGTCAGAGAGCTAGTTGACCCCAAAACTAGGAATTGGAGAAAAACTGGACCAAAAAATACATATATATTCAAATTTTGTACAAAGTACATGGATATTCATGTGCATCCATATGAATCCAAACCATTATGCACAAATATATAACGTTGCTCATATATATCGGAAGTAAGGGTGCATATAACCAAAATAGCATAAAGTGCAATCCATCCTTGAACCAAAAATATATTGGCAAATAGGCTCTAGATGTCTTCTATAGTAAAAAAAAATCATGCTACGATGAATACCTACATATCATTAATATTATTGCCTATATTGGGATTTTCATCATGAATATCACCCTCTTAGCGTTAAAATAAGATAGAAAGAGCTTGACATGTTAAATTGAGATTTTGTTTGAGTGGCATGTACAATTTTACTAGGTCATGACAAAGGAGTTCAACAATTAATGCCACCATCATCAAGGTACATAAAGGGCCCGATGCTCTTGATTAAATTCTAGTTCCATACCCCCATATATGATAGAATCCAATGGAAACATTGCAATCTTCCAAATCTTGAAATCCTAAAAACTATTAAGTTTGCTATATTTTGAGTGGAATCTAAAATTCTACTTTCTCCATTTGATATCCGATGAGGTTGGAACCATTGTGAAACATCTCATGTCAATTAATGGTAATGTTCAAAATTTAAGTAAAAGGATTTTATCTTTCATTTTCAACTTTTTACTTTAAGAATTTAACAATATCATTAATTACATAGCATTGGTAGGGGCCTAAGGTTGAATATTAGGCTTTCCTACTCATATTTTTTTTTTTTAGGCAAAATTCAAGGGGGACACCCAACCCTTTTTGAGGGGGGACATCCACAAGCGCCTCTTTTGGCGAAACATACCCTTAACATTGGGGAAGCGTTTCCCTTTGTGTCTCCCTGAACTTCCCCAGAGGGGGACTTGAGGAAATGTTTCCAAAGGCATCCCTTGTAAAAGCCCTAATTTTACAATTAACAAAATTTTAATGAAGTTGTAGCTCAATAAAAGCGCTAATTTTACAATTAACAAAATTTAACAAAGCTGTTGTTCAAATTAATCAGAGAAACTCAAAATTTGACAAGTAACATTTTATACCCAAATTTTGAAATTTAACGAGAGAAACTAAAATTTAATCATTCATTTGTAGGTACTTACCTGAAACTTTTGTTTGAAGGTCTTTTTGGTCTGCTGTTGCTCATGCCCCTATTACCGAATCAACCCTTTTCCTTCCAATGTATCTGGGATCAACCTACTCGGTTCCTAGATCCAGAAGACTTCAAAATGGAGGTCTTCTAGCCCATGTGCCCAAAGTTCCAAGAACAATCAAGGCTCAATCTTCCTCTTTCTCTGTGGCTCTGTTGGAAATTCCTCCTCTGTTTGTGTAATACTCCAAAACTCTCCCCTCTTATGCGTTATTACGTCTCCTTATATTTCCCCCTCCACCACCGGCTTAGCCTCCTTTGAGGTCTTTTGTATTCCTTGCCCTCCAACGCGTGGAAAACTAGAATGATCTTTTCCCTTTTGGAGGCGGTGACACTTGTTTTGTTTAAATAAAATTGTGTTGGCTGAGTGGGTCATGTTTTGTTAAGAGATTTACTAAAATGGTTTTTTTGTCATACGTATTGTTACATTATTTTTATGTTATGTTATATTTTTAAAATGTTATTCATTCCCTTTAATTGATACAATGTATATAACGATATTGTTTTTTTTCATTTTCTTTTAATTGTAAGATATCCAAAGTATGCTTACTTTTAATTAATATAATGTTTATATTAAACTTTCATTTTAATTTGTATAACAAATTAATATGTATATATTTTAATTTCCCCTTTTATATTATATATGTTGTATCCCTAATGTACTTTGTATAACCCATTGTATTTACTTTAATTTTGTATGATATATTCTAGTTATATATATCATGAGGGTGGTATACATAACAAGTACTCGACAACATATATTCATTAGATTCTGATCGTTAGTATTTACTTAACACTTCGATAATTAATTCGTTACCTTAGACATTTTCCATAATTAGTTAGTACGCATACTAGTGCAGTGCGTGCAATACATGCATATGTAGTTATCATATGCATGTTAATAATCATATTTTATTCATAATCCGAGATGGGTCATTACATCCCTTGTCCCCAGAAAGTGGGAAACATGGGAAGCACACCCCCCACCCTGGGGGATGCATCCCCGTGGAACACTGCATATACTTGGGAGTGCAATTTTGAGGATCTTGCGACCAACCCTCCAACCTCAGATCAACAAAAGCTATGAATGCTTAGCTTCAATGGGAATTCAGATCTTTTAGCTTTAGTGGGCATTCAAATGGTCTATCCCCCTTCATTTAGATATTCCTTAATGCTCTTGGGCACTTCCTACCTACCAAATGAGAGTTGAATAGGATTATCGAGAACAACGTTTATAGGCACTTTATCCAAATCACTTGGGTTAAACCTCGAGGTGGGTTATGCCCAAAGTTGGCCTTTTACTTTGAGCACTTCTTGGAGCTTAGCATAGAGATGGGTTCATAGTTTGAACACAATATACACTCAGCCATTGGATGCATGTTCTCCGCATTTCCCTTAGCTAATTAAGAGTGGGTTCTCATAGATTTCACGTAGAGACAAATGACCTGATTGATTGATCGGATAAGACTTGCTAACTATGCCATCTACAAGCTCCTCGAGACTGAGGAACACTTCATATTTCACTACCTTATCTATTATGAGATTAGGGGGAGATTCCATTGTCGATATAGTGGGACTTGTTTACCGCCCAAAGATTTTTGAAGACTCCATGCCCAAGGATGTATCAGAGGCTTCATGTACCATCAAAGATCATCATATCACCGAAGTTTTTCAACTCTATTTCTTCTTCTCATCTTCTTTTGTTGTGCTCAAATTTCACAAGCCCTGCGGGGATGATGTAAGGTGATGCTAATAAGATGAGTTGAGTCATGTAACAAGCCTAGGTAACTTGAGACCTTGCCATCAAGTGAGTTTACTCTGGAAGGTTTTTTTCACTTGGTTAATTATTATATCCTTACGGGGACTTAATAATTAATTGAGTTTTTTCCTCCGAGCATAACCCCAAAGTCAGGGTATGGCTTGAAGGCAATGCCTTGGGCGAGCCCTAGTGTCTAAAGTCATTGTATATTACCATACTGGATCACTTTTAAAGTTTCGTGAAATTTGATTAGGTCTAGGGGTCATTTTTTTTTTTTTTTTTAAATTTCCCGCAGGACGGAAATTTAAATAAAATTTGAATGTAATACGTAATAAGTGATGTCTACAGAAGTTGTATGGGGTATGTGTGCTCAAAATTACACCTATCGCCGTCAAATTTCTGCTATGACACATTTTGAGGGGTAAAAAATAAGTTCTAGACCCTCAAAACCCACTTTTCCTAAGTTTACTGGGAAGTCTGGCAATAAATTGAACCAGAAATAAATTAAATGGAGAAAAATAGATAGCTACATGTGACAAAATGACATAGAATTGACTTGGAAATTATCTCAAGTCAAAGGAATAAGTCAAAGGACAAGTGGAGGTTGATTTGGCACCTTACATCATAAATTCATGGCCCACTTAAGGAAATCAATTTTTCTGGCATTAATGAAGCAACTGGCGACATGGAAAATGGAATTTCCCGAGGATTTAATGCACATGTTGGAATATCTCATGGATTGGATGGAATATTTGATGGAGACTTGTCTCCACTTCACTCACCTTAGCTTTCACACTTGGCATCCAGAGGAGTATCAACGCAATTCTTAAGGAGATTTACGCTAGGCACATTGGAGGAATCAACATGAGGTATCATCACATGGTTTGATCATGGAGTTTGACTTGAGTTAGCTCCTTGATTGGTTCACACTTGGATTTCCTCATCTTCACACTTGGAGAATTCAATTTTTCTTGAGGATATCTTGGTGCCACCTATGAAATTCGATTTCTTGGAGTCTTCACATTTGGAGTTTGATTTCCTCTCTTGGGATCTTCTCCATGGCCATTTGTCGCTTGGTTGCTACATTGAGATTTTCTCTCATTCTCTATATAATAGAGCTTTGTGCTCTCATTTTGTATCGATTGTTTACGAGCTATTATGCTTGGAAAAGCTCTGCTCTTATGTACACTTGTTCTTAATTGCAATAAAAGACTTTGGAGTTCATGCATGAGTTGTTGTTCCATTAGAGTACGATGATTGACTCACTATTGATATAATTTCCTTTGCCCATGTTTTGATTTATTTTATTTCCATATGCTCTTGTAGACTTGTTAATTTAAAGCTATCTTGCATTAACAATTGATTTAGTTGTATGCTCTATGTGTGAAAATTTCTAGTTATTTTCCAATAAATTTCTATAGTTTTCTTATCGTTGCTTATTTACTAAATCTATATGGGACTAATGTTTGATTGAAGTTTTGTAGAGGAAAATCTTGTTGGATCAAATATCAAGCGTGAGGGGAAGTCTTTGGAGAGACCAAGCCACTCTTGATACATTCTCCAAGGAGCTCTCATTGGTTCTTTGAATTCCTTAGTTCATCTTATGAAGTAATTTTTTGCAGGGATTTTTTTTGACATAGCTTGTATACAAGCAACTACTTCATAATTTAAATCTCTTTAAAAAAAGTGTGCTTTTATTGATATATTTGGCTATTTAAGAGCATTTTCCAAACTATGCAAGTGATGGGGTTCACTCCTATCACTTGATTTGGTTTTGCATATTATTTTGTATCATACTTAAATTCTCTTTACACTGATTTTGTCTTAGTTTTGTAAGCCATAGTTGGAGTTTTGACATAAGTGCCTTGAAGAAAGACTATTGAACTCTAATTAGTTTTCTTGGAGGACCTCTCAAGCATCTAGGATATATTTCAAGGAGACCGTGAACACTAAAAGGAGCTGCAAATAAGAATAGACTGTGGGCATTTGTGGAGATTGTAATTTTCAGATTTTAGCAAGTCTTCATTCGCCCTTGAGGTTGCTATTGTTGGAGAGATATTATAGCTGTTTCTAGCTCCAAATCTTGTACTATTTCACTTCATCTATGGGCAGCCCTCTGAGAGGCTTTGACTCCATTGTAATATCGTAATAAAAGATCTCTTTTTCTTGTGGGATCTTGGGTTTTACCCAAGGCATCCTTTCTCCTCTTTTAGAAGGAGGATTTTGTGTGGGTGGACTAATTTTGCATCTTTTTTAACTTTTTTTTTTTAACTCATTTTGCATGCTTTAAAATTAACACAACCTCACCATCACATTTCAATTTCTAAGTTAAATTTTGCTACAAGTTTCACTTGATGCTTTGCTTTTCATTCTTGCTTTGAAGTACATGTTGATATTTTGCTTTAAAGCAACTCATTTCTTACATGCAAGTATTTGGAGTTATGTGGCAAGTTTAATTTAGTTGCTTAACAATTTGCGTTATTTGGGATACAATTGCCTCACTATAAGCTCATTTGTTATTTTGCTTACTTATTTTCCAAGCATACTTTACATTCAAACATTGTAGTCTTGGCTCCATATCATTTAAATTTTGCTTAAGTTTATTGTTCATTATGTGGCAAGTTTAATTTAGTTGCTTAACAATTTGCTTTCTTTGGGATACAATTGCCTCACTATAAGCTCATTTGTTATTTTGATTACTTATTTTCCAAGCATACTTTACATGCAAGAATTGTAGCCTTGGCTCCCTATCATTTAAATCTTGTTTAAGTATATTGTTCATTGGCATATCATTTTTTTTTTGTGTAAGTCAGAAGTTATATTATAGCACAAAATATAGTACAAAAAATCTGCCTAGGCAGATCGAGAGCAATGACAGACTGATAGACAAATCCAAACCAACTGCTCAGAAGATTCAAAAGAGAACTAAGGGCACACCACGCAGGGAGGCCAAAACTGAGAGCATCTGCTCAATGAACCGACACAGAAAACACTTGACAGTACATAAACGCGAAACGAGAAAACAAAAGGCCGAAGCCTGAACCAGAAACAGAGAGAACAGACCGAGGGAGGAAGCTAAATGAACTTTCCCATGTGACTGATAGTATCCAGGCCCACCTCCAGAACATGCTTATCCACTTTGGCCTGCAGGGCTTCAATCGGCTCGTTCTCCTGCACCTCTGTAGTAGTGTGCTGCTGCTTTGAGCGGTCTGGACACACGGTATTCCTCAGTATTCTGATAAGCAGTGTGAGTTTCTTGTTAACTGTTTCAACTGCTTCATGCACAGTTGTAATGCGACGGTCCAGCGAGCTGTTGTAGTCTATGATTTTCGCCATCTGGGCCTCAGTCAAATTAATTTCATTCACCACATGCTCTTTATCTTTGTTGTTAGATTCCAGGGCTCTGGCTAAGAGGGTTTTGATGCGCCAATTTTTTGCTTTAGTTCTGACATATTGCGTGGCTCTCTTCAAGGGAGTACCGGGGTCCCGAATCCAGTCTACCTCGCCCGCCATGTCTTCCTCAGTCCGCCGAGCCTCCTCCTCTTTCACTTTGGCTTCCAGCTCGGCCACCTTTCGCTTATTCTTGCTGGCCGTTCTCGTCTCCTACACAATCTGCGCCTCGTGCAGCTCACGGTTAGCAGCCGCAGACCTACAGCTCCCCGTATCCATGACTTGCGCTCTGTGCTTATCCCGGCTGATACGAATGCCAATGAGCGAAACTTTCTCAGCGTCTTTAGAGATAACAGTAGGTAAACCAGGGTCCCGGCAGTCTGATATATAGTGTATCCCCATGTTATTTCGTATGAAGCTTGTCCCTGTCCATCGCATAGTGGGTGTACTGTAGTAATAAATTGGGGTGATGGCCGCACAAACCGAGCCATTCCAAGCCGATATTACATTAATGTTGCAGATCTTCATCCAGCCAAAAATGCACCAAGTGTCCCGTTCATTTGTGCTGCTCCTACGGTGAATTCGGTGGTGTGACTTTTCATAATTGCCAGCTTGGCTGGCCGGCTTGTGCCAAGACCCAGGCCGAATCGCCCCTCCCAATATTATCATAAAAGCTGCTGATATTTTTCTATACGGAAACGTACCAAGCGTCCCGTCTCCAGTTCTTTTGATGCTGTTAAACCTGCGGTGTGATTTGCTATGATTGCTGTTCTGGCTGTCCTGCTGCCGCCAAGAATGCCACCGCCACTTTTGTTCTATCATCCAGCCCCCGTGGAGATTACTTCTGCCGTTACCGGTTTCTCCACTCATCTGGTACCTTGACCAGAAACCGTTATCGGCTAAGCTCGATCGGCTTCGGTTAAGTCCTTCTCTGCCAGCTGTGCACATGTTGTTTTAAGAATAGGGCAGTCCACCTCCTGCCAACACCTGTCCCAAACTCTATCCTGGTTGTCCATGCCGAAGTTTGCCAGATGGTCTGCCAACCCATTCGCTTTCCTTCTGATCGTTTGGAACACTAAGCCTCCCATTCCTTCCAACAGCTCCGCGATACTCTCAGTGACCTTAGCCAGCCTCCAGTGGTTAATGGCTTTGCTAGCCTTGGTTCCTGCCTGAATGCGTTTGGCCGTAGAGATAACTAGTGAAGAATCTCCTTCCACAATTACATTGCCTCTTCGAATTGTCTTAAGAATTCTCAGACCCTGTTCGAGCACAGCAAATTCCATTTCGTTGTTTGTGCTCTCTCCTAGCACCCTGCAATATATATGTAAAATTTCTCCATTCTGATTGCGAATTACGCCTCCTATGCCTGCTTTACCCGGGTTCCCCCTTGAAGCTCCATCAAAATTCAGTTTTAGACCTCCGATTGGCGGACGTTGCCATCTTATGATTTGCGAGGAAGGTGGTGGCCTGTACACCGACGTCGATGGATTGCTGGAGACCTCCAGATGAAAGCTCTTCAGGATGCGTAAGTCCTGAGCTGACGGTTTCTCATCCTGTTCTGCTTTACATTTTGTCTGAATAAGCTGTTGGATATTAGCTAGAATTGTTTCTTTAGCAAATTCTATATTTCTGTGTTCATCTTGAAATGTTCTGCGATTACGCTCCTTCCATATAGTCCATAACATAAACCCTGGGACGCATTTCCATATGCTATTAGCTCTCCGAGACTGTGAGAAGTTTTTTCTCCAATTGAGAATTGTTCCGTGAATGGATTCCCTGTCACGGCCAGATTCGCCGAGAATACTTTCCATCCAGTTCCACAGCTGGTTTGCCCACTCACAAGAGTTAAAAAGGTGATTCATAGTTTCCGCCTCATTGGTGCACATTGGGCACCTTGAAGGTCCCCTGAAACCTTTTTTATAAAGATTTTCCCAGGTTAGAGTTTTCCTTCGCATCAGCAGCCACAGAAAGGTTCTGATTTTCGGCCAGAAGAGGTTGTCCCAAACCTTGTTGCACCAGGGCACGACTTCAGGCTGCTCTTCCTTTTCTATTATGCTCCTAGCTTCTTTCAGGGAGAAATTTCCATTGCCATGCAGACCCCATCTCAGCTTGTCATTCTCTTCTGCTTTTCGAATCTTCCTTTTGAGAATTTTGTGATTCAAAAGCTGAATGTTCTCCCTTGTGTTCTCGTCAATGTCTGTGTTGAAGATCATCCACTCCCTCCAAATCGGATCTCTGCTGTTAGGGTTCCAGTACTGGTTAACTCTGTGTTTACCTTCATTTTGATTTATCTGCTTCAGGAATGCAAGCTCTGGGGATTCCAATTTAGGGAGTTGCCGCCAGGCATCCTCCCAGAAAAGAGCCTGGCTTCCGTTCCTTATCTCCCAGAAACTGTGTTCCTGAACTATATTTCTGTTGTTTTTGGCATGGTTCCATATTGGCGAGCCAGCAGGGACGTCCTGAATTCTTATGAGGTCCTGATCATTATATTCCGGCAGGTACTTCTCCTTCCAATGTTTGGCCCAAGGTAAGCTTGTATCAGTTATCCATTTCCACCAGATTTTGGCCCCACAAATTTTGTTGACCACTAGGGGATCGGCTAGATTTAAACCACCTCTGTCCTTTGGTTTGCATAGTTTCTGCCACGCTACCAGAGACCATTTTTTCTTGTCTCCTTTTCCATTCCACAAAAAGGATCGCTGTATTGTTCTCATCTGATCCATGATCCCTTTAGGAGCCGGGAGAATTGATAAAAGGTATTGAGGAATGGCCTGCAGGACAGCTTTAGTTAAAGTAAGCCTTTCGGCGAAATTTAGAGCTCTGTTAGTCCAGTGCTTGCATTTCCTTTCCATACTGGCAAGAACTTTTTCCCAATGAGCCTTCTGCCATGGTTTGAGAGTCAGAGGGGCTCCAAGATATTTCAAAAGAAGGGATCCAATTCTAAATCCTAGAAGCCGAGACAGGTGAATCTGGATTTCCTTATGAGTGTTGAAAAAGAAGATTGTGGACTTGGAAAAATTAATCTCCATACTCGAGGCGTTGCTGAACAAGTTGAGGATGTCCCTGTAGGCTTGTGCTTCTTTCACTGTGGGAACACCATGTAACATGGTATCATCCACAAACTGTTGATGTGTTGTGGCTGGAATTGATTTGATAGGTTGAAGACCTTTAATATGGCCCTCTGCTTTTTTCTTGGCGATAATTCTGCTCAGGCCTTCCATGAGAATCACAAATAAAAAAGGGGATAGGGGGTCACCCTGTCTAATACCTCTCGAGGGAGAGAAGGGGATTGAAAGAGCGCCATTCACCAGGATAGAAAATCTTGGTGATTTAACTAGAGCCAGCACCCATTTTATCCATTGCCTGCTGAACCCGAACGCTATTAATACTGCTTCCAAGTAGTTCCAACTTACTTTGTCATATGCTTTAGATAGATCTAGTTGCATAATCATTCCTGCTACTTTCCTTGACTGAAGTGAGTGAATCATCTCCTGTGCCATCAAGATGTTATCTAAAATTTGCCTGCCTTCAACGTAGCCAGATTGCTCCTGCGATATTATGCCCGGTAGTATTGACTTCAACCTGTTGGCAATGACCTTAGATATGATTTTGTAGATGACATTACATAATGCAATGGGTCTGAACTTTTCCGGTTTATTTGTTTCTTCAACCTTAGGTATGAGAGCAATGAAGGTAGAGTTCAAAGATTTCAAAATGGAACTAGATCGTCTGGAGTCTTCCACCACCTCCCAAACTTCCTGCTTGACAACGTGCCAGCAGGCCTTGTAGAAGTTGATGGTGAATCCATCCGGCCCTGGAGCTTTATCGTTGGGCATGCTCCTCACTGCTTCCTCAACTTCTTCCAGAGAGATTACTCTCCGAAGGGCCCAGTTTTGATCATCTGTGATAGATTTAGGAATGGCATTAGTAATTTCCTTTATAGCTTCCTCTCTATTGGTTCCCGGTTCTTGTGCTATGGAGCAGAAGTGGTCCGATAATAGAGCTGATATTTCAGTGTGATTCTTAAGGACCTCCCCTTCATTGTTTTTTAGTTCTAAGATCTTGTTTGCGCTTCTATAATCCATGGCCGACCTATGAAAGAACTTAGTGTTCTGCTCCCCTTCTTTCAGCCATTGGATTCTCGATTTCTGCTTCCACAAAGTCTCTTCTTGCTTGCATCTGCTGTGCCACTGTTGAGTGAGCATTTTTTCTTGCTCAGAAGTTTCCTCGCTTCTGATTCCTACTGTACCTTCCCTTTGAATTTGTTCCAGCTTGTTTTCTATGAGACTTTTCTCCTGAAAGATGTTTCCAAACACTGTTTTGTTCCACTCTTTTATTCTATTTTTAATGGTTTTTAGCTTTTTTTGGAGGTTGAACATTTTGGAACCTGTTTCTTCCACCGGTTCCGACCACCACTGCTCAACCATCGATAGAAAATTAGGATGGTCTAACCAAAACTTTTCGAATCTAAAGGGCTTATTCCTGGGGGTGCCCTGAAGTTCGACAATGAGTGAAATAAGCCAGTGATCCGAACCTCCACTTGGGAGGATATCCGATTCTACTGTTATTCCATCCAATAATATGCTTTCTGAAATTAAAAAACGATCAAGTCTGGAGGCTATTAATCTTTCGCCCCCCCTTCTGTTGTTCCAGGTAAATTTACCACTCTTAGGGTGAACATCCACCATCTTGGCATTATCAATAAAACTTGTGAAGGCATCTGCATCCCTGTTAAGTTTCCTTAGGCCTCCTTTCTTTTCCAGAAGGGTGGTAATCATGTTGAAATCCCCCCCAAGAATACATTTGGAATTGGGGTGTCTTTCAATGAGTCTAGAGATCGAAGATAGGAAACTTATTTTGTCTTCTAATAGCTAAGGGCTGTAAATGTTAATGCATAAGAAGGATCTAGAATTACCTGTGGGTTGAACCTCCACCGCAATGAAATGTTTACTTGCCTCCGCTGATAAAATCCGGATTACCCTTGTGTCCCAAAACGTTGCCAGGCCTCCTTCACGACCTTGACTCTCGATCTCCAGGACTTCAAAATTTCTCCCCAGCTTGATGCGAATGCGATCAATACTGGCTCTGTTACATTTAGTCTCTTGTAGGAACAATATCTCCGGTTTATATTTCTGCATTTTCCTCTTTAGAACTCTCTGCTTAGCCTGGCTGTTAAGCCCCCTTGCATTCCATGATACAATCTTCATGATAAAACAAATTATTGGAAGGACGGGAAGGCGCTTAGCACCTTCATCTTTCCTGCGTTACATAGCATCTCACCCAGCTCCTGCAGTACTTCTCCACTTGTTTTGCGGCCCCTGCGTCGTTTCTGCTTCGAACCTGAGGTTCTTCCCAGAAGGCTCTTGGTGTAGAGGCCACTGCCTTTGACTATTCCTAACTTCCTATTTTGTTTTTCTAGTTCAGCTTTTTGCCGTGCTATGAATAAATCATTAACCTTCTTGATTTCCTCATCCGGCGCTGTTTCAATTCCTTGAGTCCTCCAGCTTTCAGCAATAGCAGGGAGGTTTAGTCCTTCATAAGTTAGGGCCTCTTCCAGCTCTAGATCCTCACTCCCTCCTTCACTGGTTAGCATATCTGTTTCTTCTTCCGTTTCTTCGGTTCTCTCTTGCATTTGGATTTCATTGTTGAAATCTCCTTCCTCAGTTTCTTTCCTGGTTGGTTCTTCCTTTCCTTCATGCCCTGCGTCCTCAGTTGATGTGTTGTGCTTATCCTCTGAATCCGTTTCAAGGTCTAGGACACCGAAAGAGTTGTTGAAGTTGTTTCTGTTTGTGTTGCCTTTGTAAGCTCTTCTTCTGTTGGCTCTTTGTCTGTTCTTTGGTTTAATGAATGAGTCTTTGTCTTTGTTGTCTTGCACTGTTTCAGTTTCTGCCTCCTTCTTGTTCATCGGGCAGTCTCTTATTAGATGCCCATGCTCGTGGCATTTGCGACAACGAAAGGGTATCTGCTCATAGTCTATGGCCTGAAAGTATTCCTCATCCCTGTATTCTAGCCATAATCCTTCGTGCAGCGCGCCAGAGACATCCATTTCAACACAGATTCTGGCATAGGAGGTATATCTTTTCTGTAGTGTTGCCTCTGATGCCTTAATGAAGGTTCCCAGCTTGTCACCAATTTGTTTTAACGCATTCAAGCCCCAATAGTCAATCGGGAGGGAGAACAGTCTGATCCAGACTGGGACTCGAGTGAAAGATTCCTTTTCTGGGACGAAGTTTGGCTTCCATGGTCTCATGTACAGACCTGCTGAAGCTAGAAAGTATGGACCACCATCGAATACTCGGTCTTTATCTTCTAGATTAGAAAACACTACCGTGAAAAAACCTTTTGCACACAGATGAAGCTGAACATCCCCTCTCGGCTTCCATTGCTGTCTTATCCATTGGCACAGAGTTCTTTCTGATGGCCAAACTCCCATGAATTTACAGATAATGGCATGTTCTGCCATATGTTCCCTATAAGCCTGGATCTCTGGGTCATTGATTATTACCCTCAGATTATCGTTCTTTTTGGGCTTGCAGGCTTTGTTAGTTGTGGGATTCTTGTTGGGGTTTGCGCTGGTTTCCCCCTCCTTCTCCGGTTGTCCCTCATCATTGTCTTTTTGCTCTTTGTCTTCTTCTGATTGTTCTCCCTTGTTCTTTGAAGATTTGGGTATTGCGGCTGTTTTGTCTTTAGTATTTGTCCGGTTCTGCACCTCTTTGTTTCTGATTCTTGAGGTGTTATCTGTTTTGTCAGATTCTACTGGTTTTTTCTCCTTGTTCCTGCTGCCAGTCTGCTTATTGCTGTCCCTTCCTGATATTCTGACTCCTTTCAGGTTTTGTCTCTGATTCTGCATGATGATCTCCTTGAAAGTTGGGGTCCCACTGGACCCCTTTGCTTCCATCCAAACCGACAGCGCTTGCCCCTTTCGAAACAGTGCAGCCAATCTGGATCTGTGCGGTTCTAGCTCTGAGTCAAGATCTGTCTAGCCTGAACCCTAGTTCCAGAGCGCTTCTTCAATTTTCAAGTCTTCATTGGCATATCATTTACTTGGAGCAAACTTGCAAATTTTATTTACTTATGAAGCTTATGATTTTGTGGCTTGAGCAAGTTTGAGAGAAAGAAATTTTCCAAGTTCTATCATTGTGAGCACTTTCATTTACTTGAGGCAATTTTCTTTTGCAAGACATCAATACACTTACTTGCATTACTTTAATTCATTTTCAAGCTAATTTCCTTTTCAAGTTACATTTGCAATTTACTTTGAGCAATATCTCATTTTCATTATATTCAAGCATTGCAAATCTCTCTTGGGAAAACTTACTTGCATAGCATTTAGGCATTTAGGCATTTTAGCATAATTTTCATTTTAACTCAATTAACCTCCAAGAATAAGCTTGGTTGATAGATATCATAAGGAAAATAGTTTCTTGGAAAATTATTCCCATTTGGTACGAAGTAAGGTAAAGAGTGTGTGACCCTGTAGTTATTAAGGTGGCTTGTTCTCTTGTAGGAATGAAGACACATGCTGGCTCGTAAGACTGAGGGGAAGGGTATCGTTAACGACACCATCATGTCCTCAACGCCTCTTTCTTAAAGTCACCCTAATTTTTACCCTTTAGCAAAAGTTCAAGAGGAAGATCTCTTGCCTAGACTAGGCATTTAGCTTAAAATTAACCAAGATAATTGCATCTATCCTTAGTTAAGTGCATCTCATATTAATTCATTTTACTTTTCAAGCTATTTTAGTTGCAATTTGTTTATATGTTTGTCATGATGAAAATTCCTTGAATTGATTGTTTTGTAATATCTCATTAGGCAAGTACCATATCTTTCATTTTGCAAGTAAAGTTTTAGCTTGTTTCATTTGCAAGTCATTCTATATTGCTCCTTTACATGCTTTAGAATCGTGAATGGTTATTCTTTTGAAAACATTTCTTTGAAAGGAAATTTTAAATCTTGCAAGTGATATCATTTTTTTCTAACATCTATTTGATTAACTGTTAAGTTATGGTATGTTCTATGCTTATAACAGTTTGCTTCTTTTTCTTATTATATTCCACCGATTAACAGTCACATGTACATAAAGTAAAGCGCAGATAGAACATTAAACGATCGACAGAAAACAAGCCAAGACAAGAGACACAAGATGTGGCGGCTAGCCAGGGACAAACCCCACAATGTGTGGGGAAACCCTTTGATTAAATCTTCTTTTATCTTCAATAATTCAGCAGAGAGAAATAGTACAATAAATCTGATTCATATCAGCAGTAGCAAACCCTAGATCAGTAGCATCAGCATTAGCGGCTTCATTATCAAACTAGGGCAGACCATATCTCACAAACCGACAGTCGGATTGACTTCATTCCACCACCAAAAGTTTCGGCTTCCAGAGGAGGTTCAGATGAACCTACAGCGCAGTTCAGATGAGGAGATCTTCTAGGCCACGCAAGTCAATCTTTACTTCTGCAGTTGCAACTTCAGTTTCAGCAGTTTCCGGCTTCAAACTAGGGCAGTCGATATCTTGCAAACCGTTCGTCGGATTGACTTCATTCCACCACCAAAAGTTGCGGCTTTCAAAGGAGGTTCAGATGAACCTACTGCGCAGTTCCAAAGAGGAGATCTTCTAGGCCACGCAAGTCAATCTTTACTTCTGCAGTTGCAGCTTCAAATTCAACAGCTTCCGGCTTCACATGTGTGAGAGAGAGAGACCCATTTCAGCGCAGTAGAGAAGAGACTCATATCTGCGCAGTAGAGAGAGAGAGATGTGATGAGATGAGTGAGTCCAAATGAGGAAAAGTCCTCTTATATTTATACACAACGTTGGTGGGTGAATAGATGCGACTGTTGGGCTTCTGAGCCTACATGAGTTGTAGGTTGGCTTGATAATAATTCCATAATCAAAATAAATTCATATCTCCATGAATACTTATCGGAATTGGATGATCTTTATATCAATCCTACACCTCTCGACGAGAGGAATCTAATAAAAATATTATTAGCCATGAATAAGATGACCCACATGAAGTTTTGCCCTGGTTGCCAATTTTAACACTCCCTCTCAACCATGGAGAACTTCATCTGCAATCTGTCTATCGGTCGTTACTATTCATCCATCAAATGCACTGCCTTGTACAGCTTGACCCTTGCCCTGCTCTGCTCTATTTTGCCTGTTTTGCTTTGTCTTGTTCTGCCCTGCACTGATCTGTACTGTTTTGTTCTATTCTGCTCTGCTCTTGCATTGTTCTGTTCTACTATGCTTTTGTCCGAATTATGAAGAAGAAGAAATGATCGAGGATGTATCATACTGACTCAAAGTCAGTCTCAGAGTATGTACCACTGGTCCCAGACTAGTCTCAACCAACCCAAAGTCAGCGTCATAGTGAGTACAACTCTAATGGTCCCAGACCAATATCATCCTCCACTGACTCAAACTCAGTCTCAGAGTATGTACCACTGATCCCAGACCAGTCTCAACCGACCTGAAGTCGGCGTCATAGTATGGTACAACTCCTACCACTGGTCCCAGACCAGTATCATTGATCCCAGATCAATGGAGGTCATCCTAGCGTAGGGAGTACGGTAGTTACAACGATGCGTCCATCGGTACTACTATGGTCCCTAACTTCATTTCCCTGCTCATTGATTAGATGAGAGGTACTTCCCATGAGTCCCAGACTCCATGGGTAGGATGCCTCGACAGGAGAACTAATCAATCCTGTCCTCACAGGAGAACACATCAATCCTGCTACAATTGCCATGGAGAACACATCAATCTAGGCCTCACAGGAGAACACATCAATCCTGCTACAATTGCCATGGAGAACACATCAATCCAGGCTGCCATGGAGAACACATCAATCCAGGCCTCACAGGAGAACACATCAATCCTGCTACACAGGAGAGCGAATCATCCTGTTCCACAAGAGAGCGAATCATCTTGTCTCACAAGAGAGCAAATCATCTTGTTCCAGTGTGCACCACCAGGGGAGGGTGAGTCACCCTGTGGTCATATGTTGCTCCAGTAGGAACCGCAAGCCCTCAGAGCTCCCAGAGCTCAATGTATGCAACATGCAGGACCCTTTTACAAGGGTTTCTTACCAACTCCAAGTCGATTGGGAAAATCACAGATTAGATCTTTCCTCGGGGCTTTGACAAGGTGTATCAACCTGTACATCATCTTAATGTGATGGAGCTTCCTTGCTCATCGACTTACCATATCCCAGATGATGTCTATCTGCTGGAGCAATTGACGAATACGGGATTCCTCAATAATCGAATCCCACCTCTGGTTGTTATGGAGAATCACAGTGGTATCCAATGTAAATCCAAACAGCTCACTGAAGAGCTTTCACAACCAAACTGCCTCACACGAGCTTATGCTAGCAGCAATATACTCTGCTTCGGCGGTGCTCAAAGCCACAGACTTTTGTTTCCTGCTCATCCAGGATATCGAAGCAGATCCCAAGGAGAAACAACACCCGGAAGTGCTCTTACGGTCCTCCACATTGCCTGCCCAGTCAACATCTGTGTATCCAAATAGTCTCACATCTCCGGCAGTGTATCTTAATCCATGAGAGATTATGTCCTGAAGACATCTCAGAAGATTCCTGGCGTCAATCCAGTGAGGCTCAACCAAATATGAGCTCACAATGCTAACTGCAAAACATATGTTCGGATGGAGGTTCACCAAGAACATCAATGCGAATGAGTTTTTGAAACTCAGAGGCATTTCCCAAGTCTGGTCCGACATCACTACCATATAACTTCTAAAAGTTAAGATCCTCGAGGTAGTCACAGGCTTGCAGTCCATCATACCGAATCTTTCCAATATATTTACCACATATTTTCCTTGAGATAGGAAAATTCCCCTTGGCTTCTGCCACACTTCAAGTCCTTGGTCCTTCATTTCAAATTCAGAAGCCATCTACCTCTTACATTTGTGAATGAGAGGGTTTGCACCTGTTAGATAGAGGTCATCCACATGCAACACCAGTATGATAGGCTTATCATCTTCAACCTTAAAGTAAAGGTTAGGATCGGCTTCACTCCTAGTGAATCCCAACTTCATCAAGTAGCTATCGATCCTCTCATACCATGCTCGGGGTGCTTGCTTCAGCCCATAGAGAGCCTTCTTCAACCTGCATACATGAGATTTTCAATCATAAATCTCAAATCCTTTGGGTTGCTCCACATAGACCTCTTCTTTGACAGAACCATGCAAGAACGCGGTCTTAACATCCATCTGATGTAGATTCCATCCTTGTGAAGCCACAAGAGCTATGATCAAGCGGATGGTCGTATATCTGGCAACAGGTGCAAATATCATAGTCTATACCTCCCTTCTGGGATAAATCACGAGCAACAAAATGAACCTTATACTTTTCCATACTTCCATTTGCTGCATGCTTTATCTTGTAAAGCCATTTTGAAGTAACAATTGTCTTGTCCAGGGTCTGGGAACTACTTCCCAGACATCATTCTCCATAATAGACTCATATTCTTCGATCATAGCATCCTTCCATACTTGATGCTTGACGACATCTGAGAATGACGAAGGCTCATTTTGTATGATCGTGCTCATGATGGTCAGGTATCCTTGATACCTATTAGGTTTCTTACTTTCACGAAAGGTTCCTCGGGGTGTAGCATGTCCTTCAGCATCATCAAGTAACCCCTTAAGCCATGAAGGCCTCTTCCTAGAAGAGGAAGGCTCACTTGGAGGAGGATCAATCGGTTCCACGGGTTCTTCTACATCAGGCATTGATTCATCATCCTTTTCTTTCGGTTCCCTGGTGTCGGCTTCTTGAGAGCTCCTCAAAGTCAGAAGTTTGATCACCTTGCTAAGAGCCATATCTTCGTCAAAGGTGACATCATGACTAATTATGACTTCCCTTTGACCGGCTACATAGATTCTATAGCCTTTAGTATTTTCACCATAGCCCACGAAAATTCCCTTCTTTCCAGATGCTCCCAATTTATTTCTTTTCTCTTTCGGCACATGAAAGTATACAGGGCTTCCAAAAATTTTAAAATGAGAAACATCAGGTTTCTTATCGGTGAATTTTTCTTCAGGAGTCTTGGAACCCAATGCTTGATGAGGGCATCGATTTTGTACATATACGGCAGTGTTTGCAGCTTCAGCCCATAGAAACTTAGGAAGACTTTGATCATGTAGCATGGCCCGGACAGCTTCCATAATTGTGCGGTTCTTCCTTTTTGCCACACCATTTTGTTCAAGAGTATATGGTGTGGTAGTCTCCCTCTTGATGCCAGCCTCTTTACAAAAATCATGGAACTCATTAGATTCATATTCAGTCCCATTGTCAGTTCTTAAGATCTTGATCTTCTTTTCGGTTTGATTCTCGATTAGGGCTTTGAAGTGTCGGAACCAAGGGAACACTTCATCCTTCTTTTTCAAGAAGTATATCCAGGTCTTTCGAGAATGGTCATCTGTAAAAGTGAGATAATATGAGTATCTTCCCAAGGAGTTCACAGGCATCATACCTGATATGTCTGAGTGAACTAGTTGTAATATATCGGAGGTCTTGCTTTGACTTGAAGGGAATGGTCCCCTTTTGAGCTTTCCTTCGGCACATCCCGGACATACACCTTCTTTCTCTACTTGGAATTCAGGCATCCCTGTTACCATCTGTCTTACATCGGGTAGAGCTTTGTAATGAAGGTGGGCAAACCTCCGATGCCAAAGTTCGGACTGAAGCGTTGTGTCACAAGACATGACACCAAGCGGACTTCCACCGACTTGATATAAAGAATCAACTCGAAACCCAAGAGTGAAAGCATCTTTAACATTATTTTTCCATATGCGTACCTTACCATCGCTGAAGGTTACCTTATAGCCTTTGTCTTCCGTTGCCGAGATGGATACCAGGTTCTTTTTGAGATCAGGTACATATAATACATCTTGTAAGTGAATCGTATTACCTTGATTCAGTTTAAGAGAAACATTGCCTACACCTTTCACTGGGTATTTCATGTCATCTCCAAGGACAATTTCCAGGTTAGTTTCTTTCTCTACCAGATTATAGAGTACTTCTTTGTAACCAGTGAAGTGTCTTGAGGCACCACTATCAATGAGCCAAATTCCCATTGAGTCTGAAGGAGCGGAGGTAGATAGAGCAGCTGGTAGATAATATTCAGCCTGCTTATCGTCAACAGTGTTAGATTCATACCTGGAATTTCTAGCCTTCTTGAATGGTTGCCCTCTTCCTTGATTTCCCGCATTCCTTTTTCCTTTGTTGTTGAATTTTCCATTCCTTCGATTACCATGAGAGGGATTTTGATCATCGTCACGGTGAGAGTCCTTTCTATTAGGGCATTCCCTTGCATAGTGACTTGCTTTATTGCAAATGAAACATCGTCCTTTTCTTCCACCCTTAAATCCAGCCTTTCTTTTCGATTTAGACCCAGAATTATTTCTTTTCTTAGCATGAGAAGAAAAAGCAGCAGGAGGACCTTTAGGCAAGGGCATTTCCTGCTCTTCTACCCTTGTTTGTTCTTGAATGCATCTAGCCATTAATTCCTCGAAACTAGGAATTACATTATTGTTCAGAAGAGTAGTCCTGAACACATACCATTCAGATGGTAATCCTCCGAGAGTTGTGAGTGCCATTTCTCTGTCAGTAATGGTTTCCCCAATAGATAGGAGATCGTTCTTGATCTCGGTGATTCTTAAGAAGTATGCTTGCATACTTTCATCTTTACCCTTCTTGATTTCCCTCAATTTATTTCTAAGAAACAAAACTTGATTTGCATCATTAACTTTAAATAAACTCACCAGTCTGTCGTAGATTTCCTTGGAGGTGTCTAGGTCAGAGATGTAGGCCGCCAAGCGCTTGTCGATAGAGTCCCGAATGATCTTCTTTGTTTTGACTTCTCCATTTTTCCATTTGTTCCAGGCAGCAACAGATGCATTTGATGAAGGCTCAACAATATTGCCTCTTACATGGTCCAGCACTCCTTGATCTTCAAGGGTTAGATCGATAGACATCTTCCATCCGTGATAGTCAGCTTTCTCACGGAGCTTGTCTTCGACAGGAAAGAGTGTTGAGGACCCCATAGTTCTTTTAGGATAGCCTTGCCAATCTTCTCTTCAATGATTGCTCTTGCTCTTGCTCGGGCTTTGTCTTCACCTCTGCTCTGATACCATGTTAAGTTATGGTATGTTCTATGCTTATAACAATTTACTTCTTTTTTTTATTATATTCCACCGATTAGCAATCACATGTACATAAAGTAAAGTGCAGATAGAACATTAAACGATTGACAGAAAACAAGCCAAGACAAGAGACACAAGATGTGGCGGCCAGCCAGGGACAAACCCCACAATGTGTAGGGAAACCCTTTGATCAAATCTTCTTTTATCTTCAATAATTCAGCAGAGAGAAATAGTACAATAAATCTGATTCATATCAGCAGTAGCAAACCCTAGATCAGTAGCATCAGCATTAGCGGCTTCATTATCAAACTAGGGCAGACCATATCTCACAAACCGACAGTCAGATTGACTTCATTCCACCACCAAAAGTTTCGGCTTCTAGAGGAGGTTCAGATGAACCTACAACGCAGTTCAGATGAGGAGATCTTCTAGGCCACGCAAGTCAATCTTTACTTCTGCAGTTGCAGCTTTAGTTTCAGCAGTTTCCGGCTTCAAACTAGGGCAGTCGATATCTTGCAAACCGTTCGTCGGATTGACTTCATTCCACCACCAAAAGTTGCGGCTTTCAAAGGAGGTTCAGATGAACCTACTGCGCAGTTCCAAAGATGAGATCTTCTAGGCCACGCAAGTCAATCTTTACTTCTGCAGTTGCAGCTTCAAATTCAACAGCTTCCGGCTTCACATGTGTGAGAGAGAGAGACCCATTTCAGCGCAGTAGAGAAGAGACTCATATCTGCGCAGTAGAGAGAGAGATGTGATGAGATGAGTGAGTCCAAATGAGGAAAAGTCCTCTTATATTTATACACAACGTTGGTGGGTGAATAGATGCGACTGTTGGGCTTCTGAGCCTACATGAGTTGTAGGTCGGCTTGATAATAATTCCATAATCAAAATAAATTCATATCTCCATGAATACTTATCGGAATTGGATGATTTTTATATCAATCCTACACCTCTCGACAAGAGGAATCTAATAAAAATATTATTAGCCATGAATAAGATGACCCACATGAAGTTTTGCCCTGGTTGCCAATTTTAACATTAACAGAGTTACTTGTGTTTCACTTTGAAACATTTCATTTCTAGAGAAAGCATTACTTATTTTGAAGCAATATTGAAGGCACTGGTTTTATATGCTCATCTTTTATTTATGTGTTGATGGTTATTGAAGTACATTTCATTTCATATTGCTCATTATATTTGCTCATAATCTCAAGTAATCCAAATTAACCTTGACATCTCCTAGAAACCTCACATCACCTTTTAACTTAGTTTTTCATTTAGGGACCACCCCTCTTAGCTTACCTAGGAGAGAGCTTAAACAGAGAGAGTTGGGAATAGGTGACAACCCCATCTCTTGATTTTGCCACCAACCACACCTTGTGGGGTTAAGGGCTTTTCTCACTAACTTAGGTGTGTGTGTAAGGCGGCAACAACAAGACTCACCCTCATTGGCTTCTTCATATTTTCTAACTAGAGGTGCCTAGCCTTATACATGTAGGAGACCCTCAGTCTTTGAGCTCGTCTTCTTTAGCCTCCCGCTCAACCAAACTCTATCTAGCGGATCACTTCCTTCTTCATGGTGCTACCCTTAGGAAGGGATACTAAGAGACAAACATATATCAACACCAATTCGAACTCTAGATCAGTGCGAACCCATGGGACCTTTCCCCATCCTACAATATTTTAGCAACATGACCAAATGAGATCCCTTCCTAGGTGACGAATGAGACCCCCCAAGCCTAAATGATGGACAAGAACTTCCATGTAGTAGCATAGTAGACGATTCAAACATTCCATTGGTCACCGTCTGGACGCTTGCTATACTAAACTTCCTTCATTAGATCTCAGAGGTTAGGAAAGATGGGTCTACTCCATGACAGAGCTACCTCCTTTCCTTTGGTTCTTCTTGCTCTTGGTTCTTCTCCTCTTATACATATCCACCTCAAAGTGGGTTTTTGGGCTTGGGGTCAAGGGTTGTCCATCATTTAGCTTGGTTTTTACTCTCTATACTACCTTACCTTTACTTTTCGCATCTTGCCTTTTGTAGAAGACCTTTTGGCACTCTTACTTTGTAATGACATCATTATACTCAATAGTCCCGTCTCTTTGACTTAATAAAATTATCTTATCTTATCTCTCAAGAAAATAATAAGCAAGAAAGGGGAAAGGCAATAATCAACAAGTTTTGACGATCAAATCACTCATAAAAGCTCTACCCTTTGCGCATTCTACTCTTGTACACTATATAGAAGAATGTGAGAATAATAATAGGTAAGATAGAAAATAGTAGTGAAGTAAGAATAGTAGCCTCCAAATATAGGGCTGATTTTTGAGTGAAAATAACATGTGTATGAATGAACTACAAAAGTTCATTGTCCTATGATAACCACGTATAATAGAAATTGGAGTTGTATATATGGCCACTTTCTTCTTTTGATGCATTTTTTCACGTTTAAAATAGACCCTGAGTTTCCCTAAGGAGAGAATGCCCTAAAATGAAGCTTTAAATTATGGAATAAGTGAAAATTAAAATTAGTATGATGAGTTAGGCTGACATTAGGAAGGAGAAACTTTAAAAATAACAATGTATGCTCCTCTAAGCCAAGTGCTCCTTAGGGAAGATCACATGAAAAGACCCTCTTGATTGTGCCAAAATGTATTTGGTCCCTGAAATTTCGAAGTTCTGAGAATGAATCGATATCGGATGCTTCAATGCACACCAACTTGTTATCCAAAAATCAAGGCACCTTACTAAAAAAATTCAGTCACTAAATTTTCACTGCTAAAAAACCTCAGTATCAATTGAAAATCGAGCCATAGAAAAATATTCCAACATGGTCTTTAAATATGTGATCATCCTGTCAATTGGACATTTCTTAGAAGTTGCTGAAAACAGTAGCTACGAAAAATATAAATTTTGCTAAAAATAACAAATTCCTATTTTTGCTTGAAATTCAAATTCCACGCACACCCACCCAAAAGGTAGCCAAATTTATGATCAGATTCTGAAAAATATAAGTCTGCAAAAATGAACTTGATCATACCCTTCAAGGTCTTTGTTCTCCCATACCTACTTTGAATACTACACTCAACTTGCAAGTATGAGGCATCCACTACCACTAAATCCCCTGTACCTGTACCTGTGTTGTAACCTGTGAATGTACTTATGAGTAACTTTTTCAAGAACCCGTCCAACAATCTATCCATGAAAAATGAAAGTATGTGACTGCGTATCAAGTTTGAAAGGCACTCCATGAACCATTGATGCCGTGTTGATAAACTGACCAAATGATCCATCCCATAATAAGTCCACAATACAAGATTAAATAGGAACTCAAATTGGAGTTGGAAGAAATCTAGTCTAGGTACCAACAAATTGTTTTTTTATGAGCTCATGAAATCAAAGCTGAACCAAGGATATAAGAAACAACCAAAGGTAGGTTTACTCTCATTTACATGGATTACGATACAACAATGTGGTGGTTTCCATTGTCGCCTTATCACTCCACCTCCTACTCTTTAGTGGGATTTAACCAAATGGGAGGCTTCCCAGTATATATCACCTAAAAGGTATTTTTAGTTAATAGGTTCGAGGTGATGTAAGAGAATGGCCTAATCAAGGACAATAAATTAAAAATGTAATAATTTACCAAGAATTCCCAAAAAAATTTGCATTTAGACAAGGAATAAGTAGAAACCATAGCAATATTTCATTACATGTAAAATCATAAAATATATGTAGTAAATACTCACAAATTATCCAAGAAGCCTTCTTTCAATCCCAAAAATATAATGCTTTTAATGGTGCATAGCTCAAGGATCAAAGTTTGCTCTTTATGATATAACATTTATTTTGATGTAATGTCTCCAAATTTTGCATTACCTTGTGATGAGATTAGGAGAGATTTCCAGAGCTTATATCTGTCAGGCCAGGGTAACTCCAGAATGGACAGAAGAAAACTGATTGATTATTTCATTAGAGAACTATTGTTTATATACATAAATGAGACGGATCAGTTCATCTTCTTGATGACTGTTCACGTTCCAGTTTACCCAACCGCTGAGGATTAGGTGTGAACATTCCCCCCCTTAATCTGAAGGGATGTTGGTGAGTCCAAGCATCGTTCTGAATCTTTCAAGCTTTTCTCTTCCAAGCGCTTTGGTGAAGATGTCTGCAATTTGCTCATTTGTGGAACAATGACGGAGATGGATTGTTTTGGCCTCAACATGATGTCGGATCAGATGATATTTAGTATTGATGTGCTTAGTACGATCATGGAACTTTGGGTTCTTGGCCAACTTTATTGCAGAGGTGTTATCAATCATGAGTGGAGTTGATTGTACTTGTTTTACCTGCAAATCTTCAAGAATTTTCTTGAGCCACACAATTTCTTTCGTTGCTTCAGCTGCTGCCACGTATTCTGCTTCTGTTGTGGAATTTGCTGGAACTGATTGTTTGTGTGATCTCCAGGAGACAGCTCCTGATCCAAGACTCATAGCATATCTTGAAGTAGATACCCCAGTTTCTTTGTCTCCATCGAAGTCTGAATCAGAGTATCCAATCAAGCTGAAGTCGTCCACCTGTGTATACTTGATTCCAAGGTCTTGAGTTCCCTTCAAGTACCTTAGAACTCTTTTTGCAGCAGACCAATGTCCCTCACAAGGTTTTTGCATAAACCTGGAGAGACAGCAAATGAAATGTCTGGTCTAGTAGTAGTGAGGTAGATGAGACTTCCTACAAGCTGTCTATACTTTGTTGCATCCTCAAATTCCTTTCCTTCAATAGATGTGAGCTTCAAGTTTTGTTCCATTGGAGTAGAAAGAGGATTGCACTCTGTCATGCCAAATCTGTTTAACAAATCTCCAATGTATTTCTTTTGAGAAAGAAATATGGATTTTGGATGTTGGGTTACTTCAATGCCAAGATAGTAATGAACATAGCCCAAATCAGTCATTTCAAAACTTTTTCCTAATTCTTTCTTTATGGATGCAATATAGCTTTCATTGTTCCCTGTCATTAAAAGATCATCTACATATACCACAAGATATACAACTGTTTTGCCAACTTTCTTGACAAATAAAGTTGCATCATCAAGATCAAAATGTTTGAAGTTGAGTTTCAGAAGATGCTCAGTTAGTTTTTCATACCAGGCTCGTGGTGCTTGTTTGAGGCCATACAAGGACTTCGCAAGTTTGCATACTTTATGTTCATGTCCTTTCACAGCAAATCCTTCAGGCTGGGACATAAAAACATTCTCTTTTAGATCTCCATTCAAGAATGCAGTTTTTACATCCATTTGATGGACTTTCCAACCGTTCTGAGCAGCTAGTGCAAAGAGTGTCCGGATGGTGGCCCATTTTGCTGTGGGGGCAAAAGTTTCCTCATAATCGACCCCTTCCTTCTGTGCAAAACCTTTTGTCATAAGCCTAGCTTTGTGCTTGTCAAGTGAGCCATCAGCTTTATATTTGTTCTTGTAGACCCACTTGCAGCCAATTGGTTTGGTTCCAAATGGAGGATCAACCAGCGTCCAAGTGCCATTCTTTATGAGGGCATCATACTCCTTCTGCAGCGCTTCTTTCCATTCATCATGAGAAGCAGCTTCTTTGAAGGAAGTTGGTTCAAAATCTGTAGACAAGTTCAATTCACAATCATAAGTAACATCCATATCAACAGGTGAATTAGAGTTATCTACATCACCTCCATCTTGTCGGTTTGTATTTCTGGTTCCTGTTTTTCCAATTTCATCAGGATGAACACTTTCAAGTGTCTTTGTCAGACACTTTGGGGGACCTTTCTGAGATGGTCCAGGCTGCTCTGTTAATTGAGTTGGGACTGAATCAAGATTGAGTCTCCCAATTCTATCAATTACATCACTTAAAGGATCATCCGGTGTTGGAGTTTCATGCAAGGGAGATTGTTCTTCAGAAGAAGATTCCACATGTTGATCTAGTATAGGAATCCCCCCTTCAAGATGTGGAATCTGATTATCAAATTCTTGAAATGATTTCGTTTTTGTGAATCTATCCAAGCGATCAAGTTGCCGCCCAACAACACTGTCAAATTTGGATGATTCAAGAAAAATGACATCTCTAGATACAACAAACTTTTTATTTACTTCATCATAGAGACGGTATGCTTTAGAGGTGTTTGAATACCCCAGGAAGATACACTTACGACTTCTAGCACCAAGTTTGTTTCTATGTACCTTTGGTATTAAAGCATAACAGGTGGAACCAAAAATCCTGAGATGTTTTACCGAAGGAACATGTCCATACCACAATTCATAAGGAGTCTTGTTTCTTATAGCACTAGATGGACATCTATTCTTTATATATGCAGCACATAGAACAACATCAGCCCAAAACATTATCTTTACATTTTTGAAGAAAAGCATGGATCGTACCATATTCAAGATTGTTCTATTCATTCTTTCTGCTACACCATTTTGTTGGGGATTATAAGGTACAGTTGTTTGATGTTTGATCCCATGTTGGCGAAGATAGTTTTCAAATTCATTTGATGTATATTCTTTTCCATTATCAATGCGAATAGACCCAATATGAGATTGTGCATCATTTTCAATCCACTTATGAAAATTCTTGAATGTTTGAAAAGCATCAGATTTGTTCTTCAATAAATAAACCCAACACATTCTGGTGTAATCATCAATAAATGTCATGATATATTTATTTCCATTTGCAGAAGGAACAGGCATTGGACCACATAAATCTGAATGAATGAGTTCAAGCTTCCTATGTGCTCTTGAATGTGAATCATGAAAAGACTGTTTGCTATGCTTTCCTAGAATGCAAGCATCACATTGCTTATGTTTTCTAGGAATTGTAGGCAAACCAGCAACACCATTTTTCTTCAACAAGCGGAGACTCTCATAGTTTAAATGTCCAAATCTAGCATGCCATAATAAACTTGACGGAAGTGTACCTTCTTCATGATGAGAAATATATGAGAAATGTTGTGCATGAGCAGAGGTTCCTTGCAGTTTAAGAAGTCTTTCTTCTTCTATACCCCTCATGACAAGTGAGTGGTCAGATGCCTTTCTTACCTCAAGCTTGCCATCAAACATATGAATGGAGTGACCTTGCTGGCGGATGTGGACCAGGGACAACAAGTTTCTCTTGAGCTGTGGGAGATATAGAACATGGTCCAGAAGAAAGTCTGGAAGACCAGGCAGTTTAAGCCTGATTGTGCCAAGCCCTGATGGCTTGATTTTTGACTGATCTGCAAAGTATACTGCTCCATCAACATTGTCAGTGAAATCTTCAAAAAAATCTTTCCTATGAGTCATATGACAAGTTGCTCCTGAATCAAGCAGCCAATCATTTTTCGAAGAAGCAAGTGAAGCATTAAACAAATCTTCATTTACTCCAATGTTACATTGTGCCTCAATATAGTGAGCGGATTCAGGTGCTTTACCTTTGTCTGTATCATCAGTTTTACCTTTCTGCTGATTTCTTCTCTGCTCAATTTTGTCCCATGGTAGCTTGCATGTAGAAGCATCATGTGATCCATTTCGTTTGCAGTGAATGCAATGCAGATCTGCCTTTTCTCCTTGAGAATGTCTGCCCCCCCTGCCTCTGAAGTATCTTCCTCTTCCTCTTCCTCTTGTAGAATCTTGAGCAGGATGCTTTTCTTTATGAGCAAGGCAAACAGTCTCTTCAGAAGATTCAGGGACTGTCTTCTTTCCAAAGGCTTTCTCTCTTTCAGCAAACTTTTTCACAAGAGAGTCAAAGGTTATATCTTTAAGATTTCCATTTGCTTGTAATGACTCAAGATAATTGGAGTAGGTAGGATAGAGTGCTTTGAGAAAGGCAATAAGAGGGATATCCAGCTCAACCTTAGTGGATTTAATATCATGCATTATAGACTTTACTTCAGATGCAAGAGCAAGAGGATCATTATTTTTCAGTTCAAGAGTGAAGAGTTTAATCATGAGCTGAACAACTTTAAGTGCAGAATGTGAGTCGTAGAGCTCTTTCAGCTTTTGTAAAGCTTCAAAGGCAGTGGAATAAGATGAAATATGACGACTTACTTCTTCATTTATAGATGCTGCGATCAATGCATAGGCTTTGCTGTTCTTGTTTTCTCAAATGACAAGTTCTTTATCTGATGTAGGCTGCACAGGGTCTTTGTCTTCTTCTCCGACACACACTCCTTTCCACAACTCATTATAGATGAGGGTGTGTTTTACCATCCGAGACCATTCAGAATAGTTCTCCTTGCCAGTGAGAACTATTCCTACCATAGAGATGATTGAATGCATTCTGTAAAAAATTACTTCTGCTAAAAAAAAATCCTTACGTTACAGCCTTCAAATCTCTCTAATATTTGCTAAAAGCATCAGCATTTCATTTTACATATCACTGCAATACTACTATGTTTTGAAAAAATGCGCAAGGGATCACTTCAATATATCACTTCATTGTATTAATATATCACTTCAATATATCAATATATCATGCAATACTACAAATGCTTTGGTATATAAAACATTCTGGAAACACCGCAATATTTTGAATGATATACAAACGCTTTGAATTATTTAAACTGTGTAATATCATGAATTCAACAAACTGCTCAACGCTATACCAAAACCGCCATCATAAATATACACTGAAGTTAAAAATCAACTGCATAATACTCAACACTTTTAACTATCCCAGCAGCTTCGTGTCCAAGAATGCGTGGAAAAAGACCGTCTGGATCCTTTCCGCTTCAAGTATAGAGCCACATGCAATATCTTATGCGGACCTCCCCAGCCTGAGGTGTGGCGACTTGGACATATTCAATATACATGCGTTAGTTGTATCCATTCATTTGATCTCTGTTTCTGTGTATATAACCCTCGGTGATGTCGACATAGGGTCAGGTCATCACATGCAAAGCTGCTGTTGCATATTGGTGAGGGTGTTACTGCGGTTCAACCATAGAGAGAGGAGCCGAGGCGCAGAGCGGACTTGCGAAAAGATTTGAATTGAAATGGCCAGGATTAAGGTTCATGAACTCCGCAACAAGAGCAAATCAAAGTTGTTAAGCCAGCTCAAGGAGCTCAAGGCTGAGCTTGCCTTGCTCAGAGTTGCAAAGGTCACCGGAGGAGCGCCCAACAAACTCTCTGAGAACAAGGTCGTGAGGCTATCAATAGCTCTGATCTGAGGCTCGGGGGCGTGACGAGAGATGTCAACGGAGACCCGGATGAAAGAGGGGCAGAAAAAAACATCTATTATGTCACCGGCGAGAGCAAGAAGGCGGTAGATGCTAATGCTATCGATGATAATGCCATAGGGAAGCTCAAGGAGTACGATACCATACGATGGGGGAATGTACCTGAGAACAACGAGCTGCAAGTCGGCGTCGGAGGATCCAAGGGGTCGTGTACGCCGTTTCCTTTGAAATCTCCTCAACGGAAGGATTTTGATTAATCTTCAGTATTTCCACAACGTCCTCGATGATCTGTTGCAGAGCCAGTGCATCTGGTGTGGAGAGGCAGCGAATCAATGGAACGCAGGACAATTAATGACTTTTAACCGATGCGCAGAGAATTAATGACACTCAGGACAGATGCAGCGCTCAGGACAGAGCAGCGCTCAGGATAGAGCGCTCAACACAGAGATAAGGGAGTTACAAGGAATCTGGGACCTGTGCTCTGATACCATGTCAGGCCACGGTAACTCCAGAATGGGCAGAAGAAAACTGATTGATTATTTCATTAGAGAACTATTGTTTATATACATAAATGAGACGGATCAGTTCATCTTCTTGATCACTGTTCACGTTCCAGTTTACCCAACCGCTGAGGATTAGGTGTGAACAATATCAACCAAGTTGCAAGAGTTGGATTGCATTATTGGTGGGCCTTGGAGGGTTTTGAGAAGTTTTATGAGGTCCAACTGGGATCGCTTGGCATTTTTCATCATCAGGATCAATTCGACACAGTTTGATCTTGGTTCCGTTGCATTCTGACGATTTCCATAAAACAAAGTTATTGATGGACATATTTTAATTATTTATGCTTAAGGTGTTGTTTCGAGTTGATTAATTGGAGAATCACCTTAGTGTAGTAGCTTGTTGGAATCAAGACGAAAATATCTGCAAAATAGGATGATGAAAAGGGGCTTTGGGAGGCCAGTTTTCTCTAAAATCTCCCACTGTTAACTTGTCATTTTGGTTGATCTCAGCATCATCTCACAGAAATTGGATTTATCTTATTGAAATTGGCTTTATCTCGGCATCATCTTCGCTCATTCTTCCTTAGAAGTAGGCGGCTACAACTAAACAGGCCACTAGATTTGAAAGTCAAAATAATGAATTAGTTTTGAAAGTCTTATGTTTGTTCTTTGGAATTGGATAGAAACTGATTTATAGCTCATAATATTATGGAGAACGGGTGGAAACTGTGATTTTTCTAGAAATAAAAGTGACTCTGATTAGTAATAAAAAGTCACTTATTAAAATAAAAGGTAAAAAAGGTGGCAAGAGGGTCAAGTGAGTTGTAAAAAAGGGAAATGAAGAGTCTCTCTTCATTCTTGCATTTGCTCACTTGAAAATTAGAATTTTGGAGAGCTCTCAAGGAAGAGACTAGGGTTTTTGGAAACCGTCATTTTGGTTGCTGATTTCGGTGTTGAAACTATACACTCTAGTTAGTATTGGAGCGAAATCACTCAGATTTCGACATTGGACTTATTGTTGACAAAAAAGAAAACAATGGCAGAGATGGAATACATTTTGAAAGGTTTTATCAGTTGATTTTATCTCTGATTTTTTGGTTTCTATATATCTTCTTCACAGGCTAGATCTAGAGTTTTATTGGAAGCAGCCATTATACGTCTCAAGGAGGTCAAGTTTCCACACAACACACAGGCTGAGGGGTTCATTTATCTCAGGGACGAGATCAACTCCAATAGGATGAGTTCTATTACAAATCTGAGGGTCGAATCTGCCATTTATAGAGAGGCCGAGTTTTGATATAAAAGGGGAGGCCAAGTCTTGTAATTTCTTGTGGGTCATGGGTCCTCTTTGGGGCAGGCTGAATACCTAGTTCAAGGATCAAGATTAGTGCTGATCCTTCTGAAGGGTTGAACTGATTTGCTGTATGAGTTTGTGTGCTATTCATAGGGGTGAGCATTCTTATTGGGTGGTTCGAGTTGCTCCCTGTTGTCGCACAGATTGTCACGACAACGCTCAGACCGGGGGTTGTCACCCTGATCCCTGATATCTCCGTTTAAGCCTGTCTCCCGCGGCTAAGGGGGGTAGACCCTATAGGGAAATGGATGACCAACTGAGAACCAGTTGGGCTGGGAGACACGAAAGAACAAGCACTAAATTGATTTGTTAAATAAATAGACCAGTGCCATATAGAGTTGATGACTGAATAATTAAATGTTGCAGAAATATGAACCATGTAAAACAAACATTTATCATCAAATAACCCGAGCAATGCAAGATATCCAGTAAATTCACAATGCCTTAATGATTCTCCAGCAATTAAAATTTCGAAAAAAAAGTTAGATGCTTTAAACAACCACGTAATTTCAAATGCTAACCAGATATCACATTCATGATCATTTAAGCATGTTTAAATGAATGATAAACATTAAATCCCACATCAAAATTTTAATCTGAGCAGGAAATGTGATAAATCCCCGAGCTAATATTGAATCTGGCAAAAATTTCCAAAATATTTTTATATTTTTCAGACAAAAATTTAAAACAAAAATTAAAACTAAATGAAACTAAAAAATCTAAATCTACACTAAAATTTTAGTTCTAAAAAAATTAACCAAAACCCTAACTAAAGGGGCTTTTTATATTTTTTTAATTATTTTTATGATTTTAAAATTTAAATTTTTTTATGTTTTTTAAAACTTAAAACTTAAAACTAAAACATAAAAAAAATAAAATCCTATCTAATCTAATCTAACATTTAAAACTATAAGAAATCCAATCTGAAACTAAAGCTTAAACTCTAACTAAACCTAACGAATTTTTTATGATTTTTTTTTTTTTATGATTTTTTTTTATTTATTTATTTGATTTTATAAAATAAAATTCCTTTTTTATTTAAATTTTAAATGTCAAAACTAAAATTTAACTAAAGGAAAGAGAAAAAAATAATAATGTCAAAACCAAATTTAGGCTAATATATACATGCACTAAGTTATAAGTTAAATAACAAAAAGAAAAATCGAATTTTTGGTTTTAATTTTTATCAGTGTTGATAATATCGGTATCGGGAAAATATCGGCGAGGGTCCAGAAAATATCTTATCGGCAATATTGGCGAAAATATCGGCAAAATATCGGCAAATATTGGCAAGCATAAAAATTGCATAATATATTCATTTTTTTCAGATTTTTAAACATATAAAGCAATAACAACATGAAATAAACACAATGGCACATAAATATGAAGAAAACACTGATATATATGATGTCAAATAGAAATGATATATCAAAGGCGATACCAAATCCTGCTGATCCCTGATAATTGTCCATTCAAGGACTCAAATGTGGAGAACCAATACAAAATAACATCACATATATAAAAGTATCTCATCATCATGAGTTACATGTAGCATAACAAATAAAACTAGCAACTATCTATCTACTTCCCTCTCCCCCTTTTACGGGAAAACATGATGGGCTGTTTGCCAGGCCTGCCCCTAGTAGTAGAAGGCCCTGACCTTGCCTGTGCACCTAATGTCAAATAATGAGTGCTAGGTATGGAGCTATGCTCTCTTATATCTATAGCAGATGGTGTTGATGCTGATGCTCCCGCAGTGTCCTCCTCCTCTTCCTCCTCCTCTAAGTGCTGCTGCTCCTCTGACTCCGAGTCCGTCTCTTGCTGCCCCTGCTCTAATGGATCATCTGCCACTGGCTCTAACCATGAAGGTGACTCCTCCAATATGGGCTCCTCTGACTCCACCCTCCACGGAGACAATACATCAATATTGTCTAAGGAAATGGCATCTGGATCCATTGGTGATTCTATTTGCCTCACTTGAAGTCGGATGTTGTAATGCACATACACCAAATTGTTGAGGTGTGCGAACTCCAACCTGTAAGAGTGTCAAAAAAAGTAATGAGTCTTGACTCTTGACTCTTGACACTTGAAGGTCAAAAATAAAAAATTACAATAAGTGTAATTGCTCAACTGAAGGCTTGAGTTCAAAGTTATACCTGTTGCGCTTTTTGGCATGTATTTTCTCAAATACACTCCAATTGCGCTCGCACCCTGAAGAGCTACATGTTTGACTCAAGATTCGTATAGCAAATTTTTGCAAATTTGGTGCCCTTGCACCATAGCTTCGCCACCAAATATCTACAACAAAATAATGAAATAAAAAATTCAAAAACTTAAAAGTTAAAACATAATTAAATTTAAAATTCTAATTTCTAATGAGTGATGACTTGTCACTTATGTGGCATGAAGAGGGTCCTTTCCCTAATGGCATCATCAAAGCCAAATAGGCCAACACAATCCCGATAAGACTGTATCTCGCGATTGATTTTGCTACGAAGCTCAGGATCAGGTACCATCCTCTGAATACAGGAATGGAGCCCTTCCATCACCTCGCCATCAAAATCAAAGTTGCATTTGTATGAAAATGCGGGGTTGAGGAAGAGTGCTGCTGCATGAATGGGTCGATGAAGCATCCTTGTCCACTGACTATCGATCACATCCCATAACATCATCTGCCTATTAAGGCCAGCATAACCCTTGTCTGCATAATAGGAACGATGGCCTCCTTGGCCCTATCCATGCCCTCATACAAATAAGGCATTGCAGGCTTCTCTCCATCCACCAATCTAAGAACCTTTATTATAGGTTTGCTAACTGCACATGCTTCTTCTACTCCACGCCAAAATGTCTCAGAGTACACCATTTTTGCAATGGCTTTCCCATCAGGTCTCCTGTTGTATCTACAATTACGCCAATCATCAGACACAAACATTTGCTTCAACTCGAACTGACATCGAAGTAAAGACTGAAGAGTAATAAAGGTTGTGGCAAAACGTGTGATGGCAAGACGCCACAACTCCTTGTTTCTAGTGAACCTCCTCATAAGGCTAAGAACAAAAGCATGGTTATAAATAAACTTGGGGATGCTCCTAGCCATATCAACTGCCTCCTTGATGAAGGAGAATTTCCCCATATCATCAAGCAACAAATCAAGACAATGCGCTGCACATGGAGTCCAGAACAATGTGGGATGCCTCTCCACAAGCATTCTGCCGGCAGACACATAATTAGCTGCATTGTCTGTTATGACTTGCACCACATTCTGCACACCAATCTCCTGAATGAACCCCTCTAACAACACACATATCGTCGCTGCATCTTTGATATGTTCTGATGCATCCAACGATTTAATAAACATGGTACCTTTAGGACAATGTACCAAGAAATTTAGAAGGGTCCTACCTTTCCTATCTGTCCAACCATCAGACATCACTGTGCATCCAGTGACTTCCCATGTCTTTTTCAACTCCGCCAATCTAGAGTTGATGTCCTGTTTTTTTGCTCGAAGAATTGGCCCCCGCAACTCCTCAGATGTGGCACTTTTGTACCCTGGGCCCACAACAACAATAGCATCACACATTGGCTGCCAAAATGGATTGGTTTTTGTGATGCTGAGAGGTAAGTCGCTCCAAAATATACACCTCCCCATGACTCTATCTGCTTCTTGCTTCTCCTTTTTTTTAACAAACGATTTTATGCCAGGTTGTGCTCCAGCTCCTGTTCGTGGAACAAAAAATGATGACCTCGCACTCACACTAGCAGTAGCATGTGATGGTGTGCCAGTTGTGGAGCCCCTCCCACTAGGGCCACTAGGCCCACTACCCTCAACACCAAAATCAAGAGAAGATATCCCGAAAGATCTACCTGCACGTTCAGCTTTGTTTCTTTCCGCCTCTTCCTTCTTTTTGTCCTTTTCTTCAATTGCCTCAAGAGCTTTTTGTATAAACTCCGGACTAGAAACTGTACAAACCCCAACATCATGTCCACTAAGTCTAGCAAGATGGTATTTCAGTTGTGTAATCCCACCTGTCATCTTGGTCCCACACAATTTGC